>JAFJYI010000045.1:2400000-3600000 GCA_019022655.1 Acacia acuminata
AACATAGCCATCTCATCGTCATCCTCATCTTCCTCTTTGGGTTCTTTTTCTTTCACAACGTTCAAAGCAACACCTTTGTTTGTTGTTGTTGATGTCATCCAAGCCCTTCTTGAATTTTAGTTTGCCTTCGTATTCAGATAAGCTTCCGAATAGTGCAGCTATTGATTGCATCGATTCTCCACGGGCTTCTTCGATTGCTTGTGACTTTAGCTTCCCAATCTTTAGTCAAGACATTGAGGATTTTTCGACTTGAGAATTTTGCTCGTATGTTTTACCCAAGGCTGATAATTGGTTGATCAAATGGGTAAAACGAAGTTGAAACTCTTCTATAGATTCTCCGGTCTTCATACGTAGAAGATCATATTCGGTTGTCAATGTGTTGATGCGATTTTCCTTTATACCCGAGGTTCCTTCGTATGCAATCTCCAATGCTTTCCACATGTCTTTTGCACTTGTCAGATTGCAAATCCGAAAGTACTCTTGTTGACTAAGAGCACTTTGAAGCATCGAATAGCTTTGCTATTGAGAGTAACAAGTCTTCTATCATTTTCATCGTATTCTTCTTCACGCTTGAATGCTTGAACAACATCTTTAGTGACTGATGGTTTATAATCACCTTTAATTTCTCGAACACATTCCATAAACCAAATTCAAGTAGCCATAACGAAGACTCTAAATTTGGCTTTCCAAAAGGAGTAATGTTCTCCGTTGAAACCAGGAGGACGATTGATAGAAGCTCCATCGGTAAAATTCCTTCCATGATCTTTCTCGGGATGTTAAGCCCAACTGAGAAACCTACGCTCTGATACCAAATGAAGGTGGAATATCACCTAGAGGGGGGGTGAATAGGTGATCTCAAAAATTCTTTTGACGTATGATGGATAAACGATGAAAGCAGTAAGAAGGGACAAGAGAAATGACACAGAGGAATTATACTGGTTCGGTCCAACTCTTGACCTACGTCCAGTACCCAGACACTCTGGGATTTTCACTATCTCACAAATACAATTACACACTCTGCAACTCAGAATGATCCTTTCTCACTAGGACTCACTCCCCCTTACAAGTTGTAATCGTATACCCACACTCAAGATACCACTACCTTGAGTTTTGAACAAATGTAAATACAAATGATGAACCTCTCTTATAGAGTAAAATAATGAATACTGAAGCTCAGAGGTATTCGAAGATATGATCAGACTAGAGATTACTCGCTTTGAGCACTTTTCTTTGTGTATGCGCTGATTCGTACTGATGAATTCAGTCCTTCGTGTATTTATAGTAGTTGGAGAGAAAGAGCCGTTTGTAGGATCTGAATTTGTTTGTTTGAATATGACCGTTGTTAGCAATCAATCATTCGCGCCAATCTCGCCTCAATTTGGATTTAATGACTTGATTCCCGCTTGTCTCGTTCTCAAAGTTTCTGATTGAAGATCTAACCGTTGCTGATTTATTAACTCGAGGCAAAAACGACTCGCATTCTTGAAACTCTCGGGTTGTCATTTAACTCGAGGCACACACTTCTGACTCGAGGTAAAAACTACTCTCCATTGTTCAAACTCTCAGGAAGGCCATTTGACTCGAGGTACACTCTTTTAACTCGAGGTAAAATGCTCTCTCAAAGTGTGATATAGAAGGAAAAACCAAAGATATGCTGATATGTTTCCAGAATCATGTGTGTCAATTTTTGAGGGCCATATCGCCCGGTCTGAACTCCGTTTTGGTTGATTCAACTTATTATGGAAATCTCTGTGTGTCTACTTTCCAATGGCACCAATTTTAGCTCAATTAGATTTGTATTTTGTGAGATACACCCAAAACATTGAAGCTTGGTTTTGACTGTGACGGTGATGTTTGTGTCAACTTGTAAAACTCATATATCTCTCATATGAGCTCATTTGGACTTATATTATATATCAAAATGACTTGTTGGATGTCTAGTTTCATATGCCACTGGTTTCGTCTCAATACGATACCCGGTTTGAGAGATATCACCAAATTACCAAAGGTCGCCCGAGCTGAACGTGGAACAGAGTACACCAGAGTTGCTGAAAGTGCACTTTAGCTTGAGGTAGTAAGTGATCGACTCGAGGTAATCATCCCAAACAGTGAAAACTTGAGGCAAACATGTCTTGACTCGAGGTAAACATCTCGTAGACCAAAAACTCGAGGCAAATAGGTCCCGACTCGAGGTAAAATGTGCCTGGAGCGAAAATCACCCGGAAATCACCCGGACTCGAGGTGGGGATGTTCTTGACTCGAGGTAACTCATTCCAAAAGACCAAAACACTGTAGCAAACCATTCTAACTTGAGTCTAAACATCCCGGCTCGAGTTAGCTCAATGAAATTGCTTATTTTCACTCCGATTTGAGCCGTTACAACTTCCATATCATCGTGGGGACTTCTAGAATGAATCTAGGAACTTGTATGATGATTTTCTCATTCTATAGAGCAAGTTCTTCCTTCTTCAATCTCTCATCTTGATTAATCTCCATAATTCATCTTGGACTAATCTACATCAAAAATATTGTAGTTAGTCAATATACAAGATAAGTATGATATACAATCTTTTTGCTCTTAATGGCATCTATATGAGACATCATCAAAACAAATCATAACCAACAGTTCTCAGCGTGGATTTGGATTTTTGCATGTCTTCACCGTGTGTCCAGCCTCATGGCATCTCCCACAATGATAAACCTTGTTGTTTTGAAATTGAGATTCAATTCGTTTTCTTTTTGGTCTCCCTACTGGCCTTGTAGTAATGGGAGGGTCCAAGAAATTTTGTGTCAACATATGTGTCACAGTCGGAGCATCAGAATGTGGACAATCATGTGTTGGAACTGGCCTCATGCTATTCGCATATATTTTCTCTTGGGCAGAAACTTTAAAGCACTCATCAACAAATGTGTACACATTACCATTAAAGTGTTTTATGGTTGCACATGCATGTGCACAAGGAAGGCCACTCATTTCCCATGCTAAACACGTGCATTTTTTTTCCACTAAGATCTACGTTAACATATCTTGGACCATCACCACATGTAATTTGCACCGAAAAACCGATGCTCTCCATAATATTGCACAGGTATATTTTCAGCATATTGAACTTGAAGGAACAATTTTTTTCAATATTGGGTCCAACGCCAATTTTCCAATTCACCAAACCCATCTTGCTCGCAACCAATTTCCGTGCCAATTTCTCTCTATGCTCTTGTATTAAAACGGTGATGGTGTGCTTCTCTCTTTCAAGCATCCATGCATTGAAGGACTCGGCAAGATTAGTGGTTATGTTATCCCATCTCTTGAAAGGGAACTTACTAAGAGCCCATCGGTCTACATCCCCATCTGTATCCACCCATTGTGCCAATTGTGGATTGAACATTGTTAATTTTCCCATCGCATCAATGAAGTCCTCCTGGAGCCTTGCATATGCGATGCCATCAAGGAGCTTAAGTGCAGTGTCTTTGCTATATCCCGATGTTTGTCTCACACCTTTACTTAATTTCAAGAACTCGGCACTATAATTTTCCTTCAAATGCCGGTAGCAGAAAGCATGTCTCTCGCTACCAAATATATCTTCTACCGCACCAATAATGGCATTACTGCGATCAGAGACGATTGTTATTTGTATTGATCCAATTATTTCTTTCACACTCCATAGAAACCAAGCCCAGTCATCATATGTCTCACCGCTTACAATGGCATATGCTAAGGGAAACATTTCATTGTCCGCATCATATGCACAAGCCGACAACATTGTCCCCCGTATGGCCCACTCGGTGACACCCATCAATATAAAGTATGGGCCGGCATCCATCTAAAAAGCCTTTAATGGAGCAACCATAAGCAATAAATAGCCTCGAAAACTATTGTTTCTTTGAGGCTTCCCATTTAGCAACTGTGCTAGGATCACTTTCCACAAGTCTTTCACATATCCAAGGGATAACCAGGTAAGAATCTTGCACTCGACCATATATTTCCATCAATGCTTTTTCTTTGGCCCTATATGCTTGGGAATAGTTCAGTCATACCCCATACTCTCTATACATGTCTGAGCAAATTTCAGGGCAGTCTTGTCGATATTGCACCTTAAACCATCCATTACAATTGAGGATGTCAAGGTGGAAAGGGGTGGATGAGAAACAATTAGGTTGTCTTGCGCTTGGTGGATGTGTGCACTTCGGTATGTTCTGATTGTTAGGAACTCTGTATCTTGATGCTCTCCCGATAAATATGCACCAATGTACCAAGGACAACCATCAACTTTGCACTTTGCAATTACCTTTTGTTGATTGTTCTTCACAAAATGGTACAAAAACTTGTGTGCAATGCTGTATTTGTATAACGTTTGACGAAGGGTCAAAGCATTGGCAAAAATCTGTCCTTTCCAACAATCAAATCCCTCCATTTGGTATGATTCATCTCCGGTCTTGGTGTTGGCACAATTTGAGTACACCATGTCAAAGGTGGCCGGTCTTCACTTTCATTTAACGAAGGAGGTGGAGACATAGACACGTCATTTAGAAATCTAAACAAGTCCTCATCCCTACAATAAACAACAAGTTACCGTATTAGTAGTGACAATGTATGAGCCCTCATTCAACACTTATACAAAAACAAATTAGCTTTCTTATAACAAGTAAACCTACACTTCTTCTGTAAGTGGAGCTATATACCCAAGAGGGGGGTGAATTGGGTATTTTAAAACTTTTCGAGAAAATGCTCTGTTTTGAAGCTATAAAAACAGAGGTAAACAGAAAGTGAGGGAAGAAGAAGCTGGACACAAGGATTTATACTGGTTCGGTCCAACTCTTTGACCTACGTCCAGTCCCCAGAAACACTCTGGGATTTTCCACTATCACTCAATTACAATTACACACTCTGTACTTAGGATGATCCTCTCCCTAGGACTCACTCCCCTTACAAGTCAAATTGTAAACAATCGATACACACTCGTACTCAAGAGTTATCCTCTCCCTAGGACTAACTCCCCCTTACAAGTTGTACTACGATTACAATCGATACCCACTCTGTAAACGAAGGATGCTCCTTAACCTAGGACACACTCCCTTTACAAGTTGTACTCGATTTTCCCAATCCCCAAGTCACGACTTGAGATTGTTACAATGAATGATATACACAGAAATAAACTCTCTAAGAGTAGATAATGATAATCACGAAGCTCAATGTATCTCAAGATACTACACGAGATAAACCTGAAGAAGTAAATAAGAGACTTGAATGATTTTCGTCTTCAAAGCAGGGTGTCGATTGGAAAGGCTTGAATGCAACTCTATTTATACTCAGAGATCATTAAATGACCGTTGCCTTTCAGATAGATCCGTTGGAGAAGTTCTCCCAGTGTTAGGAGGTGGCTTAGGCACTTTCTCTCTCTAATATTCTCTTAAACCAGCTGGCCAAGTAATCAGTGTTGACCTTACGCAAATTAATCCGTTGGAGATGCGGTTTCTTGTTGTAGAAAACATTCTTAAATGCTTTGCGAGACGTGTTGGTGGATTAGCCAAAGTTGTGCAACTTTCTCGGGTTTTGCTTTTTAAAGTGCCGACGTCACTTTTGCTTTTGCTTTAAACCTTCAATAAACACTCTCTAATTTATCGAAACTCACCAATAAAGTGGTTAAACATATCTAGGAACATTAGAGATTAATCATAGAAAGTATTAAGATCAAACAAGAAGGTTTCAAAGATTCGTAGAATTTGAATTCTTGAATCGCCGATGCAAACTCCGAGGTTTGTTTTTCCAAACTCGAGTTTGCTCAAGTATTGAATATGGATCTTTGCCTCGTATGAACCAAACCCGAGGTTTGTATATTTAGGCTCGAGTTTGTTGAACATTAAAAATGAAGTTTCGCTTCGTCTGGACCAAACCGAGGTTTGCGTAGAGAACTTGAGGTTTGTAAAATTTGTTGGGACCAAACCCGAGGTTTGCATATTTAGGCTTGAGTTTGCTGAACATTAAAAATGAAGTTTCACTTCTGTCCGGACCAAACCTGAGGTTTGCATAGAGAACCCGAGGTTTGTAAAATTTGTTCAGGACCAAACCTGAGGTTTGCATATTTAGGCTCGAGTTTAGACTTCTATCGAGCAAACCATCGGGTTTTCAAATCAAAACACATTTTGAGCAAAACACGAACTCGAGTCTATAAGTTAGTGAACTCGAGTTTGACACTATTCATGTCAAAAATTAGTTTTAGCTCTCAAAACAAAACCCGAGGTTTCCAAAGTGCAAACCCGAGGTTTCCAAGTGCAAACTCTAGAGTTTTCTCAAGTTAAAATCTTTTTGCTCTCGTAAGGCACGAACTCGAGTTCATAAACTTAAACTCGAGTTTGCTCAACTTAGAAAACTTTTGGAAAACTTTTGGCCCGACGCAAACCGGAGGTTCATGGAAGCAAACCGAGGTTCATGGAAGCAGTCTCAAGTTTATGAAAATCTCATTTGAAAAATTCTTCCCGCGGAGGCGAACTCGAGTTTGTCTCCACAAACTCGAGTTTACATATTTGTAAACTCTTTGAAACTTTTCTCGACGGAGGTGCGAACCCGAGGTTTAAGAACAAACCCGAGGTTTAAGAAACAAACCGAGGTTTAAGAAACGTAGTCTCAAGTTTAAAATGCAAACTTGTGAGTTTTGCCTCGTCAATTAGCAAACTCGAGTTTGCCAAATCTAGGCTCGAGTTTACGATGAATGTTTTTGGGTTGAAATCAACAAGTTTAAATCTCCATTTAGTTTATCCAAAAACATCCATACATGTTTACAATTGTCAGTTATCATCAAAACACATATAGAACTAACATCTTCTTCCTCTTGCATTTCAGCATTCAATGGTGGTTGTATATTGTCATTACTCCCTTTGTCTTCAATGCAAACATGCCCGACATTCTTCATTAAACTTTATTAATTGATCCACCCCTTCATCATCTACAAGATCTACATATGTTGATGGGTCAAAGCTAACTTTGAATTTCACACAAATGTCATTGCTTTCTTCTCCAATCGAGATGATATGATTCTTCGCAATTCATCATAGGTTGTGCCTTCCTTTATAAATTTTGTTCTTACCAAACCTCCAACATATTGACTTTCATCTCCCCCACCATTTAAAAACTTCCCCTCTAAATGAAAAAAACAGAATAGATTTTTTCTAGAACAATCTGCCATATTTCAGGGACAATGCAACAACAAGATTGTATTAACAACTGAAAAAGCCACCATTTACAACAATAAATTCACGTATTAACAACAACTTTATTTAATCCTATCGAACTTTTTATTGATTGTATTAACAACTGAAAAAGCCACCATTTACAACAATAAATGCACGTATTAACAACAACTTTTTTGAATCCTATCAGAACTTTTCATTGAATGTTCCATCATCACATCAACCACAAACCAGTGAAAACAGAGTAGTCCCTCGCGTTTCTTTCCCAAAAAAAAGAGCAAAATGTAATTAACCCTACCCAATAACATGAAACCCTAGAACTTTTTATTCAATGTTCCATCATCACATCAAATGGGTGTTGTATATCTAAAAGTAGTTGAATGTATGCACCTAGCTGAAGGATCTTCATGCGGATATTATGGACTTGAAGGAAATCTACAGGGAACAAGTGAATGCAAAGAACATAAAATGAAGGGGAAGGATTATTCAACGAAAATATGACGCCTTCACATGCTAAGCTTTGCCTAGGACATGAAAATGTCACTTATTTGCTTCTACGTTGGAGATTCGATCCACCTTTAATGCTTATTGATTTCAGCGTTTTCCCCTTTTTCCACAGCTTCACTCCCGCGCGTTTTCATTCATTGCTTTCTGTTTCATGCGTTTTTTAATTTGTATGCTGATTGTCCAAAATGGTAATTTGACCTTCTGAAATAATTACACAGAAGTCCCTAGGGACTTCTGTGTAATTATGTCATTTCATGGGACCTAACTGTAAATATGTGTCTTCCTTGGGACCTGTGAGTAATTTTCCCAAAATACTTTAAGAAAGAGAGAACTAAAAAAATTATATCCATAAATCGCTTAGTATGATTTATCTCTCATGATGTAAACATGTCCCATGAGACGCACTGCTCAATCTCAAATATTAGACAAATGAGACAGGTAATATGGGGACTTGTCCTTTATGCCACAAAAAAAAAAAAAATATATATATATATATATATATTGGGACTAGTTCTTAATCATGTTGGTACAGCTCTACGAAAATTACAGCTTGACCAATATTTGGACCGTTTAGCTATTCACACAAGATTACTTTCCTCTGCAGACCAATTGCTTTTTCCCCCTCCCGGTCTCCTATAAACAAACGCTCTTGCATTCCAATTTGGAGTTTGACTTAATTCTCCGGAGACATCTCCCAAAATAACAATTATGGAATGCCAATCTCAAATGCATGAAAAGCTTTTTAATTTAGTCCCCATCAAAACTCGGCCTACAATGCCTTTTGCATGACCTCTATTCTCATTCCTGTTCTAGTCATAACGTCTCTCTCCACCAAAACTCAATCCTTGAACGTATATACAACCAGAGGTGCCGAGAACATGGGTTCAAGCTGAAAGATTCTCATTCAGCCTTATATGTTTAATTGTTTTCTTCAACATATTGCTCATACAAAGAATGATATTTTGCAGGAAGGTAATCCTTGAACCTGTTGAACACGGGAATGCAAAAGTCGCAGTGAAGATCATGTCGAACATCAGCAATTTCAATTTTCTTCTTGCGGAGGAACAAGTCCTAAATTAATAATCGAACTTAATTAATACATATCGCTTAATACCTTTTAAGGACTGGTAGCCTCTCAGGTTCAGAGAACAAACAACATATGGACTGCAAAACTTCACTCATCATCATGGCTTTGGTCTTAAGAGCCTTCATATACCTCACAAAGTCTTTATACTCGCACCACTCGCCTTCTCCCTAACCCGTAAGCCATCATTAAAACAAGCCATTTGTTGAGTTCCCACCAATAATATTAAATACAATGCCCCAAAAAACTGCACCAGCTTTAGAACTAGAAGGAACAATTTACAAATTATTGAGTCATAGTCAAACCTAGATTTAATTTTAAATACATTGTAAAGTATATGGTAAATAATACTTCAAAATATCAAATGTATTAATTTATTTCAAGCACCAAAAAAAATTATTTAATATAATTATGGTTGTCAAGTCATTCTCCTAATTTTACTAGGCCACACTTATTTTATCACATAAATGCCACCCATGAAACTTATCCCAAGTCGATCCGTAAAACAGTCCCGATTCTACACCAATGCACTTAGGCAAGTAGGCGGACCAAAAGTATTTTTTAATAAACCCTTGATTAGAAGTAACATTCAAATAAGAATAAAAACTCGGACATAACATCAAAGTCCGATTACCGATATTGACCTAAGTGCTTTTTAAAAGTGGTTTTATAATTTACGAGGTAAGTATGTAAGAAGAGTTTTATCTCGATTTGTAGAAAATGGCTTATGAAACCAAGGTTTTGGGGTTTCAAACAGGCACCATGACCGAAATTGTCTAAAAGAATAACATATACCTATATGATTTATTTCCTTTGTTGGGCCTCTACCACTAACAACATCTCAATAAATCATAACAATTAAATAGGTTATCAAATAATTGAATGAGACCGATGACAATATTAGACCAAATGCGTCATGCATGATTCCACACCACCGCTTAGGCATGTAGGCGGACGGTGCTCCATTTCATTACAACAACGAAAGCCGATCCCGGGTTTCATCATCTCATAGGAGGTCCGAATCTAGAGGACGATTGTCTTTATGTAGCAGTTCCACACCATTTTGAGCATTTTGACGGACTATGTTCAAAAGCAAGTTAAGTTCCCACAATTCCCTTCATTGATAAGTGAAATTAGATCTAAATGATTTATAACAAATATTATTACCAAGTGTATGCTGATCGGAATGTTCACTATGTTGCGTTAAGTCATACTCCCCACTTATAAATCTACGCTTCTTGGCGAAGGTGCTTGTCTGTATCCTTAACGTGTATGGCACGTTGAGCACCACCATCAAATCAATTACTTCATGAACTCCCGATGGCATCTCCTTACCATGTGAAACATCATTACTTACGACTCTTGAATTCTTTACCTATAATTTTGCAATCGTTAAAAGTTTTAAAAGCACGATTAGCGGGTATAATTTCCCCAAGATTTGGAACACACGGCCTTCTTTAGCACCAAATGAAGGCAATGCTTTCAAAGAGAGATTTTGAGTCGCCGACGTAGTCTCGCATACACAATCATTAAGAAGTGAAGAGAAGTATACTATTGGAAATCAAGTAATATCAAATAAAGATGAGAATATTCGCAATGCACAATCAAGAATTTACCGGAGGAGACACAAGTTTTTCCAGGCCAAATCTGTCCAAAAGGCTCGATGACTTTTCTCGCAAAATTCCCGTACAAGGATGGATCGTATATTTCAATTAAATTTAAAAATGAAGAAAGCGAAGAAAGATTGCTCTTTTGGTAGAGATTCAGATTTGAAATAATTATGAAGACTGCAGAAATGGAATCGAAGTCTAATTTTAGATAAACGACAAAGAAGTGTCTAAGTGACTTGCAACTCCAAAGTCACAACTATGTATTTTGGATCACTAATTGTCTAAGAAATTGAACTATATCTTTTTTGAAATTGACCTATATCTAATCAAATGGGTTTGCAAACGAATTCACTTTAGAACCGGTGGCAACATCGTATTGCATTTACATATAACTTCCCTCATATTGAGTTGGTCAAACGTTAGACTTACATATATGGTGTCATTCAACAAACAGCACAATCTAGTCAACTAATATCCCCCAATCCCCAGTTTTTTTCTCTCCGTAATGCGCAGTGTATTGAATCATTGCTTTGTAAAAATAGCAGTCCAAATCCATTTCATATATATATATATATATAGGGAAAATTCATATTTCAACATATGATTGCCATCTCATATTAGAAAACCTTTAAAGCACACACTTCTTGACTACAACTTCTTTGAACTGAGCAAAAAAAAGACTACAACTTCTTTGAAAAAAGGGAAGACCATTTTTCCATATTGTAATGGCAAAAAAGTGTGGGACGAGAGAGACCACAATCAAGGAAAAGATAAAGAACACGGTGCCAGAACATACTGACCCCCATTTCTAGCTTCTAATAATGACAGCTTTGTAGGGCCACGACTTCCTCCATCACGGAAAAATCGAGTCAAAGTAAAAATCACTTCTCCAAATTTTGAGAAACACTGCCAGAATATAAATGAGTATGAGAATTTTATATTCAAAAGATGACTCCATAAAAATATCGCACCTTGATGTGAGGTTGTATCCAACGTGAGACTTGAGATTGACGATGTGGATATGCAAACTAATACGTGTATTTAGAAAACTGAGAAAAGAAAAGATGGGAGAGAAAATAATATTCTCATTTCTGAAACTGATATGTACATTAAGGGTCTCTTATATAGAGAGAACAAAATAATAAAAACCTAACTAAATACTTACATCAGCAAAGTAACAAATAAACAATATGACTTAACAAGTTTGTTACAACAGAATAAATATTCTAACCAACTAAGTAGTGTGCTCTATTAACCCCCCACAAGCTGGGGCGTATATGTTGATTAAGCCAAGACGAGATAAAAAACCATGAAAAGGTTGTGGATCAAGGGGTTTAGTAAAAATATCAGCAAGTTGATTAGCACTGCGAACCGAAGTAGTCTAATAAGCCCGAACCTTGAACCTTGTCTCTAACAAAATGGCAATCAATCTCTAGATGTTTGGTGCGTTCATGAAAAGTAGGATTAGAAGCAATATGCATAGCAGACTGATTGTCACAATAAAGCACTGTAGGAGAAGAATGAGGAATCTGCAAATCAGTAAGTAAATACAGCAACCATTGAATCTCACAAGCAATACAACCCATGGCCCTATATTCTGCCTCAGACGAAGAAAGAGAAACAGTGGTCTGTTTCTTAGAACGCCATGAAACAAGAGAATCACCAAAAAAAATACAATAACCAGATAAAGAGCGGCGTGTATCAGGGCACCCAACCCAATCAGAATCACTGAAAGCACGCAACTGTAAAGAAGAAGAGGTGGGAAAGAAAATTCCTTTACCAGGCCACTTCTTGATGTACCGTAAGACTCTAAGGGCTGCCTGATAGTGTACATTGGTAGGTGCATGAGTGAATTGACAGAGTTGCTGAACCACATAGGATATATCAGGTCTTGTGGTGGTAAGGTACAAGAGACGCCCAACTAAACGTCTGTAAGGAACAATATCGGTAAGTAATGTACCAATGTCTTTAGACAATCTAGTATGACGAGCCATAGGAGTAGAAAGAGGTTTACAACCCAAATAACCTGCATCATCAAGGATATCAAGAGCAAATTTACGTTGATTTAAGAGATACCAATAGTAGAACGAGCAACCACAAGACCAAGAAAGAATTTGAGCTTGCCAAGATCCTTAATCTTGAAGGTGGTGTCAAGAAAGGATTTAATGCGAGTGATCTCAAGCATATCAGTACCAGCCAGAATAATATCATCAACATAAACCAAGAGAGCAGTAAAAGAAGCATCATGCTTTCTAGTAAATAAAGAGTAATCAGATTTGGATTGAGTATAACCACAAGACAACAAAGTAGAAGATAGTTTAGCAAACCATTGTCGGGAGGCCTGTTTTAAACCATAGAGAGACTTCTGCAATTTACAAACTAGATGGGGATGAGAAGGAGAAAAACCAGGAGGAAGTGACATGTAAACATCCTCATGAAGATCACCATATAAAAATGCATTATTGACATCAATTTGTTCAAGATGCCAATTAGAAGAGGCAGCAACAGCAAGTAACAATCTAGCTGTAGTCATTTTAGCAACTGGTGAAAAAGTATCAAAATAATCAACTCCTTCAGTTTGAGTATAGCCCTTTGCCACTAACCTAGGGCTTTATATCTCTCTAAACTACCATCGGCATGAAATTTAGTCTTAAACACCCATTTACAACCAATAGGAGATTTACCTAGAGGTAATTCAGTCAAGATCCATGTGTGATTTTGCTCTAACGCTAAAATTTCAGCTTGCATAGCCTGCTGCCACTCAGGATGTTTAATGGCTTGACGATATGTTTTAGGCTTAGGAAGAATGGAAATAGAACAAACAAAATGTTTATATGAGGGAGAGAGATTGATATCTACATGATCTAGACATGGAAACCGATGGTGCTGAAGTGAGTTGAGAGCAATGGTAGTCACGTAGATATGTAGGATGCTTAGAAATTCTATCGGATCTGCGAAGGGGTATTGGAGAAGCTGAACAAGGAGAAGGAATAGAAGAAGGAGAGGAGGGGGCAGGGGTAATTGGAAGGGAAAAAGGTGGGTTAGAAACCGAAGGCAAGACAGATGGCAAATCATCAAAAGCAAGGTCAGCAGAATTAGTGACAGTAGGCATAGAAATAGAATCCAAAGAGGGTGACCAGTGAGTATAAGGAAATATGGATTCATAGAAAATAACATGCCGAGATATATAAATTTGATGATTATGAATGTCAAGAAGAACATAGCCTTTGGTGCCACTTTGAAAACCAAGAAAAACACATTTGCGAGCTCTAGAATCAAATTTTGTTCTATGAGCTGAGTAAGTGCAAGCAAAACACAATGAGCCAAACACCCTAAATTGGGTATAGTCCAGAGATGTGTTATGAAGTAAGAAAAAGGGAGAGTTATTATTTAAAATCGGAGTAGGAAGTCGATTGATAATGTATATAGCATGGGTCACAGCATAACACCAATAGGATAAAAGGTAAATGAGAGTGAAACATTAAAGCTCGAGCAACATTCAAAATATGTTGATGCTTGCGTTCTACAACACTGTTTTGCTCTGGAGTTTCAACACATGAAGTTTGGTGAAAAATACCTTTAGAAGAATAAAAAGCATGCATTTGAAACTCAACACCATTATCAGTGCGGACAATTTTAACCTTGTGAGCAAATTGATTTTCAAGCGATAGAATAAGAGATTGCAAAGCATTTCGAGCATCAGATTTGGTTTTCAAAAGATGAACCCAAGTATAACGTGTAAAATCATCGACAACAGTAAAAAAATAGCGATGGCCATGTATAGAAGAAAGCTTATAAGGTCCCCAAAGATCAGCATGCAACATGTGGAGACAAGAATCAGTTTTGGATGCACTTATTGGAAAGGGAATTTTTCTTTGTTTTGCAAAATGACATACATCACAAGCACCAGAAAAAGTACAAGAAATGAAAGGACATTGTTGCTTCAAAACATTCAAAACAGAGGTAGACAAATGACCAAGGCGAAAATGCCACAAATAAAAAAGGGGAACATTTGTGGAAACAGAATTAATACGGGAAATATCTGTGGAAACAGAACCAGCATCCATAGGTAAGTGACTACGTAGCTTGAATAAACCTTGAGAAAGCTCAGCTGAACCAATCGTTGTCCATGTCTCCGGATCCTGTATAAGACAATGAGAGGCAAAGAAAAGGAAACAACAAGAGAGGTCGTGAGCCATTTGGGAAACAGAGAGAATATTAAAATGAAAGGTGGGAATGTAAAGGACATTATGGAGAGTAATAGATGCATTGATTTTGACAGTGCCAGAGATGCTAGCAACAATAATGGACTGATTTGGTAAAGTTAAACGAATAGGAAAAATAGTCGAATATGAACTAAACCAAGTTAAAGAGTAACAAACATGAGTAGTAGCACCACTATCAAGAATCCATTGATTAGAAGAATCAAAAGCAAGAATATTATACATACGCTGGGAATCAGCATTTGGAAGCACATGTGGTGTAGAGAGTTGATTAACACAGGGAGTAGCCATAGGTGTGGAAGCAGAAATAGAGACAGGCGAACCATAAGCAGTAGTGGGTTGCAACAGAGCAATTAACTGATTATATTGATCTTGACTAATAAAAGAGTTAGCAATAGTAGGTGTCGAAGATAAAATGCCAGCCGATGGATTAGGAGAAGAGGTTACCAAATTGTTCACTGAACCTTTACTGCGAGTCTTGTAGCCAGGAGGGAAGCCATGCTTCTTGTAACAAGTTTCAATGGTATGGCGAGGCTTGCCACAGTAGGTACAGACCTTCGGATTACTGTTGTTGGGCTGATAAGCAGATTTTGAAGGCTGGTGAACTGAAACAGAATCCATACGAGCAAGACAAACGCTTGATTCTGGGATTCCTGTGAGTTCCCGCTCTTGTTGAACAACCAGAGAAAAGGCTTTGTTAATGGAAGGAAGAGGTTCCATTAGCAAAATTTGAGACCGAACAGTGGAGAACCGATCATTAAGGCCTTTCAGGAAACGAATAACGTAATCTTGACGAAAGTAATCCTTAGACGATCAGGAGCAATCAGGAATGGGACAGAAATTAAGCAATTCATCCCAAATTATCTTCAATTTTGTAAAATAATCGAAATGAAGAATCACCTTGTCTGATCAAGAAAATCTCGTCCTGGAGCTCAGCCACCCGAAATGAATCACTTTGGCTAAATCGTTCCTTCAAATCATTCCAGACGTCGATTGCACGATTAAGCCAAATGACACTCTGACTTATGGAAGGTGAAATCGAACGAAGCAGCCAGGTCAACACCATGGTGTTGCAATGTTGCCATGTCTGAAACAACGGATCAGAAGTCGCCGGAACCCGCAAAGTGCCGTCAACGAACTGAAACTTATTCTTGCTCATGAGAGCAATCGTCATGGCTCTCGCCCAATGGTGGTAGTTGGAACCGATCAAAGGAGATGAGACTAGAATCAAAGATGGGTTCTCATTAGGATGCATATAGTAGCAACTCGATGGATCCTGAGATGGAGCAAGTGACGAGACGGATGAAGAACCCTCGGTAGCCATGGAAGATCGAGCAAAGAAATTGCAGAACAGAATACAAATCACTAGACGAAGAGCACAAGGTCCTCTGCGCACAGATCGAAGAACACCACAGATCGAAGCGTCTCCAGGCGTGAGCTTCGTAATCACCGATCGGATGAAATCTCCAGTCGTCGGCGTCGATCAAGACAGGGAAATTAGCCACCGTATTGCTAGAACAAACCAGTAAATCAACACACCAGAATCAACACCACCGTGGTCAAGGCAGAGAGAACCACCTTGGGTCGAGGCAAGGCGGAAAGAACGGGAAAGAGAGAAGTGCGGAAGTGTTTGGGGGAAAAAATAAATATGATACCATAATACGTGTATTTAGAAAACTGAGAAAAGAAAAGATGGGAGAGAAAATAATATTCTCATTTCTGAAACTGATATGTACATTAAGGGTCTCTTATATAGAGAGAACAAAATAATAAAAACCTAACTAAATACTTACATCAGCAAAGTAACAAATAAACAATATGACTTAACAAGTTTGTTACAACAAAATAAATATTCTAACCAACTAAGTAGTGTGCTCTATTACAAACCTATAAGGAAAGACCAATCAAGAAAGCGTAAAAGCACAAGTGAATCTAAAAATCATAATGCTTATATAATAAAAAGGTTAGATATTTTAAATTGAAGAAAAAAGACTTATAGTATTCTCGAGACTACAAAATTCTCTTGTACACGTTTGTTAGATTAGACCTACAATCAACCAGGAATTTATAACAATTTAATTAGAACAGATTAAATCAATTAAATAGGTTATTGATTATGTCAATGATTTATTGGTAATTATGATTGATTATTATAAATAATGATATAGAGATTATCATGTAATTATTAGTCATGAATATAACGTCTTGTATGCTTAATATAAATACGTGGCTTGTTCAGATCAGTACTCAGACTACAATTCTCATTCTATTCTGGCTCTCCTTTTCCATATTATTTCCCTTGCCTTAAAACGTTTCTTGTGTCTCATTCCAACTACTTTGCATCACTTATCTTGGAGAACAAGCCTCGCTGATATAACCGAAAGAAGAAAGTATACTGATTCATTCACAAAAAAGGAAATAACCCACTGTACAGTATGTATATTCCCACTATTTCTCTCTCTTCTAACTAACTTGTGAGCTAATAAGCGTTACCCTTACAATTATTTACCATAAAGTCCCTAATAATGAATATATGTATATCAATACTACCCCCTAACAAGAATCCTTGTCCACAAGGATTTCACGAGTTGCAATTGCAGCAGTAGGAAAGTGAGGGAACCGAGCTTGGATAACTGAAAGATCCTCCCACATAGCATCTTCAGGATTAGTCAACTTCCACTGAATTAAAACCTGTGTGACAGGCAGATTATGGCGACGAACAAGCTTCCTGCCCAAAATAGATTCTGGTTCTAAGGCAAATTAGCCATCATCATCAATGGGAGGGAAGGACTGGTGGACCATAACAGATGGCCCAATATGTTGCTTGAGGAGAGACACATGGAAGACAGGATGCACCTTAGTTGTTGGGGGAAACTCCAATTCATAAGCAACAGCCCCAACCTGTTTTAGAACCTTGTAAGGGCCAAAGTAATGTACAGCTAACTTATGAAGGGCAGAATTGTTGATTAAAGTCTTCCGGAATGGATGTAACTTAAGGTAAACCATGTCACGGACAGAGAAATGGCATTCAGACCTGTGTTTATTGGCCTGTTGTACCATCCGATACTGTGCCTTCAACAGATTAGCCTTAAGGCTTTGAATCACTAGCTCACGAGACAAACAAGTGCGGTCCACCAAGTCATTAACTGAATCACCAGCAATGTAAGGAAGATGGATGGGAGGGGAAACCCCATAAACAGCCTCAAAAGGAGTCATGCCAATAGCTGAGTGATAAGTAGTATTGTAGCAAAGTTTCACTAATGCTAACCATTTAGTCCACTGCTTAGGGAAATCACCAGTCATACAACGGAGGTAGCACTCCAAACAATGGTTAAGAACTTCAGTTTGCCCATCCGTTTGAGGATGATAGGCCGAGGAGTAGAGCAAATTAACCCCATACAAACGAACAGCTCTTTCCAAAATTTCCCACAAAAGATCGGATCTCTATCGGAAACAATAGATTTAGGAAAACCATGCAACTTCACAATATTATCCATAAAAACACGAGCTACATCTACAGCAGTAAAAGGGTGCTTAAGAGCCATAAAATGGGCGGCCTTAGATAGACGATCCACTACAACCAGAATAGTAGTCTTAGAAAAAGATTTAGGAAGACCGCTGATAAAATCCATAGACAGTTCAGACCACACATGTTCAAGGATAGGTAGAGGTTGAATAAGACCCGGCGAAGCCACAAGTTCAGGTTTAAAGCGTTGGCAAACAGTGCACTCACACACAAAGTTACGAACATCTTTCTCCATACCCTTCCAATAAAACACAGAAGCAAGACGTTTAAAAGTGGAATGGATACCTGAGTGCCCACCAATGCTCTCGATATGGAAGAAGGTAAGGAGGTCTTGCCGGAGTCCCCGATCGGCTGCTACCACAAGTTTTGCCTGGCACTTAAGTAACTAGTACTGCCAAAGAAACTTGGAATGAGAAGTTGGTTCGCATTCTAATTCCTTAATCAGCTGCTGCAATGAAGGATCAGTCAACCACGAATCACGCACACGATCATAAAGAGGAGAGATAGGGACAGAAAGGGCTAAGCAAGCGCCTTCTGGCCGACGGGACAATGCATCAGCTGCCACATTATCATTGCCCTTCCGGTAAATAATTTCATAATGCAGCCCCCAAAGCTTGTGAAGCCATTTAAATTGGTCTTGGTTTAAATTACGCTATTCTAATAGATGCTTCAAGGGCAAATGATCTGTGCGAATGAAAAACTTGCGTCCACCCAAATAAGATTGCCATTGTTTAACTGCAAAGAGTATAGCAAGAATTGCCCTCTCATAAGTAGATAAGTGGCGTTTAGTAGGAGCTAAGACCTTGCTAGCATAAGCCAAGGGATGGCCATTTTGAGATAGGACAACCCCAAATCCATAACCAGATGCATCAGTTTCAATGACAAATGTCTCATTGAAATTGGGCAAGGCAAGAACCAGGAGGAGACATCATAGCATCCTTAAGAGCTCGGAAAGCCGAGGCAGCCTCAACAGTCCAGTCAAACTTCTCATTCTTTCACAGCAAATCAGTCAATGGCTTGCTAATGGATCCAAAATGGCGAATAAAGCGACGATAGTACCCAGTAAGACCAAGGAATCCTCGTAGTTCCCGAAGAGAAGACGGAATAGGCCAAGTAGCAATAGCTTCTAACTTCTTAGGATTAGCTTGAACCCCCTGAGCAGAGATGAGGTGGCCCAAGTAGTCAATCTTAGTGGCAGCAAAAGTACATTTAGAGCTTTTAGCAAAAAGTTGCTATTGTTGTAAGACAGAAAGAGTAGCTTCTAAATGTTGCAAATGTGATGGCCAATCTTTACTATAGATGAGAATGTCATCGAAAAATACTAGAATGAACTTGCGTAAGAAAGGCTTAAAAATAGAGTTCATAAGGCCTTGGAAGGTGGCTGGAGCATTTGTGAGACCAAATGGCATGACCAAAAACTCATACAACCCCTCAGGTGTTTTGAAAGCTCATGACCAAAAACTCATACAACCCCTCATGTGTTTTGAAAGTTGTTTTACCAATGTGTTCTTCCTTAATGCGAATCTGGTGATAACCAGCGTGTAGGTCCAGTTTAGAAAAGAATGCAGCACCTGTCAACTCATCTAACAATTCATCAATAACAGGAATAGGAAACTTGTTCTTGATGGTAGCTTCGTTCAGCTTACGATAGTCGACACAAAAACGCCATGTCCTTTCTTTCTTTTGAACCAGAACAACTGGGGTAGCGTAGGCGCTAGAACTTTCACGAATGATACCATTAGTGAGCATCTGTTGTATCTGATTCTCTATCTCAGTTTTCTGAACAGGACCATACCGGTATGGACGGCAGCTGATAGGGGAAGGGTCCTTGAGATGAATGGAGTGATCAAAGGTCCGGCGTGGAGGCAACTCAGTGGGCTCCTGGAAGACATCAGTGAATTTGTCCAGAAGGTGCTGTAATTCAAATCTTTGGTCATTGGACAGAGTAGAGTCAGAATCAAGTCGCACTTGCAGATGAGAAGTAGTGTGGATGAGGTATAACTCATTAGCCACCATAAATTCACGAAGAACCAAAACCTCGCTAGAGTGGAAATGTTGTCCTGAATTCAAACCATGTAAGGTAATAGGGTGACCCTGCAACTGAAACTCAAGGAGCCGAGAGTCCAAATCCATGGAAAAGCGGCCTAGATTCTTCAACCACTCCACCCCTAAAATTGCATCATATCCCCCAATCTTCATAACCAAAAAGTCAGAGCAGAAAAACGAACCTCCCATTTCCCAAGTCAAATTTGGGCAGAATGTGGCAAGACGCACCTGACGATTATCGGCAACAGTCATACAGATTGGGTCTCGGTCATGCGTCTTCAACTTGAGGCGCATAACCACCGTCGCATTAATAATGTTATGAGTGCTTCCAGCGTCAATTAGCACGACGATCTGCTGATTCTTGATCCGGGCAAGGATTTTCAGTGTTGAGGTATGAAGGCGACCCTCAATAGCGTTAATACTCCCTTCGGTAGTGTCCTGAGCATCACCCAAGGTGTCTTCAAAGATTTCTTCCTCGTCATCTATGACCAACGTGTAAACATGGGAGTCCTTGCATCGGTGAAAAGAGGAATACTTCTCTGGGCACCAATAGCATAAGCCTTGCCGTCGTCGCTCATCCATTTCCCGTTTCGACAGATGTCGCGAAGGCTTCGCAACAGATCCCGAAGAAGCCACAGGGTGCGGTGTGGAGTGAGAAGAGTATGCCGGAGTTGGTGATTTGGAGGATTGGGTCAGAGGCTTCACTGGATCCATGAAAGTGGAAGGAATTGGGCCAAGTTTAGAGCCCGTTACTGTAGAAGTTTTTAACCCAAATCGAGGGAGCGACCAAGTAAAGGCACAGGGGAAGGCCGACAATCACGAGTAGGTGTGTGCTCGTGCAAGGTTCTGATTGTCGCATCTTGCAGTCGGGCTGAGCAGGTTGCACTGGCGAGAGATGGCGGAGCAAAATTTAAAACAAACTGCCGAGTGTCCGGCCGAAGGCCACCGATGAAGAAATTGATCGCAATCGGCTCAGGAAGATCAACCTCGGAGAGCAATTCATCAAACTGACGCTCATAATCAGCAACACAGCCGTCACCCTGCTGAAGCTTCTTAAGAGCAATGAGAGGATGCTCATCGCGAACGTCGACAAATTTGGCCTCCATGTGTCGGAAGTAATCATCCCAGTGAACTTCAGCAAAGGATCGATGGCGCATGAACATTTGATGCCATCGAAGAGCATGACCCTCAAGTTGGATACTTAGAAAACGAATACGGTGGTCCGGCGACGTACCATCAACCTCAAAAAATTGCCGACAGCAGTAAGCCCAGCCACGAAAATCTATGCCCACGCGACACGACGACGCCGTGGAAATAGAGTAGGCAGATTGTGGTTGAGCTCGATGGTGATTCAGCTCAGGAAATGTCCCAAATGTCGACATGCGAAGGAGAACGGTGGAGCTGGAGCCATCACCGGAAGTGCCATGAGGAGTGATAGGATGTTTACCCGCAGTCGAAGGGTGTGGGTGTGCGAATCGGAGTTCAAGCACCTTCATAAGCTCTTCTAGCCGAGTAGCAGTCGTCTGGAGGTCTGCAATTTTCTTAGAGCTCTGCTCAAAATGCAAATGGAAGGAAGAATGGAGGGACTCGAACCGGTGCTCAAGCTCACCCAGACGGTCCTGGGATCGCGTCTCTGGCGGCGGCGTCATGGCCAGAGAAATGGCTCTGATACCTTTGATATAACCGAAAGAAGAAAGTATACTGATTCATTCACAAAAAAGGAAATAACCCATAGTACAGTATGTATATTCCCACTATTTCTCTCTCTTCTAACTAACTTGTGAGCTAATACGCGTTGCCTTTACTATTATTTACCATAAAGTCCCTAATAGTGAATATATGTATATCACTCGCCATCAACAATTTGTTTGCTGTCAACTTAAGTTCTAATGACCCTTCCGGACATTACAACCAAAAATCTACCCATCTAGCCATGTGCTTGCACGTGAACCATCTTTATCGTCACCTAAAGGTCTAGTTCCAGTTAGAAGCCTCAATTTATCTAAACCAACTCTTTACACTCACTGGTTGGCCCCATTTGTGCTATTTAGTGAATTTTTGTTGTTGTCCATCCCTAATTCATGGTTCTTAGCTTCTGTTTAGTGCTTACAAAAGTCAACACAACCTAGTAGTTGCATGTCCCAACCTGTGAACAGCCCTAACTTCAAAATTAGCCTCCCTACTAGTTGGACATCAAAATGCCTTCCTACATGTTGAACTTGGGAAAGAAGTCTAATGGAGCTACCTCCTAGATTCATTTCTCAAGGGAAAGTCAACATTAGTATCCAAATCACATTGCTCTATTTATGGACACAAGCAATCACCATGGGCTTGGTCTGGGCATTTTAGCCCTGTTGTTTGACAAAATCCTAATTATTGATAATATATGACATGGATAACATTGTCCTAACTGACAATAATCAAGAAGAAATTTCTCAATAGCACCTACTTGATCACTTTCAAACCAAGGATTCAGGCAAGCTATACCACTTCAGGGCACCAAGGTAGCTCACTCAGACTATGGTGGTGATCTCAAAGAAAGTACAACGTAGATATTTTGAAAAGAATCAGTATATTAGAGTGTCAACCAGTGGAATCAATAAAAAGTGAAACATCAATTTAGATTTTTTTTTCCAAGTAACATCAAGAAAGTAAAACTAATCATAGCTTTAGTTAATTAGAGCCAAGATATGCATTTTGGAGAAATAAATCAGAAAAAAAGCAAAAACCTTTCATCACACAGGATAATTGCTCCATAGTCATGGCGGTGACGAATTACATGTCCAATAGCTTGATTCACTGC
Organism: Acacia acuminata; assembly: GCA_019022655.1. Taxonomy (NCBI): domain Eukaryota; kingdom Viridiplantae; phylum Streptophyta; class Magnoliopsida; order Fabales; family Fabaceae; genus Acacia; species Acacia acuminata. The sequence continues at coordinate 2,422,985 of JAFJYI010000045.1, forward strand.
ACGTGAAGCTTGCTGATTATACCACTCTTCTCCAGTTAAAACCTGATAAAAAATGATTATATATAATAGAAACTACAAAGGGAAAAAATTATCATATATTTCAAGTGATACTAACATTACCTTACACAATTCACCTTGGGTTTGAGATTGTTGATCCAAAAATTCTCGCTTTAAACGAACCTGCATGTTATTAAATTCAAAAAATACATCTTTGCAATTGTTGATTTCTATAAGTTGGCCAAAAAAAGAGTATAGATTTCTATAAATTAGAAAGGACTGTCATGTGTTTGCTTTCTGAAGACTTGAGAGAACTCAAATTTAACACCAACTTTTTTTTTTTAAGGTCCACTTCAATATTCTTTTTTTTTTTATTGTTATTATTCTTACAATGTAAACACCCTCTACCCCCATAGGGGAGGATATGTCGCCAATTTAAACTGAAGACTTAAGAGAACTCAAATTCTACAAGTAAAGCATTTTAATTCAAATAAAGTTCACTTTCAAGTTTTACAATCTAGTTATTATTTTGCTTTAAATTGAGATGCATTATTATTAAAAATCATAAATTTCTAGTTAAAACGATCATCTAATGTCCTAATAAGCCTATTTTTTAAATTTTAAATGAATAAACTATTGTGGAAACTGAATAAATCAAACCATTTTTTAAAATTCAATGTAAAAAAATAAAGATAATAAGAATTAAATATTTGCAACATCATTAATAATATGAAAATTCTAGTATTATATGAAAAAAAAATTAACAAATAAAAATAAACGGGTTGTCCCTCGACCCATTAGGGTCAAACCTTTTAGACCCGGTTGCAATTTGAGAGGCAATTTTTCAAGCTTGACCCTCGTGATAAAACGGCCGGCTCGACGGGCTTAGCTCATTTTTTTGACTCTAATTTACATTCTTTCCTACATATACATGAACACTTTCTCCATGAATTTAATAAAATGTTCAACTCCTTCATCATCCATAAGGTCCATTGAGGTTGTTGCATCAAAGGTCTGCGTGAATTTCATAGAAATTTTACTAGATGCTACAATTATTCTCAACTCATCATATGTAATTTCTTTTTTATGGTTTTTGTTCTAACTCTATCCCCCACATATTGCAAAGTATCTTCCCCTCCATTTAAAAATTGTTCTCTTATATGCAAGAAACATAATATGGGCTTTCTAGGTGTACTTGTAATCTTTTTTGTCATCCTATAGAACAAAAGTTGTTATTAACAACTATTAAGCAACATTAACAATTTAGAGTCGTATTGACAACACGTTTTGAAATCGCATAACATGAGTTATAAATAGATAAAACTTCATCATTTCCATTTATTCTTGACTAAGCACACAAAAACATAGCACAATTTTTGTAGTAGAAATTCATACCCTCTCACACACTCAATGAAACAACAACATAAATTATGAGGGCAACCTACAATTAACAATCATTGGATGCTCTAAACTTGTAATTGGTTACTCTAAACTTGTCATTACTAACAAAGGGGCAAAATTGCACTTTCATGTTTGAAATTAATAGCACTCAGATCCCTTGGGACTTCACTGCGATTTGATAATTTTGAGGAACCTAGTTGCAATTTTTTCAAAAACAAATCCTAAGTTTTAAGACTTTTGGTAGGTTTTTAAATAGGTTTGAGAGGTTGTAAATGAACTTGGATGCATAAGTTTTACTTTTAAGCCTATTTAAATGGATACATTTTAAGTAGGTTAATCCTTTTGAACACTTAGACTTGAGTGCAAAAAAAAGCCTATGTACAGACTCTCGGCCAGTCTCAGACTTTAAATCTTTATTGTCATGGCTATTTAGTTTAAAAACTACTTCGGCTAGCCTATTTCCACTAGGCATCTAGTTACTATCAAATGGACAATCAGTATCCTTTATCCCAATGTAGATTGCCTCGCATCATTTACCTTAGAATCTCTCAAAAGCCGATCACAACTGTTGGGCAAGAGAGAGATAGAGAGATGCACAAATCTCAATGAAGGATTTTTTTTTTATATGCAAAAAAGTCACTGTTCACTCTTTTTTCCCCCAAAAAATAGTATTCAACATTCTCGAGTATTTTTTCAAGCACGTTAGCACCCAAAATTATTTTTTAAAGATCCTAAATATTTTTAAGCTCATAAAGTATTTTTTCAAGATCATTCAAGACCAAGTATTTTTTTTAGTATTATTCAAGATCTTGAAATATTTTTTTAGTAAATAAGTACTCTAAAATTATTTTTTCAAGATCCTAAAATAATTTTAAATAAATCAATGTGAAGCCTAAAAAGATACTTTAAGATACTGACTGGTATAGAAAAAATACTTCATGATCTTGAAAAATTATTTTAGGATCTTAAAAAAATATTTCAGAGCACTGACTAGTACTAAAAACAATCTCAAGATACTGATGGGTACTAAAAAGATACTTCAGGTTACTGATTGAGACTGAAAAAATAATTTTAGGGTACTGACTGGTACTAAAAAAGATACTTCAAGATACTAATGGATATTAAAAAAATACTTAAGGTATTGAATGATCACGAAAAATACTTTATGATCTTAAAAAAATTTAGGATATTTAAAAAATACTTCTGAGTACTAACTGGTACTGAAAAAATACTCAGCATGCTGAATACTTTTTTTTTTTTTTAAAAAAAAGTGAACATTGGTTTTTTTTTCTTTTGGCAAAAAAAAAAAAAATGTTTCATTGACATTTGGCATATCTCTATCTCTCTCGCTCTGGCCCAACGGTTGTGATCAGCTTCTGAGAGATTAAGAGGCAAATGATACTGAGGCAACTTGCATCCAATTTATTCCGTTTGATCTCTGGTAATTCCGTTTGTTCCCTATCACCCTTCACTCTTCGCTCAACTCGCTCGTCTATCGGTCAACTCGCTCCTCGACTCATAGCATTGGCACCGTTGTCGTTGTAGAAGGCAACGATCGTAGGCTTTCTGTAATCCTACTGTTCTTCTATTTCTTTATTTGTATTGATAATTTAGTTTTGTTTGCTTTGGGAGACATCATATCTCTATGATTCGCTATAGCATACTTTTCTAGGGCGTATTTGCCCTTAGGCGAAGCTCTCTACCTCTCGTGATGGCTGTTGTGTAGGAAATATTTTCTGTCTTTGAAAGTACTGGGCATCTAATCTCAGTTCTCTAGACGGTGGATGATCAAGTACACCATTTATTTTTATTTTTTAACGGAAATGAAATATATTCTAAACGGTTTTGGTGTATGATGCATTAGAATGGTACTAGTTAGGGTCCGCAAAGATGGGGACGGGGAATTTCATATTTCACATCATAGTGATCCATCACTTGACTTGAGGAATGTGCTTAATCATGAACTCCAGCTGAAATCAGGAGCCCTTTTTTTATTTTTGGGTTTTGGTTTTCATAAGAGAGTATATCATAGAAAGCAGTAGTTTCTATTGACTCGTTTACGAGTACCTGCTCAATTTCTGTGTTTGCTTTAAAGTTTGATGTCATTTAATTGATCAGTTTTTGAATGCCTTGGCTGATTTAAATTGAATAGGTACGATCATTGGCCATCTCTGCAAGGTGCAGACCTACTATGGATACACATGATTGGAGTCTCAATTGCTTCCTCAGATTCGCCAAATAAAAGTTGATAAAATGTAGGTCTAAATTCTCTATTTAATTAATAAGACGATCTGAGTAGTATCTGCATCGGGACATCAGTTTTGTAAACTATTGATGCTGTCACAGCTTTCCTCTTGTTAGTCATGGAAGATCAAATTTATTTCATTACAAGGCATATATCAATTTGATAACTAAACATATATCATTGTATCCATGGTAAAGGAGCTGTAGCAGGTATTGTATATCATTGACAGAGTCATTGAACTACCGATTCTTCTATTGGTCGGTTCAGGAACCCTACTACTTGTGATGTATTAAAATCCTCATGACATGCTAGTGTTCTCCATTTATAGACAATGGTGGACGTTTATACTTCAAACTTTCAATGTTGTATGTGAGCTCCATTCAAGAGTTTTAGCAGGCAGTGTTATGTTATCTTTGTCTCTAGCCTTAGCTGGGTGAGTAGGAACTTTTTGTGTTTTATATATTGTTGTAATGACCTTGAAAGCCTCTGATATTTGTTGTTACGCTTCACTATAGCTCAAAATATTTAGAATAAAATTCTTGTTTGAGGCCTATCTTGGTTATGGACTAAGGATTTGGAACAATTCTGCTTTTATTATTTAATTTAGTTGATTTGGGAGAAGGAAGAAGTTTATAATTGTCAAGTGCCAGGATGATGACACGAGTCTTTCAAAGGCTATTCCAGATGATAATTTGTTTTCTTCACATTTCTTTTCAATAAAAGAAAAAAGCACACAACAAAAAAATGAAGGGGCTGAACATTTACATAACGAAAATGGTTTATCTGTTGACCATTGTATATTGTTCTCAACTTCTTGATGCCATATCATGGTAAAACAACTCTTCATTTTGTAGAACAGATAAATTAAAATTTTATCAAGCTCGTGGTGGTGGTGGTGTTGAATTAGTTGAAGTTCAGAAAATTGCAGGATGTTATGAGCAGAAGACTTATGCTGGTGCAGCTAGCAAGGTACACCATTAGTGTGTAATCTCAGTTAATATAATAATTTGTGGTCATCTGTGCATATGGCTGAATCATGATGGATAATGTGGGTGTTTTTTTTTTTTTTTTTTTTTTTGTTGGGGGGGGGGGGTTCTCCCAGCGTTGGCATTTTTTGTCATTACATGTAACTTCCCCACCCAATACCTCCAAATTTCAAACACTGATTTAGCAGGGTCAATTTTAGCAGTGGGCCCACTTTTTCCAACCTTGTCATAATTGTTGTGATGCTAATTTTCTTACATTTTGGCATTTCCTATTTTCAGGAGGATTATTTATAGAAAATTTCTTCAATGATTCTGTCAATAAGAAAGAGTAAGTTCTAGAACATCAAAGTCACCATAATGCCGTCAGATTCAGTTATTAACCAATTTTAGCTTTCTGTAGTTTTTAATCCTAAAACCTCTGAATCCATTGTATTGAGTTTGGGGTCTATTCTGACATTGTTCTTAGCAATTCAGCCATAGTTTTCCATAAACAAAATATTCAATTTGCTGCTATTTTTTATTTGATATCATATATTGAATATTTGCTAGGTTTTATTATGCTTTCCATTAATTTTGATCTCAAACAAATACCTTGTGTATTTAATTTTAATACCATCCAAATTTTGCACTTTTACGTAATTTCGTCTTTGTTAGAAGCGCTTTTCTATTATAATAATTTATTAGTTTTACTTTGATATATCTATTGATGTTATTTTTATTGTCTTATGGGCTTGTAATGATTATACTAATTTTTTTCCATCTACAGTAAGATATGATTTAAGTAATTGGTTATTGATACCTCAATATAAATTTAGACTATGAATAATTGGAGACATACTCAAGTTGGATGATCCTTTACAGATTATTGGAGGTCTCTCCTGCAACCTGATTGTCGCCAAAGAATCATCGACAATATGTATAATTTTTTATGTTGTTATACTTTTGTCATATATTACATGATGGGGAAAAATCATATACCACACATCATTTGGGTTCTCTCATTTGTCATGTCAAAATAAGCTGATAACCAACATAAGATTAATGCTCAAAATTATGTTTTGTAAGCTGAAGAACTCTAAAACATGATTTTCCATATGATTATTTAATTGTGTTTTTGGCATTCTTTATGTTGTTTTGAACTTATTTTTAATTTAATTTTTTTAAGTAGTTCCCCTTATAGGATATTTGGGAGATTTCTTAATATACTTATTGTTATGTGTTTTTTACACTTATATTATGCTTTTGGTTTGGTGTAGTTAGAGGATTTCTTATTGTACGCTTTTTTATTGTGGAGAGGAAAGCATTTAAGATGCATAAGAGATAATCTCTTCCAATTAGGAACTTCCCTTTATGGTATCCATGCATAACTCTCAACTGAACTTGATGCGGCCATGCTAGTGTTTTGCCTTTTGGTATGACAAAGCACAGGAAGTGCATATTTCTGGAAAGGAAAAATAGCATGTGATACTATCATCATTTATATCTCTAATCAAAATCTAAATTCTTTGTACTTCTTTTGGAAAATGTGAAGTACTTGAGTAGTTGATTATGATCATGCTTGTTATTTGGACTGTCTAATGCTATATGCTTTCCAATGACTAATAGTAATTAAACTGGTGTTATTCGTCTTATAGGTTGGAAACATTAAGAACGCATATTCCTTATTCTGGCCAAGAGGGATTAGATGAACTTCGTAAAATTGCTGAAAGATTTGAGGAGAAGATTTATTACGCAGCAACAAGCAAGGTAGAGTCATAACAGTTTTAATTCCTACAGCCCTCTTGATGGATCATTATCATCTAAGTAGATGAATTATGATGAAAAGTTGAGCAGTATTTGAACTTCGTCTAGTAGATTTCTTATATGTCTTAATTTTCCTAATTTCAGTGTGATTATCTTCGGAAAATGTCCTTGAAGATGCGGACAATGAAAGCTAGGCGCCAGACCACTATAGAAAACTCCATGCTATCAAAGTTTGGTTACAATGGGGATGGACCTTCAGATACAGGTATTTGCATTCAAAAGCTTCATGGTTTGATCTGTTTGCTTTAAATAACCTTTGCAAGGTCATAAACCTATACTTTCATAATTTGGTTTTTTTTTTTTTTTTTTTTTTTTTTTTTTTTTTTTTTTTGGTAGTAGAGCCCTTTGGGTATGTGAATAAAGATTTGGATCTCCTCAATTGAGCTCACTCAGTTAAGCCTCAATTGAGGGTCATTAACTATTAGATAGTGATTTAACAGTGTTGAGGGAGCCATAGTTTTCCATAAACAAAATATTCAATTTGCTGCTATTTTTAAATTTGATATCATATATTGAATATTTGCTCAATTTTATTATGCTTTCCATTAATTTTGATCTCAAACAAATAGCTTATTATTTAATTTGAATACCATCCAAATTTTGCTCATTTGCATTGTAATTTCGTCTGTTAGAAGTGCTTTTCCATTATAATAATTTATTACAGTTTTATTTTGATATATCTATTGATGTTATTTTTATTGTCGTATGCGCTTGTAACTATGATACTAATTTTTTTCCATCTACAGTCAGATATGATTTAAGTAATTTGTTATTGATACCTCAATCTAAATTTAGAGTATGGATAATTGGAGACATACTCCAGTTGGATGATCCTTTACAGAGTATTGGAGGTCTCTGCTGTAGCATGATGGAGGAGTTATAATTTAATATTTTTATTTATTTTTTAAAATAAATTTATAAGAGGTGAGCCACAAAGCAACGGTAGAGGTTGTTGGCATATGACCAAGAGCTCACATATTCAAATGCTGAAAACATCTTTAGTTGCGTGTGTAAGTTTGTATACATCGACCCGACCTAGTGGGAGTCTTGTGCTTTGTTTAAAATAAATTTGTAACTCCTCTCTCGACATTGTTATATTATAATTTAAAGATCGTTTGGAAAATACTGCAGGAAGACAGTCTATAAGAAAGAGGAAGCAACCACCAGAGGAGGGGTGGGTGAAGGTGAATGTGGATGGTGCCTACTCTAGAGCTACTGATAGGTGTGCTTGTGGGGGGATTATTCGTAACTCCTCTGGCACATTTATTAGGGGATTCTTTCACCCCATTGATGGGGATGAGTTGTCTGCCGAGGTTTGGGCTTGTCTCTTGGGCCTTAAGATTGCATGGGCGATGGGGTTCCGAAAAGTATGGTTGGAAACAAATTCTACTGGTGTCTTGATTTACTGTCTCATGTCCAGGGGGCCCATCACCGCGACTCCGGCATCCTTGATGAAGTGAAAAAGATGCTACATATGGAGTGGAGTCAAAGGTTACATACGTGCCTCGATCTACCAACTCTGCGGCAAATTATCTTGCAAAGAAAGGCCTTGACTCAAGACGGGGGCTCCATGAAATACATACGCCTTCTGAGGCTTTAGAGGTCATTCTTAGTAAGGATTATAATGGGTGTAATATTCCCATAGGAATAAACTGAGGTATCTCAATTTTATCAAAAAAAATATAAAAGAGAGAGAGAGATAGGAAGCAACCACAATAGCTGGCAGACTTTATCGCTTATCGGTAGATAGCTTTATTTTCATATACTCATTTTCTCAGGCCATTGCGAATAATGGGGACCAAATGTTATGTACAAGCCATTATTTATTTTCTTTCGACAGAAAGTCCAAGCCACTATTTGGATGATAGTGTTTTCTGTGCATTGTATCGTTTTGCTATATTGGCTCATAATGCCTCTCTGGTGTCATAATAAGAAATAATGCTTGGATATGAATTGGAGGGGCTTCTCCAAACTGTTGTGCTGATGATTTCCTTATTAACCTTCACCTTTTGGCCTCGTTGGCTGAGTAAATATCTGATCAAAATTTTTCTTGCGCTGAGAATCCCTTATATATGGATGATGATGATAATTTTTACAGAAAATAAAAATAGTTGGAGAATAAAAAAAGTAATATAAAGCAAAAATGATAATTAAGCCCCTCCAATCAAAATGGTGCATCCAAGTAGTCTAAAGTATTTTTTCTGGTGCATCTACCACCTTTAAATATCCAGTACCATAAATATCTAAATTATTAAGTGCAAAGTTGTATAAAAAAAGTTCTTTATGGTGATTGATGCTCTTGAAAAAATGTTTGAGGCGGTTGGGTGCTTAACAAAATACCTTATGGCACTAAATGCACATTGAAAGATATTCTAGGGTATTTTTCACGGTTCATCCAGAGTGTTGGATGTACCTTAACTCTTTATGAAAATACAACATTCTCTGCATCTTCTCTAAACGTTTTTTAAACAAAAAATTTTATTGTTCATAGCAAATTTTAATTTTTAAATTTTATAATAAATGAATATCTTCAAACTTTTATGGGTTAAGGAACAATTTTTTCTTGGAAGTTTTTCAGTGGACAATTTTTTCAGGCCGTTATCCTAGTTAATTTTGACCGTTAATTGACCAAATATGTTAAGATGACAGTTTACATATCATTCACTTCATTTCTTTTAAGGTGTAAAAATTGATGTGGATGACATAAGAATTGCTAGCTTAGCATATTTAGTCAATTAACGGTAAAAATTAATCGAGATAACGGCTAGAGTAAAATTGCCCTCTGAAAAACTTATAGGACAAGATTACCCATTGGTAAAAAATTTTCGACACAAAATTAGTGCTTAACCCAACTTTTATTGAAACTCGCTTATGAAGACATGCCAAATTTCAAAGAAACTCGAATTTGTCCTTTGGCTCTTAGCTTGTGACAAAGCCCATAAATCAATAGAGGACAAGTGTCGCAGTGCAATAAACAGATGGAAGGTGTAAATTAGTAGAGGACGAGTGTTACAGTGCAATAAACAGATGGAAGGCAACGGATAGGGAAAGGAGTAGAATGGATGAGGAAGAACCTATAAATTTAATTTATTATTTAATAATTTTTAATTTTATGATATTATCATGTTTTTACATTAATTTAGTTTTAGAAATATTCACTCTTAATTACTCCCTCATTTAATCGAATAACGTAGATTAAAATGGCGGTTAAGCACAATAAATTTTAAAAATTCTTACCATTTTGACAAAAATGGCCTTAATTATGAGGACACGGGGAATAAGAGGAAGAATAAAAAAAAGTATTATAAGGATGGTTTCTTATAAAAAGAAATGAAGAGAATATTTTTTTTTTTTTTTGGTCATGCTCAAAAGTGTTTTACATCATAAAACTTGATACAAATTGGGTGTACTTAGAGTGTGATCATTTAGTTCTAAATATCCATGCTAATCGAATCACAATATTGGCATAATTATAGAGGCACAATAAATACACCAAATATTTTGAGGCAAAATAAAAAGTGATAATATAGAGGAAGAGTAATCATATCCACAATTAAACTCCTCATGTCTATACATAGTATTCTATGTACTCCTAACCCAACCAACATATCCCTTCTTGAACAAAAGGCGTATTGTAACAGTTCAACAATAACAATTTGAATAATTGGGGAATATCATGGTCATCGACCCATACTTTTTTATTATTTATATTTTAACTCTAGCCCAATCTATCAAAGGTGGATCATGCTATTTTCCAACATTGATATTAAAGAACTTTTGGCTACCGTAGGATTTGGTTTCAATGCTAAGCATTGTGCTTAGCTCTACCAACTCATAAGATCTAAGGCGAACTCGGACCTCGTCTAGCTGCAAGCCGCTCAAGCTAATGATATACAAGCCTTAAAGATTGTGCAAACCCAGTGTGGCGAGCTTGCAAAAGAGCTGGGTGCGACAAAGGCCACTCTTGCAGATGCCAAGAAAGCCCCTCCGATTGTGTCAAGGCGCTGAAAGAGACTGCGAAGGATGCCTTTGATATGGCTTTAAAACAAATCCGGCATTTGAACCCCATCTCTAGGTTTCATTATAGAGCATATATCAACGATGGCGAGTTGATCTCACCCCCTTCCTCTCCTGGTGACAACTCGATGTCCCAGCTGGATGGAGGTGAGTCGGCGAGGGGGAGGAAGAGGTCTCTACCGTTGTCCACACTAAAGGAGAGGAAGCTCCACCCAAAGCGGAAGCTCCTTCTAGCTAAGTGGCCGAGGTTTTGATTTTGCAGTATCGTCTGTTTTGGGGCACTGAGGCCCATTTTGCTTTGTATAGATTTCCACTGGTTTACTATCCCGGTTTAGTTCTTTTCATTTTGATTTTTGTACTTAAACAAATCAATCATTAATGGAAGTTTGTTTACTTTCCGATCAATTCGAATATGTTTCCAAGTCTTTCATTCATGGCAACGATGAATTAATTGTATGCACTCACATGTGTTCAAAGTTCTATTGAGGGACTGGGCCAAGGTCAAAAATGTATCACGCAGAGTCTGCTAAAATATTCTTCCGGCATTAAAAATCCAGGTATACTATTTGGGTGAAGATTTTTAATTAAACCTACACTCTACGTTCCGGTTCGGTTAACTAGAATTCCGTCCAGGATAAGGGCAAGTCGTCCCATGTTCAAACTCGTCAAAACATTTTGACATGATCAAGGTTAGCATGATGATTCGCCTTGTTATCCCGGAGCAAGTTTTGATGCACTAGAGTTGCAAAGGCTTACGGTAGCGGCTTTGCTTGACTGAGAAACTGGGCTCAATGGCCCTAGTTTTAGTTTTTCATTCACGCTTTATTTACGGCCGAGTTTAATAGCCTTGGGTTTGTTCACTTGTTCATTTATCTCAGAATCTTGGTACAATTTGGAGAGCCGGGACATATTCTCAATCGAGAATTTCTTCATTTATTTGAAAGATAACTTGCTCAAATGAGCTGGCCGATATAATCGACATCAAACACCTTCAAATAGGAAATTGATTAGACATAAAGGAAGAACTTAGAATTAACTGACACAGACTCAGTCTGTCTGCACATAATAACATATACATGAAACTTGGATCTAACTGTAATACACTCTCAGCTTATCCGCGTTCCACGTTCTTTTGATTGACTTCTTCTCCAGGGTCTCCAGCGTGTAGGCTCCTTTGCCAAGCTTCTCTTTAACCCGGTAAGGACCTTCCCGATTATCGCAAGCTTGCCATCCCTGACATTTTTATTCCCGACTTCAGCTCTTTGAAGCACCAAGTCACCTTTGTTGAACGACTGGGGCCTCACTTTTTTGTTATATTTGGCCACAACAAGTTGCTTGGTGGCCATATCTCGGCAATCTAATTCCACCATCAACGCTTCATTGTTCACTTTCTCCCTTTCTTGAAGAGTCTTCATTCATTTCCATGACGGCTGGCCGATCTCGACCAGGATCATTGCTTCGCATCCATAAGTCAACTGGAAGGGAGTTTCCAAGGTTGACGTTTGGACATTGGTCCTGTAGCCCCAGAAAACATAGTACAATTGTTCAACCCAGCTAGACTTTGCATCCTCCATCCGTTTCCTTAACCCATCAATGATTATCTTGTTTGCTACTTCGGCTTGATTGTTCGATTGAGGGTGCTCTACAGAAGCAAAATGGTGTTTGATGTGGAACGCGGACATCATCTCTTGGAAACCTTTATCAACGAACTGTGATCCGCTATCTGTCACCACCTCGGCAGGTACCTCGAACCGGGAGATAATGCTGTGTTTAAAAAATCTTTGTATGTGAGCCACGGTAGTTGTAGTTAAGAGTTCAGCTTCTTTCCACTTTGTTAAATAATCGAAGGTTGCAATGAGCCATTGTAATTGTCCCAGAGCCGCTTTGAATATACCCAAAAGATCCATGCCCTATTTGTAAAAGGGCCATGGGGCTGAGATATACTTCAACTCCGTTGGAGGGGACCAAATTATTCTAGCATGTTTTTGGCAGCTATCGCATTTCTTAACAAGGTCCTTTGAATCCGCCTCCATCGTCAGCTAGTAATATCCTACCCATAGGGCGGCCGGTAATAGCTTGCACGAAGGGCTTTTCTAGCCGCCGCCTTAGCTCCCATGTGCTTGCCATTGATCCCTTCATGTATTTTTACCAAGACGTATTTGGCCTCATCCGAGTTTAGGCACTTCAAGCATCATAGAGTACAGGCCCCTACAAGATGCCTAATCCTCTACCATCGTATACTTGGTCGCATCTCGGATCAACCGGGAAATTTTCCAAACTAAGGTTTTTTTAAAAAAAAATTATGGGATTAGAGCATGTCAGAAACAAATTATGGATCTAATGCAGTCAATGGCGTGCGTTGACCAACGCCATTAACTACGTCACCGAGGCGTGGCGTGAATTGATTCCGCCACCGGTGGCGTGAATTAATCACGCCAAATTGGCGCCCCTTTTCAAGCGTCAATTTTTGACACTGGCGTCAATTTTTTTTTTTAAAAAAATTATAATTTTAAATAAAATTAAAAATAATAATTATACATAATTATAAATAATTGATTAGAGAATAATTAATTAATTAATCAGTTAGAGAATAAGCTTAGTTAGAGAATAAATTTATAGGATAAGCTTAGTTAGAGAATAATTAATTAATTAATCAGTTAGAGAATAAATTTATAGGATAGGCTTAGTTAGAGAATAATTAATTAATTAATCGGTTAGAGAATAATTATTTTACCCTTCATTAATTAATTATTAATTATTCTCTAACTAAGCTTTCCTATAAATTTATTCTCTAACTAAGCTTATTCTCTAACGATTAATTAATTAATTATTCTCTAACTAAGCTTATCCTATAAATTTATTCTCTAACTAAGCTTATTCTCTAACCGATTAATTAATTAATTATTCTCTAACTAAACTTATTCTCTAACGATTAATTAATTATTTTCTAACTAAACTTATTCTTTAACTGATTAATTAATTATTCTCTACCTAAGTTTATCCTATAAGCTTATTTTCTAACCGATTAATTAATTAATTATTCTCTAATTAATTATTTATAATTATGTATAATTATTTTTTTAATTTTATTTAAGATTATATTTTTTTAAAAAAACGAAATTGACGCGGGCGTCAAAAATTGACACCCGGCGTCAATTGGAATTGACGCCGAGCAAGGGGCGTCAATTTGGCGTGATTAATTCACGCCCTAGTGGCGTGAATTAATTCACGCCACCGGGTGGCGGAATTAATTCACGCCACCCGGGCGATGGCGTGAATTAATTCACGCCACTACCAGGTGGCGTCCGGCAGCTGACGTAGTCAATGGCGTTAGTCAACGCACGCCATTGACTGCATTAGATCCATAATTTGTTTCTGACATGCTCTAATCCCATAATTTTTTTTAAAAAAAACCTTAGTTTGGAAAATTTCCCCGAATCAACTTCTTGGCTTTGATAGAGTATTGGGAAGGATTCCTCACTCTAGATAATCTTCAATTGGTTTCTTCTAGTCCGTTACTACCAAGATAACCATAATACAACTCGGCTCGCTAGATTTTGTTGAAACACAATTCTTTGGTTTCTCGGGCTTTTTGTACTTGCCTATTTTTGTGTGTCCGCTTTCCGGGTATTTTCCCTCTCGAAATGTGAGTGATAGTGATAATAATTCTCGAAGTTATGAAAATAAATAAGCAAAGATCATGGCTAATAAATCTGATAATGGAGTTTTCAGAATGTTACTCGAGCAAAGAATTAAGTTTGCTCAAGCAACGTCATGTGCAAGGTGAATCAGAAGTGCTCTGAAGGAACCTTGCTCGAGCAGACCATAAAGTTTGCTCGAGCAACATCGAACTGGCTGAATAAAGCAACTATGGAAAGCATACTCGCCCAGGAAGCAAAAGCATGCTCGAGCAGTTTGCTCGAGCAACCCGTGTATTTTGCTCCACTGAAAGCATACTCGCCCATTTAAAAAGTGCTGATGCTCGAGCAAGCCCAAAATGCTGCTTGAGCAAGGTCGAGCAGCAAGCACTTCCTTCTGTTTTAAAAAGGTTGCCCGAGCATGATTTCACTCATGCTCGAGCACCATGCTCGAGCAAGCAAGAAGGCATGCTCGAGCATCGCCGTTCCAGGCTTTTCCAACTAAACCAAAGAAGGCTTGCTCGAGCAAGGTCCGGAAGTCTTTCGAGCAACAACGGTAGTAGTGCACTTATGCCTCTATCATAATGAGCTTACCCGAGCATGAATCTAATCATGCTTGAGCAACAGCGAAGGGAAGGGGATTTAAACTGTCTTCAAAGAGCATGCCCGAGCATGAAATTTTCATGCTCGAGCATGGAAGTTTTTCTTTCGAGCATCGAGCAAGCATACTTTCTTCTCGCATTTCAAAAGAGCTTGCTCGAGCAAGCTTGGACCTTTGCTCGAGCAACCTTACCCCGATTTCAAAATTACCGTGTTCGAAATTCATGGATCACCGAATGAATTAATTCCTCTTCTGATTATTATTATTCTTGATTACCAAATGCTATTAACCAGTTTGTTCATAAGTTTTAGATCATTTAGGCATGAGTTACTAGTGGATTTGAACGAATGGATCTCAGCTGTCAGAAACATTAAATGCTCCTACCTAAAACGTGATATTCTAGGAGACTAATGTTCTGAGCAAAGTAAAGTCGTTTATGATATTCTCCAGCTTGGCATTTAATGCTATCTCACAACGAAAACAACCGAAAGAATGAAAGAGAATGTCAGAACTGAAAATTCCAGCTGTTCCATTTAGACCAGAGGAATTCTTGCGGAACGCTTCATCTCTGTAATGGACAGATTCAAGAATTTAAACGGCTATTTCACAAAGCTCACCAACGGTCTTTTATTGCATCAACTATAAATAGCGGGAGCATTCAATTTGCCACCTACCGAAACGCTGCGCAATCAATTTGAGATTAAATTCATTTGCTGTTTCATCTGTATCATTTATTGTTCTTCAATGATCATTTGTTATCAACTCGTGAGGAGTATCTACAACACTTATTTCATTATTGAGTGGGTTAAGGAACCTTAAGAGAGGGTGTATCAATTACAACTTGTAAGGGGGAGTAGAGTCAGCGAGTGAGTGACCATCCTTTATTTACAGAGTCTGTAATTGTTTCTGAAACTTAGTGGAATCCCAGAGCGTTCCTGGGGACTGGACGTAGGTCAGTGTTTTGACCGAACCAGTATAAACCTTCTTGTGTTCATTTATCTTATTGGTCTCTATTTCGTTTATACACAAGAAAAGTTTTCAAAATATCAAGAATCACCTATTCACCCCCCTCTAGGTGATATTTCCTTCAACAGTCACCTCTTCAAAGCCGACATCATTGCCTTTGCTTTATTCAGGTACTTTGCCAGCAAAGGACCCTTTACTTGGTATGTCCCCTCAATTTGTGCTGCTACGAGCTGAGTGTCGATTAAAACCTTAACTCTTTTGGCTCTATGCTCCTTTGCCTGCGTTAGCCCGGCTAGTAGTGTTTTATACTCGGCTTGATTATTTGATTTCAAGAAGTTTAATTGAAGAGAGTGCTCAATTGCGACCCTTTCTGGGCTCTCAACTATAATTCCGATTCCACTTCCTTTCGCATTTGACGAGCCATCCACGTACACTTTCCACATCTTGGCATCTTCGATCTCCCCTTTGCTTGCTAGGGTTAGCTCCATCACAAAATTAGCCAATGCTTGCGACTTGATTGCATGCCGATCTTCATAGGTGATATCAAACTCAGAGATCTCAATGGCCTAGCTGATCATCCTCTTGGCCAAATCTGGCTTGTGTAATACTTGCCGAATTGGCTGACTTGTTCAAACAACGATCTGGTGTCCTTGGAAGTAAGGACGAAGTCTTCTTATTGTGGTGAGTAAGGCAAATTCCACTTTTTCTAGTTTTTGATACCTTAACTCCAAGCTCTTCAGGGCCTTGCTTACGAAGTATATTGGTACTTGGCCATTCTCTGTCTCCTTGACCAATACCCCACTTACCACTTCTTCACCAATGACCAAATAAAGGAATAACACTTCTCTAGGTTTGGGTTTGGTCAGGACTGGTGGAGTTGCCCAACACTGCTTAATCGTCTCAAATGCGGCTGACACTCCAGGTTATAGCCCCCTTGTGCCTCCTTCTTTAACAACTTGAAGAAAGGTAGAGCGTTTTTTGCTGATCTCGGTAGGACTCTGGTCAATGCGGCCAACCTTCTGATCAATTGCTGGACTTTCTTCTTGTTCCTTGGAGGCTTTATATCCAACACAACTTTGCATTTGTCTGGGTTAGCTTCGATCCCGTGATTTGTTAACAGAAAGCCCAAGAAATTCCCAGCCGGGACTCCAAAAGCACATTTAGCTGGGTTCAACTAGATTTGGTACGCCCTCAATTTATCAAAAGTCTACTCCAAGTCCCGGATATGGTTTTCCGGGTCTGCTGACTTAACAATCATATCGTCAATGTAAACTTCTACATTTTTGCCTAGCTGGTCTTCAAAGACTTTGTCCATCATTCTTTGGTACGTCATTTTTCAATCCAAACAAAGCATCATGTTATAACAGTAGTTCGCCTTCTTGGTGATAAGGCTGTCTTCTCTTGATCTTCTGGGTATATTGCTATTTTCTTGTATCCGGAGTATGCATCCATGAAGGATAATAGCTAGAAACTGGATGAGTTGTCGACTAGCTGATCTATGTTGGGCATTGGATATGAGTCTTTGGGACACACTTTATTCAGGTTCGTGTAATCTGTACATACTCTCCATTTTTCATTTGTTTTTTTCACCATTAACATGTTAGATAACCAAGTGGTATACTGTACCTCTTGGATGAATATGGCCTCCAACAACTCTTTGGTATGTTCCTCCAAAGCTTTCTGCCTTTTAGGTCTGAGCTTTCTTTTCTTTTGCGCCACTAGTGCTGACCCGGGATAAATTGCCAACTTGTGACATTAAAATTTTGGATCGATCCCTGGTATTTCAGACAACCTCCACACAAAGACAACTTGGTTCTGTTTCATAAATCCCACCAATTAGGCTCTCAACTCGGAGTCATCTTCCTACCGATTTTCATGATTTGCAAAGGTCCACTTCCCAATACTAAGTCCTCCAACTCACCTTCTAGCTCGGGTCGTAGATTCTCGGCTTCCGCTCACATATCTAATTCCACCATATTTACCGGCGGGCCTTGCTCCCTTTTTTTCCCCTTGCGCTCCCATCTCCTTCGAGAATCCGAGGTGGGGATGAAGGTCTACCTTTACCTTTTTGACTGTTTCAAAATAGCATTGTCGAGATTCTTTCTGATCTCCATTGGTGATAATGACTTTGTTCTTGCCACTCACCGTCTTCAGCTTTTGATGTTTCGTTGAAACCAACATATCCCAATTATGAATAGCTGGCCTCCCCAATATTATGTTATATAGAGAAGGGAAGTCGGCAACGATGAATCTTACCTGCTCCTACTTGAACGCCTGCTTTGTTGTAACCCATCCTGTTAGCCTGGAACTACGTCCTTCAAATCTTCATTAGTAAAACACAATAAAGGAGGTTCTGGTTTGCTAGGATCTTCTTTAAATTTTGGCCAATCTCTTACTAAGAGGACCGCTCTTAAATAATTCCTCCTATGGCTTACCGTATCTTCTCCTCCTCCCATGGCTCCACTGATCATATTACAGTCGAACTTAGCTTCTGGGAATTCATCGTGATCACCATCCGGTTTATTTCGCTTCTCAGGCTTCTTTTTCTCTTCCGGAGCCGGACTCCTACTCCAGCCTCCTTGTTTGCACTTGTTGTTCTTCCATCCCTAAGTTTTTATTACGTATTATCGTAATTTACCATCTGGGACGAACCTCTCAATAGCATCCCGGAGTTCGTAGCATTGATCCGTAGTATGTCCCATTCTATCATGAAATGCACAATACTGGGGATCGCTTTCTGTGTCGGCCCTATTGTGGGAGGGCTAAGGGCGTTCCAATTTCTTCATCTCGATCAGTGCTACCTACTTCCAAACTTTGGACCGCAGAACATTCAAGGGAGTGTACTTTTCATACTCGGTTTTCGCTTTATACCTTCCACCCTGGGATCTATTATCGGGGTTTCTTCCATGGGAATCTTGCTTTCGACTCTTGAACTGTTCTTTACCTCTTGGAGGTGTATGCTTACTTCTCTCATTTCCCATGGCATTGGCTGCACTATCTCCATCTGTTCCACCTCCAGATATTGTTTTGACTGAGCTCTAAAATCAGTCAGGGTCGTGACCAGGTTCTTGAAAAGTGATCTTGCCATCCGAGATGATGCATCCAGTCCGGCTATGAGCAAGTGCACGTGCACACTTTCTGGCAGTGCACGTACTTGCTAAGCCACGTCTTTAAATCTATCCAGATACTTTTGGAACATTTCCCTTGGCTGTTGGTTAATCTTACTAAGAGTGAATTAGGACTTCGGTTGCTTCTTGCTAGTTGTAAAGTTCAGCTCAAACTTTTCTTCAAGATCTTCAGAACTCTAGATGGAATTCGCCTGCAGAGTATGGAGTCACTTTTGTGCAGCTCCGTCGGTGTTATGGCAAAAATCAGGGGAACGATTGGCCTTTGAGCCCTTTCACGAACATGACCAATTCGAAAGTATCGAGATAGGATCGTGGGTCTTGACTTCCATCACACTTTGGCAGGTCTGCTAAATCAAAATCATCTGGAAAAGGCGCGCTCGCAATTTTGTTAGAGAAAGGATTGTTGTTGTGACCCTTAGTGTATTTCATCTTATATTATCCCGAAGGATTTGATGTCCGGGTTTCTCATCACGATTCTGGTCCTTTTTAGTCAGGATCTTTTCAGCGAGCTGGCTCTTCAATAGAGAGCTAGGACCCTGAGCTTTTGGGATCTGAGCCTATACCCGTTCCAAGCTCACACCTTGGGCAAGACCTCTAGTATTATGTTGCGTAGATCTTGATTGCTCAACACGTGGAGGATCACTAGCATTCTGAGTCACCCTTCCTTTCCTCCTGTACAACTCATCGATGTTTTCTTTTCAAGTTAGGGTTTCAAATTGCTTTAAACGCTCCTCTATTAATTGCTGCGTTACTATGAGATCTTCTTGCCTCTGGAGGTTGTTGCGCTTCTCCATTTCCTCCATCTGCCTTAACACCGAGCCTAAGGAGGTTTGCAAAAGGAGGATGTTTGGGCTCGGGGATGGAATTTCCTGATGAAGGTCTTGCTGCTAGACTTGTTGAATAATCGCCATTTGATGATTTGCCGCGAGTGGTGGGGAGGAAGTTGTATCAGGTACGTTATCACCATCATTCATTGTATTGTAAACTAGTACGTCTTCAGGTAATAGAGGTTCTTGATTCTTCTGTAGTTGACTCGCCTCCACTGAATTTGGATTCTTGGGCGGAGGGATCTGACTACTGCTTCTCGTTTCAACCATCGTTGGTCACGAGGATCGAAGTTTATGGTCCCCATAGACAGTGCCAACTTAGGTTCAAGTTTATCATAAATTATCTTTTTAGTATTAGTCGGTACCTTGAATAATATTTTCAAGATACTCGGGATATTTTTTCAAGATCCTAAAATAATTTTTCAAGATCATGAAGAATTTTTTCAGCACCGTTCGTATCTTAAAATATTTTTTTAGTACCCATTAGTACTCGAAATATATATATATATATATATATATATATAAAGGCATCAGCTTCACTCTTTTGTGCCAAAACGGCATAGTTTTGGCGAAGAGACGACAAGCCCGAGACGCTAGCCAAGTCCAAAAAAAATGGACACAATAGTTAGAGATTCAGCTTCAACAATAATCTTTTTGAATAAGTAAATAAAAATCTGACCACACGCCCCCAAACATTGTTGTGGTTACTCTATAAGTGCCAAAATTATTCACAAAACCCTCTAGCCATTTTCATTCCTAACCAAACCACCACATCCTACCATTTTCATCTATCTTCAACATCAACCGCATTCCTTAATGAAGAGACATAGCAACTAAACTCATGACACTACTATCAAAATTGTCCTCAAGAGGGATTTATTCCTCCAAAACCATAAGAATCAGCAAGTGATTCAAAAGCAAGAGGGATTTATTAGGCACATGCCAAACCACCATTAACTATCTTGATTACAAAATATGGTTCCAAATGGCATCCCCATCCCAACTAATTTTCTAATATATTATCCCATAACACTATCCAAGTCAAAGTTGGGCTCTTTTGACACCACCACTCACATTGCAGAATTAAACCCTAACATTTTCTAAACTCATGTTCATTGTTAATTTAGTTGAATCGGTGTTTTGGATGATCTTTTTTAGGGAAAAAAAATGGAGGATCTTGTTCTTGCTTCGACTTTAATTTTTCTTTTGGTTGGGCTTTGATTTTTAATTGATCTGCTTTTGCTTTCTAATCTTTTATCTATATCTCTGATGTTAGGGAACAAGTTGGGTATCATCATCATCTTATATACACTGAAACAACGATTCTTTTCGTTTGTTATAAAAACGAAAAGTTGTGATATCTTCCTTCTTTAGTTACGACTTCTTCTTTTAGCTACAGTTTAATTCGTTACTTTGTTTTAATTTGCTACTTTCGTCTTTTGATCCTTATATCAATCAACGAGTTTATTAGGAATCATATTTTTAATCAGCTATTACAAATTATAAGTTATAAACCCCTCAATAATTTAATCACGCTAGTATTGAAATGGTCAAGACTTGATGTGGTTTAACAACTCATAAGGGCTCAATCCATCATGTGTTTAGTTGAGGGACACAAATGATTTAATTAACATATGAATTTGGATGTGGGAACTGCTAAAACCAAGGTTTATATTGATAATTGATTTTTTAAGAGTTCCCAACCATACATTATATTCTATATTTAATTTAGTGTCCCACCCTGCTTCAAATAATAATTTTTTATGGGAGAATAGTTCTGCTTACAAAAAAGCTCTAACAAATTACAATGTTCATAAGCCATATTTAATTCAGGACTGTTTACAGTTCATTATTAATCTGGGATATAGTTAAAATGTAAGAACCCTACTCATTAAATATATAAACCCAAAAAAAAAAATTAAAATAAAACACTTTTAAAATTCCAACGTATTAAAAAATTCCATGTCTTCAATTCGCTAAAATTCAAACATATCTAATGTTTGACTACGTACTTAGTATAATTAATGTTATAATTATATGATGAAAATATAAATTTATAAATGCAGACAAATAGTCAGCTTGCAATTGAAATTATATAGGTCCACTTTGACACGTGAATAGCCTCAATGAGTTGAACGAAATATTAATTAGATACAAAAATTTCAAGGGATGTGCCTATATATGTAATTCATAAGATTAATGGACGAAATAAGCTTATCAGGTGTCATAATTATCTAGAGTATGAATAAGTACACGTGACATTATGGCCCTCACACTCGGTCTATTTGAAATTATTTATTTATTTTAGATTAATAGAAGGAAGAGTGTTTGAATTCCTCTGGCTTCTCTCACTCTGTTTTCCTTTTGTTGTGAGCGTGAGAGAGAAGAAGAGTGGTTGAAGAGTGACAGGAAGAGTGACAAAACATTGCGAAACACATAAACGTGAGAAAGAGGAAGAGTGACAGGAAGGCAGAGTGAGAGAGAAGAAAAAGAAGTAACGAAGAGTATCCCGTGAAGGAGCCGATTCCTAAATATTATATTGACCAAAAACTCATGATGGCTTAGATACAGTGAAAGGTGAGGGGAGCTGATGCTAAACCGTTTAGGAGTCGGCTTAGGGATATATATGTATGCGTGTGTATATATATACACAAGAGAGCAAACTAGTAATGTGTATATATATATACACATTACTAGTTAATTTGTTCTCTATGTATGTGTGTGTACATACATACATACATACATACATACATACATACATACATACATATAGGTATATATATGTATATACATATATATGTACACACACACACACACATATGTGTGGGTGTGTGTGTACATATAGATTGGAGTTATAACACAACACATTGTATATATCAGATTTTATTCCACAGTTGCAGAAATCACACCAGAGAAATTTTATCCTCCAATTACTTTAATCAAGTTTGAAACAACAAAGAAACCCATAGAGATGGATGAAGTAAAAGAAGACATTGAAGATGATGAAGAATTTCAGAACAAGATGTCTAATATTAGAGCTCAGAATTATCATATTATTTTTCAAGAAATAACCAAAGCTATGAACATTGAAAAGCAATGGGTATATTATTGCAGATTAACAACAATAATTGTAGCACTTGGAAAGACTTCACATGATCAGCCACTGTTCGTACAATGGTATGACCGGCTGAGAAACAAAAAAATGGAAAATTCAGAAGGAAAAAAGAAGAAGAAGAAGAAGAAGAAGATATGTAATCTCTTGGCAAAGTACTCTAATCACAGGTGTAAGAATTGTGAAAAAAAGAAAAACAAAAAGAAAAAGCTATGCAAGATATTGCAGATCCAGAGATAGATCTCAGTGTCCTTTGAAAATTCGAAGACAAATGCAAGAAGACAAGGAAGGAAGCTTGCTGGCACCGACAAAGTGCCGACAGGCTAATCTAGAAACCAAAGGAGTGCAAAAATGGAGATGCAACGTGTTTGGTGGAAGTTTGGCTGACAATGTACAAAGTTGTATTAAAAAAAAGTACAAAGGCACAAAAAGACAAAAAAGCATCTTACTTTGGTTTGTATCTTACGCATGCATAATAAGTTGTAGGCTTGTCAACTTTGTGTCTTAGGTTATCAACTTTAAGTCATAGGTATTATTAGTATGTTTTGTAAAATATTCCCGTATGTGTAAAAGTCTTATGTCGGGATTAGGAGCGGTTGGTATGCCGACTGTCTATAAAAAGCTTTGTAACTCTGCATTGTAAGACGGAATCAAGAATCGATCAACACACTCACTACTCTCATATTCTCTTGTACCCAGTTCACTTCAGAAATAAAATTCCAGCAGTTTAATTATTTCTTTCTTTGAAGCATATTTCAAATATTTGTGGAACAAGTTTAAGGTATGTCTTTTTAACTTTCTAAACGGATCAAATTGGGGAGTAATATTATCAGCAATTCGTTAGTTATGATCCTGTAAGACACACATGATTATTTGCTCAAATAAAGCTAAGGTTTGGTTATGATCATATAAAAGGCCATAAAATCAAGTTTTAGTTACGCCTCTAGTAGGAAACGAAGGAAAGGCTGTCTTGGATGTGGTCGACGAAGGAGGAAGGTCGAGAGATTTTACTCTGTAAAAGTATTCTGTATGAAAGAGGACGGTATCCTTCCATGACCCGGATCATGTTTGGTCAACCCTTGAAGCTTGATGGTTGGTTACAGTATCGTTATACCCATATCTTCTCTATATTTGAGCTTATAACCTGACTGTTCGCTTATATGGTATTAGAGCTATGGATTAATGATAATATGAAACCGAAGTTTGATCCCCTTTATGTTGATATTGTTAAAGTTTACCTTATTGTGTTCGTTTTATAGCATTTTATATATTGTTGTTTGAAGATTATCTTAAGTATCCTCTGAAGCTACAGTAATAACTAATCTGCTTCAAAAGAAAGAGAAATCTTATTGTGTGTTTAATATTTGTACAAGCCATAGTTGTAATATTTAGCTGTAATATGAATATAATTAAAAAGTTAGAACCTAGAATATATAAAATAGAATATGAAAAGTTACCCGATAGTTCTTATTTATTGCAAGAAAAAGAAATAGAAACTTGTAATTTTACACCTTTTATATTAGGAGGTCAAGAAGAATATACATTTAATCAAATGAATTGGAATAATATGTATTTAATGAAACAATTAGGAAGTTATATAAATTTAAATATAGAAGATTTATTACAAATATTTAATTTAGAAGAAATAATAAAGCAATTACCAGAAGAAACTAGAGAAACTTTAGAAAAAGAAGGTATTAAAAATAAAAAAGATAGATTAAGAGAATTAGCAAAACCATTAGAACAAAAAATATATGAAATTAAAACAGAAATCGAGACAAAATACACAAGATTTAAAGGAAGTAAAAAATGATATTAAAGGAATAAAAAAGGCTTTAGGAATATATGAACAATTAGAACCAATAGATAATAGTCCTCAAATAAATATGATGATATCTTTATATGAATGGGAAAATTCAGATACTCTTTGTACTAAATATAAAAAACTAAAATTTAAATGTAAATGTAGAACAAACTAGAATAATAACAGAAGTAATTAAGAAAGGTCAAAATGTAATTAATAACAATTTATTTACAATATATGAAACTGTAAATAAAAATAAAATAGATATTGTAGATGGACTAATACAATTAGAACAATTTTATAAAAATAAATGAAAAGAAAAAGAAACTGAATATAAAATGGAATATAAAAATAATCAAGTATTAAAAAATGTCGAAATAAGAGATAAATTATTAAGAAGTGTTGAAACAAGAGATAAATTTGGAGAATTATTAAGTGTATTTAATAACATTTGAAACTAGAAAATTAAATATGATGAAAAGTAGAAATGAAGATTTGGATTTAGAAGATGAAATATAAAAATTTATGAGTCAAAATGAAACAAATTTAGAAGAAATAACCCAAGAATTACAAAATTTAAGAATAATATATGGAAATCAAATTAATATGTAATCATTTCGATCGTAGTAGTAGTAGAGTTTTTTGCAATTCCATTGGATGCTACATTTAGTATGATACCCCTATTATATCTTATGGAAGCTGTCAATGCATTCGGATAAAAGTTTTGCAGTTCTATCAAATCCATACAAAAAGAAGAAACCACCTTTTTTTTTTAAAAAACAGAGCAAAGTATCTTATCAAATACTTCCTTTTCTTGATCGGTCATAAGATCTTTGAAATCTATTCAATTCATTGCTCTTTCTTTGTTTGTTGTAGTTTAACTCTTGTCGTATTAGTTGGTTCGAAATGTCAATAATGTTGTCTTCATTTGGTCTAGGCAAATGGATAGTCGTCTAGGCTTTTACCTTTGCGCAACAAAAGTTGTTGAATTTTAGACAATCCTGAGCTTCTTTATTGGCGAGTTGAAAATTGCCATTCTTTTTAGAAAAAGAAAGGTATTAATAAATTTAGAACAATCTTGAATTGTTTAATAAATCCAAAAGAGGCATACGTTATATTGTTATGACATAATTCCTCGTTAGGTTGAGAAATGAATAAGAATAATATTAATATGAAACTTCATATATGACAGATAAATTGTCGTTTAAATGGTTTCAATTGCAGGTTTAGACAATGAAGAAGTGTTAGTCACAAACATAATAAACGGTTGACGTCAAAGTAAGAATTGTATAAAGCCACTTACCTAGGAAAAATTGATTGCCATGTGTAATATATAACAAATATTCTCAAATTATGTATTTGGTCTGTTCCCAAACAACAGCCGAATGTGATAAGGAATGGCTTAATAACATACTGGTGAAAAAATGACGTAGGTAATTGCCTGATGCCCACAATGATGCTTCTTTAATTGCATCATTGTACTCATTGTCATCATCTAACAATCCAAGTGCGTAACATGCTTCCTTGAATATTGGATAAACAACATTGTTCACAGTCCTAATATCTGTATAATTCTTTGAACCTCGAACCTTTGTCAATAGCAAACAAAGGTAGTATAGTTCTCCTTGAGAAGGTGTACGATGACCCAACCTACCAACGGAGAAACCACGTTCACAAAGCTTCCACAACCTTTTTCCCCTAACAGTCGTAAAGTAGTTAGGGAATTAAGAATAAGTAAGTGTTCTTGCAAACAGATCATCCTTATTCTTCTCCAGCCAAGCAAGGAACAATGATTCTTTAACTCTGGGATTGTTGACAAGAGATGACATCCTTTTGCATTTTAGAGTAATAAACAGCTTGTTGCTGAGGAAGATGGAAACTTAGTCTCTCAAAATTTGGATATCTATGGTGTATATCAAACATAAAAGTTCTCCACGATGCCTCACATGAAGATATGTACCTACAATTGAGGTAGTGAGAAATTTCATCAAATGCTTGTTGAGAGCCTAGACTATCTTTGATGTTATATATACCTTTGATTACTCGGTCATTCCCTTTACTTATGTATTTGAATAGGTACTTGACAACCCATGATTGATTTGTCTTCTCAATGTTCAAATGAGCACAAAATAACTTTAGCAACCTAGGACTGTAAGGAACAACGAATCTGTTATCAAGTTGAACACCCTTCCTAGACACCATACATCCATCATCCCTCCTTCAATATGTTGGATTAGCATTTTCATCCAACATGGTACACGAACTATACCTTTTTGGGAAGTACTTTGAACACTTACCATCTTTCATGCAAGGCACACTCCTTGACGATCAACCACATGGACCATGAACCATATACCTTCCAACTAATTCATATAATTCAGGGTCAATATCTTTGTCTGGTATCTATGCAGATATTAAATTGTCAACATCGAATGGTGTCGTTAGTTTGTCCTTATCCGACAACAAAATTATAATATGCGTGTGCGGTAGCCTTCTTTTTTGAAACTCAATAGAGTATACTTCTGCAATTACATATATTTAATTATAGTACATTATTAGTACTAATTGAATACTAACATTACGTCATGTAAATAGCATGTTCCTCTTACTATGCTGATATTTTAAGAACCGTAAAAAAATTTGGATTAATAACTATTAACATAAAAAACTGTTACTATTAAGTTATTAAATTACTTACAAAGAAATATATTTAATCACGAGACATGTTAATATAGAACAATTTGAAATGACGACTTAATTTCGTTAAATCTTTCTATAAAATGTACCTATTTTGATAAAACCAAAGATCTTGTCATCCTTCAAAGTCTGCATCAAATTGCGTAGCTTGATGTGGAATATCCTGCTCAACCACTACAAAAAAAGTCATTTTTTACGACGCAAAAAATCCGTCGCAAAATTGGTTTGTGATGGAATTCCGTCGGTTGCAATTGCGACAAAAAAGATGAATTTTGTTGCAAATATTCCGTCCATTGCAATTGCGACAAAAAAAGATGAATTTTGTCGCAAATTTCCAAATTTCCAACGGACTTTCTTTCCATCACAAATTCTGAAATTTGCGCGATTGATTTTTCGTCGCAAAATTCATTTTATTTAAAAAATAAAAATTACATAAAAAATTACGAAATGAAAATAACTTGTATGTCATAAAAATATATAGTAATAATCATAAAGAGTTTACATAGAGAAAACAAAATATAAATAATAATGCTATGAACAATATGTACTAAAAAATAGTCTAAACAGCAGCATTATGATCATCATCATCACCACCAGGATGGTCATCATCACTAAGAGCCGACCCCGTACCCTTGTTTTTCATTAGGGACTGGAGTATAAGCTGCATGTCTCTCATCATCTACTTTAAACTGCAGCCTTGACTCATTTGCTCCCGTGTCTCGCTTCGGTGAGCTACTTGCTTTTGCACCAACACCTTCATCCTCTTAAGCTCATTTGCAGCAACAACATTAGGAAGTTAGTTTATTTGTTGTACTTTCATTTAAATGGACAAGGGAATGAAAATGTAACAATCAATATCAAATGTATTACGTTTACCTGCAGGAACACCTTCAACACTGCTGGATGAGGCGCACTTCGTATGCTTCAGTCGGCTGGCAAAGGCACCCACCCTAAAGAGTCTCCCTTTCTTGTTAAATCAACCTGCAGCCTCAATGAATATACTCTCATTATCAGACTGAAAGGACGCGGGGTCAGTCTCACTTTACGAGTCTCTTTCTTACGACAGCTTCTGAAAGGTTTCCTATAAGCACAAAAATACATCACAAATAAGGCATGTAAAATGAAATAAATATGTTGGTGCTTGAAACAAATAATAAATGCAATAAATGTCTCACCGCTACTTGCTGCGACTTGATATTAATCTAGCACCTCCCACTACCTTCAGAGTCTTGGGAATGGGTTCGCTCGAAAGTAGTCCAATCAATCATTCCTGGAGGAACTTCCCTAGACTCTGCCTGCAAACACAAATGATGACTGTTAATTAATTACTTCAAAGTACAAAATATTGAATAATGAAATAGAAAATAATGTGTACATACAATTTTTCATCGATACTCACTAAATGGAATGGAGCCGCGGTATATGATGGTCCATCCATTTGGGCCTTATTGGATTTATTTTTCTCACTTTTCTCCTTAATTTTGGAATCGGTGGCCTATCTCTGAAATAATTGTTCTACGAGTCTCGGGTTGAATCCAATCTTGCTTACCTTTATTATTTCTCAATTTATAAAACTTTTCAGACAACCACCGGCCTCCCTTGTGGTTATAAGCTTTTTCAAATTTCACGATGGTCGAGGCAACCACTTGAACTTACTCGAAAATCAATAAAGAACAATTAGTGCTCCAAATCATAAAAGTACTTAATCGGTTTGCATTTGGATAAGAAATTAATAACCATAAAGCACATAACTTATCAAGAACTTATTAAACCAAGCATCCCGAACATCCCGAGGAATCTCTGTCCATGTGGCCCAAGGCCGATTGTAATTACGGAATATTTGGGCCGCCATAAAATCCGTCACTAGATTATAAGGCTCAAACCTGAAGACAGACGAAATGATGCAAATATTAGCATATAAACTAAAGGTAAAAAATAGTAACATTACTAGTAATTTACATGACTTACTCTCTGACGCTGATAGGATGGATCCACACGGCCACTGTCGAAGGATCAAGCGATCCTCGGGCGGGGTATCGGAGGAACTAGCTTCCCTATCTAGCTCTGAGGCGACGCAATGTTCTGAAGGAAGAAATGTGAAGTATTGAAAATGTTAGTACGTAGATACTTAAAGAAAACTAAACATATGTAAATCAATCAAAAATCGTAAAGTAAACCTGTTCTGCCCCTTGCTGTGGATAAGTGGGAGTGACATGCACACCTGTACCACCCATAACAGAGTCGGTAGTAGACGGTGAAGATGACATATAAAGTAGCAGCAGCTCTAGGGAAGAGCTAAGCCCTCTGCCTACAGAGGGGGCAGATGACGTTGCCCTACCCCTCTGATAGGACAGGGCCGGGCTCTACGACCACTACCTAAACGAACCCCCCGAATGCTCCATCTACGAACACTTATAAACATTATGTCAATATATATATATATATACAAGAAATATACTTAATATGTTACTAGCGAAGTAATGAAGTATCTAGTATAACAAATCGTCATAAACAAAGAACTAACACAAATCAACTGGACGATTCATGTTCTTCGACCTCTACTAACAAAGTCGATAGTAGACAGAATAGAAGATGTAGAGGATCAAAACTAACAGATTTGAAGAATCCCGCGAGAATCAATAGAATCAATCCACTAGGATCAAAAGATAC
Organism: Acacia acuminata; assembly: GCA_019022655.1. Taxonomy (NCBI): domain Eukaryota; kingdom Viridiplantae; phylum Streptophyta; class Magnoliopsida; order Fabales; family Fabaceae; genus Acacia; species Acacia acuminata. Next base: position 2,452,877 of record JAFJYI010000045.1, read on the forward strand.
GATGGATCCCGACAGATTTGGAAAGCCCGGTTCGGTAGAACTTGTGCCACAAGAAAACCCGATTATAAAAGGAAACTGCAAGCCAACCTTAAGAGAGAGTCGCAGAGAGCCAAAATGAGATTTCACATTTGGCCAGACTCGAGAGAAGAGAGAGAGATTTCACGAAGCACGAGAACTCCAAGAGGATAGCCCAACATCCTTCCCTACAGTAAGATAGAGAGAAGAAGACATGGAGTGGTGACGTGATAGGGCTTCTTCCACGCCATCGGAACTTCATCAAGCTTTCTGTTTCTTTTACTTTAATCTTTTGATCATGGTCATCTTTTTGTTATCTGTTTTGTGTGTCCCTCGTCGGTCATGAACTAAATTTCCTAAGGCTAAACAAGGATGAACCTTTAAGTTTTGAATGAACCCAATTGTAAGTTCTTAATTCAATAAATTCAGTTTACTTATCGTAATTTAATTACTAGTCAATTAGTGAAAGTTAAGGGCTAGATTTGTGGCCTCGCCTTACTGGCAAGGAGTCGAGGTTAGACCTCTGAGAAACAGTGATTGCTAGGCAAGCTGGTGCAAGGCTTGACCTATTATTTTAGGCTTCAGGAATGGGTCTATCGCTCATAACCAATACACTCTATTTTGTAGCGTTGATCTAACTAGAATGTTGCCATAGGCATATGGAAGGAGTAGAGTTAGCATTAGAAGTATCGGACGCGGAAGTTTCGATAGACTATAGTGGTGGGTTAACTGAATAGCGTTGTAGTTAGTAGCTATCTTTGTAGCATTGCGGAAGCTGTGCGGGATAGATCTTCGTAGCAATGGGTAAACCAAGCGGGGATTGAGATACTTAAGGGTGATTCCAAGTTCAACCTAACTTCTTACTTATATCTTCTCAAGCCTACTATACTGTTCACTTCTGTTTATTACATAATTACAAAAACTCTCAACCCAATCATATTTACTTTCTGTTTGCACAACTATCATAACAATCGAGCGTCACTTCCTGGTATCTCAGTCTCTGTGGGATGATATTCTACTTACACTTTATTACTTGTTCGACTGGTTCACTTGCCATTAAGGAAATCGACCAACACCAATTGGCCACCAGTTTGCGACGAAACTTAAGTTTCGTCACAAAGAAAATTGCATTTTGCGATGAATCGAGGGTTTATTGCAAAAGCAAATTTTTGTGTGACGGAACTTAGATTCCGTCGCAAGTTTTTGTGAGAACAAGTTTTTCGTCGCAAAACACCGTATTTGCAATGAATTACTAATTCCATTGCAAATCGACGAAAATTTGTGACAAGAAAAAATCCATCGCAAATTCCGTCGCTATATTTGTATTTTCTAGTAGTGTTCCCCTTACTTAAGTTAAGGATGTCTTTAATTATAATTCTAAAGATTTTTATGAATATGGTATCTACAATGGCTATGATACGGGGACTTGGTCTTTTATAAATATAGAAGGCACCATGAACATTTTTGCCATAGGATTCTTTGATATTGAGGATCAATTATAAAATAATTCATATGGAGAAAATAGTTCACCCCTGGTATCACCTTCTGATCTAAATGCTTCATAACTCAACTTTTTTGGAGTTTAAATTCTAGTATGATTGCATTTGGAACTAAGTTTTCACTCCCTATCTATTATGTTAACAGATGCTTTTTGCAACTTTTGATTAATTCCTCACATCTGGCCAACATCATATGGCAGAAAATACTTTCTAGTTGTGGATTATTTGTTTCAGTTTAACCAGTTGTCTGTCTTGTGTTTGAGCCTTGGATATACATTCATGATAATTACTTGTATGTAGCAAGACTTTTTTCATTGTAGGCCTACATTTTTGCAAATTGGACTATTTAGTTGCTAATAGTGTCAGATACAGGTTGATTAATTTTTTTAAAAAAAAACATAGTGCATAGTTTGGGCCTATCAATTGCATTGGTAGGCAATCGTAGGAACCAGAAAATGGACCCATAAAGTTTACATATTTCCCCAAAAACAAACCTACTACATGGTTAAATATGGATCCAACTTCAAGATTCAAATCTGGGTAGCCTAAGAGAATTGAGCCATAGCCCAGTCCTTTGCTTAACTTTCATGTTTCAGCTTGATCCACTACTAGAAAATACATAAATAGCGACGAAATTCGCGACAGATTTTTTTCCATTGTAAATTTTCATCGATTCATGACAGAATTCTAAATCCGTCGCAAATACACCCTTTTTGAGACAGATAACCACTTTCGTCGAAAATGAGGATGTTTTGTGACGAAAAATGGGTTCTGTCACAGAAAAAGGCGAGCATATTTGTGACAGAACTAATGTTCCGTGCAAAAAGGGCGTATTTGCATGGAACTGCAAACCAGTGGCCATTAGACCGCTAGGTTTCCCTCATTGTTGCAACAGAACCTCGGTTCTGTCGCAAACCAATGCCATTTGGCCGCCGGTTCCCTCCTTTTTTGCGACGGAACTGAGGTTGTTGCAAAAAAGTTGCTTTTTGCTACCGAAAGACGTGTCCGTTGCAAAACTCACCCCGTTTGTGATAGAAAATCATTACGTCGCAAAACGGCGGTGCAAATGGTGCTGTTTTGTGATGGCAGATGGAGGCTGTCGCAAAACGGTATCGATGTTTTGCGACAGAATGCCATTTTCATTGCACATTTTTTTACGGAAAGCTTAATGATAAACTCGAGTTTCTCTCCTCCTCATTCACATTTTGCTCGACTTCGCCATTCTCTCTCAAACCGAAAGCTCTCCGAGGTCAAATTTTAGCTGACACTCATCTCTGGTCTCTCTCCGTCGTCTGGTGCTCATCTCTGGCGGTCCGCCTGTGTTCTCTAGCTTTCCCCACCACAACGTTGCCATACTCCACTGTGACTTCGCCGTTCTCCAGGTAAGAACTTTCCTCCTATGATAAACTCAAGTTTCTTGAAGCTTTAGATAGATTCCTTGATGTGAAATCTTGGCATATGTATCGAATAGTTGTGTGTGTGTAAGTGTTGGTCGATTTCCTTGATGGCAAGTGAACTAGTCAAACAAGTAATAAAGAGTAAGTAGAGTATCATCCCACAGAGACTGGATACCAAATGATGACATCGAATTGTAGAATTAGTTGTGTTTAAAAAGAAAATAAATTTGATTTTGTTTGGGAGCTTTTATAGCTATACTAATAAACAGGAAAATAACTAAATGATCGTAGTCGTAAGAAGATATCAGTAAGAAGATAGACTAAACTCGGAATCCTTTCTAAGCATATCATTCCCCCAGCTGCCTATACGCATTGTTATAGCATTCATACTGTACAGCTCTCGCAAATGCTACAGCATGAACACCCTATGCAAAGTTATTCAGTTAACCACACCACTCTAATCTATCGAAGCTCTCGCATCCGATATGTATAATCCTAGTCTGTACTTCTCCCATATGTCTATGGCGATTTTTCTAGTTGGATTATCAATACAAATCAAGGTGTATAGTTATGAGTGGTAGACCTATTCCTAAAGTCTACAATAATAGGTCAAGCCTTGCACTAGCCTGCCCAGCAATCACTGCTTCTCAGTTGTCTAACCCGTACTCCCTCTCAATAAGTCGAGGCCACTGATCTGGCCATTAGCTCTCGCTAATCGACAAGAAATTAAATCACTGATAGGCAACTAAATATATTAAATTAAGAATTAGCAACTAGGTTCATTCTATACTAAGAAAATCATCCTCGTTCAGCCTCGGGAAGTTAGTTCATGACTAACGAGGGAATCACAAAACAGAATACTACAAAATAGCCCATGATAAAAGATTGAATGGAATTAAAATAAAGAAACAGAAAGCTTGATGGAGGTTCCGACGGCGTGGAAAAAGCCCTATCATGTCACAACTCCACGTTTTCTTCACTCCGTCTTACTACAGGGAAGGATGCTGGGTTCTCTTAGAGTCCTCATGCTTCGCAATTCTCTCACTCTTCTTTTGAGTCTGGCTGTATAGGATTGGTCTCTGACTCTTGACGACTTTGACCCTTTTTAGGGTTGGCTGTTGTTTCCTTATATAGTCTAGTCTTCTTGCAGCATACGTTTCTACGAACTGGGCCTTTCCTAATCTGTCGAGGTCCAATCGTATCTTTCTTTCCAAATCTCGGTAGATTGATTCTGTTGATCCTGCGGGATTCTTCAAATCTTTAGTTTCGATCCTCTACTCTTCTATTGCAATACGTCAGCAATCTAACCATTATTCTCGCCCTGCAATATACTTCCTAAAACAACCTTGACAAAAGATCAGCACATATGCCGCATAGCACTGCGTCATTTACTTAGCTATAGCTTCAAGGATGCATTGTATTGCACTTCGGTAAAGTTGCCCTGATGCTATAGCATGGCATCGGTTATGTTATGTGACTTTCTCATAAAACCTTAAAACTTGTTCTTTCTTAGCACATGTTTAGGATGTGAGTGGAATTTATCCTTAAGCTCCTTGTATAATGAATTAATGCCTTTTTGCTTAGATTGAATGCATTAAGCTCATATTCACCATACAATTTAGTCATAAAATACAGGGAAAACATGGTATAATTAGTACTCATCAGTAAGCTTACGTTTGAATATATATATATATATGATATGATAAAAATATTGTTGTCAGGTTGAAGTAGAAATTGGTTACTTTAGATTTTACAATCTTTGAGTGAAAGATGTGGGATATGTAGCAGGAAGACTAAAGGATGAAGAAAGAATAATAAATTAAAGTAGATAATAATTGATATTGTTGTCAAGTTGAAATTGGATACTTCAGATTGTGTTCCCTTTTTGTTTTGTGCTTATTCTATCATCTCATGATTTTTATCTAGATTGAAACCGTGAATAGATCGATAAGCATAGATAATTTGGTTTAAATAGATAAATAACAACTTAGTTGGATAATACCGAGGGATATACTTAGATATATTTTTTGATGTATTTTTTCGGATAATTGTTATATAATCATATTTATTTCTTTAATAGGGGAAGATGGTGTTGGCTCCTATGTTTTGATGATAACAAAAGTCTTAAATGAGAATTAATAATGGTTGAAATTGATTGAACTCTAGGATCAGTGAAGCTACTCGAGAATTGGCAAGCAATGCTCTAAAATGATTCTCGAGAATAACCAAAGGGTTCTCGAGAATAATCGAACCAATGATAATATCTGATATGATTCTCGAGAGTTGGAAAACAAGTTCCCGAGAATGGTACTCGAGAATTAGTAAGAATTCTCGAGAATGATCAGGCATATCAGAAAAATTCCTCAAGCTATCTGATATGATTCTCAAGAGTTGGAAACAAGTTCTTGAGAATGATGCTCGAGAATTAGTAAGGATTCTCGAGAATGATCAGCCATATCAGAAAGATTCCTCAAGCTATCTGCGATGATTCTCGAGAATTGGAAACCAATTCTCGAGAATGGTACTCGAGAATTAGTAGTAATTCTCGAGTATACTCTAAACCAGAATATAACTCTCACATCTCTGATATGATTCTCGAGAATTAGAAATCAATTCTCGAGAATAGTTCTCGAGAATCAGTCTCGAGAATACTCAGCTAGCATGTAATCTTCCCTCTCTCGATGACTCTCGAGAATTGGAAAGTAATTCTCGATAATGATTCTCAAGAGTCAGTATGGACACTCTCGAGAACGGACAGAGTCAAATGAACAATTCTTCAATTCTTGGTCTTTTATATCCCGCTCATTGATTAATGATTAATGTTGTTGATTTATACTTCTAACCAAACTTAAATAGCTGTTAATGAGTTTCAGGAGATTACATCATAGATTGCCAAAAAAAAAGGTAATTTAAGTATCAAGATGCTTGCAGTTTTCATTTCTGATGATTTATCTAATCTGCAAGAAACCCATACATTGAGTTACAATGAGCTGTAAAGCACCAAAGAGAAAGATGAAGAACAGAGCCAACGCACTGAAACTGAGTATGGGTAACCCATACTGATAAAGGTGGCAGAACAATATTCTAAGTCATCCATCGAACAAGGGCACGTGGACAACCTGTAAAGTAACTCCACTAAACAAACATTCGGTAGTGGATAGACAGAAGGCGCGAATATTTAAACTTTCAACGGACATATTCTACAGAGTTCAAATCCTCAACGGTCTTCAAAGCTTCAAGTATAAATTCCCGAAGGATTGAATTAACATAACAACAAGAATATACACACGTACTCAAAGCACTCAAAGCTACTGCCTTCTGTGTATTCTTAGATATCATTAAGCTTCAGTGATTATCATTCAAATACTCTGTGAGAGAGCTGTATCTTTTATATTCATTCATTTGAAATCTCAAGATAAAGGTATCTTGAGAGTGGGTGTACGATTACAACTTGTAAGGGGGAGTGAGTCCGAGTGATAGGATCATCCTTCGTTTACAGAGTGTGTAATTGAGTTAGTGAGTTAGTTGAAATCCCGAGTCTCGGGGGGGAATTTGGACGTAGGTCAAGGATTTAGACCAAACCAGTATAAATTCGTGTTATTTCTACTCATCGCTTTTTCCTGTTTTATTGCTTATTTCATTTACGACGAAAAGAATTTTTCAAATCACCTATTCACCCCCCTCTAGGTGATATTCCACCTTCAGATGGAAGAGGAAATTTAATCACAAATATTGTAATTTCTTTCCTCAAAAGTTTAAAGATATATGACGTGTATTAATAAGGATTAAATAATACTCAAGTAGTTAATAATCACGTGAATTCCAATATATCCGGATGAGGAATGCAATACGTTAGAACAATTGGTGAATCGGCAAGCGAGCATCCGAGTCGGCGAGGAGAGAAGCTGAACCGGCAAGAGTAGCAAATGAATCAAGAGAGAGATGATGAAGTAGATGCAAGATCTACTCCGGTCCTAATGAAGGACAAGGGTGCGGGGTCGGCTCCTGGTGATGATGATGATCATAATGCTACTATTTAGACTATTTTTTGGTACATATTATTCGCAACATTATTATTTATATTTTGTTTTCTCTATGTAAACTCTTTATGATTGTTACTCTATATTTTTATGATATACAAGTTTTTTTATTTTGTAATTTTTTATGTAATTTTTATATTTTTATAATAAAATCAATTTTGCGACGGAATTATGTTCCGTCGCAAATTTCAGAAATTTGTGACAGAATTCAATTCCGTCTCAAATTTGGAAATTTGCGACGGAATTTGTGTTTTCCGTCCCAATTGCAATGCAATTTTTTGGGATGGACGAATTCCGTCGCAAACAATTTTTGCGATAGAAAATGCCTTTTTTGAGATAGAATTTTTCTATCACAAAAAATGACTTTCTTTGTAGTGAACACTTCTAGTTTGTCGCATTGTTTCACCATCTTGGTCACAATGACAAGTAATCTCGGAGCCACATAAGGTTGCATGTGAATGTTATAAAAATGTTTGGATAACCAGCCCAGGCACAAATGGCCATAGCATCTTGATAGTTTTGAATCATGTATCGTGCACCCTCAGTGAAAGAAGAAGGTAGAATAACTCATCGTCCAGTTGATGAAGGGTCTGTCTCTCATCTTGTTACTGCATCCGAAAGTCCACTATAAAGATCAGCCCTTAATTCTTTTTGATGTTTTCTAATGTAGTCAAGCCTATCAATTTCAACCATTGAATAGCCATCAATAATAAAGCATTTGTTGCAATAATGCAAAATCACGAGACTACTCCAAATTCCTCCTCATTAGATAGAATGGCAAGTATTCCCTAGGTGTCAACTTCTTCTTCTTCTTCTTCTTCTTCTTCTTTGTTGTTGATAATGAGTCATGAGCATGCTCATTTGTTGAGTCATATTCTTCTTCTTCCTCCTCCTCCTCCTCCTCTCCTCCTCCCTCCTCCTCCTCTTCTTGTTGAATCATATCCGTTGTCTCCATATAGAAAGAACAAAGGGAGATATGCCATGTGTCGCTCTTCAATCCTCTATAAATGTCCACTCTGTCATTTTACAATGATGTCTTGTTTGGTGTATGAATTATCAAAATCACCAACAATTAGTGCTACAAGCTCAGAAGCTGTTGGCATATTATATTCCCTAGAGAGCACGTTTGATTTTCTATTTCTAAGAAGCCTTATGCTAATATGAGGGATAACATTTTCCTTGACTATGGCCACAACTTTTCTATAATTTTTTACTACCTAGCTGTGCTTATCCAATCATTCCATCAACATTTCAACAATCCTAGGATCCAAATGCTCGACACCAACATGACGATTGGAAAGTTAAAGAAATAATGTTCAATATTTTTTTGATCTTATAGTTATATTTAACAAAGGATTTGTTAACATAGAAAAAAATATTGTCCAAAAACTAAACTCACAAACGAAATTCGGATTGAGACTTCATTGTCAATGTCATAAATATATAGCGTTAGTGTAGACCGGAGGGTTTCTTGGAGGGGCAATAAGCTCCCAATCAAATGTTGGTTTTGGCCTAAAAGGACAAATGAATAAGGACCTCCTTCCCTTAAATTTATTGAATGGTCAATTTTTCCACCCATCTAGGTAAAACAAAACATATTGTTGTATAAATGGATATTTTTCAAGAAATTTTTTGAATATGTTGATTATTTGTTGAAAATAAGTTGTCAAGCTCTTCGGGATCGCTCTTTAACATAGGCACAATAATCTTACCATTACAACAACACATCCCAAACTGTGCATTGCCATTTTTCTTAACACTTTTTATACTTTTACAAACCACATTTGAGCACCACAAAAACGACATTCATGAATAGCATCACCGTCGTCTAAGTAACTGGATTGAAATGTACGATTTAACATTGTGTGGCCCTCTCCAACAACAAATGCGTTATCAGTTTCATAGACTTCCAAATTGACTGCATTAAATTAAATTAGAATAACATGACTATGTTATTAAAATGAATATCAGAAACTTACTTGCATTGTTTGGTTGTTCAAGCCTACTGGTTAAATCAGTTGCAACTTGACAAATTTTTTTCATCAACCTCTGTTGAAGCTTTTTTTGGTTAACTGATAGTGAAGACAGGTTAACAGAAGGAACATTAGTTATTGTGTTGTTATACGTTAAGCCACTACTATTGGTTTGGATGAAATGAGAGTTGCTTGTTTGGTTAGTATCGAATAGAACAGAATGAGTTTGTTTCCTCTAATAATGGATTCAGAATTGTAGACTACTGAGATTGCACGTCATTCTTGTGATAACCAAATCAAGATTCATTCTAAGCAGATTAACCGAGTTGGAAATAATAGCAGTAGAACTACGGATATTATTTTCATTTGAACTTCTTGAACATGTTCATTTGCCTACATGATAAGTTAGCATTACATTTAAATATAAAATGTCTAATCAAAAGAAATGAAAATGAGAGAAATGAAATGACAGTATAACAGCAATAAAAAACACTGACCTCTTCCTTAATTTTGCTTATTATTGGAATCATCACATTGTTTTTCCTCATTTTTTATTTTGCATTGTAAACTAAAGCTGAGAACTTCTCAATTTGAAACACAATGGACTATAAACTCCCATTTCAATATATGTTGTATGTAATGCTTCTAAACAAGATCATGTTTTCATTAATTGAGTTCTATATCAATGTACAGACAGATAAGATATCAGTTAATTATCAACGGACGGACAGATTGCACCCAACATTTAAACTGATGACAAGGATCGCCATACCAACCTACATTAAAGTTGATCAACATTCAATAAGAATGCACAGTTATGTTGACAGATATCCATTACTTATTGGAAGCTATATCTCAACAAAACTGTTAGAGGAGTTATGTATTGTTTATGAAGCAACTAGATTTTGTATTAATGAAGCTTCTTTTTGAATGTCTACAATGTTACTTCATAAAACACGAATGGAAAAGAGTAAATCAGGTGACATGAAATACAGTTCAATTAATTGTGGTTTTAGTGGAAAGAACATGGAAAATTGAAAATCCAATTCAAAACATATCATAGAAAAAATGGATAAATGTGTATGTTCAAAGTGTATTAATGCACACAATACATTTAATGTAATAGAAATATTCATTCCTTTGGATCATTAAAAATCATTGCAATACATATCCTCCGTATGTGTTTAACAACTTTCAAAAAGAACATTATAACATACTTAAATCCGCATATGAATGTCATAGAATAATTCAAATAATCCAGCATATTAATTTAATTTAAAAAAGTAGTTTGACTGAGGTTAATAAGATAATAGATAAAACATTTGATTCAATGTTGGCAACAGCTAACAATACAAATTACGTAAGGATAAAATTCGTAGCATACTAAAAACACATGCTGAATATATAAATGTCATTTCTCCTTCTTTATGTTTTTGGGAGGTTTGGTACAGCCCCATTTTGGTGTGCACGACTCAACAAGGCCAGGTTCTTCACACACAATTGGAACATCATTTCCAAGAGTCTTCCTTTTTGTGTTAGTGTCAGGTGGTGTTATAAGTTGTGAAAAGGTATTAACGTCATCTTCAATGACATTCCTTTATGAAGACGTGTGGACAGTCTCCCTTGAAGCAATAGATTCCTACAGGCATATAAAATAAATTAAGGATGAGAAAACAAATTATACTTTGAAAAATATGGAAAACAAAACATTGTACCTCTATCATGTTTGGTGTGTGTTCTTACAAGTGAAACATGAAAAATGTGTTAGTTAATTAAATATTGAACAAATGGTAATAATAATATTTTTATTGTAAATGCTCCAAACATCAACCTCCCCATTTGAATATTGAAACTATTGTACCAAGTGAGTATCAACACACAACTGACTGACGCCAATGCTACTTGTTCGATACTTGATATTATGGCTCTTAATCCTTAGTTTGACAATTACAATCTTCCCAACAATTTCGTCCAACTCTTTAGGAATTGTAGAATTTCTACCCTCCTATATGAATACTTAACACATATAGACAGGTTAAAAAATACATTAATTGAAAGATATAGCATGCATATGATTATCCAAGAGCTTGATTACCTTGTGCATATCCTCTTTAATCTTTGATGCAGATTTACCCAACAACTCATATGCATGGCGATTAAAGAATATGACTGAACATTTTCCAGTATTGTCATAAACTTTGTAGTGAACTTTAAACCTACCAATATAAATGAATGGAAAACCAATGAGAAGAATATATAGATTGATTAATTAATACAACATGGTGAAGCATAAAAACATACTTTGGGACAGTCATAAGTATATCCTTATCACACTTGATGCATCTAAGAGAGCCATTAGACATGTACTCGGACTTTTTGTCACAAGGACATGCATCATAAACCCACCTATACAGTTTTTGACACTTTTGAATAGTCACCTTTGTAACAACATCACACTCCTGAACATTGAACAAAATAGAATGAAAACCTTATTTCCATGTTTAAAAATTATTAGTATTTTTCACACATTGAATGAATGAATAAATTAAAATAGTAAATAAAAGACCATGAAGACATAAAATAATATTTACTTGGTCTAACTTAGAAATATCATACAATGAAATCCTTGTTCGGAAACTAAGAAGGGATTCAGCTGAGTATGTAGGATAATTGGCACTTGATATTTGACTTATTAGCTAGTTGGATATAGAATCTTGGCTAAGTCTGTAAATTATATATCCACACTAATGATAATTGTTAACAATAAAGAAAAGTATTTTAATAATAAAGCAACTATACAAATTTTCAAGTAACGTCTAGCCTTCCCTTCAAAGCAACAATGCCTCGATATATTTGGATTTAGAATGACCAAAGTTTCATTAAATGCAGTACTCAAGTGATTGTAATCTGATTATATGATATATCAAATAATAAATTAATACAGAAAAACTCAAAGTTATCTTTATATTAAGATCAATAATAATTAAATCGTGAACCGCATAACCTATATTTCTATTTAATCTGATAAAACGCAAAAGCACAATAATTGGAGGTTCCATGTCCTCATGTTTCTTTGCATAAGTCTCCTCAACACGATCACCCCAAAGAGTGATATTTATTAAGTTTTCTTTAAGATGAACTAAAACATGATCTCATAATAACGTGTGAAGAATAATGTTAGCCATACATTACTATCAATAGGATGTATTAAATGAGAATAAAATGTTAAGACGAATATTACTTTTGATTAGTAATGCTAAAATTCAGCCTCTTAATGTTATCACTCTCCCTTCTGTGATCCTACAAACGTCCCAAAGCTTGCAAAAACCCAATTACATCTGCGATTGTTTGAATATTATCAGGAGGGATAAAAGGACATCATTTAGACAGTGACTAACTCATGAAATAAAATGTATAGTGTTTTACCATAGTAAGTACGGGGTTGTCATGACATGGGAATAAAATCGATCCGGATTCGGGTTTGTTTTAAAGTGTTTTAAGCAAAAGTGATCAAATGAGATTGGCAAATCTATTAACCTTGCATCATTGATACTTTTGTGTTGGATGTCTAGAATGGCCTTGAAGTTATATGCCTCTTTGTTAATGACAACGTCAAATTCTTCAAGAACGTCTGGCGATGAAAGTTGAATTTCTAGGTGTTTGTAGTTAGTTTGTACTTATCATCATTTTCAAGTACCTCAAAGTTCTAAAAGTTGTATACCATCCCTTCTTTAGGGTCATCAATCAATTTGTGAATGATATTTTTGTGTGTAGCGAAAACCTCAATCATTGATTCCTAAAATAACAAAAAAAAAATTTAAATGAACAACAAAGAAGGAAAATTAAATTAGTGGATTACACACTTGTTGGGCATAACTAAAAGGACATATATGATTTGAACAGTTACGTAAAATTGTCCACTGTGTGAATTCAATAGTCTATATAACAACATACCATTTCATCAGCCAATATCATGTCTATCTTCCATATTGGGTATGGCACAGTCTTCTTCCTGACTACCCACTTTCTAAGAACTTTTGCAATTACTAACCAAGTGTCCTTGCTATCATTGACATCAGAAAAAAAAAATTTCTTGCTCATTTATTAGCAGAAAAAAATAATAATAATAAAGTTCGCGAAACATACATGAATCAATATGAAGAGGATGAAGAAAATGAAACGGTAGTGCTCACTAAATATTTGAAACAAACACGATGTGAGAGATAAGTTTGATTCAAGTGATTATATCAACTTGGTTTTTTGCTGAAGGTGTTTTTTGACCTACACCCCTATACATACTACATAAAAGTGAAGTTGGAGGAAGAGGGAACCAATGTAATATGTTTCAAAATTTGGCGCCAAAATGTATTAATAACACATCTACATAGTGAGCTGCTAGTAGAATAAATTAAAAAAAATAATACAAGTATATCATGTTTATGGTAGAATATGCGTTTGTGTTTTTCTAATTTATTGACATTTGATATCTACTAACGGGATACTGCTTTACGTAGAGTCCCAACTTAGGTATTATTGAAAAGCTTTTTTTTTTTTTTCCTCGGTAACAGTAAGGAAAAGTTATTTTTAAAGAGTTCAAAGCAGGTTAAAAAATGAGGAATGTATATTTAAATTTTAGGGGTCTTCTTCACATTAGGAATAGTTACTTATAATTTTGTGTAAAATGTTATGATAATGTTGGCTAGAGGATTGAAATGCTATGATTTTTATTCCATAAAAGAAAATAATTATACAATTATTAGGAGATGAAAAAACCCACTAGACAGATCACAGTTAAGTTGGCGGCCACATCGTTCTTGTCATAATTTCATAGCATAGTTATTTAGGTAATCCGGTTTTTTTACCAAAATAATAATATTTTATTAAAAAAAAAAAAAAAAAGAACCAGATTATTGTACCTCTAAAAAAATTTTCCAAACTAAGGCGTCTAACACCCAGTTTGACCGATGCCGAAGTCCCGTTAGAGGGTCCGGGGCTGTATGGTGGCGCGCACACCGACGCCACCAAGGGAAGACGCGTCGCAGTACTCACGCCGGTGATGGTGTCGTACTACTAACGCCATCTGCGTCGAGGACCCGACGCGCGTTAGGGACAACGTCGGGATCCTTGAGGCGCGTTAGGAATCGACAAACCCCCCCCCCCCAAACACACACAAACACAAAAACCTTTCGCCCCCCCCTTCCCACACACACTCACACACATAAAAAACCTTCCTCCCTCACACACACACACACACACACAACCCGGCGACACACCACCCCCCCCCCCAAACACCAAAACACACACACACAGTCATTCTTTCCTCTTCCCTCTTCCATTATTCATTTTCCTTCCCTCTCCTTTTGAAATCTCTTCATATTTTCTTCATTCATCTTCTTCATTTTCCTTCCCTCTCCCTCATTTGATTCACTCCCACATTATCTTCATTCTACAAACTCCCTCCGTCCTCCATTTTCTTCATTGTTTTTCACTCTCAACCACAGCAGCCACTCACTACTCTTGACTGGAAGGAAAGAAGGAGGAGGAGAAACAAGAAGATTGGATACATGTAAAAATCATGATTTGATTATTTTTTCCCTTTGATTGCAATTTTAATTTTAATATGATAAGAGATTAAAGTAGGTGGCATTATTGTGAATATAATAGGATAGTTTAGTGTAAAATTTATAAATTTTGATAATAAATTAATTTTCATTTTAATAAAATAAAGAGAGGAGAATAAATTAATGTTGATTTTAATAAGATGAGAGAGGAGGTGTACGTTTAATAAAAATTAGAATAACATTGCGTAATTTACTATTTATTTTTGGAAAATTATTGTATAAATTTTTTAGATATAGAAGCCATTTGCATAATTTCATTAAAATTTAGAAAAAAAATGTATGAGGATATGAAAACATAGAACAACTTGTGTTTGGAAATAAATTAGTTGCCAAAGCATTTGATTTTGGTTATATTTCCTTTTTTAGGATTAATTTATAATTGTAATATTTGAACACAAATTATTTCAATAGATAGTATTAAGTCTTACATGTTACTTTATATGCATACATACATACATTTCATTTATTTATAGAAAAATGTATTTTTATTTAAATATTATTATTTAAATAATTTAGATGTAAATATTGTTCGTATATGTGAATATTATTTTATTTTTTCAATTATGATTCAGCTTACCATCATTTAACCATGAACTCAAATGGTTTAATAATTGGTTCATTTTTCATTATCATGGTTATTAGTAATGAGGATAATGAAATAATTTGAAGCAATAATGAATAATTGAAGCGAATGAACAATTGAGGCCAAAGTGGTTTGATTTAAGAAATTTGAAAAATAATAATTTCATGTATGGAATAATAATGTCATATATAAAATGTGAAATATTATTATTAGTTAAATTTGATTTAATATATTTGTGAGAATAATAATTAGTGAATGAATAAAAATATTTTGTGAAATGTGTTGTGTTACTGTAAATTTTTAGTTGTCAAATGGATGGCCAAAGCGCCCGCAAAATTGAGGTCGGCCCCAAAGAGTGGGGAGTTCTTACTGAGGTGGTGCAGCAATCACACCGATCACAAGTTGTGTGGAACACAGGAGATTGCCCGTCTTTGAGGGTGAGGCGAGCCTCACAAGGAGCTTTGGGAGATGTCCAGGACCCAGATTAGATCCCACTTCATTTGCAACATCATCTTACGCGTGCAGGTTTCTGGCACGTGTCTTACATGAAGAGACTCCCTGTATGTTTTAAAATTGTTTATGCAATTAATTATATGCATGTAGGTGTTTGTACATGATGCGGATAAAGTTCTTTAAAATTCTCTACTTTTATATTGGTGCAGATTGACAAAAACCTTATTTCTGCTTTGGTTGAGAGGTGGAGGCCGGAGACTCACACCTTCCATATGCCGGTTGGTGAGATGACTATTACTCTACAGGATGTAGAGGGCATTTTAGGTTTGTCCACTGAGGGTCGAGTAGTTTCCAGTCGAATGCATGCCAACCGGGCAGCAGTGATGCAACAATGCATGGGTCGGACTCCACTCCCATCTAAAATGATTGGCGGAAACATCAAGATGAGTTGGTTTGACCGTTTTTGGGGCCATTGGGAGGAGCATGCAACTACTGTTGAGGGTCAGATTTTGTACACACATGCTCACCTCATGCGCCTATTCGGTGGATTTTTGTTGTGTGACAAGTCAAGCTCAAAGGTCCCTTGCTGATATATAAAATTACTAGGTGGTGACCTTGCGGAGATTGCTACATACAGTTGAGGGTCTGCTGTACTCGCTACACTGTTTCGTGAGCTATGTTAGGCCACATCAGCTTTAGCGAAAGACATTGTGGGTTGTTTGTTATTGCAGATATGGGCATGGTTCAAATTTCCTACCATATCACCTCTCATTCCATCACCCAGTGACACAGGTGATCATTACGGACGCAGGTATGGAAGAAGTATGATATGATGAATAGTATGTATGTGTAGGAGTAGATTGAGCGATTATGTTCTTATTTGCAGGTCGTTTCACTAATGTTATTGAGTTACATATTGCAGGTTCAATAAGGTCAACGTGTGGTTATGTCGACGTCAGCTACAGACATATCGGATAGAGCTTGACCAGATGAGTCGAGACGATGTATGTATAATAAATATGAGATTATGGAACAAAAAGAGTAAACTAATTCGCATTTGTTTACATGTACAGGTGAATTGGGAGCCATATAGAGACGCCGGATATGAGCTTTTTGATGCAGATGTTCACATGCAGGACATGTGGAGGGCGGTCACACCCTTACTTGCTTTCCACATTGTCGAGATGCACCAACCCGATCGCTGCATGCGGCAATTTGGCATGCAGCAACACATCCCCATCCCTACTGCATAGCTGGAGGGTGCACACGATCTTACCTTACGTGGTAAGAACACTGAGGATAGGGAGATCAAGATGGATCCATTTATTCAGTTGTGGAACACACGAGATGAGCGTATTGAGACTACAGATCCATTGGAAGGGCCGATTTCCCCGAACTCCGAGTACATGACTTGGTTTTTCACACACACTAGACGGTATATGATCAGGCAAGTCGCCAAGATCGGGCACGTGGTACGTATTGATCTTGCTACCATTTTTCTCCTATATCTTCCATCTTATTATCCATAACTGAGTTTCAGTGCTGTTATTTTTTTTTTTACTAGATAAGTGCATATAGATGGTGTAGAGTGGATTTGGTGGATGAATTCTCCACAATTTAGTGCCCAATACAGCAAGAGGGAGGTGCAGGAGGTATGTGACCAGTTACTTGGAGCACTTAGAGAATTTGGCCAAGTTGCGGAGCCTGGTCCTAGCGCACCGAGTGGTCTCTTAGTAAGTGTATCAAATCTCGCTTTAGAGGTCCCGCCCCGTGCGAAGGAGGGACGGGGACTGGGCCAACGATGACCGCGGCACGAAATGGAGCCATATGAGATACCACCGCTTGGTCCATGGAGCGGAGGTGTATATAGACCTCCTGTATGGCCCGAGATGACCTATACTGAGGTTTCCTGGTACCCAGAAGAGATGCCAGCAGAGGTGCTGTAATACCCAAAAATTTATAATTCGCATAAATACTATTTTTGGGCAAATAATACCTATTTAAAATAGGAGAATATATTGTCTCTAAATTTGTAGGTTATTTACTAGGGCAAACTTTCTTTAGAATTTAATGAGGTAAAATCCAATTTTCTAATTCTCATTTGGGGATCATAAATTGCCCTATAATTATTAAATTAATACATGGTGCATAAATGGCCATGAAAAGCTAAAAAGTTGTGAGAAAATAATTAAACCAATTAGAGAAAATTGCCAACAATTAATGGACAATGAATTTGCAATAAATTAAAGTAATTGTATTAGATGTTCATAATTAATTAAATCAAATAATTAAGAATATTAATTGAGATTAGTTATGGAGGGCTAGGATTAAACCTCATAAAGCTAAATCCTAAAGCCTTAATTCAATTTCATAAAGTAGAATCCTTGTGAAGTAAAATCCACCAATGAGAAAATAGTTGTGTATGTGTGTGTGTGCAAGTAAGAGAGAGATTGTTGTGAGTGTGTGTGTGTGTGCAAATGTTGTGAGGGTTGTGAGTCTAGTGTGAGAGAGAGAGAAAAAAAATTAAAGCAAATTTGATAAAGTTTGAAATCCTAGACTAAATTGGATAATGGTTTGAAATCCAGTAAATATCTAATGTACACAGTAAAAACTCAAAACAACAAATAAAGTGAGAATTTATACAAATTTAAATAGTTGTGAAGAAGTAGGAACCCTGGAGAAAATATAAGGATTTATCTTGAACCCACATAATTTAACCTCGAAAGTAAGCCTAGTAAAGGCTATTTTTGCGACGTTGAAGAATAAGCTTAATACAAGGGGAATCTCATTAGACCATAGATCTAGATATCCAACTACTAATCAAAAAGCATACTCGAATTTAAAAGTATTAGTGATTGATCAAAAAAGGCAACAAAAAATGAATTTCGTTAAAGTAAAACCGAAGACTCAGTTGGAAGAAACTTCTTCATTAAGTATGCCTCCAATGGTTAAGATTAAAACTTCTTAACTAAGTTTAGATCCAAGGGTTCATACACAAGAAGAGTTAAGTTTGAAATATTTACCAAGGTGCCATAGCCTTTTGCTATAAATAGGGGCTTTGGTCTTCATTAGTCTTCACCAATTCACAAAGGTATTAACCATATTTGAGAGAGTAAGGAAGAGGGTGAAGAGCTTCTTGAAGGAGTAGCAAGGTTCTTGGTAAGTTCTCTAGCTCTAGCTTTAAGTTCTTTAAGTTTTAGTTCTTAAATTCTTAAATAGAAGTAGCTTAGATCTTAAATATCCTAGAGTAGTTGTATTTACATGTTTTTATGGTCAAAATTAGCTTTATTTCAAAAAAATGATGAGGAAAGTTATATAGCAAACTTTTTGAAGAGAAACATCAAAGTAACAAAGTTACGGCGAAATTTCATCGGTTTTGAAAATTTTGGAATCAGTGATGAACATGCCAAAATTTCATATTGAAAATATAGTCAAACAATTCTAGGAAAATTCATGGTTATAGTAGACATATAGGGCTTTTCAAATATGTCTAGAACGTATTAATTTGAGCTCTGTACAGTGAGATAAAAATTCTACAAAATGGGCTACGAAATTCTGGAATTTTCTGGGCAAGGGATGTACACGTGAAAACTGGGAATTTTTCTTAAGTTCTGTGTAGAAGATAATATTTTTAATCAAAAATATACATCCTAAGGATTCCAAGGAATTTTACAGATCCTCATTTCGATTTTTGTAGAATTAATTATGATTTTTCAAAGATAGATGAAAAATCTGCCCTAAATGCTGTAATTAGCGTTTTTACGAAATTTAAGGGGAATAAATTGAAAAATAATTCCACCAGGGGTAAAATGGTCATTAGATACTAAGATATCTATTAAGATATTATTTTTGAATTAATAAAATGCGATATTACCATTATAGGATAAGCGTGACCACAGTCCGATCAACGAACGTACCAAAATCGTCAACGAAGGTACGGACGCGTATTGTAACACTAACTCTGATGCTTATTGTATGCTTATATATGTGATAGATGACAACAGTACATGCGATGTGTACATGAACAAATTAACATGTGATGTGTACTGTTGACATAAATAACTCTACATGTGATGTGTATTGTTAACTCGGATAACTGTACATGCGATGTGTACTACTGATATATTAAACTTACAACTACTGTGTGAATGTGTGTTGATTAATGTTTTAATGCCTGTCATACATATCTTGTCATACATAAGCATGAGGTTAACCGTTACCTGAGGTCCATTGGGTATTGGACCTCAGCCCTTACTATAGCTTCAGGATCTGGAGGACCGAGGGCCGACGACAAGGGTAAGCAGCACCAGTAAAGACCCAGCCGGAGAATTTCTTTTTGGATATGTATTAGCGTATTTTTGAATATTCGGATAAATGTACCGCTGTTTAAAGCAACTAGATACACCAACAGTGAAAGTTGATCAAATACTCACTCTTTAAAATTATTCCGATGCTCTACTCTGATCAAACTATTTGAATAACGCTTTAGAAAATTGGGATGTTACATGTGCCTCCCAAGATACATGCACCGATCCCTACTTATCCACAGCCAGAGATGATGTACGCTCCAGAGACACAGGTTCCATACTCATATCAGTGGCCTTCTCAGAGTTTCCAGACTGGCTTTCCTATATTCAACCCTAACCAGCCTGGACACGGTTTTAGTGCATATCAGCCTCCATATGGCTTTCCTGGATTCAATACTTTTCAGGCTCCACAGGGTGGTTTTACTGCCTTCGGTCCCTCCCATCATGGACAGGGTTGTACTGAGGCCGGATCTAGTAGTAGCCCATACCAGGCAGGAGGTAACCATTCTGATGACTTTATACGGGCAGCTGCTGAGGATTTTAATTTTAGCCATAATCCAGATGGCACCCGTAGGAACCCTATGTGGGATGCGCGTTCGAGACCGTGGCCTGCATATACTCCTCCCTGAGCGTATTTCATTTTATGTATTATGTCATATTTGCTGGGATTACTGTATTTTTGTCATATTTGCATGGATTACTATATGTGACTGTATTTGTTTAGTTTTCTATCGAACATATAGCTAATCAACTTTTACCTAAATTCTAAATTCTTCACTATGTCATATTACCTAAGCTATAAATAATGTTGCTCTTGAACATCACTGAAAAATATTCTAATTGAAAATCAAGTACACACTAGAAGCACATAAGTATAAAAGCTATCAAATAAAATTATGAGAACATGAAGGTTAATCAGCTGTGCGCATCGTAGGACATGAACACCTATTATGTCCGAACTATTTACATATACTACATCTAGTTCGACTAGAGCTATGTTGGACCTCCACCTCATCCATTTCATTGCGAATGCGTATAGATTTAGGCCGGCCCTTACCACGCAATTTCGATTCATTGAGGATAATCTTTGGTTCGGACGCGGGCGATATTCCTTGTTCACTACCGATCGGCTGAAATGGTGAAGAGTAAACATTCATAATATAGTAGATTGAGAATACTGGATCCACGTACTGTGCAGCATTATAGGATACGGCCGAACATGCAACAATTACATGACTACATGGGAATTTGAATGCCTGAAACTTGCCACATTGGCATTTCCCTTGGGTCAAGTTCACCGAGTATGTATCGTCCTAATCGTCAACTTCAAACATGGTACGCACCACATCAAACTCCTGAACACGCATCGATGTAGCACGCTCTCCATTCTTTGCCATAGCTTCTCCAATAACACTCGAAAAATACTTTCCGGTCATTGGATCTTTTTGTGCTCGGGTCCCCCTTTGACCCAATAACCAACAAGTCAACTATAAGTGCATTTCACTAACGATGTTATGGGCATTTTCCTCGCTCCCCTGAAAACCTTATTAATTGATTCGGACAAATTGGTTGTCATCTGACCATATCTTCATCCATCCTCATCATAACTCCAACACCATTTATCTTTTGGAATTCTTTCAATCCATTGGGCCACTTCACGACTATAACTGCAGAATTCGGCATACAAAGCATCGAAGTGTATTTCGTTTGGAACATATCCTGTAAAAAATACAGAAAGACACAGCAGGATAAGGTTGTAGTAATGGAAAAAATGAACGTCATTGCACATCAGTTGGAGTATATTACCTAATCTCATTAAATTTTTCTTCAACTCGGGCCCTTGAAGCGGGTATTAAAATTGCTCGCAACATGATGAATGCAAAATACATGGTACGCATTAGGAGGCTGCCAACCAATCATCTCATTACCGACTGCTAATATTATGCTCTTGTGACGATCAGAAATAAGACATAGACCAACCTTACTTGTAACATGCAGTCATATGGAATACAAAAAATACTCTCATGCTTCCTTAATTTCACTTCCAACAATTGCAAATGCAATCGGAAGGATCTCATTATTTCCATCTTGGGCGGTGGCAATCAATAATGTCCCCTTATACTTATCGTATAAGTGCGTACCGTCCACTTGTATGACTGGTTTGCACCATTGGAACGCCTCACGCCATTGACTGAAGGTCCAAAATGTACGTTGAAAAACCCAGATCCCATTAACAACCTGTCGATCGACAATATACGGTCCATGTTGAATATGATAAACAGATCCCGGGGAAAATTTCAACATGTGCTCGAACCATCTTGGCAGGAAAGCATATGACCCGTCCCAATCACCGTAAATCTTAGCAATTGCCTTTTGTTTTTCCTTCCATGCCTTCCTGTAAGAAACATGATAACCAAACATTCCAGTCACCCTTTCTTGTATCATGATCACAGGTACCGAAGGTGTTTCCTTTACCATGTCTGCAAAACCAATGACAAATACACACTAGGAATGTGAACATATCCTGATATACACAAATAAATTCACATATTATCAAATGATATTGTGTATCATACCTATTATGGCCTCGGAAATAATTTCAGAATCAAGTTGTTTGTGATCTTGGGAGAGAATTTGGCTCACACAACTGTGATTTCCAACCCATTTCGTTACTACCCAAGTGTTGCTATTCTTCGGTTTTATTGCTCTTACTCTCCAATCACAACCTTGTTCATGATTCCGACATTTCATTGCGAACTTGGTTGTAGTGCTCTTAACCACTTCAACTTCATGATGTTCCTTCATGCAATAATGTTTTATTGCCGCTTCCACATCATTATTGGACCCGAACTCTTGTTTTAGATATAATCTATCTCCTCTTGCCCAAGGACCTCGGCCTAAGCCTTCCACATCTAGTATATCCTCATACGAGTAATCTTCATCAACAGCCTTATAATGCAGTATGTCATTCCAAAACGGTGTAATATCTGCATGTAATACAGTTTATGCAAAAATCATGGTAACTAATAAAAAATAATTTATATAATAATGCAACTAAATAGCAAACCTGTTGATTGTAACATACACTGCTGTGACATGACAATACGATGATATTCGTCATCCGTATCACTATCGTCTGATCATGGTCATTAGCCAATAAACTATCTTCATCTTCTTCCTCTTGCTCCTCCTCATTGTCAAGTTCATCTACCATATAGTCGCTTTCTTCTCCATGCACAACGGTTGATTGAGTCTGAATTGGTACACCCTCCTCCGGCGTCTCAATATCCACATATAACTCAGCAAATTGGGATGTAGAGTTTTCATTGAATGTTTGAACAAAAACATCCACATCCTCATCATCGGATATCTCAAAACCCACATAGTTGAGGTTTCCACAAGGAACTCTACCCGTCACTGAAAATATTACCTGATTTTGTTGTAGCTTTAACTTTTGACGTATTTTTTCATATAAATCTTCAACGGACATGCCTCGAACAATATACATTCCTCTCCTTTCACCTTCAAAGCTCAATCCATTTGCACCTATATTTTTAGAACCATTATAGTATACAATTGAACGAATTTGATTCATTTTTTGCTTAGTTTATGTTATGAAAAAGTAGAACAAATTATAGATAAAACAAATAATAACAATACAAATTGCAACTAGCGAGAAGAAGAAATATAATGTATACGAATTTTAAAAAATATATGATGAAAAAAATTGAGGAAGTTGGAGGGACGAAGGGAGTTTGTAGTTGAGTGAAGGATGAAGAGAGGGAGAGGAAAAGAGCCACGGATAAGGAATGGAGGATGGAGGGAGTGAATTATAAAAAAGGGCTCATAGGAGTCACAGGTTGCGTTTGTGTGTTTCATGTGTGCAAAAAAATTTGAAGGGAGGAGTTCACGGGTGCAAATCAAATTTGGAGGGGGGCTTCTTTTTTTTTTTTTTTTTTTTTGGTCAGGGGTGTCTTCTTTTTTTTTTTTGTTTTTTTGGTCGGGGGGTCTTACGGGTGGAAATTGGGGGGGGGGGGGGTGTTGGTGCAAATCAAATTTGGAGGGGCGGTTCTTTTTTTTTTGGTTGGGGGTCTTTTTTTTTTTTTTTTTTTTTTTTTTTTGTTTGGGGGTCTTCACAGGTGGAAATTTTTTTTGGGGGGGGCCTTCTTCTTTTTTTTTTTTTTTTTTTTTTGGTTTTTTTTTTTGGCGGGGTCTTCACGGCTTGGTTGGGGGGCTTGGGTCAATTGGTGTGTGTGTGTGTGTGGGGGCTTGGGTCAGTCTTCACGGCTTGGTTGGGGGGGGGGCTTGGGTCAGTCTTCACGGCTTGGTTTTGGGGGGCTTGGGTCAATTGGTGTGTGTGTGTGGGGGGGGCTTGGGTCAGTCTTCACGGCTTGGGGGGGGGGGGGCTTGGGACAATTGGTGTGTGTGTGGCTTGGGTCAGTCTTCACGGCTTGGTTGGGGGGGGGGGGGGGGCTTGGGTCAATTGGTGTGTGTGTGTGTGTTTGTGGGGGGGGGGGGGGGGTCTGACGCAGCAGTATTGGTGGTGTCAGTACCATTGATGCCACACAGTTGGCGTTAGCGCTGCTGACGCATCCTCCCCTGGTGGCGTCAGTGGTACTGACGCCACCATACAGTCCTATCAGAACCCCTAACACGACTTCTGGCGTCAGTAAGACCGGATGTTTGACTGCCTTAGTTTGGAATATTTTTTCTTAAGTACGGTAATCTGGTATATTTTTTATAAAATATTATTATTTTGGTAAAAAAAAAACCTAGGTAATCCACTTTGAAATGTCACGGAACACTGGGCAGGTAGTTGTCGCACAATACAGTCTGAGAGAAGTATATTTATCATGGTTTAAATGCATCCCAACAACTTATTAAATCCTAGTAAATGATTATGACTAACTCTCGCACAGACTATCAGTAGTAATAATGAGTATAACCATCATTATACTAAGCAGATGAAAAAACAAGCATTTAATATACTGCTAAGAATGGGAACAGATGAAAAAAGGAATATAGCTATTTTAATATACTGCTGTTTCTATTGAATTCCCTACCATCTACAAAACAGGCTATCTACATCGCCTGATAGATATAATTAAACTGAAACACTAGCAGAGAAAATATCTGGAAAACACACTGGCAATGTACTTCATACAAAAATCCAATAAAAAACTCTAAAGGTTAAAATGCAAAAGAAATAATTCAAGAGAAATACAAGTTCACACTCCAAGCACATGTCTCTTTGCCAAAGCCACTTCAAGGAAATCTGGACCTATGAGAACATGAGTTCCACTAAGGACAGACAAAATCCCAACACCTACATTCATAACAAAAGCATTACCGAGCAGTTATGAATCTTCACAGGTAAAATACAAATGTTAAAAAATTTAAATATAAACCTACCTCTTTGTATTTTGCGCATGATCTGCGCATACTGTACTACCACAAAAACCCTTGATCGGCCATTCAAATTTTTCAAGAGAGGAAGTATACTCTCAAGAGATTCGCCTTGCAAAATACGCCTCACCAGAAATTTCTTCCTGCAACATTGTGTGAAGGGAAATTATACATTACATGTAGTAAAAAACAAAATGTGTTTAGGGAAATAGAAATCTGAATAGAGTAACCATACAGTTTGTCCTCCTGGTTCAGAAATCAGTGTCATTGAGTATATTCCCCTGCATTTATAATTAGATTATCAATTTTATGGTTTGAGAATGCTGCAAACATATGATTAATCAACGTATTTCAAAAAATAAATTAATCATATTGAAAAAAAAGGTCTAAATGATAAAACGACAATGGAAAGACAAACTGTTGCAACGACTACATACCAATGGGCATAAGGTTAGTAGGAAGGCCCCACCAGTTAGTATCATCAACACAATTTAGGATAAAACATCGCTTTAGTATGGATTCGCTGAATAAAGGAGCCATTGTGGAATAGTTAGTCATGACTATATTGATGAATTCCTTCACCACCATTGCAAACTAAAAAATGTGAGATTTCATAACAGGTCCCCTCGGCCAGTTTTCAGCAGTGCTTGCCCATAAGATCAACTGACAGAATTCTAACCAACATGCATGTATCTTTCTGAAAGAAAAAGGGAAGACGTCAAAACATATTGAAGACAAAAAGTAGCAACACAAAATGGAAGACAATGAAATGGAAGGAGTAAATATAACATAACCGTATTATCAAAAACAATGAGATCGACGGACTCATGTTCCAGTAAGGGCCGTTTATGACTGCTGCAACAATGCTCTCTACATATCTATGAACGATGTGATCAACTTTAACCTTCAAGATCATTTTATGAGGACCTTGAGACAAATTTTGCAAACTTGAGTTGATGGTCATTGCCATTTCAAGACGAAAACAGATTTGGAATAAAAATACAGCTGCCTTTTTGGGATTGTAATATTAAACCCACAACAATTGCATTAAATAATGACGCAAGTGACGTCTGAATAGAAGGGGCGGTATCACTTGACGGTTCAAATCAGGAACAACATTTGAAGTAACCAATCAATAAAAACGCCATCTATTACGTTTAAAAAAAAAAAAAAGGCAACTGTCAGAAATGGAATAAGAATATGACACGACTGGCTAAGTTAAAAAAAGGAAATAATTTTTATGCAACATAAAGATAATACAGTCAGTAAAGAATGATACATTAAATTTTTTAATTCCTATTTCTTATATATTTGTATGAAACAGAAACATAATTTGTAAGTCGGACTACTAATTTTCATATATGTTTTGTTATAGTCATTTTCATATATGTTTTCTAATGTTTAAGCATATAGTAAAACTTTGTAACAGGTATTTCCCGAAAACATGAATGAATATAAGAATGATTTACAAGCACCCTGTAATTGGTAATGTGCGTTGTTAAACTATGTCTTATTCCGATAATATTATTAATGGAAATATATTTGATTTGTAAAACAACTATAAAAAATCCACATATAGAAAAGATGACATATAGAAAACTCAACATAATCATAATAGTTTTAGAACTCTGAATTCAACATAGCCTCATCCATGAAAAAAGTAAAAGATAGTTCAAATTATTACTTTATTTAAAATGTATTCTGAAATGAACAGAACACGGCATGCATGGATGTTTTTAGTTAATAAATTAAACTTCAGTACAATAAGATAGTTAAAATATTTAGAGAGCACGATTATAATATAAATTGTAAAACAGTGAAAACATATATTTATCAAATATTTTTTCCAACTGAGTATATTTATCAAATTAGTGTACTTGTTGTATTGAGTATAAACGTATTACGTCTTTATTTGTAACAAATTAAAAATGTGTTATTTGGAGTTATGAAAACGTAGTAGACACAAAATGCATGTACGATACGTATTTATCAAATATTTTTTCAACTGCTAAATGAAATAAAAATGAACAATAACTTGGGTATGTACCATATATTATTAATAAACAGAATCGAACGAAACGAAATTCATAATCACAGAACGGATTTAATAAATATTTAACAATTTCCAATATTGAAAGGACATAATTCAACGGAGGACTTTAACCATTCATTGATAAGAGCAACACAATTAAACGTAACAGCTACTACAACATCTTCCTTATCCAAAAAAGGCACAGTAATTTAATCCGTTGATATAAAGGAAAAAACTAGCCACCAGTGCTTATCATCTTAGCAAAAAGCAACGCGACTACAACATCTTCTTTATCCAAAACCTTAGCATAGCTGATTGAAGCCCAAAAGGTGGGGGTACCCCAAAAGCAACAACAGAAAGGATTGCCACTACAAAATGAAAAGTAAATTAATATTGACATTAACAAAGTAGAAGAATTAACAAACTAAAAGTTACGGACAAACCATTTATCCATGATTTCCAAGTTAAATTGGTATAAAGTCTCTCCTTCATCAACAACATCAATGAGTTCATAAACAACGGTTACAGTCCAACTATGTCTGGAATATGACATCGATCTAGAAAAAAAAATATTGCTATTGACAGATGAAAAAGATATGAATCGACAAAAAATAAATAAATAAATAAAACAAAAGACGATACTTATAAGAGTGGTTTCGATCAGTGAGGTTGCAGCTAGAGGAAGAAGGGGTTGAAAAATGGTCCCAAGGGTCCTAATTACATCACTAACAAATTTGATCTCAGTAAAGGGTTCAATAACAATTTTCAAGTCTAGGTTGATCAGATTTCTCCCATGTTCGACAAAAGAAAAAATGTTTCACAACAAAACAAAAGCTAGGTATAAGAACACTAGATAGTCTACGTATGATGTCGCGCCAACGCAAAACAGCCAAACACAAGTAACCCTACAAGAAGGATAAAAAAATACATATCGATGAGGTCCGATATAAAATATGACATATTTAAGAACAAAAAACCTTGAGACAGACAATAAACCTTCGAATATGAAAGAACCTGCATTGTAGGTGATATGACGATGCATTCTCATGTAGGGGATGTCCCAGAAGTTAGAAACCAACTTGACAGTGATACTCCAGTTGTTGCTTTTACCATTGACCGCAAGGAAAGACAGTACATTACACGTAGTCATTGTAATCCGAAATGGAAATTTTTTAAAATAAGATTATACGATTCGAGTTTTGCAACTGATTGTGGAAATGAGAACAACAATTGATTAAATAGCCATAGAACCACAATGCGACCTTTGGAAATGATGAAAAAAAAAATTAATGACGTTTAATTAAGGTCGCCGATTAGTTCAGCCAATGTTTCAATATCGCTAATAAAGGGAAAATTACATATAGGTTCCAAAGAAGAGAGATATTTACGTTTAGGTTCCTTGAAATTACGAAATTACTCGAAGTCCCAAGGGACTTCGAGTAATTATTTCAAAATGTAAAATTACTTTCTGCCCATAGTGCATATTTCACGAGAAGCGATTAACAACACAAAATGCATAAATTAACAACACAAAATGCATAAATTAACCACAACTTCGAAAACCTTTAATTTGTCATGTCTCATTTTGGAGGCGATTAACAACACAAAATGCATAAATTAACCACAACTTCGAAAACATTCAATTTGTCATGTCTCACTTCCAGGAGGCGATTAACAACACAAAATGCATAAATTAACAACACAAAATGCATAAATTAACCACAACTTCTGAAAACCTTCAATCTGTCATGTCTCACTCCAGAGGCGATTAACAACACAAAATGCATAAATTAACAACACAAAATGCATAAATTAACCACAACTTCTGGAAGTGAGACATGACAAATTGAAGGTTTTCAGAAGTTGTGGTTAATTTATGCATTTTGTGTTGTTAATTTATGCATTTTGTGTTGTTAATCGCTTCTGTGTGAAATATGCACTATAGGCGACAAAGTAATTTTACATTGAAATAATTACTCGAAGTCCCTTGGGACTTCGAGTAATTTCATAATTTCAAGGGACCTAAATATAAATATCTCTCTTCCTTAGGACCTATATATAATTTTCCCGCTAATAAATAATGACGAAGGTCAGTTTGGCTACGCAGCCTCATTGGAAATATACGCACTTTTTTTTTTTTGGACGAAGGAAATATACGCACTTTAAATGGTACACTTGAAGTCAAGCATGAAATACCCAATGGCTTTCCAATCCATTTTGAGTTGCTACTTCAACAATAAATGGGATTGGGAAGGCATACACGTGGATAATTACAGGTCCTTCCAAATAAGATCCATTCACAACGAAGGCAATTGACATGTAGGTGAAACATATGGACCAATAACTGAAGGGCTGGGAGATTTAGATGGATATATTTGATAGAATGATCCCCTCGATAAAGGATGTTGAAGAAGATAATTCTTAAGGCATTGGAACTTATATTTTGAGGTATTCTTTGGAAATATATAGTTTTGTCTCAATTATGAGATTATGTTATGAATAACATATCCAGTGTACCTTTATGTAAAGCGTGGCATTACTTGTCACTTTAATTATAGGGAAAATCCCTTAAAAATACCATATGAATTCTGAAATTTGAAAAAAGGTAATCCTAAATCCATAACACATGACCAAATAGAGATTTTAAAATGTTAATGTTTTTACAAAAGTCCCTTAATTTTTTTAAGAAAAGAGGAAAACGCTACCCTCATCAAAGTACCACCGCCGGTCAGTATAAACGTCCTTCTGTCGTTTTCTTTTTATTCGACTAACTAGTAATTGTGACAGTTAAGTTAGCTCAACTCAATTGGTACACTCAGCAACTTGAAGGTCTAACTTCATCTTCTCCCGGCTTCATCGTCCATCAATCTCCCAATGACCCAATTCAAAAACAATGTTATACCGTCCACCAATTGTTGTACGGTTTTTGCACTCATCTTATCTGTTAGACTATGTTTGGTTGGGGGGAGGGGAGGGAAAGGAAAATGGAGAGAGAAAAGTTATTTGTGGTGGGGCCCACAAAAGTTTTCTCTCCTTTTAATATTTTCCTTCCATTTTCCTCTCCCTTCCCCCCCCCCCCCCTCCCCCAACCAAACATACCTAAGGATGTTCACAATTATATTGATACTTCTTAATTTAGATAATAAGTTCATTATATATCTAACTAATTTTACTGTCAACGATCTCCCAAGTCATCACTTTAAAGCATGTATTAGCCAAAAAGGAACCAATTCCACTGCTGGACCAATGACTTCCTAATTTTAATAAATTTGATGTATATTTTAATTTATTTGGGAAGTCATCAATACTAGATTAAGAAGATTCTCTTAAGGTTTTAAGAAATATCAATCTTGGCGCATGATTTCAACTTAGAAGACAAATTTTTAATCAAGTTAAAAAAAGTTTTTATTATTATCAATACAATTACTACTATTATTATATAAAGTTTATTCGATATCTGCAGCACAGCCACTGGACGAATATTGGGACGGTTTGGACTGAATAGCAATGGGGCCCACAAATTTGAAAAAAAAGATGGAAACCTAAATCTAAAAAATGGAGAAGGCACAGATCTAAAAGGGGGAAAAAAACAGAGACAAGGAAACAAAGAATTATGAGACGAGCTTAGAGCGCCGCGAAACGAGAAGGACCTTCACTTTGAATGCCATCACCAAGCACTACCTTCTCTGTCGCTGGTGACTCACACCTTCATCACCATTGTCGCTGACGACGAAGCTATAACTCTTCTCCACCGCTATGAACAGAGCTCGAGTTTCAGACTGAAACCAACAAACAGAACCGCCAACCTGAGCTGGAGATTCCACCATCACCTTCACAAATCACCTTCATTGTTGTCTCCTCGACCACGTCTCATCATTTCGTCGTTGAACTTCATCTCTGTCCCTCACCATCACAAACACACAGCCACGAGTTGGACCATTGAAGAAAAGAAGCAGAGTTGGCTAATCGGAGATTGTGGTTCACCGTTCTGGGGATCTCTTTAGCACGGGAAGTTGACAGACAAACAAGAGGCAAAGTGATTTTTCCGTCTTGTTTTAATTCTCTTCCCCTTTCTATATGAATCTAATCTTTGGAATTTTCTGTGTGATGGATTTTATTATAGCCGGCTAATTTTTCCTTACAATCTAGATGAGTTATGAACTTTATGGGTGGATTAGACTTTGCTTTCAATATCTAGTTATAATTAATGTTAATTTTGGTTACTTAATCTTATTTAGTTCTTTCTATTTAGTTAATGACCATCATTAAATATAAATTGGATTATTAGAATTTACCTTAACGAAGAGAGTTTTAATTTGGTTTAGATTAAGTGATATGAGATTAAATTACGATTTAAGTTGCGTATGATAGACATATACTCAATGGTCACATATAATTGTTGAAGAGTGTGTTAAACTTTTGTTTCCTCTTGAGTAATTATATTAGACATTTACACGTAAGAGAGTTGTAAATGGACCAACATGCACTTATAGTTATTTATACTCAGGATTAACAAAATTAATATTAAGACTAATTGAATTAGTGAAAACAAGGTTTATGAAGCTAATAAGGAATTAGTAGCTCGGGATTACTCATTTAATTATTGTTGTAGTTTGTTTATTTTAAATTTCTTTTCATTTAATTAAATTCAATTTGAGTTGCCCAACTTAAACAAAAGTACAAAATTAATACTTAACTCGAAGTTTGGTTACTAAGTTCTCATGAGAATGATACTTTACTTACTCCTTATTACTTGATACAGACTGTAAACTTGTAAAATCGTAAGCCATAAAGTTTTGCGACATACACTCGTTTTTTTCTATGCTGATTTCTATCTCAGATCGCATATCCATTGCCATATTCTCTCCTCTTGTGGGACTTACTTAAGAAGTATTAGCAACAACAATGCATGTTCAGGATTTTTTTTTTTTTTTTTTTTTTTTTGGGGGGGGGGGGGGGGGGGGTGTGGTATTGACAAGACATGAAAGGAGAGGGGAACAAGTGGGGTCGCCATGACCAAAATCGCTGAGTGAAAATGTCGTCGCATGGTCAACGAGTAGAGGGGAGAAAACCGAACGCATACTTAGCCAAACAAAATCATATGGAGTATGAATAAATACACGGAGAGATATTGAAAGAATGAGAAAAAAGTCTCATGGAACTTTAAAATAAAAAAAAGTTTCTCTACCGTATTTTCCTGTAAATTTTCAAAACAACTGGTGAAATAATTAATCCAACTATGCCAATTAGCATGAAAAAAGGACTTTATGGCACACTAATTAAAATAAAAATAAAGATTAAAGATATAGCACAAAGCACACATAATTATTAATTAGGAAGAATACATGTGAAGTGTTACATAAATTACACACATGACTTGCTTTAATTTTGAGTCTAAAATTAAAGTTCAGCCACACTAAGGTCTTCAAACAAGAAAGCGGGAGAAGGAAACATGCTCATAATAGCGATAAGCAAGTCCATCTGCAGCAGACTGCAATGAAATCATACACATGCAGGTAATTAGTTAAAAGCACCAATAATTATATATGAAATTAAAAAATATTATATATATATATATATATATATATATTACAATAACGTATTTACCTCCTACAATATCCCAGGGGTCGACATAACTTTTGAACTTTGATTGGAATATGTGCTTGGCCGTGGGGTCATCCCATTTCAAACTATCCCACCAATTTTGTTGTCCTTGGATAAGTGTCAAGTTAAGTTTGGCAGAGTTGAAATCAAATGGTAACTTTTCCAGCTTTGGACAACTATCTATGATAACAGATTTAAGGGAAGGAAAAGGTAGGGGTGCCCTATGAATGCTCTTAAGTATTGGTAAGTCCTGCAAAATCAGCTCGACAAGAGAAGAGAATACAAGAGGAGAATCCACATTCTCATCCTTTATTGCTTCTTCTTTTATCAATTCTTCCATTGATTCACAACTATAAATTGCAAGTCGTTGAAGGAGTGGAGCATACTTGAGCCATGTCACATGAGTTACTTGACACAAATTAATTTCCACCATTCGGAGCTTGGCTAGCCGACATGTTTCAAGCATAAAATCGCTTCTAATAATCAACCCTCCTAAAGCAATTTCCTGCAGCTTCTTTAATCCTGACATAGAGCCTAATGATAATAAAGGCGTCTCATTCAGCTCATTCGGGTAGCGGAGACAAGCAAAAGAAAGGTCGTATACGCAACTTTGCAATTTCATTGACTCCGATAATTTGTTGAGGCCATCACTACTCTGGATTTTTATCTGTAATTCCTCAATATTTGGTAAACACTCTAGCTCTTCTAATATTCTTCTCTCTTCTAATTGGCTCATGATGATGCAAGCAAGTCTAAACACTCTCAATTGTTGAAGACTTGATAGCACTCCCAATGGAATCTCCAATTCAAAAATATCCAAGCTCAAATATTTTAAATTTGTCAAGGACGCAAGTTGATCCAAAACTCTGGTTCTAATTTATCCATGACAGCAAAAGAAAGATATTGCAGAGAAGTTAAACCACCAATGTCTACAAATTCTTGTCCACTGACATGCAGTTCCAAGACTTCTAATCTCTTCATGTGTTTAATATCTTCCAACTGACGTTGTATCCCTTTCAATAAAACTAATGTTGTGACATTTGTAGGGTCTATACTTTTTTGTAATTCCCAATCATTTGTGATCGAAATCCTCTTCACTAGTTCCATATTATCATGATCTTCTGGTAATAACCACAATGCCATGTCACGAATCATATCATGCATTTTAATTGTACGAGATATAAAAAAATCATCTTCAACGCTTTCTAGCAAGCACGAAAGCTTCAACTTTTCAATAATAGACTCACCATGACCACGTATATCTTCAACACTCATTGTCATATCTTTACAAAGAAATTTCTCCCACATCCATTTATCGATGAGATCAGAAACGAGAATCTCATAATCTTCTGGGTATAATGCACAGAACAAGAAACATTGTTTTTGTACCGCATCAATCTGTCATAGCTATATTTGAGGATAGAGAATACTTTTTCCTCCAAATCTGGTTTAGTCAACAAAGAACTTGCTAAGTTTTTCATTGAATGTTCCCAAGCTTCAACATTCTTCACTCCGGCCATGCTACTTCCTAGTACAATCAATGCAAGGGGTAGCCCTTTACATTCCTTTGCCATCTTTTTTGCTAGCATTGGAATGTTTGGGTGTGAGTTTAGAGTTTCTTCACCAACTTTCATACAAAACAACTCAAGTGCCTCTTTCTCTGTTAAAATTTCGACTTTGAATTTTTTTTGAACTTGCATTTTTGCGCACACATTTTCTAATCGTGTTGTGAATAACACTTTAGATTGAAAATTAGTATCCTTTGGATTCGGCACTCCCACCAATTTCAAGTCCAATTGATCCCATATGTCATCCAATAATAAGACAAATTTCTTTTCGTAAGGACTCCATATATCTTTCTTTGCTTTTTGATCTTGATCAACGCATTCGATCCAAATGTCATCCTAGATCCTTATTAATTTTCTAATAGTATCCATAATACTATCCAAGTTGGGCTTTTTTGACACCACCACCCATATCACAAAAGTGAATCCTAGCCTTCTCTTCCCAAGTTCATTGTTAATTTTCTTTAGAAGGGTAGTTTTCCCTACCCCACCCATCCCATATAAACCAATGATGCCGACATTCTCTTCTTCAATACTCTTCCATACCTTGTTAAACATCAAGTCCAATCCCACTACTTCATCCAGAGGCATTACAAGCGGCTCAGGAGGTTTTTTGTGAGCAATTTTGAAATTCACACTATATCTTTTCCCCTCTGCTACTAAATTATCTACATTATTGAACATCTTAGCGACTTTCTTTCCTAGCTTGTAGCTTGACTTACAATTCTTGGGGCAATATTTACTTAGGCATTTGTCTTGAATTTCTTTGGCTCCTTGGACTTCAATATCGCTACTTCGTGTTAGGTATAAATTATTAATTTGTTTATTTTAAAAAACAATTGTGTGGATGGAGCATCTTATACCAAACATACTTTCCAATCAATTTTCAATGAGCATGAGAAAAATTTTCTAATAAATTATTTAATCCTAAGGCATTTTCTCTCCCTAATGAGCTTTTGACACCTAACTTACCTAAACTTCTTTATATCTAAAAACAGTGGTAGGAAAAAGGAATTTGAGATATATATGTACATTGATCAATTATTAGAAATCATATCCAGCCCTAATATGTTTAGGCTGAACTAGACAATAGATATATTCATTTGTGCAACCTATGTTCTTATGAGCTCTTCCAGTACCTAAACCCAAAACCTTATGGCTGAATGATATTAATTGGAGAGAACATTAAATATTGTAATTTTTTAAGAAGACCAAACACCAAAATATAAATTTAAAAATACGATTTGTCCTTAGTTAAACCTCCTATATTCCCTCTCACCACATCATAATCCTAAATTATTAACCTTAAACCCTAAATTACCCAGAGAGTCGACCTCAAAAAAAAAAAAAAAAAAAAAAATTGTCATTCCTTAAGCAATTGTCAAAACTTCTTTGTTGGACACCAGTTTGTATCTTTTGATAATTATCTAGGGTTTAAACTTTGTAGTTGCTGATTTTCCTCTCTAACGGCCTATTTGATTGGAGGGCGGGGATGGAAAGGGAGGAAAAATGAGCCCCTCCCCTCATTTGGTTTGAAATTTTGGAGAGGGGACCTCAAAGCTTCCATCCCTTCCTCTCCAACACTTCTATTTTGGCTCCCCTCCAAATTGGGGGGTTTTGGAGGGGAGCCAAAATTTTAGCAAATGAGGAACTTTTTCGCTATGAGCTTCGGTACAATTAAGTTTTGAATGTGGAAAAGTAGACAAGATCTTTTAACAATGGAACAATTTTAGTAATTACGTCAATGGCTCAAACGTCCTATAAAATAGAAGGGAGAACAAATGGGTGCCACATAAAAAAGCAATGGAAGTCTAAGCTAATTTAACGGAATTACTAAAATTGCTCCGTTTTTAAGAGACTGTGTTTACTTTTACACTCTTCAAATTTTGATTATGCCATACACTCATGGTGAAAAGCTTTGTTGCTAATTCATAACTCATCGAGTTTATTTGTATGAGTTTAAACATTAAAAAATTGAATAAAATACATTAACGACCTTTGTTTTACATAAATTACGGTAACCCTTCCCCTATTTTTGAAAACATACTAAACAAACCTTCATTAAAATTTAAATATATGTTACACAAACCCCCTTCATATATTTCAATTTTCATCCATCCAACCAAAAGTTAGTTTTTAAACCCCAACCTATTACCATATCAAATTAAAATCATAAAAAATTCATTTATATTTTAATAAGAATGTTCTTGCAGCCTTGTGTTGTAATGTGATCATACAAATGGATTTTAGAGTTTTAAGGAATGAGTTTAATTTACTCTAGGGCTCTAATTTTTCTACATGATTTTCTACTATTATTTTTCTTGTTTCCTTTCTGAATTTTTCTGGACATGTTGATTGATACTACTCATCATATAAAAAACACTTCAAAATTTAACTAATAAGAAAATTTTAAAAAGAAAGAACAGCTTAGATGCACAATACCTGTTGAATTTTGTCAACTTTTTTCAGCCATCTATTGATTTCGTGTGCTATTTGCATCCCTTGTGTGTTCTCAGCTTCATCAACTCTTGTCTTCAAATCCTCTTTCATGCTTTGGAGATCTTCCCATATATCTTTCAGTGACTCCAAATTCTCTTCCAACTTGTAAATATAATCAGCTTCTTTCTTGGCACAACCACACAGACACTTGGTAATGTCCCATATGATTCCCCTGACTTGATCCATATGCCTCACGGTTATTTCCAAACAATGTTAAGGTTTCATTCCTCCAAAACCAGACAACAAAGAGTGCGAGTTAGAGCGATTTCTTTTTCTGAAAAAAAAAAACTGTATACATTGCATAATCAACAGAGCTACCTCTTTGTTCCAAGATATTACCATTTATGATCAGTTGGCTAGCTACGCATCAGTTGATCCTTTGTGTAATAGGATTTTATGCAATGATGGGTTGATATTTTGTTTTGGAATAAAATGGAGGTATCTTGTTCCTGCTTCAACTTTAGTCTAAGTTTTCTTTTGGTTAGGCATTGCTTCAATTTGGAAAATCAATTCTTCAAGAATGAAACATAACCACAACTGAGAGAAATAAAGGTATAGTGTTCATCTTCAATGGCCTAAATCACAAAAGCAGAGATTGCAACAAAAGGAGAAAACAATGACAAGACATAATCTCTCATTTGCATTTGCAGGACCATCTTTGGTCATAAGCCACAATGGAGCAGTTGGTATATATCGAGGCAGCACAGATCTTGCATATCAACAAGCAATAGATGATGGGGCTGACTTACAGACTGCTCAGTTCAAATGACAAAGGATGAAGTTTCCTTCTGCATGAGTAGTGCAGACCTAATCGCAAGCACCACTGCAATGACAAAATTCCTGCCTCTAACTCCCAGTATCCCGGAGCAAATCAAAGAAAAATCAGAGCATTTAAGGAAAACACAGCCACAAGCACAATATAAAAATAATGAGGACCCAAAAAAAAAAAAACCACCAGAGTGAGAGACGAGGCAGCGTTGTCTCTCACCACAGTGAAAAATCGACACAGAACTGGAGAAGAGGCAGATCGGTGAGAGACCGGAGAACTGAAAATACGAGCAAGATCGGTTAAAATAAAGTGAAGCAACTCACCATAGTGAGAGACAACGCTGAGACCGGAGAACTGAAAATACGACGCTGAGAGACGACACAGAACCTTTGCTTCGGACTTCAACTTCGGAGAACTGGAAAAGAGGCGGATCGGATCTGTGTCTGGCGACCGGATCTGTGAGAGTCGACCTCCGGATCTGTGGGAGACGGGAAGGCGCTGTGTGAGCTGTAAGAGTCGACCTCCGGAATTGAAGAGAACGCGCAGTGACAGTGATTCTGTGACGACGCGAAGTGAGAGTGCGAGAGCCGACAGTCGAGAGGGGTTTTCATAAATATGAAAGGGATATGAAAGTCCCTCAGCTGCGCGACAACATATTGTGTGCCCTTATCACCGAAAGTATTAAAACTCACCGTCAAATGTTGTTGAAAGTGACTTTTTTTTTTAGTGTATAAACAAGTGATTTTTAGACTTCAACAATAAAAATGGATTCTTGGATTACTTATCCTTTAAATCATAGACTAGCACATATCTTCATTAAAAGAGTATCTATGAGAGAAGTTTAGTCAAGTATTTCATTAAAGTCAAGAACAAGTGTATGTTTAATTTGATTAATTGTTCAATCTTTTGTTACAATCATGGTTTAGGAAACCCGGGGACCGGTTGAGCCGGAAACCGGCGAACCGACTAGGAAACCGATCCGAGTTGGGATAAAACCGAATTGACTCGGTGACCCCGGGTCAACTCGGAAAACTCGGCCTAAACCGGCCGAGTTGAGGAGTCACCGAGTTAATCAAAAAAAAAAAATGACGCTTGGCCGAGGTGGAGAAGAACACAGATCTAAAAACAAAGATGGAGAAGAACACAGAGATCTGAAAAAAGAGTTGGTTTTGATCGGGAAACGAGAGATTGACGGAAGCTATGGATAATGGAGTTCTTGTCGGTGAGGGTGCAAGCATCGGCACGAATCATCGCCACCTTCGGTGTTCAAACTCGTCTCCAACCTACTCCAACAAAAGGTGTTCGTCAACAGAGTTCCTGAACTCGCTGGAGAAGATGACCCTTGAACCAAGGAGAAAATCGAAAAATCTCGCAATTTCAATTTGATAAACAAAGTCCTTTCTGTCCGTCCGTCACTTCGCTCGTGAACCGTGAAGTACCGAAGTGTTTTGAGCCACACAAAAAAGTACTGAAGTGCAAATAAACTAATAAAGTAATAAACCAATAAAGAGATTTTGTCCAGCCAAAGTCCAAAGCGTGTGATCACTTACTTTTTAGAAAATGAATATAAAATTACACACTTTCCTATATGACACATCCTCCCATATTTTTATAAATTTTTTTATTATTAAAATATAAATATTTTTATCTATTTTAATTAAATCATATTTTTAATTAATACCGGTCTGACTCCGGTTTGACTCCGGTCTGACCCACTAACCCTTAACCCAATACTCCCACCGGTTCACTGACCGGTCCGGTTTTCAGAACCTTGGTTACAATCATGCTTTGGGAATCCGGACCGGACTGGCCAGTTTGGACGGAAAACCGGCGAACTGGTCGAAAAGCTGGTCTGAGTTAGGCAAAACTCGGGTTGACTTGGTGACTTCGTGTTAACTCGGCCAACTCGCACCGAACCGACCGAGTTGAGGAGTCACCAAGTCAAAGGAAAAGAAAAATCAAGAAGTAGAAGAAGATCTAGGTTGTGACGGCGGCGTGGGAGCAAGTTTGTATGTAGACGGCGGCGACGACAAGGGCTAGAAGGAGGCTGTGTGCAACAGATGAAGGAGGGAGAAGAACAAGATGAAGAGGTAGGATGTTCAGTGCTCTTTTTGGCCTGATATGATCGCCTCCTCTGTTCTTAGTAAAATGAATGAAGAAGACAATCTATCTCTCCCTTCTTTCCAATCGTTGGCCTGAGAGTAAGGAGAGAAGATTTGTGATGCTTATTTTTCAATATGCAATCCTCTTTCCTCTCTTCCCAATCATCCCCTACCCATGACCTCGTGCCTTCTTTTATTCTCACCGCCCATTAGCTTTAAGTTGTCAAAATCAAGGAACCGGGTTTTATTGTTGCCGCCATAGATCCCAAAATCTCTTCATTCAAGATATTGTACGCTGAGATAGATGGAAATCATAATAAAAAATAATAATAATAATATTTTGAAATGTGTTGATTTTATTTTATTTGAATCTCACATTATTATTGTTATCATTATTATTATTTATTATTAATATCCCGATTATATCCTAATCTTTTATATTTATAATGAAATCCCTCTAACCCATATCTTATCAAAATCTCACTTAAATCCTTATAATTTATCAAAGATAACTTCCAAATATATTAAAATAAGTCTTAAAATCATCTAAAATTATGGAGTCATCAAGGGTGTGAGATGGGACCGGTTCTTTTTTTTTTCTTTTAAAAAAATTAGTCTTTTAATTTCTCACCGGTTTAGTCCCGGTTTAACTCGGTCTGACCCACTGACCCTTGATCTAGTACCCCAACCGATTTAGTGGTCAGTCCGGGTTTAAAAACCTTGGTTACAATTAATGAAATCCAAATTTTACGCATCAATCCTAATATAACTATACGAGGTTGACAAGTACATCTGAATCTTGCTAACAATATCATCTATTTATCATGCAAACTTTAAGTTCTTACAGAACTTTATCCAACTTCTATACTCAACCTTGCCATCTCAAACATCAATCAAGTGAACAAAATATCTAAATGATGATCACACTAATACAAAATACCTCTTTGACATCCCTTTTTTCCACTTTGTACGTCCATTTGGGACACTGTAAGTACCGCTTACGGCTTCCCCTTTTATATTAGGGACGCTATTACTGTGTTCTTTTTTGTAGTAGGGACATTGAAAGCTTTTTTAAAATTAAAGAAAAAAAAATGTTTCATATTTTTCATTGTCTATCAATTAAACCCTACAAAAACATCATCGAACAGATTATCATAAACCAAAATGTTGTTAAAGTAAAGAAACATTTAGCTCTAGCTAATTAAAGTGGTAACTATTACTACTACTACTACTATGTACAATAATCACCACAAAGTGTCAAAAAGCTGCCTACACAACTATTAAGTTATATAAAAGTAAACTTTATTCATCTATGCGTTGAAATAGATGTCCAGCCAAAAGTTTTCAAATCAAATTAATGTCTTCCTCCAAGTAGGCTTTGTCATTATCAAAAATCTGTAAATTGGAAAACAAGGTATAAAATAAATCAATCAAGTGAATGAATTAATTAACAATTCAAATACAAAACCAAAAATATTATCATTTGAGAATGAAAAAGTGATTACCTCTTCAAAATCAGTAGTAATAAACTATAAATTATGGACTTCTAAGCATCAACATTCATACTACAAAGTTTAACTAATTCAATTCACATCAACAAAAAAAATAACAATATTTAACTATAATTACCTCAACTTTAAATTTCAATCTTTGAAATTTATTTTCTCTACTCAACCTTGACGACGACGACGACAAAGAGAATATTAGAATTATTCCAACTAACATGTACTTTTTCAAAAGGAATTATTCCATGACAGTGCAATTTTTTCTTATATAATTACAAAAGTACTATAATAACAAATTTTATTATTTTTTTAGGCTATCATGGTCACTTGTACAGCTTGAGGTGCATTCATTCCTAGAACAACAGGCTTAAGAGGAAGAAATAGGGAAGGAAAAAAAAAACAGCACCCCAGTCTCGACAGTGACTATACATCATTACTAATGTTCTATAACAAATCTGAGCTATCTAAGATCTTACATAACAAAACATCTTTACCAAAAAAAAAAAACATGTTATCTAAACAAAAGATCAGTCAATAAACATCAGTAGATGAAATAAATTTCATGTCAAAATTTGCCAAGTTTATATATCCCCAATTATTTGAACATGATGCTTAGAGCAGGCCGAAGCCAATGACAATAACATTTTATTATAATGCAAATTAGTATGCTCACATGCAAACAAAACCAACCTGCAAATATTGTCCATGCCTTTGTTTCCTGTGCACACATGTCCAAATGTTAACTTAATCAAACATAATACAGTAAATCTGATCACAAACACTAGTCCAAATGCTCTTGACCCCATGCTTAAAGCATCAAGAGTTTTGGAAAACTTAACCGTAGATACATATATATAAGTTATAACTATATATCAATCATAAACCTTAACCGTAAATCTGATTACTATATGCTCTTGATCCCATGCACACGGTCCTGAAGAGCATTCTTCTCTGTAGAGAGCTTTGCTATTTCATCATTCCACTCTGAACGAAGCCACTCAAGCTGACTTTCAACTTCTTGTACTCGTTCAGCAAGCTCCTTCTTGTCCCGAGCCAACCGATCCATCTCAGCCCTCATCTCAGACTGTCAAACCATGAAACTTGTCAGATCCAAAATTTCAAACTAGTAGTTAACTACAAGAGATAACCCCAGTATGTTATCAAATGAGACATATAACCTTGACAAGAATACTTGTGGCCTCGGATTCACTCAGTTTTTATGTAAAAATAGCCTTTTCCTTAGCCATATTGGAAATTTCAGCTTTCTTTTCTTCACGAAGACAAACGATTTCATCTTTGCTAGCACATAACTGGTGCCATAGAGCAGACCGATTAACATTTGGAAGTTCAGCAACTTCCGGCATCATACTCAAAGCAAGTCTAGCAATTTCCTGCTCTCACAGGCCAAAGTAACTAAAATATCCAAAGCCAAATCTGCTGTAGTACTGGTGGCACTGCCAACAAGCCTCTCAAGCATTGTCCCACAAATTCATGCCAGCCCCAAAGTTACTCTAAACAATATCAAATAGAGTAACTTCACAAATTCTCTCACACATGGGTCTCTGGACAGTGCTAATGTTTCAGCAAGGCCAAGAACTGAAGTAAAATCATCTTTTTGAACTCCAAAGGGTTCATTGGCATTTCCCTCTGCAACATGTTGAACGAAACATGTTCTCAGAATATAAGAACGAGAATAGAAAATTTGTATTCACAAAAAATAGTACCACCTACCAATCCGAAGTTCACATCCACCAGCCTGAAAAAATTTACTGAAGATCTTTTGAGTCTCCATTATTTCCTTAAATGACAGGAAATTCTCCACTTTCCATGTAAATGTCCTTCTCTTTACATTACTATCAGTAAAGGAACTACTACTACTCAACTCAGAATTGTAATCAATCAATCCTGCATTATAGATCTCTCTTTCAATATAAGAACTTCAGCTGAGAATACAACAATATCCTGGACAAGAAAACCCGAATCTTGATCAGAGAGGCTAGTGGGGGTCACAAATTCATGCCAGCCCGCCTTGGAGTAGCGGTTCTGAGATTCCTTGCTAAAAGACTTCTCCTCCATCTTCTGGTTCACAACTGACAACCGATGACTAACAAAGCAACTCCAATCACTGGAAGTCTTTC
Source organism: Acacia acuminata (assembly GCA_019022655.1). Taxonomy (NCBI): domain Eukaryota; kingdom Viridiplantae; phylum Streptophyta; class Magnoliopsida; order Fabales; family Fabaceae; genus Acacia; species Acacia acuminata. The sequence goes on from JAFJYI010000045.1 coordinate 2,496,385, forward strand.
TTGAATCTATAACTTCAAGAAACATTGAAAGGAGGCAAGGAGGCAGACTGCCCTGATAGTATTGTGAAAAAAGGGTCAAAAAAATTAGCAGGATCCTTTAATAATGACAACCTCAACATTATTTCAGTCTATTAAAAAAAAAAATCTGAAATTTATGAACTATATCCATGCCATTGAAAAAACATCAAAGTTATAAGCCATTATTCGTAGCGGCGATTTCATCATAAGCATAATTACATAGTACCAAAACAGCTTTCAAACCAAACAATACAAAAGCTTCTCATTCGAGTTACAAATACACATCAGCTGCTAAATTCACTACTGTTAATTCAGATAGCTATAAACCTATCACCAGGAAAGTGAAAAACAAATGAAAGATGGCAGGCCTCGGGGATATACAATGAGACGACAATCCCAGTTACCAATTTGAAACCTCCGGCTCTTGATGCAAAGACCCATTATTTTTCTCTTCTTCAAAAATCCTTTAACCTTGTGAAGTTTTCAATCCTCCAAGTAAACTTGCCCAGTTACCTATATGACCGTCTGAGTTCCTTGCGCCACTCCAAATTCTTCCTGCAATTAAAGCCCCATTCTTAGAGGAGCTACTTAACTTTAATCGACGTACTTAAAACTGCAGTGCCATCCACCAGAAACCCTGAATCAGGCCCAATAAAATATGACATCTTCATATAATCATTCCGCCCCAAGCTTGTATTACCACCGCTTTCATTATAAGCTGCAAACTGCCCATACGAATCCCTGTGCATGTGATACGAACCTGGCCTCTGGTTTAAGACTGACATTCGAAATAAACACCGAAAATGAACAACATGATCATTCCAGAGTCCGACCGAAAACAAACCTGAAACGGTGCTCGTCTTAGAGATCGCCATTTATATATGCTCAGTTGGCTAGCTACACATTTTATTCAATTTATTATGGGATTTTAAACAATGATATGGATGACCTTTTGTTTTTTTTTTTTTAAAAAAAAAAAAAAAAAATGGAAGTATCTTGTTCTTGCTTCAACTGTAATTTTTCTTTTGGTTAGGCATTGATTTTTAATTGATCTGCTTTTGCTTTCTACATTTTGTCCATAATTCTGATGTTAGTGAATAAGTTAGGTCTGAGCGTGAAGATCATGGAAGATCATATATGTTAACAATTTGGGAAGCGTCAGAATCAAAAGCGAGAAGACATCATGAAAGAAAGGAAAAAGATAAAACCGAGAAATGAATGAAAGAATAAAGATAGAGAGAACACGAAATCCAATAAACGATCTTTTGATGCTAGAGAGCTTTGTTTTAATGAAAATATTTATCACTTTTATCAAACTGGCTTTAACTTTAGACAAAATATATTCAGAGGAGTATGGTGACTGCATCCACCATTCTCATTATATTGCAGGGAAGCACAGTGCTATGTAATTTGATATTCATCTTCCCCCTACTTATCCTTAATATGTACTGCCAAATCTATCTAATTTACAAAAATCAATAAATAAAAAAATTGGTCCACCAATCTTGACTTTGGCGATTTTGGAATGTAATAAGTGGTAATCAAATCGAAATTTCAAATTGTAAAATAATTTAACTTAATAAATTTGTTAAAAATAGAATAGGAAAATAGTTAAATTCAAAACTTAAATACTTTTGTTTTCATTCATCAACTTTTCTTCCTTTTTTTTTTTTTGGTCGAAATCAACTTTTCTTATTTAAATATAAGTAACTTCTACTTTTTTATCCAACTAAGCTCTTAAAACTCAAATACACTTCCAAAAATAGTTATATATCAGGCATATATGCTTCATGCAATCATGCTTATGCTAAAACATGGATTTATTGTCATTTTCTCGCACTAAAATTTATCATTGCATATTGCTCGCTTATTGTAGAACTTTTTTATAATTACATTTCATTTTAAGACCTTGCAATGATTTATATGAGATTCATATTTATAGTTCTCATGAGTAAAGCGATGTTAGAGACGTAAACTAGTTGTTGCTCACATAAATTATTATGGCACAGTAGACTATTAACATTGGATAGCACAAGAGACCAATGGACGACTGATGGATAATAGACTGATAGAATTGTGAACTTGATATTCCAACAGTTATATTCCAATTAAATCAAACTCTTAAATGAACTCTATTGAGACAACTATTGAAAAGTAAATAACTAGTTGGAGGAATAAGATACTTTGCTTTTGCAACTCTCTAAGTAACGTTAGATAATAAAGTGAAAGCTTAGAGTGATATCTCTTGAAGTAAAATAGCTCTTCAGTTAAAGAGCCATAACCCTATGTGCCTCCATTTTTACTAGCCAGGAGGTGAGTTCTTCAAGCGTGGAAGAAATGATGGAAATAGAAAAGAAAGATGAAAATAATAACGAAAAATTCTACAAGATTTGAAGGTAACCAATGATTTTTAATGAGTAATAAGACGATTAGGGAATATTTTATTTTAATGTTGATTGGTTGTCGTCTTTTATCATTAATATTATTTGCATTTAATTTATGTTTCTAGAATGTTCTTGTATCAATTCTCATATTTCAAGAACTAACATAGCTTTAATAAAACTAATTAACTATTTAATAAAGAACAACACCTTTTAGTATACAAAGTTTTCTTGAACTAACATTTCATTCCACCAGGGCAACCTTCCAAAAGTGGCTGTAAGTATTATAAAGATGTGATCTTAATTTCGTGAATTTTAGTGTTGCAACTCCCAATTTACATGTATTTTATAAAACATAGCTTAATTGATAAGGGCATGTTCAAGAGACACGTTTCTTTTTATATATATATATATATATATATTCCAACTCATCATACTCCTCATCTCGTGGGGTTGTGCTTTTCTAAAATGCTTCGAATTTTATAATCTCTCACATAGTTCTTTCACGTTTCTTGCCAATAATTCTATCACTCTTGTTGGAGAGCGCTTAGAAGCAAAACACAGAGCCTCGTGTTGGCATACACCATAGTAAAATCAAGTGGAAGCTCATTCAAGCAAAACTTCTGGACTGGAAAGTAACATCCAAAACAATGTACAATAAGATTGATTTTACAATGTTTTTTTTTCCCTTTGATGATTTCTTAGATTTCCCATTAACGATTTAGATACATTTCTACAATTGATCAAATTGATTGCGCAACATGCGAATGTCTTCTGCACATTTTTGCATAGTAAATGCCTCGTTTGATGTACGAGAAGAGTTTTTAACAATGTCCTGAAACCCGCACTAGAAACTGGCAAACCGGCTAGTAAACAGGTCTGGTCTGGCATCAACCCAGTTCGGTACCTTTTTTATTAAAAAAAAAAAATCGATTTCTAAATATTTCTTTATAATTTCATATTCATTACCCTAAAATCTTCAATTTCTCATCGGTTTGACCCGATTTTAACTCCGATTTGATCCACTGATCCATGACTTAGTATCCTGGCTGGTCTAGATTTCAAAACCTTAGTTTTAAAGAATAAATGAAAAAGGAGGTGGAAGTGGAGAAGAAAGTGAAGTGGAAATGGCTGCACTGAATTTTATTCCAAAGTAAATGAATTTGTAGTGTGGTGATATAGAAACTCATGTACATAACATGTGGTGGATAAGTCCTATTTATAACCACCTGTCGTTAATAACTGCCCCTCTAAATAAAGGGGAAAAAATCCATGTCTATAATTCTAACATATCCTCACCTTCCCAGCTATTTTTGCAAAATAATCATCAAGCTAGTATTGCCTATTCGTTGATAAAGATAAATAAAAGATTCATTTTCATTCAATAAAGCCTAAATAATTCAAATTCATTTTTTATTTTATTGTTTCATTATATTTAGAGCAACAAAAGTTATCAATTTTTAAAAATTTAAATTTAAATTACTCAAATTAAAATTCAACTGTATAGATTGTCTTGAGTACGAAGATAACCCCTAGGCTTTTGGGATAAATAGTAAATCCAAATGACTTACCACACTTCTTGGTGTCTAAGAAAGCCAGGCCATTTTCCTAAATATACTTTTGAGAAAGAGAGAACTAAAAAAATTATATCCATAAATCGCTAAGTATGATTTATCTCTCCTGACGTAAACATGTCCCATGAGAAGCACTGCTCAATCTCAATATTTGACAAATGAGACAGGTAATATGGGGACTTGTCCTTTATGCCATACACACACACACAAAATTGGGACTAGTTCTTAACCATGTTGGTACAGCTCTACAAAAATTACAGCTTGACCAAGGACCTGTTCAGCTATTCACACAAGATTACTTTCCTCTGCAGACCAATTCTGTTTTTTCCCCCTCCTGGTCTCCTATAAACAAACGCTCTTGCATTCCAATTTGGAGCTTGACTTAATTCTCCTGAAGCAGACATCTCCCAAAATAATAATTATGGAATGCCAATCTCATGCATGAAAAGCTTTTTAATTTAGTCCCCATCAAAACTCAGCCAGTCTACAACAGCCTTTTGCATGACCTCTATTCTCATTCCTATTCTAGTCATAACGTCTCTCTCTACCAAAACTCAATCCTTGAACGTATATACAACCAGAGGTGCCGAGAACTTGGGTTCAAGCTGAAAGATTCTCATTCAGCCTTAAATGTTTAATTGTTTTCTTCAACATATTGCTCATACAAAGAATGATATTTTGCAGGAAGGTAATCCTTGAACCTGTTGAACACAGGAATGCAAAAGTTGCAGGTGAAGGTGATGTCAGAACATCAGCAATTTTAATTTTCTTCTTGCAGAGGAACAAGGCTTAAATTAATAATCAGAACTAAATTAATACATATCGCTTACTACCTTTTAAGGAGCGGTAGCCTCTCGGGTCCAGAGAACAACCTGCATATGGACTGCAAAACTTCACTCATAATCATGGCTTTGGTCTTAAGAGCCTTCATATACCTCACAAAGTCTTTATACTCTGCACCACTCAGCTTCTCCCTAACCTATAAGTCATCATTAATACAAACCATTTGTTAGAGTTTCCACCAGTAATATTAAATACAATACCCCAAAAAACTAGACCAGCTTTTGCACTGGAAGGAACCATTTACAATTTATTGAGTCATAGTCAAACCTAGATTTAATTTTAAATACATTGTAAAGTATATGTTAAATAATACTTCAAAATATCAAATGTATTAATTTATTTCAAGCACCAAATATATATATATATATATATATAAAATAAAATTATGGTTGTCAAGTCATTCTCCTAATTTTACTAGGCCCCGCTTATTTTATTACATAAATGCCGGCCATGAAACTTATCCCACGTTGATCTGTAAAATTGTCCTGATTCCACACCACTACACCTAGGCAAGCAGGCAGACCAGTATTTTTAATAAACCCTTGATTAGAAGTAACATTCAAATAAGAATTAAAACTCACATAACATCAAAGTCCAAATACTGATCTTAACCTAAGTGTCATTTTGTTTTAGCTTTTTTAAAAGTGCTTTTACAATTTACGAAGTAAATATGTGAGAAAAGTTTTATCTCGATTTGCGGAAAAAAGGTTTATAAAACCAAACTTTGGGGGTTTCCCAAACGGGCACCGACTGGAATTGTCTAAAAGAATAATATGATTTATTTCCCTTGTTGGGCCCCTACCACTAACAACATCTCAATAAATCATAACAAATAAATAGGTCATCAAATAAATGAATGAGACCATATGCCAATATTAGATCAAATGCATCATGCATGATTCTACACCACGGCACTTAGGCATGTAGGCAGACCAGTGCTCCCAGCATTGAAGGTCATTTCATTACCTGTACAAGGAAAGCCAAATCCCCGGGTTTCATCATCTGCAGGAGGTCCAGAATCTGGAGGACGATTGTCTTTTTGTGTAAGGAGCTCAACATTCCTACTACTACTTTGGGGAGCCCCATTATCTTTATGTAGCAGTTCGACACCATGTTGAGCATTTGGACGGACTATGTTCAAAAGCAAGTCAAGTTCCTACAATTCCCTTCATTGATAAGTGAAATTAGATCTAAATGATTTATAATAAATATTATTACCAAGTGTATGCTTATCGGAATATTCACTATGTTGCGTTAAGTCATACTCTCCACTTACAAATCTACGCTTCTTGGCAGAAGGTGCTGTCTGTATATCCTTTATGTTTTTGGCACGTTGAGCACCACTAGTCAAATCCATTACTTCAACTCCTGATGGCATCTCTTTTTCCCATGTGAAACATCATTACTTATGTTTCTTGAATTCTTACAGCCCATAATTTTGCAATCGTTAAAAGCCAGGGAAGCACGATTAGCAGGTATAATTTCTCCAAGATTTGGAACACAACCTTCTTTAGCACCAAGTGAAGGCAATGCTTTCAAAGAGAGCTTTTGAGTCGTTGACGTAGTCTGCATACACAATCATTAAGAAGCTGAAGAGAAGTATAGTATTGGAAATCAGTAATATCAAATAAAGATGTGTATATTCACAATGCAAAATCAATATTTTACCGGAGGAAACACAAGTTTTTCAGGGTCAAATCTGTCCAGGCAGTGCTCTGATGACTTTTCTGAGAGATTCCCTGCATGAAGATGGATTGTCTATTTCAATTCAAGTTCAAAATGAAGAAAGCAAAGAAAGACTGCTCTTTTGGTAGAGATTCAGATTTGAAATAATTATGAAGACTGCAGAAATGGAATCAGAAGTCTGACTATAGATAAACGACAGCAAGTGTCTAAGTGACTTGCAACTCAAAAGTCACAACTATGTATTTTGGATTACTAATTGTCTATGAAATTAAACTAGGGTTAAAGACATTTTTTTTGCGAAAAGACGCACAAGAGTAATTTGCCCTTAAGTATTTGTTGGAGCAATGTTACCCCTGATGTTCCTAATCGTAGCAATGTCGCCCCCATCTAACGGTTTGACCAATGTTGACTCTGAATTTGACTAAAATTGCTTACAACCACCTATACTCTTATTTTCCTTCTCATCTTCCCACGTCATTCTCTCCCTCCCACTCCTCCTTCCCTTCTTTCCTCCATCCGTCTCTCCCTCCCTCCTCCGCCCTTTCCGTCCTCCATCCCCCTCTCTCTCACTCTCCCTCTTCAGCTTGCCCCTGAGAAAGGTGGTCGGCGAAGGTGAGATCAGAGATCGGCGAAGGCGAGATCGTGAAATGGGAATAGGGATTTTTGGGTTTGTAGATCGGGATTTTTGGATTTTTGGGTTTGTAAAATGGGGCTGCACTCCGTTCACCGGCGAACTGGAAGACGAAGAGGGGGTTGGGTTCAGACTGGACCACCAGGTGGAGCTGGCGATGGCTTCAGTGGTTTCCTGAGGTGGATACAGAAACACGAAGACTGATGGGGTCACCGAAAAAACGACAGAGAGAGTTGCGGTCCAGGTGAAATCATGCCATTTCACTTCATTTTTTGGGTTTTGGGCAAAAAGCTCCTTCTTGTGTAGCAATCAATTGCTTAGATCTGATCTCTTCCTCAACCGTAACTCTTCCAACTCCTCCTCGTCTCCACCTACTCTCATCGCCTCTGCCTCCTCTGTCCCCATCTTCCTATGAATCATCACCATCTTCAAATTTTAGAAGGATCCGATTCTTTGTTTTATCTTATGTAATCACCGAAAGCATAAAAAATTATGATTGATGCTGCCTTCAATTTAAATCATCAATGGTTCTTGAAAAATCTGAAGCGTTTTATTTGGTTAAGATCTCTTTCTTCAATGGTTTATAAAACATGATTTATGTTTGTCTTAATCGATCATAATCTGTGAATTTGGTGGGTTTTGAAATTTTACTGTAAATTTACGGTTTGAAATTTTATTCTATGAGAATGAAGGAACCGATAAAAGTTTTTTTTAGTTCGCCTTTGAAATCTGAATTCACTGGTTGAAGAACAGAGAGCGATGATGTTTTTTTCTCCGGTGATGTTCTTTGAAATCTGAATTCACTGTATGAGGATGAAACAAGATTGTTGTTTTTCTTAATGTTTGGTCCGTCCAAAGTGGGAGGAAAGAAGGGGATGATGAGGTGGATAGGAGGGAGTGGGTGGAAGAATTAGGTGGCGATGAGGTGGCAATTTGTTTGTCATGGAAGCGTGTGACGTGTCAAAATTAACGGTCAAAATTAATGCTGTTAATGGGGAGGGCGACATTGCTACGATTAGGAGGCAACATTGCTCCAACAAATACTTAAGGGCAAAAAATTACTCCCTGCGTCTTTGCAAAAAAAATGGTAGTTAACCCATTAAACTATATCTAATCAAATGGGTTTCCAAATGAATTCAGCATTAGAACCAGTGGCAGCATCAGTATTGCATTTACATATAACTTCTCTCATATTGAGTTGGTCAAACGTTAGACTTACACATATGGTGTCATTCAACAAACAGCACAATATAATCCCACAATATAACATAACATCAAAGTCCAAATACTGATATTAACCTAAGTGTCTGTTTGTTTTAACTTTTTAAAGTGCTTTTATAATTTATGAGATAAGTATGTAAGAAGAGTTTTATCTCGGTTTGTAGAAAACGGCTTATGAAACCAGGGTTTTGGGGTTTTCAAAACAGGCACCATGACTGAAATTGTCTAAAATAATAACATATACCCATATGATTTATTTCCCTTGTTGGGCCTCTACCACAAACAACATCTCAATGAATCATAACAATTAAATAGGTTATCAAATAATTGAATGAGACCAGAAGACCATATTAGACCAAATGCATCATGCATGATTCCACACCACCGCACTTAGGCATGTAGGCGGACCAGTGCTCCATTTCATTACCTGAACAAGGAAAGCCGATCCCCGGGTTTCATCATCTGCAGGAGGTCCAGAATCTGGAGGACGATTGTCTTTTTGTGTAAGGAGCTCAACATTCCTACAACTACTTTGGGGAGCCCCATTATCTTTATGTAGCAGTTCCACACCATTTTGAGCATTTTGATGAACTATGTTCAAAAGCAAGTTAAGTTCCCACAATTCCCTTTATTGATTAGTGAAATTAGATCTAAATAATTTATAACAAATATTATTACCAAGTGTATGCTGATCGGAATGTTCACTATGTTGCGTTAAGTCATACTCTCCACTTATAAATCTACGCTTCTTGGCAGAAGGTGCTGTCTGTGTATCCTTAACGTTTTTGGCACGTTGAGCACCACCAGTCAAATCAATTACTTCATGAACTCCTGATGGCATCTCCTTACCATGCGAAACATCATTACTTATGACTCTTGAATTATTACAGCCTATAATTTTGCAATCGTTAAAAGCCAGAGAAGCACGATTAGCAGGTATAATATCCCCAAGATTTGGAACACAGCCTTCTTTAGCACCAAATGAAGGCAATGCTTTCAAAGAGAGATTTTGAGTCGCTGACGTAGTCTGCATACACAATCATTAAGAAGCTGAAGAGAAGTATAGTATTGGAAATCAGTAATATCAAATAAAGATGAGAATATTCACAATGCACAATCAAGAATTTACCGGAGGAGACACAAGTTTTTCCAGGCCAAATCTGTCCAGGCAGTGCTCTGATGACTTCTCAGCAAAATTCCCTGTACAAGGATGGATCGTATATTTCAATTAAAGTTAAAAATGAAGAAAGCAAAGAAAGACTGCTCTTTTGGTAGAGATTCAGATTTGAAATAATTATGAAGACTGCAGAAATGGAATCAGAAGTCTCATTTTAGATAAACAACAGCAAATGTCCAAGTGACTTGCAACTCAAAAGTCAAAACTGTGTATTTTGGATCACTAATTGTCTATGAAATTAAACTACATCTAATCAAATGGGTTTCCAAACGAATTCAGCATTAGAACCAGTGGAAGCATCAGTATTGCATTTACATATAACTTCTCTCACATTGGGTTGGTCAAACGTTAGACTTACATATATGGTGTCATTCAACAAACAGCACAATCTATCAACTAATATCCCCCCAATCCCCCAATTTTTTTCTCCGCACAACTGGAGGTTTATTGAATCATTGCTGGAAAAATAGCAGTCCAAATCCATTTCATATATATATATATATATATATATATATATATAGGAAAAATTCATATTTCAACATATGATTGCCATCTCATAATAGAAAACCTTTAAAGCACACACTTCTTGACTACAACTTCTTTGAAAAAAGAGAAGACCATTTTCCATAATGTAATGGCAAAAAAATGTGGGACAGGAGACCACAATCAAGGAAAAGATAAAGAACACGATGCCAGACCACTGACTTCTAATAATGATAGCTTTGTAGGGCCACGACTTCCTCCATCACGGAAAAATCGAGTCAAAGTAAAAACCACTTCTCCAAATTTTGAGAAACACTGCAAGAATATAAATGAGTATGAGAATTTTATAATCAAAAGATGACTCCATAAAAATATCGCAACTTGATGTGAGGTTGTATCCAACGTGAAACTTGAGATTGACGATGTGGATATGCAAACCTATAAGTAAAGACCAATCAGTAAAGCAGAAAAGCACAAGGGGAATCTAAAAATCATAACGGTTATATAATAAAAAGACTAGATATTTTAAATTGAAAGTAAAAAAAAGACTTATAGTATTCTGAGACCACAAAATTCTCTTGTACAAAGTTTGTTAAACCTACAATCAACCATGAATTTATAAGTTATAACAATTTAATTAGAACAGATTAAATCAATTAAATAGGTTGTTGATTATGTCAATGATTTATTGGTAATTATGATTGATTATTATAAATAATGATATAGAGATTATCATGTAATCATTAGTCATCAATACAATGTCTTGTATCCTTGATATAAATACGTGGCTTGTTCAGATCAGTACTCACTGACTACAATTCTCATTCTATTCTTGCTCTCCTTTTCCATATTATTTCCCTTGCCCTAAAACGCCTCTTGTGTCTCATTCCAACTACTGTGCATCACTTATCTTGGAGAACAAGCCCCGCCATCAACAAGTTATTTGCTGTCAACGTAAGTTCTAATGACCGTCCCAGACATCAATACAGAAAACCTACCCATCTAGCCAGGTGCTAGCACGTGAACTAAATGTTTAGTTCCAGTTAGAAGCCTCCAATTTATCTAAAGCAACTCTTCACACTCACTGGTTGGCACTATTTGTGCTATTTAATGAATTTTTGTTGTTGTCCAACCCTGATTCATGGTTCTTAGCCTCTATTTAGTGCTTATAAGGCCAAAACTCAGCACAACCGAGTAGTTGCATGTCCCAACCTGTGAACACCCATAACTTCAAAATTAGCCTCTCTACTAGTTGGACACCAAAATGCCTTCCTACATGGTGAACTTGAGAAAGAAATCTAATGGAGCGACTGATAATTGAATATTTCATACACTACTTTTTGTCTCTTGATTTATAATTTAGGACTCTTTAGCTAATAAATAATGGCTTTTATACTTATTTGGGCCTTGGGCCTTTTATTATATTTTAGCCATTATTTAATAATAAATTCCAGTTTTACATTGCTTCACCATTTTTACCATAACTTTTGAACCAGACATCGGATTTGCCTCATTTTTGTCTCATATTGCAGATGATTCAGAGAGCTACAATTGTTATGAAGATATGAAGAGCAAATTCGGACAAGAGGGCGGTCGATTTTAGAGTTGAAGTCATATGTATTTTTGGGCTCGAATTTTGTAATTAAAGCCCATTTTATTTTATTTTCGTTAGGGGCAATTTGAATTGTGGATTGAAGCCCCATTTCGTTTTACCATTTTAGGTTAAGTGAGCGCAGACCAAAAACACATTCTCATTCATGTTTTTAGATAGTTTTGAATCAAATACGAAGTTTTATTTTCTCTCATCTGTTCTTCCTCTGTTCATCGTGTTCTTCGTGTTCATGATGAACTTCTTCATTGTTCGATTTTCGTTCGCATAACCATGACTAGCTAAGCTACGTGATTGACCCATGGATTGAGGATTCCACTATCCAGAGGACTCGTTCTTAACGGTAACAAATTCGTTTCGTTTTGTAATTTCGGATTCGATTTACTTTCGGATTGGGTGTTAGATTTAACGCCCGGATCGACATTTCCCAAGGACATAGTTCGAACTAGGTTAAAGTATCATTGTACGATCGTACAGAGATACGCCACCGATTTGAATAAATTCTGGACGATTGTTAGTTGAGGGAATTTGGGCAAATGCAGAGATTTCGGTTTGCCCAGTCGATCACGAGTTCGGTTATAATGTTTTCGTCGAGGAAGGGAAGTGGTGGAATTCGAAATCCTGGGTTAATCTTCCGTTTATCTGTTTAATCCGTGTTTACTTCGTTCTGTTATGTTATTTCATTTTTATTCTCTTTGAATCAAAACCCCAATTTTTTTTTGTTTTATTCTTCGTTCGAATTGAAGCGATGCGCTTAAGTCGTTGGGAAACGACCCAGGTTACATTATCGCAAATCCTTTTCTAATCTGGTTATTTTGGGAGATTACGGCAAATCTCTGTCAAAATATGGCGCCGTTGCCGGGGAATTTGCATCGGTTTGATTAGTAACAGTAGTGTAAATAGCTTCGTTTTTTGGTAGTTTAGGTGGTTCGGGTGGCTGGACGAGAAATTTTTCGACTCAGATCACTCAACCCAGGTCTTATTCACAAGGAATTGGGCATTCTGAGCAAGACTCACTCCCTACGGGGAGATGAGGTCTCACCTATTTTTGCCAAATTCCATCGTTTAGACCCTGTTTTTACCATTTTTTGGTCTCGGTAGGATATATCGGGAATTTTAGCAATTGTTTGACTTACTCCGATTGGGCTGATTTTTGGTGAGCTGAAGGAAAATGTTATTTAGCATAGGACACAGCGCTAAAGCGCTGTGGTCTTGAGATATAAGCCAAATTCCATCGTTTAGACCACTTTTTCAATTTTTGAAGTTTTTTTATTCCATTTTTGGGTTCCCCAACGGTCTAGGAGTTGCCTTGTCCAAGTCCCAAAAATTTTAAAAATCATTTGATAGTGTTTCTGGACTTGTTTAGGTCAATTTCTACCATAGGTTTTAGTTTTTGTGTTTGCTTTTGTGTGTCTTAGTGTTTTTCTCCTTTTTACCACTTTTAGTGGCATTTTTAATTCCCGATTGGCTAGTGGCATTTTCGTAATTCTGATTGGCTGGTGGCATTTTCGTAATTATGATTTTCTGCAGATTCTCGCCTTGTGATTATGCTTTGCATGAGTACTAGGAGCACTATCAATCCGAGAAGACTTGTTGCCATTTGATCCGAAATAGAAAGAACAATTCTTCCGCTAGAAGAGTTGTTAGGCTAAGTCGTGGGATTAATGCGAGTTGGACATTGAACTTCAGTCGACCATTTCGATTGTGTTCATTCTATTGATCTTTCGATTGTGTATCGATAGTACTTCGATAGTCTTGTTGTTTTCACGATTCTAGTAGCAATTTTCCTAACTCGAAATTATGGCGGAAGAACGGGAAAATCGTCCTACTTTAAAGGAATTGAATGAACGATGTTAATTATCAACCTTTGTGCATTCAATATCCTCGCCCTTCTTTGCCGCTAACTTTGAGCTTAAATCTGGTCTAATACACTTGCCGCCTAAGTTTCATGGTCTTTCGGTGAGTGTGCCATTAAGCATTTGAAGGAATTCCATCTAGTGTGCAAAGACTATGAAACCGCATGCCATTGATGAAGATCAAATCAAGCCGAGAGCTTTTCCTTTCTCATTGGAAGGTGGAGCCAAAGATGGTTGTTGTACCTTCACCTTCATCTATTGGGAGTCAACGAGGTTCGAGGTTATTTATGGAGAAATATTTCCCTTCTTCAAGAGCGATTGCGATCAAGAAGGAAATTGCCAACATTAAGCAAGTCAATGGGGAGACTTTGTATGAGTGCGGGAGAGGTTCAAAAGGTTGTGTGCAAGCGTCCACACCACCGATCTACGAGAAAGACTTGATTACCCATTTACGTGATGGTCCGCTCCCGGTAGACAAAGGTTTAGTGGATGCTTCTAGTGGTGGGGCTCTACGTAACAAGACACCGAAGATGCCGAGACTTGATATCCGAGATGGCAGCCAACTCTCGGCAATTTGGCACCGGGGCCAATAGTACTCCTGTTTCCAATGTTCAAACACCTCCGAGTCCAGTCGATTCTCGAGAGATTAGAGAATAGACTTGATGATCGACCTCTCGGTGAGGCGTACAGCGATGACACGAACAAGTACAATCTTCTCCTCCTCGATTGGGTACTCATGTGGCTTCTCTTCGACCCTTACCATTCTACTCGACTCTTGCCCTACCTTGCATGATCCTACTTATCAAGACCAATCGGTAAGCTTCGTGGGAGCTTTTCCGGGAAAGCCACAATACCGGCGAATAATGCCTTCTCCAACACCTACAATCCTCGGTTGGAGAAATCACCCCAATTTCCGTTGGAACGAGAATCGAGAACCGAGTAACCAATATCAGCAAAATTCTGGGAATTACCAACGAGAGACAGTATAGACCACGGAATTTCCAACAAAGCAATCTGCACCTCCTTTGCCTTTGCCAGCACCACCTCCTCGACCAGCCATATGTGCACCTCCACAGGCAGCACAACAACAGGCTAGTAGTAGTGGTAGTGGTGGTTCCTCCCTTGAGGATATGATGAAGCAATTTGTCACAGCCAATATGCAGTTCCAACAGCAAACTGACACTTCCATTCAGAGTTTGCAAACACAGATTGGGCAGTTGGCAACCTCATTGAACCAGCTTCAACCTCAGGGATCCAACACTTGAGGATATGATGAAACAATGTAAACACCCTCTACCCCCATAGGGGAGGATTTGTCGCCAATTTAAACTGAAGACATGAGTGAACTCAAATTTTACAGTAAAGGAGTGCAATGATTGGTTTTTAGCACAAGAGGATTAACAAGCCAAAAGTTGGAGAGGTTATGTACAATGTATCTTCAAATTTGTACACGGAATTTCTTATGGTATCGCTTGAAATGACATTGGTTAGAGATAAACTTTAAAATAAGTCCCATGTCCAAAAATGATAAGATGAACGGCACACAAACACAGGGCAATCCCAACCAAATGGGTTAAGAAATGAAAGAATCAATGCAAAGGCCCGAATAAAAGTCAAGTAAGGAATCCCCAAAAAAAGGCCTAACCAGCACAAGATTCAAGACGCCTAGAAAAATTGTTAGACCTGAGTCCTAGGAAGCTCACCAGTACAAGCTTTGACCAGACAAAAAGTTGGCAAATTCAATAACAATAATTAGGCCACACAAAAAGTTCACAAATTCAATAATAGAGACTTGTAGGAAAATGAGCCTTAACAATAATAAAGAAGGGAGGGTTAAGAAAACAAACCTTAGGATCATTACTTGTGGCGAATGGCATACCAATTATCATCACGGCTCTTCCCGCATGGTCTGCAAAATCTAATCCTTCACTTACCTGTATAATTAACAACAATTAACATATATATACTAGCATGAACGAACACTAAAAGCACCCAAGCAAGTCATACTAATCAAGGTAGCTAGATAGCATATGCAAGTACATCTTGGGCATTTCTTTCCTTTTCTTTTGCTAGAATCAAAAGAACTGAAGTTTTGACATCTCCAGATCCCTTATAGCATGTATGATGTTCATGATGTATGGCAGCACTAAACTTAATAAACTATATATATATATATGAGATGCAAGATTGTGAGGACTTCTAAATCACTTGCATAGAACCGCACGCCACAATAGGTGTCATGTAAATGCTAAAAACAGCGGTTTGCAATTTGGTCCATCATAAAGGATCCATGTCATAAAGGATACTTAAAGAAGTTATTGAAGGGGATCTTGTTCTGGTGTAGAACACAGATGTCCAGCCCTGGGTTGGTGCTCTGATCTTGGGATCACTGTGCACAAACTAGGCTCTCGCCAAAGAGGGTGGTGTGTGTGCACAATGTGACGGTATGTAAATAGCTTAGAGTTAGAACGTGTGCACCTTAGGATGTGACCTCTGTATTTATAGAGTTTACCGTAGGCAGGATATATCGGCCCTGCGTGATCTTTGGTGCGAGTATCTAGGCCGTTATATCATGGAGATATTCCTTCAATCCGGGGTAGTTAGGATATTTACTTGTCATAGATAGATCCGGTATATCTGCCAGGATATGGTACTCATTGCTGGACCCTTCCGTTGTTGGGCCTTGTGCAGGTCCGTAACAGTTGCCCCCCAGCCCGGTAGTTCAAGTGTTTGGGCTGCCGGGATGTAACATGCCGAAACAATGACGGTCATCCTGAGTAGATGTATCGAGATCCTTACGTCACTATGCCATGTGATACTGGCCCTGGCCACGGGAGTCATGTGTTTTCTTCTCGAGGTAGTGTTAGGGGGCTTATGGGACGGAAGCACTCCGATGCTGCCCCTGGGAGCCGAGGTTATACCGAAGGGCTCCATGTCCGAGGTAACCTCAACTGTCTCCCCTAGCTTCGAGGTCTTGGTCTTTCTGCCGCTACCATCATTACCCTCTGACGCATGGCGCCTTTGGATTGGCGAGGGGTCATAATCGCTGTGTCCAGCCGTCAGTGGTTTTCGTGCGCATTTAATAGTCCTATTTACCCCTGGCTCTTCGGTATTCCAATGTTCAGAGGAATGTATCTATCCATTATTCGTATTTCCCTCCATTCCTTACACTCTTCTCATTTTGCAACTTCTCTCCTTTCCTCGAAGAACACCCTGTTTCTCTCTTGCCGCAGCCTTCAGATTTTGCTCTTTTTGCCCCTTCTCCATGCTTTCGCTGTATCAGGTATGCCTGTCTCCTCTCCTCTTTTTCTCTGGTTTGATATTTTGGAGTTCTGTGATTTGGGCATTTCTGCTTCTAGGTTCTTCTGGGTAAGTTCTTAGTAGGTATGTCTGGGTGTCATTTGAGCTTAGGTCCCTTGTTCCTCATGGCGTACATTGTGTACGGGAGTATCCCTTGTCCTCTCCCTGTTTGGTTCCCCTTTCCTCATCAAACCTTTTGTGCCTTTCTAGGTTCCATTTTCTGGTGGTGAAGGATAGGTTTAACCGTTCTTCTTCGAGTCAAAATATAACTACGGAAGAGGAGGAAGCCTTACACGCATGCTATCCGCGGACCATCTTCTGGTTGTTTGGCTCTTCCCTTTCTGAAGAGCAAAGGCTGGCGACCTTGCTCCGCGGTGGGTCTGGTGTGAGGAGAGTTGGGGGGTCACCATCTGTTGTCGCCCCGCATTCCCACGCGGGCTCTTGCAGTGGTTTTACTCGTTTTGGGGACCGAGACGGTTCAACAGCCATCTCAGCTCAGCCAATTAATTTTTACTCGATCTGGGAGAAACTTCATGATGTACATTACGTCCTCCTTCTAAGGGGAGCCCGTATGTGCCGTTAGAGAAGGAACCGATTCTTCTTTCTTCTTCTTCTACAAGGATTATGCCACCCGACTTGGTGTTCGCTTCCCGTTCACCGAGTTCCAAATGGATGTTTTGAATTACCTCCATCGGCTCCTTCCCAGATCCACTCTAATGGGTGGGGTTTCGTTTTGGCCTTCGAATGCCTCTATAAATTGTTAGTCGAACCCATACCTTGTAAGCGCTCCATATTCTTTTCTTTCTTCTGTCCCTTTACTCCTAATTCGACAAAAATGATGAAGGGTTATATGGTTTGACGTCCCTCTCAGGTTTTCCTGGTCGGAAACTTTTCCATGCCTTCTCTGATTACTTCAAGCGCTTTAAGACCAGCTTCTTTAAGGTTGTTGCCACCTCTGGGAAACAACCCTGGTTTCTCCATGGCCCCAAGTCCAAAGATGTGGAATGGAAATTCCCATTGTATTGGACTAAAGACCATCATAACAAGCATTCGTCCAGCTATCAAGTCGACGGGGACGATCTTCTAGCCGAGGACGTCGCATCGGTGTCTCGTCTGGTAACCTTTGTCAAGGAGCACGGTGTAAAGATCGTTGCCTCAATACTTTCTCAACCTCTTCTTGAGTCCGGAGCGGGCCCATGTATATTTTTCATCTTTACGTCTGATTCAATCTCTGTGGTTTTCTACATTTTGGTTATTTTGATCCTTGGTTCTGTTCTAATTGATATTGCTTGTTTGTAGCTCGAGCTATAGACCCGTTGCCTCCCTATCTGTCTCACGTGAACCCCGGTGAGGGGGCCCATCCTAGGAGGGATACTAGAAAATGCGCTGCTCTGGAGCCCGGTAGGGGAAGGGGAAGAGCTGTGCCGCAAGGCACTGCGTCCAAGAGGACTAGGTCCTCGGCCCAAGGCGGCCCGTCCTTATCTTCTCTAGTAGGGCAGACTCAGCCGGACAGAGGTAAAGACGTCATGGTTGAGGAGGCTCAAGCTCATCCTCAGGGCAGCCTGGCTCTACCTTCCCCTCCTCCTCCTCCTCCTCCTCCCTTTAAGCTGCCCCACAATTTCGCCTGGGAAAAGGGGGTAACTGAGGAGCTCAGCGTCGCCTATCTACCTCCCTGTCATTTCTAGGATACTACTCTTCCTCTGACTGAGGCCGACGAATGTTTGATCCATTCTGTGCTGGATCATCTGTTGAAGGGGGTAGGTCTGACGCAATCCCTGCTCCTTCTAAAAAAGAAGGTGGTTGGGGTTTCAACCGAGAAGCGTCATCTGGAGACGGAAAGAGATCTGGCTGTGGCGGCAAAGAAGAGGGCGGAGAACGAGCTGAGCGTCGTTCAAGCTGCAGCCG
Organism: Acacia acuminata; assembly: GCA_019022655.1. NCBI lineage: Eukaryota > Viridiplantae > Streptophyta > Magnoliopsida > Fabales > Fabaceae > Acacia > Acacia acuminata. Next base: position 2,515,069 of record JAFJYI010000045.1, read on the forward strand.
CTAAAACGTCTGAGGAGCTGAAGTCCACTAAGGATGTCCTGGCCAAATTGAACCCTGAGAACCTCGATTTGAAGGCCTCTAACTCCCAGAGCATGGAAGCTTTGAAGACGGTGTAGGCTCAACGAGGTAACTTTGCGGACGATTTGGGCGCCACAAAGGCTGAGCTCACAGATACGAGGAAAGCCCTTTCTGAATGCTCGGATACTGTGAGGGCAACCGCCAAGGACGCTTTTGACATGGCTCTGGCCCAGATCCGTTACTTGAATTCTACGGTGACCATGGAGCTTGATAGATTTCATTATCGGGCATATATTCACCAGGGCAAGTACTTCCCACCTCCTCCGTCCCCGGGCAACGCCTCCATGTCGGGGCTTTATGGTATGGAGCAGGGAGGAGATAGGAAGAGGAGGTCTCGCTCGACGCTCCTCCGGAGGGTGGCCAGGGTCCACCGAAGCCTCTTGCGTTCGACCCCTGAGAAACCGAGGTGTTTCTCTTATGTAGTTCTCTCTTTTTGGGCGTCGGTGCCCCTTTTGACTTTGTACTCGCCGACGTTTGTGTTGTTTGTATATTTTCTTTTGATAATTATCTTATCAATTTATTGCCGTATTTGTTCTCTTTTTTTTTTTTGTCTTGAAATCTAAGCTTTGTTAGAAATTCTTCGGGGCCAGGGTCTTTGATTATGTAGATCTATGTTTTCTTCTAGACTTAAAGTCTGGGAATCTGTGGTAGGGTTGTCTTTTTTAACCGCAAAGGGTGTTTATTTTAACTGTACTACCGAGTTCCGGAGCCGTTGGCCGGGATGATAACCAGGATAAGGGCAAACTGTCACATGTCCAGCCGTGGTGTTTGAAACTTAAATGTTCTGGTATAGAACACAGATGTCTAGCCCTGGGCTGGTGCTTTGATCTTGGATCAGTGGGCTCTACCTAAATATCTATGGAAGAGATACCCAGGAGAGCTTGGGATCACTGTGCACAAACTAGGCTCCTGCCAAAGGGGGTGGTGTGTGTGCACAGTGTGACGGTATGTAAATAGCTTAGAGTTAGAACATGTGCACTTTAGGATGTGACCTCTGTATTTATAGAGTTTACTGTAGGCAGGATATATCGGCCCTACGTGATCTTTGGTGCGAGTATCTAGGCCGTTATGTCATGGAGACATCCCTTCAATCCGGGGTAGTTAGGATATTTACTTGTCATAGATAGATCCGGTATATCTGCCAGGATATGGTACTCAGTGCTGGACCCTTCCGTTGTTGGGCCTTGTGAAGGTCCATAACAGATCCATTGGTGAATAATTTATCTAAAATATTGGTTATTGATAGAGTTTGATGGCATATGCGATTATGGCTGACCTCACTTAGTGGGATAAGACTTGTTATTCCTATTATTGTTGGACTATGATAAAGGAATCTAGTCACAATCTTCAATTATTTTTCCAAAAATTAAGATGCATTGAAAATTAAGTTTGTGTAGATAAGACACTGGACTTGTAACCAAGATTGAAATAAGCCAACAAAAAAAAGTCCTAAACTCAAGAATTTTATATAATCGACTACTTAACATCATCCTTATATCCTAGATCGTACATGCAAAGAGATTAAAAATGTATAGAATATTTTTGGTTTTGTCTTCTTCGGGTTTTGTATAAGACTTAAGACTTAAGAGGCTTAGAAAGCTTCTTCGATCACATTAAAACTCAAAAAGTCCATACTTGGGTTTCAAAAACAGGACTTCTGATAAATCCCAATTTTCATATATTTTATCCCACCTTATTCATTTATTTTGGGGACTATTTTAGGCTAATTTGGAATTAATAGATAATATTTGGATTGTTAGCCTATTTTAGGAAATAATATAAATCAGAATTAATTATGAGATTATTGGAATTAAATTATTAATATTCGATTGACATCTTGTGATTTTATAATAATTCGAATATATGATAGATCATGATTTTATTTTATTCTTGTAGGACAAGGAAAGACATATCAGAAAATCCTACGATGCAGAATTAACCTTGGATGCTGAAAGGAAATCTAATGGTGGAATTGTATTGAGCTTCCTAAATTTTAATGGGCTCGAGTTGGTACCCAAAAGCCCTCTCTTCCTCTCATTAATTGACCTAGCTGCTGCCTATAAAAAAGACGCACAACGCTCTCTTGGAGAGCCACAACAATACACATAGACACTGAGACGCATCACGCAGAGAGGACTTTGGAGGGAGGACACTTTTCATGGAAGCTTAAGCTCTTTCGGGAGGCAACTTGGGAGGAGCATGGAGGAAGCTAAAGCCTAGTAACTTACACTTGAAGATCACAAGGGAGTGTTGTTCTTTTTATCTTCTTAATCCAAACTTGAGGTTCTTTAGTTTTAAAGGGTTTCAAGTTGTGTTAATTGAGAACAATCTAGTTTTAGATTGTAAACATATTTCTTTTGGATTGGATTGATAATTTCAAGTTTTTATATTTGAGACAATTGTTGGAATTTTGTTCGCAACCTTTGGATTGTCAATTGAATTATTAAGTGAGTTTTCGTTATTAATTTAATTGACAATTTGGTTTATCATCTTAATTGTTTGATTGGGTTGATAAATTGTCTAGTTGTTCAATTGGAGATTATTTTGTGATTGGTTTTTAATGAGTTTAATTAGCCGCCGCTTATTTCATTATGAGTTTTCTAGTGGAATATGTGTTATTGAGCTAGAGAGTTTCCCATATTCAATTAGGTAATTAAATTCATTAATCTCCCTTTTGTCTAATTAATTGGTTTGGGCTAAGAAAGTTGACTCCATGCAATTCCTAAGTTGTCCCCTTCATCATCATAACTGAACTAGAACTTTGTTATTTAATTTGACTTTAATCAATATTTTTCTTAGGATTTTAATTCTTCTCTCATAACAAAAAAAAAAAACCCCAAAAAATTGCATTCAAATCCATATAGATTAGTTTCATTCTCATATAGGTTTTAGAGTCAATTGTATCTTGCAGTTAGTTAGTTTAGTTTCATTTTATTGCATTTTTCATCACCTAAATTCAACCTAAAGCAAAACCCACAGATTGCTCCTTGGAGAATGACCTAGGTTGACCCTATATTGCATAATTAATTAGGACCTAGTTTAATTGATTGCTTTAGCGACAAAAGCAGCGCATCAATTTTGGCGCCGTTGCCGGGGAGCATTGGTTAGGCTTTAGGTTTGAGTTCTAAGTGATTTGTTTGGTAATTGTTTATTGGATCCAATCCACTCTTGGAAAATTGAACTTGATCCCTCCTATTATGGCTTGGCATGCTTCAGTTTATGGAAATAACTATTATACTTCTATGCCTTATCATTATGACAATGGTGTTGAGCAGGTATATAAGGTGGGATTACTTTCTTCTAATTATGAGTGGGATTACTTTCTTCTAATTATGAGTCTCGCCTGGAGAGCAAAATTGATAGGCTTGCATCTGCTATGGAAAAAATGGATATGTCCTATATACCAAATTCTTCTAATATGGTCAATCCTATGGGGCCCTCTACTTCTTTTACCCCACAGCCTACATCTTTTGCTTTCATAGGGTCACTTTGTCCTATTTGCTCTCTAGCCACTCATGCTACTGACTCTTGCCCCTACCTGAATGACAAAGCTGAATCTTGCAATGCAATATATCCTTCTAGACCCATGACTCAAGTTGGCCAAAAATATGATCCATATTCAAATGCATATAATCCTGGATGGCATGATCACTCAAATTTTGGATATGTCAATCAAACTGTTCCAGTTCATGATGAGCATTCAAGATTATCAAACAAGCTGGATGTTATGATGAAACTCCTTCAAGACAAGGGAGAGCAGCTTGAAGCTCGAGGCACTCAAATAAGGGAGTGGTCAAATGCAATTAACAATCGCCAGACTGAAAATTTAGAAGTTCTTCAAACGATGGGATGATTGGCACATTAGTTGAGTATGCATGCACTGATGCTGTTTTTGAACTGGATAGTTCTATTGACTTAAATTATACTGAATATTCTAGTGCATGCATTGATATGTCTTCTCATGCCTCCAATCCTATGAATTCTTTTGATTCTGATGAGGAAGTTGATGAAGAAATTGTTGTTGACTCCCCTGACACTACTGATTTTAAAGACACCCTGCTTAACACTAACCATGATGATGCCTTGAATGAAGGAAGTAATATCTCTATTGATTTTATTGATACTACTCATAATATAGACATGACTATTGTTAGTGGGGATATTATTAAAGATAAGTGTGGGGGAAGCCTTGATTTAGATATGCATTTAGAGGGTAAAACCATATTGAATCATAATGTTTCACAGGTAGAATTTGTCTTGTGTGATGATTTGAGCAAGCATGGTGAGTCCATTTTGAATAATAACTTGATTCATTCTTTAGAGAATTTGACTCTTACTGAGGAGAGTCATATTGACTTTGTGGGTTGTTCAAAATATATGGAAGTTCCAATACTTTCTGTTGATCAATTTATTTTGGGATCTTCCTTTATTCTTGATCAATCGAGTTTTATTGATTATATTTATGTGCGATAAGATACTGCTTGGAGCTATGATTTTATGCAGGTACATGGATTGATTCCTCTCATCCAAACACCTTCTATACTTGAGCTGAAATGTTATCTGCGGACCTTAAAAAAGGAGATGTTTGCTGAACATCAAAAGAAGACATCACTAGTGCTTTTATGTGACTTACAACCAGATAAGAGAGAGAAGCCAATTGTGCTACTTCATTTGAGTCTCCAAGCTTTTAATAGTTCGGTCGTATTCCTTCCTTACTCTTTCACTTGCATTACTTGTTGCTATTGGTTAGACCTATATTATGCATTGAGGACAATGCATGATTTAAGTGTGGGGAGGGATTAGCAAATGTTATATCACCAAGAAGACAAGCACGCTCACGAACTTAACGAGTTTAGCAAATTTAGTTTTTTAACACTTTTAAGACCGATTGTTTGTAAAAACAGGTCTTAAAAGTATATTTTAAGACCGGATCCTTTATAATCCGATCTTAAAAGTGTTCTATATATTTACGAAATTGTCATCGGTCATACTTTTAAGACTGGATCTTTTATAATCCAATCTTAAAAGTCTTTTATATATTTACGAAATTGCCTATAATCCGGTCTTAAAAGTGTTCTATATATTTTTTAGAAATTCAGATTTAATTAGTTAGCATATACGATTATATTGTGCAATTATCTTAATTAAGTTGTTAGAGAGATTTTAGGAATTAAGTTTGTAGATCATGGTTTTTTGAATTTCGTAATTATATTCCCGATTGTAATCATCTTAATTAAGTCGTTAGAGAGATTTTAGGAATTACGTTAGCGAGATCATGGTTTTTTGAATTTCATAATTATATTCCGATTGTAATCCATAGATTATAGGAACTACCCAGGTCAAAAGATTATTTACTTATTAGCATCTGTATATAATTCCAATTAAGCGAAGGAATAAATCATTGCATTCTCGGACTCATCTTTGATCGGCGTCTTCTCACAATATTTACGAAATTGCCACCGGTCATACTTTTAAGACCGGATATTTTATAATCCGGTCTTAAAAGTGTTCTATAAATTTACAAAATTGCCACCAGTCATACTTTTAAGACCAGATCTTTTATAATCCGGTCTTAAAAATGTTCTATATATTTACGAAAGTGCCATCGGTCATATTTTTAAGACCGGATCCTTTATAATCCGGTCCAAAAAGTTCTTTATATTTACGAAACATCACGGTCATACTTTTAAGACCGATTCTCTATAATCCGGTCTAAATGAGGCGGTCTTAAAGCTCTTTTTTGCACTAGTGTTTTAAGTCATAATAACAGAATGTTAAAGGGATATCTACACTTGCAGCACCACATAATTCTATGAGAAACAACTTTCAGTGCCCATAGAATGGAAAGAGTATCTTCAATAATAAGGTTATAGACTATAGTTCAGAGAGTTTAAACTTTAGAGCATCAAAAGGGACAACTAACCTTGATTATATCTATTGTATTGCAATATAGACTATAGTTTGAAGAGTTTGAAGAGAAAGGTAATGCAGTGAGAATAAAAAGGCCAAATCAAACTTTCTGGTCTATGTATACTAAAGAAAAGGGATTCCCTTTTGCTATCTGTTTTGTTTTTGCAGGAATCCCATGAGTCTTGGGAAGAAACATATGGGATATTTGTTGTGGTAATGGGCCATGATTCATGGACATTCGGTGGCCGAAATCTTGATGGTTTATTGTAGATTCATGAGCTGAAGTCAAGTAATCTTGATGGATATATAAAAGGGAAAAAGATAAATAAATACCATATGAATTTATAAAACCCCCAAAAGCCTATCGAATTTGTAAAAAAACTGAGAAGTGATAAGGACCTATGAGGAATATGCAAATTCGGGTGAAATTACCCTTTAGCCCTTAATTTTAAATAAATTTAAAAAAAAATAAAAAAATCCTCGTCGAAGGGCCGCGGCGACACCGTAGGAGGGTAGGTGACGGGGCGTTAGCCACCGGCCCGGCGAGGGGGTGGGGTTTTTTTTTAGCGGGGTTGGGTTTTGTTGTTTTAAAAAATATATTCATCGCTTTCTTCATTGTCTTCCTTGTGATGCCGTGAATCCCTTAAGAAAATCTGGTTTGATTTTCCGAAATTTTAATAGTTTGGGATGTGGTGGTTGTTGGGGTTGGACTCCATTGTTGGAAGGTGAAGGAGGGAGAAATGAAGAAAAATGTGAATAGTAAAACGAGCTCGGGAGGTTGAAAAATCCAAAGTAATGAACAAGTAAATTGCATTTGAGGAAAAATGTGAATAGTAAATGTGGACTTTTGACGACTGTGTTTTAAAAAACAGTCATAAAAACATACTTTTCAAACCGTCCTTAAAAAGTAATTTTTTATGATTTGTTTTTGAAAAAACAAAGTGGTTAAAAGTATTGTTTTTTTATGACTGTTCTTGAAAAAAAGAGTCATTAAAAGTACCGTTGTAAATGCCGTTTGTGGAATGGTAATTCTCGTTTGTGGAGTGGTAAAAGTGCATTTTTTTACAAATTCACTCACATGCGTCAAAGAGTAAAAAAGGGATTCCTATAGAAAATCATTCCACAAACGAAATTCTTGTTCCACAAACGGCATTTACAACGTTTTCTACGGGGATCCATTTTTTACTCTTTGATGCATGTGAGTGAATTTGTAAAAAATTGCACATTTACAAATCTTGAAACGAGAATTACCATTCCACAAACGAGAATTATCATTCTACAAACGGCATTTACAATATTTTCTACGGGGATCCCTTTTTTTACTCTTTGATGCATGTGAGTGAATTTGTAAAAAAATGCACTTTTACAAATCTTGAAACGAGAATTACCATTCCACAAACGACATTTACAACGTTTTCTACACGGACTCCTTTTGTACTCTTTGATGCATGTGAGTGAATTTGTAAAAAAATGCACTTTTACAAATCCTGAAACGAGAATTATTATTCCACAAACGGCATTTACAACAGTACTTGTAACGACTGTTTTTGAAAAAACAGTCATAAAAAATAATACTTTTAACAACTGGATTTTCAAAAAACAGTCATAAAAAACAATACTTTTCAAAAACGTCGTCAAAAGTCCACATTTACCGTTCACCTTCTTCCTCAAACGCAATTTTCAACCTCCTGAGCTCGTTTTACTATTCACCTTTTTCTTTATTTCTCTCTCCTTCACCTTCCAACAATGGAGTCCAGCCCCAACAACCACCACATCCCAAACAATTAAAATTTCAAAAAATCAAACCAGATTTTTCTTAAGGGATTCACGGCATCACAAGGAAGACAATGAAGAACGAGCGTTGCGATGAATATATATTTTTTAAAAATAAAACCCCACCTCGCAAAAAAAAAAAAAACCCCGACCCCTCGCCGGTGGCCGATGCTCAACCGCCCACCGGCCCTCGCGGCCGGTCGATAGCGCCCTTTGACGAGGATTTTTTTTTTTAAATTTATTTAAAATTAAGGGCGAAAGGGTAATTTCACCGAATTTACATATCCCTTATAGGTCCTTACCACTTCTCGTCTTTTTACAAATTCGATAGGCTTTTGGGGGTTTTGCAAATTCATATGGTATTTATTTGTCTTTTCCCTATATAAAAGTCTACAATTTTTTTAACCGCTCATTAAATTCATTCGTAAAATTCATTTTTTTTTTTTTTGGGTAAATTCGTTGGAAAACTTCAATTCGGACTTTGTAATTACTTTTTTTTTTTAACCCTTTCGATAAGTAGATATTTTATAATTAAATAAGCAAAGATTTTGAGATATATTGGATTAAATTTATTAATATTATACTTATTTAATTATCTTTTATATATTTATTCATCTTTTAATTAAATATAGGATAAAAGAATATAATAAAGAAAATCTATTGATATCCTATTTTAGGGATAGGATATTGTCACTACCATTTTTTGTCACTACCAAAGTCACTACCACTTTTTCACCGTTAGATCGAATCTTATCTACTTTTAGTATTTCTCTCTCCTATCGAGAGTCTGATCTAACGGTGAAAAAGTGGTAGTGACTTTAGTAGTGACAAAAAATGGTAGTGACAATATCCTATCCTCCTATTTTATTGTGTAGGAGATATTATGTGATCTAAGAGAGGCAACGAATTAAATTGAAAACAAAATAATATAATACAATATAATATATTATATTGTTTTATTAGAAGTGATGTGGGGTCCATGATAAAGCAAATTGAAGTAGATCACGTACAGGAAAAAAGGAGGAAAAGATATGAGATATCTTTAAGCAATTGGATGGAGAAGCGTGGGGCCCAGCAGTCAACTAATATCTATTAAAACTTTAAAAGGGAGAAGAGACGCAAGAGGCATCAGCAAAAAAAAAACGTGGAATAACAATTGAAGGATTCAACGCGAGAGGCAAAATAACGATTGGAGGAGAAAATCGCAATTCAGAGAAGTGGACTCACGGACCACGTACATAGGAGCTGCCGAATGGGAATTCAAGAAGCAAAGGGATAAAGAGCAACAAGCACAGATTAGCAGTGAGGAGCATTGAGAGATTCTTTGAGAGTCTTGATTTCTCCTATCTTTTCTTTATGCTTTCTTTTATTTCTCTGAATCTGATTTTCATCTTTTCATGGGTTTTAGTATAGCCATGTGTGGCTAAGTTTTCTTTTCAACCTAGAGAACCTATGAACTTGTTTGGGTTCTAGATATTATTTCTCACTATTAGTTTTGATTAATTTTATTCAAGTTTATTTATTCTTGCTTTTCTTGTTATTGCTTATTAATTGGCCACTAGTAAGCATGTTTTGGAGATTTAGGGTTAAACTTGGAAGAGGAAATCTTAAATTGACATTGGGATTAAATAATGTGGAATTAGGTTTAAATTTAATAAGGAATTAGGTTTTAATCTAATTTGCATCTAGGATAGGAATATACCAGAAGCTCCGCATAATCAAATTAGGTGAGTTTGATCTAAAACGCATTTTAGTTAGTTGTCGAGGTATCACATAATTAATTAAGATAGGTTTATAAATGGACCGGAAGGCATTTATAAACATCAATACTCTAGGTTATTTGAGTAAATTAAGTCAAAATTAATTTAGTGGGGATTAATTCTAAGAAACCAACGAGGGATTAGCGACTCTAGGTTGTACTTCTCGAATTGGAATTCGCCTTTTGCTACTATTAGTTTTCTTATTAATTTTCCTTTTATTGAAAACAATTTTGTCTCATTTCAACTTAAACGAAATAAGGGAATTTAATATCTAATCACTAGTTTGATTGAGTTTCGTGGGAGCGATATTTTTCCTACTTATCACTTTATTACTTGGGCGATATATCTTTGCGGAGTCTATGACTTTAAATTTTGCCCTATCACTTTCCAATTCTTGTTTTATTATTAGCTCGATTTTAAAACCTACAGTTTTTTCTTTTCGATGGATAAAATCTACAGTTTTGAATATGACTATCTTACTTGTTTTTAAGTTTGAGTCGAAAATAAATTTTTTATTGTTAACAAAGGCTTTAAATTTATCAAATTTATATATACCATTATTTAACATGTAAGGATTCCTTCTTGTCCTTTTTTTATTATTTGATTGCTTCAAATATCCGCATATTTTATTATTTGGTTGTTTAAAATCTGCATTTTTAAAAATCCACTGCTTTACTAAATTTGATTTGAAGATAAATTTTTTGATTGTTAATAAATATTTCTAATTTTTTGTTCCATACTTTGTAATTTCTTTTTGAACTCTTTTTGGTGCTTATTTTGTTTTCAATTGTTCTTCTTGTTTTTTATTATTATTTTTTGTTTCAAAATTTCGTTTGAAAATCCTTTTCTTATTTTATTATATGATTGATTTACAAATCTGCATTTTTGAAAATCCAATCTTACTTTTTGAAATTTGATTTGAAAATAAACTTTTAGATGGTTAATAAATGTTTCTAATTTTTTGTTTCATAATGTGGAATCACTTTTTAAACTATTTTCAGTTTTTATTTTTTTATTATTCTTCTTTTATTTTATTGTTTAAAAAAATCTTCAAATTTACGTTCTATTATTTTGTTGTTTCGAAATTTCACTTGAAAATCCTTTTTTATTTTATTATTTATAAATGTTAATTACTTTTTAAACTTTTTTTAGTTCTATTTTTATTGTTCATATTGTTTTTTTATTTGATTGTTTTATAATTTTTCAACTTTAAGTTCTATATTTTGTTGTTTCAAAATTTCATTTGAAAATCCTTTTTTTTTTTTTTTTTTACTGGTTTAAAAATCTGCAATTTTTTCAAAACACAATCTTACTTTTTTAAATTTGATTTGGAAAGAAATTTTTTGATTTTTTAGTAAATGTTTCTAATTTTCTGTTTCATCCTTTGTAATTACTTTTTAAACTCTCTTCAATTCTTATTTTTTTTGTTCTTCTTGTTCTTATGATTTGATTGTTTCAAAAACCTTCAAATTTGAGTTCTATTATTTTGTTTTTTAAAAATTTCATTTAAATTTTTTTTATTTGATTGATTTAAAAATCTGTATTTTTGAAAACCCAATCTTACTTTTTTGAATTTGATTTGAAAATAAATTTTGATTGTTAATAATATTTTGTATTTTTTTTTTGGATTGTTCTTCTTCTTTTTAGCTTTTTGTTTCATACTTTGTTTTACTTTTTAAAGCCCCTTCATTTTTTTTTTTTTGGATTTTTCTTCTTCTTCTTTATTTGATTTTTTTTTAAAAAAATCTTAAACTTTAAGTTTTTATTATTTTGTTGTTTCAAAATTTTATTTTAGAACCCTTTTCTTATTTGATTGATTTAAAAATCTGTATTTTTGAAAAACCCAATCTTACTTTTTTAAATTTGATTTGAAAATAAAATTTGATTGTCAGTACAAATTTCTAAATTTTTTATTTCATACTTTGTACTTTTTAAACTCTTTTCAGTTCTTATTTTGTTATTTTGTTTTTTATTTTGTTGTTTCAAAACTTCATTTGAAAATCCTTTTCTTATTTTCTTAGTTTTTTTTTTTTTTTGCTTGGTTTAAAAATCTGCATTTTTGAAAACCCGATCTTACTTTTCTTAGATTTGATTTGAAAATAAATTTTGATTGTTGATAAGTATTTCTTATTTTTTGTTTCATTTTGTTTTACTTTTTCAACTCTTTTCAGTTGTTATTTTGTTATTTTAATTGTTCTTTTTTTTATTTGATTGTTTTGAAAATCTTAAACGTTTAAGTTCTATTATATTGTTTTTTCAAAATTTCATTTGAGAAACCTTTTCTTATTTGATTGCTTGATTGATTTAAAATCTGCATTTTTTGAAAACCCAATCTTTCTTTTTTAAATTTGATTTGAAAATAATTGATTACTTTTTAAACTCTTTTTCTGTTCTTATTTTGTTTTTTTATTGTTTTTTTTTATTTGATTCTTATAAAGATCTGCAACTTTAAGTTTTGTAATTTGAGGTATAAAAAAAAAAAAACCTCAATTCTGGTATCCGCTGTCTTATACTTGTTTTAAATTTTATTTGAAAATAAGGTTTTGATTTTTAACAAAGTTTTGGAATTTATTTATATTCACACACCTTTCAAACTTTCTAATTGCTTTTTAACTCATTCAATTCTTATCTTATTATTTTATTTAGGGTTAAGGTACAAAAAATACACACGAAGCTTTGGTAGGCGATCTCGTAAGTCCGTAAGTCTTCATGGAGCCCAAGGCGCCTTTTGGCCAGTAGGACCGATGTCGAACCCTCCAAAACTTTTATGTTACCAAAAAAAAAAAAAAAAAAAAAAAATACACGAAGCTTTTCTCTAAAGAAAGACGCAGCAGCCAAAGTCTTTTTTGAGGCAAAAGTGATTATGGGTTACAAAATAGGAGCAAAAGTCACCTTATCTGTTAAATGGGTTGACGGTCCGTTAATTCAAAGTGATTGTGCATTATTTGTCCAGTGTGAATGAAACGTGGCATGTTGATCTGTCAATTAAACTCACCCAAATATTCAATATTGGGAAAACTCAAACTCAAAGTCGTGTTTCCAGCCCCCATTCATCCAAGAAGGAGTTTCGACCAAAAAAAAAATTCAACCGAGAAGGAGCAAAGCGTCGAGCACAGATGTGACGAGCTGTGAGGAACAAGAGATCGAGAGGGAGCTCGATGGAATCATCTTCAACGGCGACGACGGGGAGAAGCGAGAAACTGCGAAGGAAGGTGGTTGAATCCAATGAAGGCTGAATCCACCAAAACTTGCTTTGTTCTTCCATCTAATACCCATCCATATTGGAATCTCAGATAATAAAAGAGATAGCTGCTCTTCCTTCTTCTTGGTTGAAATAAATCCATGTTGAATTTTTGCTCATTTCCCTCTGGATTGCGCCACTTCCTACGCACTTGGCTCTGTGATCCTGCTTCAGGCATGGATTCCAGGTTAACTAGTAAGGACGTTGCCTGAGAAAAAGTACAGATTGGATTAAGCTCCATTTTTTCATAAATAAATTGATTTCAGCTCTTCCATATTTGCCACATAGTCATGGCAATGAGAGCTTTTTGCCATTCAGAAAGCTGCAGATCTGAAAAACAGTGAGAAATCCATGTTTTTATATCAACAGTACGAACTCAGCTCCTCGCGTGAAATCATTTGGCCGTCGCCTGAACCCTAGGTCGTTGCGTGAATCGTCGCCCCACTTTCTCGAATCAATCCAGTGCTTCGTCAGTTCGTTGAGTGAATCGTTGAATCAAAATCATCGAACCCTACTCGAACCCTGAACCATACTCCGGCTGCGTCAATGTCGAACAAATCTGATGCATTTTCCCCCTTTCTCCTTATTTGCGTTAATCCGTTTGTTCTCTTTGAGAAAAATAATAATAATAATAATAATCAGTTTTTCCCCAATTTTTGTTATTGCAATTTCCTAGTTAGCAATTTAGGGTTTAATTGGCCTTCTAAAAACTCCAACTCAACAGACACATCATCAATTTAAGTCAAACTGTTCAACTTAACGGCCAACGTCAACTCATTTAACAGATTATGTGACTTTTACTCCTATTTTGTAACTCCATATCTACTTTCGCTTTCTCAAAAAAGACTTGGTCTTGGATCTTTTTTAGGAAAAAAACCCATATGTATTTTTACACCTTAACCCTTTTATTTATTTAAAAATCTACAGTTTTGAACTCCCTATTTGAAAATCTTGTTCTCATTTAATTATTTGACTGATTTAAAAATATGCAGTTTTGAAAACCCGATCTTTCTTTTTTTGAATTCAATTTGAAAATAAATTTAATTTTAAAAAAATCTTTTTCAGTCTTATTTTGTTTTTTTATTTGATTGTTTTAAAAATCTTCAACTTTAAGTTTTATTATTTTGGCATATAAAAAAGGAAAAACACTTTTTCGTGTTGTAGGAGAATGTATTATGTCACTCACACATGGTGAAATGGTGGGGACCTATATATATAAAATTATATATATATATATATATGGGAAAAACACTTCTCATGTTGTAGGAGAAATGTATTATCATGTAATACACATGAAATAGTGGGACCCACATATATATACAATTAGCATTATATATATATGTGGGTCCCACCATTTTATGTGTGATTAGGAATCTTCTTCTTCTCATGCAACATGAGAAGTTTAAACACCTATATATATATATATATATATGTGGGTCCCACCATTTTCATTTGTGTGTGTATCTTCTTCTTCTCCCCGCAACAGAATTTTAAACCCCATAAAAAAAAAAAAAAAAAAAAAAAAAAAAACCTCAATTCTAGAATCCGCTTTCTTATATTTTTTTTAAAAATTTATTCGAAAATAAGTTTTGATTTTTACCAAATTTTTGGAATTTATTATATTCACACACCATTCAAACTTTCTAATTGCTTTTTAACTCTTTCAGTTCTGATCTTATTATTTTATTTATTTAAAAATCTACAGTTTTGAACTCCCTATCTCACTTCTTTTTTTTTTTTAAAAAAAAAATATGTTTGATCTCATTTTTAAAATCTGTAATTTTAAAATCCACTATCGTACTTTTATATGGTAAATAACTGCGCTAAATATATTACACTTATATTACCATTTGGTTGCTTTAATAATTTGAATTTTCAAAGATCCATTATTTTCATTTAGTTAACTTCGACTCAAACTTTGTAATTACTTTTTAAAAAAAAAAAAAAAAATGATTGAAGCTTGTTCTTGTTCTATTATTTGTTAAAAATCTGCACCACCATTATTCTAAATTTGATTTTAAATTAAATTTTTTCAATTTATTAAATGCACATTCAATTTTCAAAGATCTATTATTTTCATTTAGTTAACTTCGACTCAAACTTTGGAATTACTTTTTTTTTCCCTCTAAAATTTGATTGAAGCTTGTTCTTGTTCTATTATTTGATAAAAATCTGCACCACTATTATACTAGATTTGATTTTAAATTAATATTTTTCAATTTATTTAATGTACATTCAATTATTTAATATCAAAATATTCTTTCTTGTTCGTATTTTATTGTTTGGCTGTTTTAAAAAATCTGCAATTTTAAGATATATTATTTTATTGTTTAAAAGTTTGATTTGAGTACTTGGGCTGGGCCTCAGTCTTGCTACCCCATACAAAAAATGATACCTACATTTCGTTAAACAGTACTCTTTGTAATCGAAAAAAAAAAAAAAAAAAAAAAAAAAAAACAGTACTCTTTCAAATATTCAAAACTTAACAAAAGCCATCACTCATTAATTTTATATTATTATTAAGGGTTAAGGTGTAATTTTACTAATGAACTATTAATCCAGGAAAGACCCAACACAATAAACTCTTCTATGGACCTAAAATACCAATTAACTTTTGAATTGGTTAAACGCCGTTTGGAAATTCCTGATCTCTCAAATCTTCCATTCTTGATCCAACTCTGTCTCCGACCCATCCCTCCACCTGACTTGGCAGATTGAATAATCATCTGAAAAATTCAAAAAAAAAAAAAAAAAAAGAAAAGAAAGAAAAAAGCTTAAAATCTTTTCTGAATTTTTTCTCTACACTTTTCTTTTCTCAAGCTTCCATCTTCATCTCTTCCATCTGCTTCTTCGAGAGTCTTCTCAGCCGAAACCTCACTCTCGCCTGGCTCTCTTCTTCGATTCGTCTTCGAGAAGATGTTGTATCATTATTTATGTATGTATTATGAGGAGGGCGATGTACGGAAGAGATCAGATAAAGCAGAACCAAAGGATAAAACCCAAAAGATAAATATGGATGGAGCTTTTGAGCTATATGAAACTTTATTTTTACTTGCAGTTGTCTTTTCGTTTCCGTTTTTTTTTTTTTTTTTGGTGTGCTTTTGATTGATACTGGGAGCTTCTATGTTTTTAGATGGCGGTCACAGTACAGATCGATCCCTTAATCTGAAAATGGTGCTTTAATTTGCGTGTTATAAGAAAAACTGTGTGTTTGATGAAGATCGATGCTCAAGAACATCGGAATTGGCATATGTAAGGCGGAGGGATGGGTTGGAGACCGAGTTGGATCAAGAATGGAAGATTTGAGAGATCAAGAATTTCCAGACGGCGTTTCCCCCCACCTAACGGCACTGTGCTCATTTAATAAATTCAAAAGTTAATTGGTATTTTAGGTCCATAGAAGAGTTTATTGTGTTGGGTGCTCCTAGACCAATAGTTCATTGGTAAAATTGCACCTTAACCCTATTATTAAAGCTCACTTGTTGGCTTGCCCTTCAACCTTCCCTCCATCTCCTATTGTTCTGTACACAGGAGCTGACTGATCCTTCTCTAGTCCACAATAGTTCATTCACTCTATTATATGCAATGTTGGACCCTCTTTCCTGGTACAAAACCGTCGTTATAACTTACCAAAATTGTGTTTTGTCATTTTGTCGCCCTCATCATTTGATGAACATTTATAACTTCCCAGTTCTTGTTTAGCAGTTCAAAGATCCGAGAGAACAAGTAAGTCACCCCAGGAAAAATGTTCTAAGGTTGGTTTTTGTAGACTTGTTTGTTGGTTGTTCTTTCCTAGTTTTGTATGGGCTATGATTGTCCTCAAATTGTTGCACTTTTGTTTGTCTCCTTGAAAAACTTGGATCCTTTCAAGGAGGATTTTGTGTTTGCTTGTTGTTTGTTGGTTATTGTTTCCCTAGTTTTTTTATAGGCGTTCTCAAATTTTGTGCATTCATTTGTCTGCTTGATAAGCTTCGAGGCTTTCAAGGAGGATTTTGCATTTGACATTGTTTGTTAGCTGTTGTTGCCCTAGTTTTGCATGGGTTGTGATTGTTCTCAAATTGTTGTGCTTTGGTTTGTTTGCTTGAAAATCTTAGAGGCTTTCAAGGAGGATTTTGTGTTTGGCGTTTTGTCGGTTGTTGTTTCTTTAGTTTAAGATTGTTCTCAAATTGTTGTGCTTTCATTTGTCTACTTGAAAAGCTCTTAAGCTTTCAAGGAGAATTTTTTGTTTGGTGTTATTTGTTGATTGCTTTTTTTTCCTCCATAGTTTTCTATGGTTGGTGATTGTTCTTAAATCGTTGTACTTTTGTGTGTCTGCTTGAAATGCTTGGTTCCTTTTTGTTTGTTTTCTTTTTGAAAATTTGGGTGTGCTTGAGGGGATGGATTTCATCAATCAAGCCCTTTACGACTTTGTGCAGAAAAGCTTATTAAGTGCAGTTTACTCCAGGTGTAATCGGGTCACTTGGCCACCACCTGCAACTTCTATCACATTTGTTTAATTTTGCAGAGCTTGATGACTGAGCTTATGAACAGTAACAGTAAATTGAGAGAGAAACAAAAGCTAAGCCTTTTAATGAATCAGCTTACTGGAATAGTATCTTATGATACATTGATTGCAAAGGCAAAAGCAGGAGCCCGTTTTTGGTTCATAAAAAGTAAATACATAAATCAATAAATAAAATGTATAAATAATAAAAGCATTTACTAAAAAGATAAATATAAGCGTTTGAACAGCTTTTGCGGGTTAGAATTTTCCTTTTATCTTTGGTTTAGCTGTCAAGTCCATTGAGATTTTGGATGAAAATGAGCTTATTCAAAAGCTGATTTTTGAAGCTAATCGGTCGGAGCTTTTGGTTAAGTTGGCTTCGTACACTGGGCTCATTTATATCCGTTGCTATCTTCTCTCATCTCAATCTTCTTCCTCTCCTCCGACGTCTTCGTCCGTCACCTGACGCCCAAACACCACTTTATCGATCCCTTCCGACGGCTAACATCCAACAGAAAAGACGATTGTTGATAAATTTGCCACCAATAGTAAATAGAAAAGAAATGAAGAACCAAAATTGCAGAAACGAAATGAAGAAGAAACAGAATTGGGAGCAGTGAGTAGGATATGGATTACCTGGTGAGAACGGACAGCGGCAGAGCCAGGAGCCGGAGAATCTGACGGTGGAGTTTATGACCAAGTAAGCAGATCTGAGGTGGAGGTGTGAGGCTTCCTAACCGGAGTGGCTCTTTCCATTGGTGGTCAACTGTAATTTACCAAAGATTAGAGTTCCAAAATGTGAGATGACAGCAGACTAAACGAACAAGGGCGAAACAGTGATGTCCTCAGTAATTTTTTTGCTCAGAATATGTCCTCAGTAATCACCTAGAGACAAACCCGCATTTAAAAATATATATAGTGATGACAAAAGGAGGCGAAGCGTCCCTGTTTCTGGGGTGGACGCGGGTATGAAGAATTAGTCTGTGTTAATATTTGATGTCTTAATTTTGTAAATGTAACATCCCTAATTTTCATGTAAATTAATCAATGAAATATATGAATTTCTCACCAAGTAGTGGTCAATGGTGCATTATATGTCTAACAAAATAAATTAATTATTGGAAGAAAAAAAAAGAGGAATAGAATATAAAACAATGCAATATTGGTTAATAAAGTAAGGAAGTGGTTCTATTTTTCCTAGCATCCAGACGTGAAAGGGAGTGGTGGAATAGGATTGATTGGACATTCAACGTTAATGAAAAGCAGAAGTGATCACGTGGAGCAAAGCTTGAGGAAGTAAGAACTTTTTTAAAAAAACTACTTTTCAACCCATCAAAATTGCTGGCAGGGACAGTGAAAAGCATATCATTGATTTGGGGAGAGTATTCATACACGTGAGACAAGGAAAGCTTTCACACAAAATAATGAAATCTTTCCCTATATTCTCCTTGTGCCGGATGTGGTAGAAAAAAAGAAAGATGTGACAATTGAATATTAATTAAAGAAAGAGAGGAGGAGAGTCACGTGGGGTGAGGCGGGGATCACTCTCAATTTTTTTTTTTTTTTTTTTTTTTTTTTTTTTTTTTCAAATGCCTCCATCGTACCTGACGGAAATAAGAGCCAAAAGAACACTTTTTTTGTCTTCCCAAATTTCCTCATAGCGTCAGACATGAGGAACCAAAAGAAACCAGAAAATATTTTTTTTCCAAATCCTCTTATTGCGCCGGCCAAGAAGAGATTATGAAAAATATTAAAGATATCCAAGGATAAATCTAGAACAATGAAGAGGCATCTAGAGATCAAGGGAATCAGTTTTTCGGAGGCCTATTTAAGGGATTTGCTTCCTCCACTCTTGGCCGACGGGACGACGAGAAGAGAAGAAGGGAACTAACAAGAGGTGCAAAGAAGAGATCAAGCAAGCATATAAGAGGAAGGTAAGGATTTTGAAAATTCATCCCACCTTCTTCTACATTCCTTCACGATTAAATTAGAGGTTGTTAAGGAAAATTTCCTTCTGATGCATTGAAGGATAAATCTGGTAGGAAAAGAAGAAAGTGAAAGATCAAGTTCCTAGTGGGAGAAGAAATATTAAGGATCAAAGCCTCAATTCGGTAGAAGATCAAAGATCAAGTAAGTCTTAGTTTTAACTACCTTATTAATTCATGATTTCTAAGTTGAAGACGGTTGTGTCTTGCCTATGCATTTATGAAAAAGGGCCTGAATATGAATAGAGGGGATAAGGGATTAAATTCGGGATTTAAAGGTTGGATAGCGGAGGTTATCATTATAAGAGAAATTTGTTGAAGTAAAATAAAAACTTGTTGCACGACTTGGCCGCCTACAAGACGTGAGGAAACCGATTCATGGTCATAGTGTAATGTCTCCCACGTATTCAAAACCAAATTTTAGTACAGGAACTTAGAGATTTATGTACGTTTGAGGGAGACTTATTTTTAGCCATCAAATAAATATTTTAAAAGAGTTACTTATAATTATATTTTGGTTATTTTAGGGTCACTTTGATTTTGTGCGTTGGAGGAAAAAAATTATACCGATAATTTTGGTCAGCTGCTACAGTAGTAACCTTAATCCTTATATGTTATGTGTTTCTTTGTATGTTTGCTTTTCCATGATTGTGGACCCGTGTCTCTGAAAAGGGACATGCGTTTGTGTGCATTCACGTGGTCCGGGTTGAGCCCGACTACCGTGTTTTTCCAAAGACCGTGGATCCGGGCTTGCTTTGTTGAGGGGCCCGCGTTTGTTTCTAGGACATGTAGTCCTTCCGCAGTTAACACGGTATACTTGGTATGTTGTATTTGTGTTACTGCGCGTTTTTACTGAATGCTACTGTTTGGTGTTTTCCTAATTATGGTTACATACATACACTGTTTATGCATTACATATGAGATTAATGGTTACTCTTGGATCCATTTATGAATCCCAGATTTTTGTAAAGCTTCAGGGAGTACTTCAAGGGCTGTAGTTGGAGAGAAGGGTAAGAATGCGGAGCTGGAGTAGTTGGTGGCTGGGGAAGATTTACTTTTGATTTTATTTTTGTGTTGGGATAACTATATATTCTTTTGGCCTTGTAGGAACCGGTGGATGACTGTATATTTAACCCTTTGGGATTTTATTTTGTTACTTACTTTTGATTACACCGTATTGTCCGAAATCTAATCGAGAATGCTCGCCGCGATAAAACTCGATGCATGTAATTAAATAGTAATTAAATGATAGATGGTAATTATTAAAAGGGAATCCCTCTATCCGCCACCCGGAAGGGCGAGGCCGGTAGGGGTGTTACATTTGTGGTATCAGAGCCCGGTTCGGACAATACTGGTACAAATTTAAAACAGCAAGGTGTGGGTTAGGATAAAGAGATGGGTGACAACCATAGGTGGGCCTTAAGAGCAGTAGTTAGAAGTTGTCGTGTAGTTGCCTTGGAGCTAGGTGCGGGGAGTGATTCTGACAGATCATCAGTAGGATGTTGTAAAACAATTTATATGCAACATTAATATGGTTCTCTTTTATCTTGTGGCCATAATTTATAATTTGATATTAACTTGTAAAAATGATGTTCATTTATTTATTTGTTTGTGAAGTTAATTTTTATAATGGCGAGAGGGAAAGGTCCAGGAAGGCCTAGGCAAGAACAGGAGGCACACATACCTAATCCTCAGGATAATAATCTAATACGCGAGATAATGGGATTGATCCGCGAGCAGGGAAACATGATACAAGAGATGCGGGCAAAAATGAATGAAGACAGGGCACGCCAAGATCGAAGTTCCGAGGAGCAGAGGACAGAGACGGGTGATGGTAGCGGTAATAATAATCATGATGAACGGGAAGGGTCACGAGATACACCAAAGCAAAATAACAGAGCTGCAGAGACATCAATTTACTGGTTTTCTAAATTTTGTAAACAGCAACCACCTGTTTTTCGTGGTAAATTTGATGCAGCGGAAGATTGGATTCTCCGTCTCGAGAAAATTTTTCAGGTCCTTGAATGCCCGAAAGAGAGGAAGGCTCAGTTAGCCATTTACAAGCTAGAGGGAGATGCCGACTGTTGGTGGCGCAATATAGAGATGACTCTACATGCACGGAATGTCCCTATCACTGGGAACTATTCTTGGAGAAGTTCAATGAACAGTACCATCCTCCTTCCATCCGTATCGCTAAGGAGTCGGAGTTTCGAGTATCAAGCAAGGGGATAACGAGTCTTTTGAAGATTATTACTCCCAGTTCACACGTCTGTCCCGCTACTCCACTTATCTCAGAAACCCTAATGCTGAAAGTAGTCTAGCAGATGTCTTGATTCGTGGCCTAAAATTTGAGATCAGAGAAAAGCTCATAGCTAGACAGTTTCATGTATTGAGCCAGGCCGTAGAGGAGTGTAGAATTGTTGAGCAGAATCTGAAGGAATTATATGCTTCCAGGAGATCCACTTTCCGCAGTGACTCTAATCGTGGAGACCCCTCTCAGAAGAGGAAGGGGCCATGGAACAAAAATCGTGGCAATGGCAAGAAACCTTTTGGCCCAGTCAGCAGAACTTTAGGAGGCTTGCAGAGCCTCAGATATGTAACAAGTGTGGCAAGGCTCACCCTGGAGTCGGTTGCAGTGGGCAGGTGGTCTGTTATACTTGCCATAAGCCTGGACATTATAGCCGCGAGTGTCCTCATCGCACTACTGAGAAGAGGCCTTTGAACTAGGGCCATGTGTTCGCCTTGACACGAGATGATGCTCGCAAATCACCTGAGTTAGTTCAAGGTACCATCTTTCTCCATGGTTGTTTGTTGCATGCATTATTTGATTCTGGTGCCAGTCATTCATTTATTGCATATGATTGTGCTAAACGTATGAATTTGAATGTTTATAAATTACCCTATGATTTGATTGTGTCTACCCCACTTGGAGTCAAATCCAAGACTGCTGATGTATGCTTAATTTGTGTCGTGGTTGTTGATGGTCATGAGTCAACTGTGGACTTGATCTGTTTGCCGTTGCGGGATATTGATGTGATTTTGGGCTTAAACTTGCTAGTGGCCAACAATATTGTATTAGACTTTGGCAACAGAAAAATTATATGTCCGGAACAACAGCAGAGTCTCAATGCCAAAGCAAGTCTTGGTTTCCTTTCAGCTACTAAGGCAGAACAATGCATTAAACAAGGATGCCAGGGGTATGTGGTGTTCTTTTCTGTGCAGGCAGAATCAGAACCTTCTCTGGGTGATATACCAGTAGTGAATGAATTTCTGAATGTGTTCCCTGATGACATCAGCGGTTTGCCACCTGAGAGAGAAGTTGAATTTGCAATTGAAGTCGTGCCTGGTACGGATCCAATTTCTAAAGCACCATATCGTATGGCACCTAATGAGATGGTTGAACTGAAGAAGCAGATCGAAGAATTGTTAGAAAAGGGGTTTATTCGCCCCAGTGTTTCACCTTGGGAGCACCAGTTCTCTTCGTCAAAAGAAAGATGGAAGTCTAAGGCTCTGCATCGATTATCGAGAGCTTAACAAAGTGACAGTGAAGAAAAAATATCCTCTACCCAGGATTGATGACTTGTTAGATTAGCTATCTGGTTCCTGTATATTCTCGAAGATTGATCTACGTTCAGGGTACCATTAGCTTCGAGTTAGAGCTGAGGATATACCGAAGACCGCATTCAGGACCAGGTATGGGCATTATGAGTTTCTTGTGATGCCATTTGGCTTGACTAATGCTCCTGCAATCTTCATGGATTATATGAACAGAATCTTCCGACCGTATCTGGATCAATTCGTAGTTGTGTTCATTGATGATATATTGATCTATTCAAAGAACTGAGAAGAACATGAACAACATTTGCAACTTGTTTTAAGCATTCTAAGAGAAAAGCAACTCTATGCCAAACTCATTAAATGTGAATTCTGGTTATCAGAGGTTAAATTTCTGGGTCATGTGGTTACTAAAAATGGTGTTGCAGTGGACCCCAGTAAGGTGGAAGCAGTATTAAGCTGAAAAGACCAGAGACTGTCACCGATATTCGCAGTTTTCTGGGTTTAGCCAGGTATTATCACCGGTTCATACAAAATTTTTCTCGGATTGCGTCGCCATTGACGAAGCTCCTGAGGAAGAACCAGTCTTTTGTGTGGGACGATCAGTGTGAGGAGAGTTTTCAGATACTGAAGGAGAGGTTGACGACAACGCCTGTGTTGATTATCCCAGATCTGAGTCAGACCTATGTGGTCTTCAGTAATGCTAGCTTGCAGGGATTGGGATGTGTCGATGCGAGGCGGGGTTGTGGCGTATGCCCTCGTCGATTGAAGCCTCACGAGTTGAATTATCCTACACATGATCTGGAGCTTGTAGCGATTGTCTTTGCTTTGAAGATATGGAGACACTATCTGTATGGTACCATAGTTGAGCTATACTGTGACCACAAGAGCCTCAAGTATCTGTTCGACCAGAAAGAACTTAATATGAGGCAGCGTAAATGGATGGAGTTGCTAAAGGATTGTAACCTGGAGATAAAATATCATCCGGGTAATGCTAATGTTGTCGCAGATGCATTGAGCCGGAAGACAGTGCAAGTAGCATATATGATGATCAAAGAGCAGAAGTTGTTAGAAGACTTTAGAGATCTGAATGTGTCAGGTCAAACCTTTATAAATAAAGATGCGGTTCATAGAGTCTATATGGCTAACCTTCTTGTCAGCCAAGAGGAGAATAATTTGAGCGCAGAAATAGAAGAAGCTCAGATGCAAGATGATCTAGCGACATCCATCCGAGAGAAGATTTCTCGAGGCGAAGCAACAGAATATGATATCTTAAATGGTTTGATCCGGTTTAAGAAGCGAATCTATGTGTCATCTAGAGATGATTTGAGGCAGAAAATTCTAGGCGAGGCTCACAAGAGTAGTCACTATTCATCCAGGCGCAGTCAAGATGTATCAGAATTTGAAATCACAGTTTTGGTGGCCTGGAATGAAGAATGAAATATCAGAGTATGTGGCTCGATGTTTGACTTGTCAGAAGGTTAAGATTGAACATCAACGACCGGGAAAACTCTTGAAGGGACTGGAGATTCCCAAATGGAAATGGGAGAATGTAACCATGGATTTAGTTGTGGGTCTACCCAAGATTAGGCATTTGGACGCGATTTGGGTAATTGTTGTTCGACTCACCAAGTCTGCACATTTTCTTCCTATCAGTGTCAATTACTCCCCCGAGAAGCTGGCAAGTATTTATATTCGGGAAATAATCAGACTCCATGGTACACCGAAAAGTATTATCTCTGATAGAGATCCTCGATTCACTTCTCGATTCTGGCAAGCTTTACTTCAAGCACTGGGGATGAAGCTGAGATTTAGTACTGCCTATCATCCCCAGACAGATGGGCAATCAGAGAGGACAATCCAGACACTTGAAGATATGTTGCGAGCATGTGTCTTGGATTTCAAAGGAAAATGGGATCAGTATTTACCCCTAGCTGAATTTTCTTATAACAATAGTTATCATTCTAGTATACAGATGGCTCCTTATGAAGCACTGTATGGATGAAAATGCCGATCACCTTTATGTTGGACAAAGTTATCTGAACGGAAGCTAATCGGACCTGAGATTGTAGATGAAACTTCCGAACATATCAACTTAATCAAGAAGAGGCTCCTTGCGGCTCAAAGTAGATAGAAGAGTTATGAAGATAAAAGAAGGAGACCTCTCGAGTTTGAGGTAGGTGATCATGTGTTCTTGAAGATATCTCCTGTTACAGGGGTGGGAAGAGCCATCAAGCGCAAGAAGTTAAGTCCTCACTATATCAGTCCTTTTGAAATTTTGGCAAAACGAGGACCTGTAGCTTATCAGTTGGCACTACCGCCAAGTTTGAGCAGGTTGCATGATGTTTTCCATGTCTCTCAGCTGAATAAATATCAACCAGACCCAAATCATGTCCTTGAGTATGAGGATGTTGAGGTACAAGGAGATCATACCTTTGCAGTAGAGCCCGAGCAGATTATCGAATATCAAGAAAAGCAGCTCAGGCGTAAAAGTATTCCTTTTGTGAAGGTGGTTTGGAGAGGGTTATCTGATAGAGAAGCGACATTGGAAATGGTTGAGGATATGAAAGAGAAATACCCAGAGTTCATGTCTAGAAACATGATAAATATATAGACAAATTTCGAGGACAAAATTTATTTTTACGGGGGAAGAAATGTAACATCCCCAATTTTCATGTAAATTAATCAATGAAATATATGAATTTCTCACCAAGTAGTGATCAATGGTGCATTATATGTCCGACAAGATAAATTAATTATTGGAAAAAAAAAGAGGAATAGAATATAAAACAATGCAATATTGGTTAATAAAGCAAGGAAGTGGTTCTATTTTTCCTAGCATCCAGACGTGAAAGGGAGTGGTGGAATAGGATTGATTGAACATTCAACATTAATGAAAAGCAGAAGTGATCACGTGGAGCAAAGCTTAAGGAAGTAAGATTTTTTTTTTTTTTAAAAAAACTACTTTTCAACCCATCAAAACCGGCGGGGACAGTGAAAAGCATATCATTGATTTGGGGGAGAGTATTCATACACGTGAGACAAGGAAAGCTTTCACACAAAATAATGAAATCTTTCCCTATATTCTCCCGTGCCGGATGTGGTAGAAAAAAGAAAGATGTGACAATTGAATATTAATTAAAGAAAGAGAGGAGGAGAGTCACGTGGGGTGAGGCGGGGATCACTCTCAATTTTTTTTTTTTTTTTTTTTTCAAATGCCTCCATCGTATTTCGACGGAAATAAGAGCCAAAAGAACACTTTTTTTCTGTCTTCCCAAATTTCCTCATAGCGTCGGACATGAGGAACCAAAAGAAACCAGAAAATATTTTTTTTTTCCAAATCCTCTTATTGTGCCGGCCAAGAAGAGATTATGAAAAATATTAAAGAAATCTAAGGATAAATCTAGAACAATTAAGAGGCATCCAGAGATCAAGGGAATCAGTTTTTCGGAGGCCTATTTAAGGGATTTGCTTCCTCCACTCTTGGCCACCGGACGACGCGGAAGAGAAGAAGGGAACTAACAAGAGGTGCAAAGAAGAGCTCAAGCAAGCATCTAAGAGGAAGGTAAGGATTTCGAAAATTCATCCCACCTTCTTCTACATTCCTTCACGATTAAATTAGAGGTTGTTAAGGAAAATTTCCTTCGATGCGTTGAAGGATAAACGGTAGGAAAAAGAAGAAAGTGAAAGATCAAGTTCCTAGTGGGAGAAGAAACATTAACGATCAAAGCCTCAATTCGGTAGAAGATCAAGATCAAGTAAGTCTTAGTTTTAACTACCTTATTAATTCATGATTTCTAAGTTGAAGACGGTTGTGTCTTGCCTATGCGTTTATGAAAAAGGGTCTGAATATGAATAGAGGGGATAAGGGATTAAATTCAGGATTTAAAGGTTGGATAGCAGGATTATCATTATAAGAGAAATTTGTTGATGTAAAATAAAAACTTGTTGCACGACTTGGCCAGCTACAAGACGTGAGAAAACTGATTCATGGTCATAGTGTAATGTCTCCCACGTATTCAAAACCAAATTTTAGTACGGGAACTTAGAGATTTATGTACGTTTGAGGGAGACTTAGTTTTAGCCATCAAATAAATATTTTAAAAGAGTTACTTATAATTATATTTTGGTTATTTTAGGGTCACTTTGATTTTGTGCGTCGGAGAGAAAAAAAATTATACCGATAATTGTGGTCAAGTGCCAGGTAGTAAATTTAATCCTCATATGTTATGTGTTTCCTTGTATGTTTGCTTTTCCATGATTGTGGACCGTGTCTCCCGAAAAAGGGACATGCGTTTGTGTGCATTCGGTGTGGTCCGGGTTGAGCCCGACTTTCGTGTTTTTCCTAGTCTTGTGGATCCGGGGCTTGCTTTGTTGAGCAGTCCCGCGTTTGTTTCTAGGACATGTAGTCCTTCGCGAGTTAACACGGTATACTTGGTATGTTGTATTTGTGTTAATGCGTGTTTTTACCGAATGCTACCGTTTGGTGTTTTCCTAATTATGGTTACATACATACACTGTTTATGCATTACATATGAGATTAATTGTTACTCTGGGATCCATTTATGAATCCCAGATTTTTGTAAAGCTTCAGGGAGTACTTCAAGGGCTGTAGGTGGAGAGAAGGGTAAGAATGTGGAGCTGGAGTAGTTGGTGGCTGGGGAAGATTTACGTTTGATTTTATTTTTGTGTTGGGATAACTGTATATTCTTTTGGCCTTGTAGGCACCGGTGGATGACTTATATTTAACCCTTTGGGATTTTATTTTGTTACTTACTTTTGATTACACCAGTATTGTCTGAAATCCAACCGCGAATGCTTTGCCACGATAAAACTCTTATGCATGTAATTAAATAGTAATTAAATGATAGATGGTAATTATTAAAAGGGAATCCCTCTATCCGCCACCCGGAAGGGCGAGGCCGGTAGGGGTGTTACAGTAAAGAACCGTGTAAAACTAGTAGTAAACGTACAAGTTATTCATGGGTGTAAAAAATGTTGGCAACTCACGGTTCACAATCACCATATATATTTGGGTGAAGGAGCAATATTGCCAATCAACTATTAGGCCAGGAGCGGTGTAGCCAAATAACTTTTAATGAGACCAAAAAGACCAAAAAACAATTGATTTTGTTAAAAAAAATACAACACCGTTAAATTCTTTCTAACTCTGTTAGATTAAATGCTAATGTGGTAACTCAATATACCCCAGAGCGTCGAGAAGAAATCTCATATGAATCAAAAACCATCGTTGCAAATCACACTACCCCAAAAAACCGAGTGGATCCAATTTGGAAATCCGGATCTACAACATGAGATTTCAGATATGTTCGTACAGCATAATTCAAACCTTGAAGAGAAAAAGCACTACCGAGGAGTTCGACACAAAGACCGTGGGGCAAATTCGCAGCCGAGATTCGAAATCCAAACAAACGTGGATCTAAGGTTTGGCTCGGAACATTCGACACGGCGATCGAAGTAGTAAAAGCGTATGATCAAGCTGCGTTTAAGCTTCGAGGCTCCAAAGCTATACTCAATTTCCCTCTGGAAGCAAGGACCTCCGTTTCGACCGACGGCACGGAGGAGAAAAAGCGCCGGCATGAAGATGATAAGGTGGAGGCAGAAATGAATGTGAAACCAGTGGTGAAGAAAGAGAAACTGAAGCCAGAGTTCCACGGGTCCAGCCAAAACTGGTAAATCATTATCCGAACTCCTCTTCTCAACCAGACCCTTTTCTTCCCCGGGTTGAACCAGTTCCTCAACTCGGAAAATCGGAAGATCAACGTAATCCCACCAGTTCACGTCCTCTAAGAGCTTCAACGGAATAACCTTCTTATCAATCTTAATGTCGATTAAGAAGAGTTTTCTTTCATAACTCTCCATCAATTTACGAGAAAATGCGGGAAACCAAACACAATGAGTCAATAAGAAGAATAAGAAGAAGAAAGGTGGGTTGACGATGTTGGAGGCGAAAGGCAAAGCCGAGGAGAAGGAAGAAAGGTGGAGAAGCAAAGTGAATTTGATAATCCAAAAGCAAATGCCACGTTGGCATTTAATCTAATGGAGTCGAAAGAATTTAACGGTGTTGTATTTTTTTAACAAAATTAATTTTTTTTGGCCTTTTTGGTCATTAAAAGTTATTTGGCTACACCGCTCCTGGACTAATAGTTGGTTGGCAAAATCGCTCCTTCACCCTATATATTTTAGAATCTTCGGTCCATGCTTTTCTTTATGTGCTTTTTAGGTACTTGTCTTCCTAAGAGACATATAAAGAAATATTGATAGCATTTATTTTTATTTTTTTATATATGTTATTTATTTAGATTAAATTTATATGTTGCATCCTAAAATATTTTTTATTCTTAGTATCTCAAATTAATTAATTCTTAGGATCGGGTGTTACAGAAAAAATATTTCTGAATACGGGATTGAAAATTAATTAATTTGAGATACTAGGTGCAAAAAAATATTTTAGGATATAACATATAATTTAATCTAAATATAAAAAAAAATGTCATCAATATTTCTTTATGTGCTTCTTAGAGAACAAGCACCGAATAAGAAGCACATAAAGAAAAGTATGGAATAAGAACCCCATATTTTATTAGGAGAAATTCTCAAACGGATATTAATTTCATGGAAATTGAAAATGAGAATATAGGTTATGTAGATAATAATAATGTAGATGAAGAGCCCTCTTTGACTAATTATGTTGCTTCATCTTCTACCCAAATGAATCAAATCCATGACACAATTAAAGAACAAATTGTAAGAGATATGTGATCCAGTTACTTATGAAATATTATTTGATCAAATTATATATTTTAGCATTGTTAAATTTTCTAAGTTAGCATTTTTCACTTTTTTGTAATTTTGATTTTAATTTTTTTCTTATAATTATCACAAAAGCCACTTATATTACCATCATTTCAAACAAGTTTCAATTTCACAAAAACTACTTATGTTACCATCAATCCAAACATACATAACTCATATTTCACAATATGACTTTTATCCATTATTACTTTTTCATAAATCATATTGCAAATAAGTCATTTCCCACGCTATCATAAACACACACTTATCCATTAGAATTAACATTTATTTATTTATCTTTTAAATAGTCGTAGTTTCAACTATCAAGGCTATCTAGATTATCCTATAATTATCTTCATTATCTTATGATTATGATTTAGATTTGAATTCAAATTTAAAATATTATTATTCTAAAGTATATCCAGCCTAAAGTTTTTATTTTATTTTATTTAAGTGCATATATAGCACTCTAAAGTATTTTTCAAGTGCATTTAACCCTAAATTATTTTTTGGTGAATCCACCATCCTAAATTATTTTTTGTACATCTAACATCATCAAGTATTTTTTAAGTGTATTTAGTACCTTAAATTATCTAAATTATTAAGTGTAAAGTTACACAAAATAGTACTTTAGGGTGATGGGAAAATAATTATACTGGAACCTTATCCATTTTATTATTCTTAGAACTTAATAAGTAGAGTCATAGTTTCTCATTTGTATTTTGCTTTAATTGATTATTAGGTAAAAAAATTAGGAAAATCATACCAAAGTCCCAATTAAGGAAAATAACATTAGGAAAGTCTAATAACGTGTCAATAATGACTTTTTTATTTGTCATTGACAAGTTATAGGACTTTTTTAATATTATTTTTTTGTTGGCACCTTGGTGTGATTTTCCCTTAAAAATTCTCTTTCTCCCTCTTCCATCTAATGTCATAAATGAGTATTATATTTTAGATAAATTATATCACATTTATTTTAATTAACTTATTTATTTTACTTTCTTAATCTACCCAAACGATAGCATAATCACATGGAGCCCAACACCTACTACCACACCGGCCATATAGCCAATGTGCTCTTGTCTTGAAACACCTACATAAAGCCAATGACTATTTTAATCACACTAGTATTGAAATGGTCAAGACTTAATGTGGTTTAACAACTCATATGGGCTCAATTAGTTGAGGAACACATAATTGATTTAAATTAGAGGTATACAAACGGTGGGATATAACTTAGAGGTATAACAACTCATATGGTTATAAATTAGAGGAACGCAATTATTTGAGGAACACATATGGTTATAAATTAGAGCTACAACAACTCATATGGGCTCAATTAGTTGAGGAACAACTCATATGAGCTCATTTAGAATATGGATGATAAAAATGGACTCTTGTTTAACATAGCGTTTGAAAAGTCAGTTAAGATGAAAAATGACTGAAAAAAGTATGATTAATCTTATTGAATACTACACACACACACACACACACACACATATAATTGAGAGTAAATACCCTTTCTGGGTCCTGACAAAAAACACGGACCCCATTTTGATCCCTAACTAAAAATAACTCGTCCCGTCATCCCTGGGAAATCAAAAAACATCCCACGTTAGTCCTTCCTCAGTTAGCTCCTAACAGCATCATTAACGTTGCTGATGTGTAACGTAAGTTGTTCCAGTCACATGCCATGGAGGAAGGTCAAAACGACGTCGCCCCCACCAGTCACCATCTTCACTCCTCAGCAACCCACGTGGTTGGGACCAAGCGTCGTTGTAAAGCCTCTCTGCCCCTTCCAATGGCAGTGGAAGACTCTCTCTCCAAGTTTGAGCCTTTGTTACGTGTTGTCCTTGGGTTTCTCTCTCTTCCTCACCCCCTCTTTGCCCCTTCCTTCTTCTCAGACCACCCACAATCCTCCATTTTCTCTCGTTATTTCTCTCTCACCGTATTTCTTGTGAGTTTGGTTCGAAACCTCAAATACCAAAACCGAAAGTAACGTAACCCCTCAATGCCTTCCTCTCCGAGCTGTCTTTTATGGTTTCTCATCTCTCGCTTTATCCTTTTTCTCGATCTATTTAAAGACACCTCTCTCTCACTCGTTTTCTCTGTAGCCTTCTTGTTTATTTTAGTGAAATGTTGTTCTTATTCTGTGCATTGTTGGATTCTAGGATTGCTTGTATTTGCATAAATGTATGTGTTCTTAAAGTGAACATAGACTGTGATGGATGTAAGCATAAAGTGAAGAAAGTGTTGAGGAAAATCGATGGTACATCACACGCAAAAAACATGGATATCATTTTGATCCCTGACAAAAAATAATAGCAGTACATGGTGGCGATAATGAATCAGCAGAGAGCAATGGCAATGGCCGGTGGGAATGATCAAAGATTCCAGCCGATGATGTACGCGCGGCCACCTCCGGCCGTCAACTACATGTTCCCATAACAGTATCCTCAACAGTACCTATAACCATACCCTCCTCCTCCCCAACCAGATCCGTACACCCACTTCTTCAGTGATGAGAACACCTCAAGCTGCAGCGTCATGTGAGAAGGTGAAGTAAAAATCCGATGGCTGCCTGACTATCGGTGACGTCGTTGCTTGTGTGGTGAAATGAAAACAAAGGTTGCCGAGGAGTGAAGATGGTGACACGTGGGGACGATGTCATTTTGGCCTTCCTCCGTGGCATGTGACTGGAACAACTCACGTTACACATCAGCAACGTTAGTGATGCCGTTAGGAGCTAACTGATGGAAGGACTAACGTGGGATGTTTTTTGATTTCCCAGGGATGACAGGACGAATTATTTTTAGTTAGGGATAAAAATGGGATCTGTTTTTTTTTTTGTCAGGGACCAGAAAGGGTATTTACTCTGTAATTTACAAACTATTTAGTTGCTCGTTTATTTATTTTTTCTAAATCGGCATTTTTTAAATTTTAAGAGTCTTAAAATATTGTTGACCTTCTTTATTTGGTCCCCGAGAGTGATTTACCGACGTGACTTGGACGATTGTTGGTGTAAAAAAGAGGGGGGGAGGGGGGACTTGGACGATGATGTGACTTGAGAGGCGGCAGTGTGTGTGTTGAATAGGTCATTTAGCTCAAGAAACTAATGAAGCTAGGCGCTTAGTGAAGCCAGAAACTGTATTAAGGACTCAGGATCCGTTTGGGATAGCGGTGCAAAAGTGACTTTTTTTTTTTCTGGGCTTTTTCAGATGGACTTTTTTTTCTAAAAGTCTAATTTTAGATGTGATTTGCATTTGGAATAGTGGTGACAAAAGTACCTAGACTGCTGTTTGGCATATTGTTTGAAAAGTTAGTTGAGATAGAAAATAACTGAAATCTTATTGAAAATACACACACACATATATAGATACACATATATGTATATATACATACATACACATACATATATATATATACATATATGTACATACACATACATATATACACACACATATATGTGTGTGTATATATATGTGTGTGTGTATAATGTGATAATTTAGAATAAAAAATTAAATTTAAACATAAATTTATTAAAATTCAGTTGGGCAATTTTTACTTTTCTTCCCTGTAGTAATTTTTAAGATCAACAATGTTTAAGGTCAAAAAGATAAATTAAAATACTACAAAACAAAAGCATTGATATCGACACAAATCAAGCTGGATCTTCTCTCTAAAAAATATCGTTTTTTAAGGGTTCACAGTCATAGACTCAAAAATATTGTCTTTTAAGGGTTCACCCTCTTCTCCAATCAATCATAACCCTCTGATTTAGGGGAGCATATTATCTTAGTATTTGCTCCCTCCTCATCTCTCAGGATCCTTCCATCTCACTGCTCAATATTTGATTTAAGCATCCAGAGAGAGACACGTCATCTACTTTTAAAATTTTCATCTTTACCGTATGCGGTATTTTGAAATGGATGACGTGTCTCTCTCTAAATAGTTAGATCAAATATTGGACAGCTGAGATAGAGAGATACTGAGAGATGAGGAGGGAGCAGATACTGAGACAATCTGCTCCCCCGATTTAGAGCCACTTCACGATGCTCTCTTCTTCGTCCTCCCTTACCTTCCTCAATCTTCTCTCTTCTTCTTCTGCCATGTCTCTCAACTTCAAATCCCTCAACGACGCCCTAATCGAAGAATCTGGCATATATGATATGGGTGGAGATCGAGATCGAAGAAGCAACCAGATTGAAGTCGTGGAATGGACAACAACGCTCATGGATTGAACAGTGAAGATCGAGATCGAAGAAGTAACCAGATCCGCAAGTTGCACACACACTAGAAGGGAATTAATTGAAGGGCACAACGACCATTTTTTATGAAAAAACCACTGGGATGGACCTAGAAGCTCTAAAGAGTAGCTTCACCCAAGAAGCCACTTTTCTCTCAGAAGTCCATGAAGTCCATTATAAGTTGAAGCCATCCCAAACACACATGTTTTCTTTCTCATTAAGCTTTTTTCACTATCACTGGAGGTTTTGCAGCTATGCAAAACAGGCTTTTGAAAAAATTGACTTTTATTGGAGAAGCATATCACCATTAGAAGCAAAGACAGAGCTTAATAGGGACAGGGGGCCATCCCCCCCCCCCCCCCAACAAAAAAAAAATTGTTTGGATTTTTTTTAGAAAAGTTTAATATAATGTAAAATTAAATCCCCCCCCCCATTTTTTAAAAACATTTTTACCCTCTTTTTTTCATTTGCAAGTCACTTTTTATATCTTTGGGGCTTATAATTTAATCTTTGTTTCATGTGGAGTCTTGTGTGATTTATGTTAATCTTGTCTCTTTTTTTTTTTTTCTATATTTCATTCTAATTGCCTCAAATTTTTAGCTTATAAATGAAATTTACTTTTGTGTTGTATTCTTTACTATGCTTTTACCCATTCTATACTACACATGTGGATGGAGTTAATTGATTTTCATTCTAAACCTCACCCTCTTGCCTTCCAATGGTGTGGTGTTCAATTACATGAAGTTTATGGTTGGACCAAAGATTCACAATCATAGAAATTAACCGATTAAAACTTCTACTTCATGCAAGAACTAAAAGCATACCGTAAATTCTTTGATTTTATCTTCTCCCTATTTTTTCTCTTCCCAATTTTTATTATAAATCTGAATATTTTAAAAATGT
Source organism: Acacia acuminata (assembly GCA_019022655.1). Lineage (NCBI taxonomy): Eukaryota > Viridiplantae > Streptophyta > Magnoliopsida > Fabales > Fabaceae > Acacia > Acacia acuminata. The sequence goes on from JAFJYI010000045.1 coordinate 2,549,823, forward strand.
TATATAATCATAAAAAAATTTAATTAGTTAATGGGTATACATTTGCCCCCCAAACTTTTGTCCCAAGCTCGCCCCGATTAGAAGCCATCCCGAACACCAAAAATGAGCCATTTTTCCCCATTGAGCTTTTACTAGATTCCACTTAGCTTTTTTTAAATTATGCTGCTATGCCAAACACCCTCAAATCAACATATGAATTTGAATGTGGGAACTGCCAAAACCAAGGTTTATATTGATAATTGATTTTTTTAAGAGTTCCCAAACACGCATTATATTATATACTTAATTTAGTGTCCCATCGTGCTTCAAATAATAATTTTCGATGGAAGAATATTTCTGCGTACGAAAAATCTCTAACAAATTACAATGCTCATATGCCATATTTAATTCAAGACTATTTACAGTTCATTGTTAATCTAGAATATAGTTTAAATGTAAGAACCCGTTGGGTTAATGTGCTCTTTAGTCACTTAAGCCCAATAAGGCTTAAATGAGACTACAGCCTCAAGAACTCTATGCCTACATGGTTTAGGGTTAGGTCTTGGATGTAGTAGTATATAAACCCACTTTCACCGCTTGTGACGGCAAGTAAAAAAAGGGAGGCTTTCATCAGAAACAAACCCTAGAGGCAGACGTTCATCATCTGAACGGTTGCCCACACAACCATCCTATCTCCTCGAGAGATAGTTTGGAAGATCGATCATAGAGCGGACTATGACTGTCGTGGAGAGGCTTTCAGATCGCAAAGATCTTTCCGTGTAATCAAAACGATTTAAGGTTTTAATTTTTCCTATATCAAGTCGGTACAATTCGCTTTCGCGTTTCTGGTGAGATTCCTATAGAACCCTTCTCATTAAACATATATACCCAAAAACAAAATTAAAATAAAACACTTTTAAAATTCCAACATACTCCCTCCGATCCAAATTATAAGACCTAGTTGACTTTTTTGTAGAGATTACGAAGCTAATTAAATTACTTTAGAGTATTTTTATTTTTATTTTTTTCTTCAAACTAATTAGTTTAACTAATATACTAATATATAATTTAAGGATATACAACATATGAAATGATTAATTAACTTATTTAGCTTCCTTAATCTCTTCAAAGAAAGTCAACTAGGTATTATAATTAGGACCGAAGGTAATATTAAAAAATTCCATGTCTTCAATTCGATAAAATTCAAACATATCTAATGTTTGACTACGTACTTAGTATAACACAATTATATGATGAAAATATAAATTTATACAGACAAACAGTCAGCTTGCAAGTTAAATTATAGAGTTCCACTTGAACACATGAGTAGCATCAATGAGTTGAACGAAATATTAATTAGATACCAAAATTTCATGGGATGTGCCTATATATGTAATTCATCAGATTAATAGAGGAAATAAGCTTATTTGGTGTCATAATTATCTGGAATATGAATAAGTACACGTAACATGACATGATGGCCCGCGCACTCCTCTATTTGAAACCAGCATGTACTTTCCCGTACGTTACACGGAGAGCTTTTACATATTGATATATATTTTTTATTTTCATACTTTTTTAGTAATATTATTTTCTTTATGCAATATTATTTGAACCATAAATAATTACAACTAAATCGTAATTACTAATTAGCAACAACAACAACAAATTCTTTTTTATTAAGATTTCTAAGCATCTCTTTGTATTATAAACAATATTTGTGTGAATCTCCACCTGAGAGATTGTAAATTTGGAATTGTTTCACTTGAATTCCAATAAAAAGCAACTCCCACCTATCATATGAAGCAAATATCTTAATCAAAGATATTTCAAGAAATCATTATACATACCATTCCAACAACTTATCTTTGTTTGTAGCTTACCCTCACATGATACATTAAAATTTCATGACACAAGCAGATTTTTTAAACTCACAATTACTTTTACACACAACTATTTCAATCCATCCCTACTTCTCACTCTTGATATGCAACATATAATTAAAGAAACATTTTATTGGGAGCCTATATGGAGTATAATTGATATTCAGATCTATTTTTTAACTCATTGTTTCATGAGTAATGAGTTTAAGTTAAATATATTTATTCCACCAAAATATAGTCACATATAAAAATATTATCCGATATTTACATATGTATCATTGAAACTTTTCACGCTATGTTTTTTCTCTCTTCTCTTTCTTATTTTCTCTTGTATAACTTCTTGTTCACCTGCGACGAAAATAATGAGTCACTTCTTCTAAATATGGAAATGATGCAGTGCTAATTCACTTTTTTACCAACAAAACCCATAATCTTGACGGCACAATAAAAGCTGAGACTCATTCGCAGAATAAGTAATGAAACAACTGTGTAGAGTTTTAAACTTGTTAGCTTTCTTACGGCGGAAAAATAAAATGACCTTTAACAATAAAACTCGTAGGGATGCATAGCAAAAGATGAAATTTTAATACTTTGAAGGAAATAAAACTCCATGAGCATACAAAGTTCCCAACATAATTAGCACTGCCACTATCACCGTCTATACACATATATAGGATCAAAATCACTCAGCACCAGAGAAGCACAGGTAGCAGCATTAAACTGCTCCTTCTTCCGCAATCCTTGTGCTTACAAAACGTGAGAGAGGAGATGTGGTTGAAGAAGGAAGATTGTTTGAATTCTTCTGGCTTCTCTCACTCTGTTTTCCTTTTGTTGTTAGCGTGAGAGAGAGGAAAAGTAGTTGAAGAGTGACAGAACATTGCAAAACACATAAACGTGAGGAAGAGGAAGAGTGACAGGAAGGCAAAGTGAGAGAGAAGAAAAATAAGTCAAGAAGAGTATCCTAGGAGGGAGCCGATTCCTGAATATTATATTGACCAAAAAAATAATGATAGCTTAGCTACAATGAAAGGTGAGGGGAGCCGATGCTAAGCCGTTTAGGAGTCGGCTTGAGGGATATGACATTATATATATATATATATATATATATATATATATAAGATAAAAAATAGAATGATCCCTTAGATAAAGGATACTGTGAAGAACATAATTCTTAAGGCATTGGAACTTATATTTTGAGGTATTCTTTGGCAATATATAGTTTTGTCTCAATTATGAGATTATGCTATGAATAACATTTTCAGTGTACCTTTGTCTAAAGCATGGCACTACTTGCCACATTAATTACAGGGAAAATCCCTTAAAAATTCCATATGAATTCTGAAACTTGAAAAAGGTGATCCTAAATCCATAACTCATGACCAAATAGAGATTTTAAATAAGTTAACTCAAATGGTACATTCAGCAACTTGAAGATCTAACTTCATCTTCTTCCGGCTTTATTGTCCATCAATCTCCCAATTCATAAACAACATTATACCTTCCACCAATCTTTGTACGGTTTTTGCACTCATCTTCTCTGTTAAGGATGTTCGCAGTTATATTGAAACTTCTGAATTTGGATAATAAGTTCATTGTATATCTAACTAATTTGGGTGTCAATGATCTCACAACTTCTCACTTTGAAGCATATATTAACAAAAAAAAAAATGAACCAATTCCACCGATGGACTGATGACTTCCTAATTTTAATAGATTTGAGGTATATTTTGATTTATTTGGGAAGTCATCAATAATAAATTAAAGAGATTCTCTTCAGATTTTAAGAAATATCAATCTCAATGGATCAATTGGGGGATTTCAAATTAGAAGATAAATTTTAAATTAAGTTTAAAAAAGTTGTTATTATTGTCAATATAATAATAATTATTATTATATAATGTTTATTCGATATCTGCAGCACTTGATGGATATTGGCATGGTTAGGACTTAGGACTGAATAGCAATGGGGCCCACAAATTGAAAAAAGGTGGAAACCTATAACTAAAAAAGGGAGAAGGCACAGATCTGGAAAAAAAAAAAAAGAAAACGGATGCCAGAAAAGAGAGCTGAGAGACGACCTTAGAGCGCCGCAAAACGAGAAGGACCTCACCTTGAACGCCATCACCCAGCACTACCTTCTCCGTCAGTGACTCAAGCCTTCATCACCATCTAGTGGCAGACCCAGAATTTTAGATTTGTAGGTGCACAATTAGTAGTGGGATTTGGGAAATTTTTTTAAGGAAAGTTTTAAATGCATTAAAAAACAAAAGAATATAAACAATAAAAGAAAAGAAAATAGAGAGGGGGATCTAGAAATTACCACGAGAATTGAGAATAGAGAAGCACAAGATTCAGATTGCACGGCTATTCTCGGTTGGCTGTTACTATAGGCTGTTGACATTATCTGAAATTGAAGCTTGTGGCATTGAAACATTGCTTCCCACATTCGACTTAAACTGCCATCAAAGCAAAAATAACAGAGGAAATACAGAAGTAAGTTCATTTCTTAATATAAGAGTTCATATAAACAAAAACAAATAAATACTCATCCACAAAGCATGTCTTGAGCCTAAGAAAAAACGAAAACGTCTCTTGAACTCCCACAAGACTATTCATTGCATTGTGCTACAAATTTTATCCTAATCTAGGCAAGCTCATTTGTCTATTTAATTCAGTTTCCCCTAATGTTCGTATTAAATGAATGTATATAAACAAATATGTTCACTTAAATAAATAATCTTTTAGGCACAACCAAACACACATTCTTTGTAGCATCCAATTAAAAGCCACAGGATGCTGCATAGATCAGCACTTTGTAAAGGGAAAAAAAAAAAAGAATCTTACCCTTGAATCAACTCCTCAAGTTGTGGTTGAAGCTCTTTGTCCTGCAATTCCTCAAGGAAGCTTTTTTTTAAGGAAGTTTTAAATGCATTAAGCCAAAATATCAAACATAATCTGAATCAGTGACTTGATTGCTGAGACTAAATTGGTCTCACCGGTAAGCCAAAATCAATACCAATATACTTCATCAAATGGAGCTATAACTCTTCTCCACCGCTATGAACAGAGCTTGAGTTTCAGACCAAAACCAGCAAGCAGAGCCGCAAACCTGAGCTAGAGATTCGACCATCACCTTCACAAATCACCTTCATCATCGTCTCTTTGACCACACCTCACCATCTTTGTCGTTGAACTTCATCTCCCTCCCTCAGCATCACAAACACACAACCATGAGTTGGAGCATTGAAGAAAAGAAGCAAAGTTGGCTGATCGGAGACTGTGTTTCACTGTTCCGGGAATCTCTTTAGCACGGGGAGTCGACGGGAAAACAGGAGGCAAAGTGATTTTGCTGTCTTGGTTTTAATTCTCTTCCCTTTCTATATGAATCTGATTTCTGTGGAATTTTCTGTCCTGTGATGGATTTTATTATAGCGGTCGCATGAAACTTAAAAAAAAAAAATAAAAAAGGTTTCTCTGCCTTTTTTTTTGAAAATTTTTAAAGCAAATGGTGAAATAATTAATCAAACTATGCTAATTGGCATGAAAAAAAAAAAAAAAAGACAAACTAATTAAAATTAAAATTAAAGATATAGCACAAAGCACACATATAATTATTAATTAGGAAGCAGGGAATAATACATGTTTAGTGTTACATAAATCACACAATACATGGCTTTTTTATTTTTTGAGTCTAAAATTAAAGTTCAGCCACACTAAGGTCTTCAAACAAGAAAGTGGGAGAAAGAAACATGCTCATGCCCATGCCGATAAGTGAGCCGATCTGCAGACTACAATGATATCATCCGTATGCAGGTGATTAGTTAAAAGCACTAATAATTATATATGAAAGTAAAAAATATTAAATAAAATTATATATATTACAATAATGTATTTACCTCTCACAATATCCCAGTAGTTGACATAACTTTTGAATTTTGATTGGAATTTGAGCTTGGTCTTGGGGTCATCCCATTTCAAACTGTCCCACCAATTTTGTCGTCCTTGGATAAGTATCGACTCAAATTTGGCAGAGTTGAAATCAAATGGTAACTTTTCCAGCTTTGGACATCTGTCTATGACAACGGATTTGAGGGAACGAAAAGGTAAGGGTGCTCCGTGAATGCTCTTAAGTATTGGTAAGTCTTGCAAAATCAGCTCGACAAGCGAACTGAATACAAGAGAAGAACCCATATTCTCATCCTTTATTGTTTCTTCCACTTTTATCACTTCTTCCATTGATTCACATCCATAAATCTCAAGTCGTTGAAGGAGTGGAGCATACTTGAGCCATGTCACATGAGTTACTTGACACGAATAAATTTTCACCATTCGGAGCTTGGCTAACCAATCAACACTAAAGGATATTGACCTCCAATATTCAACCTTGATAAAACAATTTGCTGCAACTTCTTTAATCTAGACACGAACCCTAATGATAATAAAGGCTTCTCATTCAGCTCATCCAAGTCGTGGAAACCAAAATATAAAAGGTAGTATAAGCAAGTTTGCAATTTGGTTGACTCCGATAATTTGTTTAGGCCATCTATAGTCTTGATATCTATCCATAATTCCTCAATATTTGGTAGGCCCTCCAGCTCTTCTAAAATTCTTCTCTCTTCCAATGGTCTTATGAGGATGCCAGTAAGTCTAAACACTCTCAATTGTTGAAGACTTGATATCATTCCCAACAAAATCTTCCATCCCTTGATATGATTGTACATAGTTTGAAAGCTCAGAAATTTTAAATTTGTCAAGGACTGCAACTTGATCAAAAACTCTGGTTTTGGTATATCCATTGATATGAAAAGAAAGATATTCCAAAGAAGTTAAACCCCCAATGTCTACAAATTCTTGTCCACTAACATGTAGTTCCAAGACTTCTAATCTCTTCATGTATTTAATATCTTCCACTTGACATTGTATCTCTTTCAATAAGACTAATGTCGTGACACCTGTAGGATCTATACTTTTTTGTGATTCCCATCCATTTGTGATTGAAATCCTCTTCACAAGTTCCATATTATCATGATCTTCTGGTAATAACCACAATGCCATGTCACGAATCATATCATGCATTTTAACTATACGAGATACAAAAAAATCATCTTCAACACTTTCTAGCAAGCACGAAAGCTTCAACTTTTCAATAACAGACTCACCATGATCACGTATATCTTGAACACTCATTGTCATACCTTTATAAAGAAATTTCTCCCACATCCATTTATCGATGAGATCAAAAACTAGAATCTCATAATCTTCTGGGTATAATGCACAGTACAAGAAACATCGCTTTTCTACCTTTTCTAACTTGTCATAACTAAATTTAAGGATAGAGAATACTTTTTCTCCAAATCTGGTCCAATCCAAAAAGAACTTGCTAAGTTCTTTATTGAATGTTCCCAAGCTTCAACACTCTTCACTCCAACCATGCTACTTCCTATTACAATCAATGCAAGGGGTAGCCCTTCACATTCCTTTGCCATATTTTCTGCTAGCCTTGGAATGTTTGGATGTGAGTTTAGAGTTTCTTCACCAACTTTCATACAAAACAACTCAAGTGCCTCTTTCTCTGTTAAAATTTGGACCTTGAATTTTTTTTGAACTTGCATTTTTGCGCATACATTTTCTAATCGTGTTGTGAATAACACTTTAGATTGAAATTTAGTATCCTTTGGATGCGGCACTCCCATTAATTTCAAGTCCAACTGATCCCATATGTCATCCAATAATAAGACAAATTTCTTTTCTTTAAGGACTCCATATATCTTTGCTGCCTTTTCCATCTTGATTACTATTTACGATTCCAAATGTCATCCCAATCCTTATAATTTTCTAATAGTATCCATAATACTATTCAAGTTGGGCTCTTTTGACACCACCACCCACATCACAAAATCAAATCCTAGCCTTCTCTTCCCAAGTTCATTGTTAATTTTCTTTAGAAGGGTAGTCTTCCCTACCCCACCCATCCCATATAAACCAATAATGCCAACATTCTCTTCTTCAATACTCTTCCATACCTTGTTAAACATCAAATCTAATCCTACTACTTCATCCGGAGGCATTTCAATTGGCTCTTCAATTGGCTCGGGTGGTCTTCTGTGAGCAATTTTGAAATTTTCACTATATCTTTTCCCCTCTGCTGCTAAATTATCTACATTATTAAACATCTTAGCAACTTTCTTTCCTAGCTTGTAGCTTGACTTACAATTCCTTGGGCAACATTTACTTAGGCATTTGTCTTGAATTTCTTTGGCTCCTTGGACTTCAATATTCGTGACTTCTGTGTTAAGTATAAATTATTAATTTTGATTTTTTTTTTAAAAAAAAAAAATTGTATGGAGCATTTTATACTAAACATACTTTCCAATCAATTTTCAACAAGCATGAGAAAAATTTTCCAATAAATTCTTTAATCCTAAAGTCATTTTCTCTCCTAATCATTAGCTTTGAGACCTAACTTACCTAAACTTCTTTATATCCAAAAACATTGGTAGAAAAATGGAATTTGAGATATATATGTATATTAATCAATTGTTAGAAATCATATGCGGCCCTAATATTAGGCTGAAGTAGACAATAGATATATTCATTTGTGCAACCTATGTTCTTATAAACTCTTCCAGTACCTAAACCCAAAACCTTATGATTGGAGAGAACATTAAATATTGTAATTTTTTAAGAAGACCAAACACTAAAATTAAAAATTAAAAATATGATTTATCCTTAGTTAAACCTCGTATATTCTTCCCTCTCACCACATCATAATCCTAAATCATTAACCTTAAACCCTGAATTACCCAGAGAGTCTAACCTCTATGATGAAAAATATTATTATTATTAAAATATTTTATTATAAAATAAAAAATATATTTATTATTAAAAAATAATTATTTAATATAAAAATTATATATTTAAGAATAAAAAATTATTATAATTATAACATATGAAGATAAAATATATTATTACAAGTAAAAGCAATATTATTATTCAATTAATTTGAATAAAAATTATATTTTTACAAATAAAAAATATTATTATAAAATTTATTTAAAATAAAAATAAATCTTTATAAATAAAAATATTAAAATTATAAAATTTTCTAATATAATTTTAAATAAAAATATCATCATAATGAAAATATATTATTTTTATTTAGTTTAAAATAATATATTTTTAAAAAATATATTACTTTTATAATAAAATATATTATATGAAATTATTTTAAAGTAAAATATGTTATTATAAATAAAAAATATACTATATGGTTAGAAAATATATTATTATAGAATTAATTTGAAACAAATATATACTATTATATTTATTATAAATAAAATTGTTATTACATTAATTAGAGAAGATGTAAATTAATTTATATAACATATAAATAAAAAATATAATTTAACATATTAGGTAGAATAGTGAATTGCTATAATTCCTCCTCCCATCCCATCTTAAATCAAACAACGAAAAATTAAAAACCCCTCACCTTCTCCCCAACCAACTAAACCAAATAAGGTAATACTCTAACCGTTCCTTCTATCTCCTCCCCTCCATCCCCTCCCTTTAAACCAAACAAATCTAAAAGATTTTCATACTCAACTAGAGGAGGCATAGCCGGAATACACCAAAGCATTTTAAAAAAAAATCGAAGTTAAGAAGGAATACAAAGAAAGAGGCTTCTTTACGTGTGAGATGGCGCAATGTGTGGTCCCAACTCAAGACTATGAAACATGTGAGATGTGGTCAGGGGAATGCAAGTTTATTAAGTAGCCTAATAAGCTTAGTCTCTGAACTCTCTCCAATTTAAATAATTTTAATTATAGATTTAAAAATATTTAAAAAAATATGTGTATAAATATTATATTAAAATATAGGATTAAGGTGAAAATTTAGCAACAAAATTTTTACTATGAGCTTATGGTACAATTAAGTTTTGAATGTATAAAAGTAGACATGATCTTTTAACAACGGAATAATTTTAACAATCCTGTTAATGGCTCAAACATCTTATAAAGTAGAAGGGAGAACAAGTGGGTCCCCCATAAAGAAGAGATGGAAGTCTGAGTTAATTTAATGAAATTGTTAAAATTGCTCTATTTTTAAGAAACTTATTTACTTTTACACTCTTCAAAACTTGACTATGCCATACGCTCAAAGTGAAAAGCTTTATTGCTAAAATTACACTTTAACCCTATAACATAACAAAAATATAAAATAAAAATTAACAAATTGTATTGTTCAATTTATCCCATCCTTTATTAAATTCATAACTTATTGGCTTATTTTTATGAGTTTAAACGTTAAAAAATTGAATCAAAAACATTAACGACCTTTTATTTTACATAAATTATAGTAACCTTCCCCTATTTTTGAAAACGTACTATATAAACCTTCATTAAAATTAAAATATATGTTAGGAAAATCTCCTTCATATATTTCAATTTTCATCTATCCATCAAAAAGTTAGTTTTTAAACCCCAACCTATTACCACATCAAATTAAAATCATACAAATCATTTATATTTTAGTAAGACTGTTCTTGCAGCCTTATGTTGTAATTTGATCATACAAATGGATTTCTAAGTTTTCTACATGATTTTCTTCTATTATTTTACTTGTTTCCTTTCTCTAATGTCCATACTATACTTTCTGAATTTTTCTGGACATGTTGATTGATGACTACTCATCATGTAAAAAACACTTCAAAATTTGACTCATAAGAAAATTTTAAAAAGAAAGAACAGCTTAGATGCAAAATACCTGTTGAATGTTGTCAACGTTTTCCAGCCATCTATTTATTTCGTGTGCTATTTGCATCCCTTGTGTGTTCACAGCTTCATCAACTCCGGTCTTCAAATCCTCTTTCATGCTTTGGAGATCTTCCCATTTTCCTTTCAGTGACTCCAAATTCTCTTCCAGCTTGTAAATATAGTCAGCTTCTTTCTTGGCACAACCACACAGACACTTGGTAATGTCCCATATGATTCCCCCGACTTGATCCATATGCCTCACAGTTATTTCCCAGCAATGTTAAGGTTTCATTCCTCCAAAACCAAACAACAAAGCGTGCAAGTTAGAGCGATTTCTTTATCTGTAAAAAAACTGTATACATTGCATAATCAACAGAGCTTACCTCTTTGTTCCAAGATATTACGATCAGTTGGCTACCTACACATCAGTTGATCCTTTTTATAACAGGATTTTAAGCAATGATGGATTCATATTTTGTTTTGGAATAAAATGGAGGTATCTTGTTCTTGCTTCAACTTCAGTTTAAGTTTTCTTTTGGTTAGGCATTGATCCTTAATTGATCTGCTTTTGTTTTCTATTCTTTATGCTCAATTTTGTCTTTGTTCTTACTTGATCTGCACTGATTCTCCATGGATGTCAACCAATGCAAGCTTCCTTCTATTATATATTTATATTAAAAAAATAATAATAAAATATAAGTAAAGAATGTTACCAAATAAATAATAAATAATTTCAGCTTTTCTAATTTTAGTGAAATAAAATCTTTTAAGTTTATAAACTTAAGTAGATATATTTTTTCCCTTAGATGTATCTTCTTTCATCGTATACTACGTATTTTATATATTATATAACCATAACTAAAAATGATTTCAAATTTTATTAAAAAATTTTAATAAATTGATTTCAAGAATTTCTTTTTTTTTTTTTTTTGGTTTTTTATTCGATAAATTTTCTAATTACTCTTAAATTAAAATATTATTAAAGATAAATTTGGATATATATATTACTTATGTTTGTGAAAGACATGCTTCCTCCAAAAAAATTTCATATTCCCTCGATTAGTTATAATATAAAATAAAAGCGAAACTTACTCTTCCTTTGAAAATTTAGTTGATTCCGCCGGAGCCTTTTTATTTTTTGGAAAAAAAAAATATACTGCAAATTAAATCTAATACTCCCTCCGGTCCTAATTATAAGAGCTATTTACCAGAATTTGGAGAGATTAAGGTGAGAAGTTAAATTAGTTAATTATAATTATTTTCCAAAAATACCCCTCTGGAAATTGAAAATTACATAAAGCCAAAATTATTGTGGAGTACTATTTTATGGTCCTTTACATTCGTAACTCGTAAGTACCAGCGCATAGAAGTGAGTTTCCCTGTATTAATCTTGATGGTGTGCTGAGTTAAATTGGAACAAAAAATTAATGACTTTGGATGGATAGCTAAAAAAAAAAATATTTTTAAAGGAATATTAATATTTAAAAATAAAATAAAGTAGAATCTCTCATTTGATAGAATATAAGAATGTTGTTAAATTGATTATTGTGGAAGAAGTATTCTTGGGGGTAATATGGGAAAAATAAGGCAAAAATTGCTCAAAATTATTTTATAAGAAAAAAGCATAATTGAGGTGTATATAATATTAATGAATTGCAAACATTATTTACTTTATAAAATATATAAGTATATTATTAAATTATTATTGTCTTTAATTATTGTTGAGAAAGTATAAATAGGGGTATTATAGGAAAAATTTGACAAAAGTTAAAACTTGCTCTTATAATTGGATTCAAAACCAACTCTAAAAAATGTTCTTATAATTGGGGCGGAGGAGTATTTTAAACGGGCTAATACCATTTTATTGTATACACCATTTTCTATTGTATGGACAATAAGAAATATTTATTTGTAATTTTTTATAATCATCTATTTTAAATGCCCCTATAAACTACAATTATATAATTAGCAACGACAAAATTTTTATTAAAATGAAGCACTTTTTAAATCCCAACGTATTAAAAAAAAAAATTCAATGTCTCCAATTTAATAAAATTCTAACATGTCTATTATCTAACAGCATCAATTATAATAAAACACAAGGAAAGAATAATAATTCTTGTTTCTGGCCTTTATCTTTTTGTTTGATTATTTAGTACTCCATCCCTATTTAATTGTTTCATTTTTCCTCCATACATTCCCTTTCATTAATTTTATCATTATTACTTTGTCTCATTTACCTACTTATAAATCAGAACATATTTTTTCGGGCAAAAAAGGACATATTTGAGAAAAATATGTTTTCATTATATTTATTACTTTTAACTAGTTTTAACAGTTTTTTTAAATCACACAATTTTGTTATTTAGATCTTATAATAAGAAATGAAAATAGTATTATTAAATTTATAAATTATATGATCAAAATATAAATTTATGCATACAAATTGTGAGCTTGAAATTAAGTCAATTGTATAATGCCGTGTTAACTTATGAGTAGTAGTCTGAATGAATTCATGTGTAATAAAATGTTTCACGAATATATTTATGGGGATTTTCCCCTTTTTATAAAAAAATAATCATGGATCATATATATATATAAAGGATTCGAAATTTAAATTTGGGTTATGTAATTTTGAATAAAAATGTAAATATCAAAAGAAGATAACAAATCTCCATATGGATACGTAGATCTAATGTCACAATAGGTTTCAATATATTTTAATACATTATTATATAAAATCGAATATTGTATAAAAAAAATAATGCGCATAATTTTTTTTTAGGTGAGATAACAGAGCTTTCATTGTTCAATGATATATATTTCATTCATCACTGTCTGCATTATTAATGTCTGGAAAGAAGTCAGAGCACAAACAGTGCTCCATTGTGCAGTACTTTCCAAAGTTTTAATTGATAGAGGAAATAATAAGGTTATATTTTAAATTTTTTCCTTTTAATAACTAAGGGATATGGGGGTAATTTGACCCAAATTTTAAATCCCTAATTATGACACATGCGACATATAATTTTTTACGTTCAGTGACCCAAATTAAAATTTAAATAATTCAACTATCTTTATATAAAATTTTCCCAAAATATAATCATTCATTCTTGGCACAAACACACTAACTTGGTCATTTCCCATATGATTCCCCCAACTTGATCCATAGGCCTCTCTCACTTATCTTCCAAACAATATAAAGCTTTCATTCCTCCAAAATCACACAACAAAGCGTACAAGTTAGACAGCAATTTCTTTTTCTGAAAAACCAATCCTATATCCACTGCATAATCTTTAGAGTTTTTAGTTCCAAGAGATCGCCATTTATATATGCTCAATTGGGTAGCTACACATTTTATTCAATTTATTATGGCATTTTAAACAATGATGGATGACCTTTTCTTTTAGGGGGGAAAAAATGGAAGTATCTTGTTCTTGCTTCAACTGTAATTTTTCTTTTAGTTGGGCATTTATTTTTAATTGATCTGCTTTTGCTTTCTATATTTTATCCATAGCTCTGATGTTAGTGAGCAAGTTAGGTATCATCATTATATGTTGATGATTTAGGAAGCGTGAGAATCAAAAGTAGAAGATACGAAAGAAAGGAAAAAGATAAAACCAAGAAATGAAGAAAAGAATAAAGATAGAGAGAACATGTACAAATCCAGCAAGCAACCTTTTGATGCTAGAGAGTTTTGTTTTACTTAATATATTTATCACTTTTATCAAACTGGCTTTAACTTTAAACAAATGTATCCAAATAGAGGAGTATGGTGATGGCATCCACCATTCTCATTATATTGCAGGGAAGCACAGTTGCTATGTAATTTTATATGTATCTTCCCCCAACTTATCCTTAATATGTAATGCCAAATATATCTAATTTACAAAAATCTATAATAAAAAAATTGTTCCACCAATCTTGAGTTTGGTGATTTTGGAATATAATAATCAAGTGGTAATCAAATCGAAATTTCAAATTGTAAAATAATTTAACTTGATAAATTTATTAAAAATAGAATAGGAAAATAATTAAATGCAAACTTATATACTTTTGTTTTCATTCATCAACTTTTCTTATTTAAATATAAATAACTTTTACTTTTTTAATTCAAAGAAGATCTTCAAAACTCAAATACACTTCAAAAAATGGAACCACAAAAAATATAAGAAAGTTATATATATCAGGCACATATGCTTCATGCCAATCATGCTTATGATTTGATGGCGTTATTAATCTCCCTCAACGGTTGTCGGTCTACTCTTGAAAGTTGGATGTGTAATTTAATAGTTATGTCATTATTAAATATGACAAAATTGCTTTAAATTATTTTTAAAAATAAAAATAAAAAATAGTAGGATTGAAGTGTATCTGTTATTAACTAGTTGCAAGCATTACTCACTTTATAAAATATATAGGTGCATTATTAAATTATTATTATGTTTAATTATTATTGAAAAAGTATCAATAGAGGTATTTTGGGAAGAAATTGACAAAAATAAAAATTTTATCCTATAATTAAGACTAAGATCAACTTCCAAATATTATCCTATAATTAGGACCGGAAGGAGTATATCACATCCTTCACATTAAAAAAGGCAATTAAAGACACTGATATGATATTTATGGTCAGCTGGCTAGCAGCTAGCTATGCATCAGTTGATCCTTTTTATAACAGGATTTTAAACAATGATGGATTGATATTTTGCTTTGGAATAAAAGGGAGGTATCTTGTTCTTGCTTCAACTTTAGTTTAAGTTTTCTTTTGGTTAGGCATTGATTCTTAATTGATCTGCTTTTTACTTTCTATTCTTTATTCTCAATTTTGTTTTTGTTCTTAATTGGTCTACATTGATTCTTCATGCAATGCAAGCTTCCTTCTATTATATATTTATATTAAAAAATAATAAAAATATAAGTAAAGACTGTTACCAAATAAATAAATAAAAAATTATGCTTTTCTAATTTTAGTGAAATAAAATATATTAAGTTTATAAATTTAAGTAGATAATTTTTTTCTTAAATATATCTTCTTTCATCGTATATTATATATTTTATAACCATAATTAAAAATGATTTCAAATTTTATTAAAAAATTTAATAAATTGATTTCAAGAATTTCTTGTTTTTGTTTTTTTATTTGATAACTTTTCTAATTATTCTTAAATTAAAATATTATTAAAGATAAATTTGGATATATATTACTTATGTTCCTCCAAAAAAAAAAAAAACAATATTCCCTCTATTAGATATAATATATAAAGGCGAAACTTACTCTTCCTTTGAAAATTTAGTTGATTCCGCCGGAGCCTTTTTATTTTTTATCTTTTTATTTTTGGGAAAATTACTCACAGGTCCCAAGGAAGACACATATTTACAGTTAGGTCCCTTGAATTTACGAATTACCAAGTCCCAAGGGACTTGTGAGTAATTATTTCAGAATGTAAAATTACTTTGCTGCCCAGTGCATATTTCACACAAACGATTAACAACACAAAATGCATAAATTAACAACACAAAATGCATAAATTAACCACAACTTCGAAAACCTTCAATTTGTCATGTCTCATTTCCGAAGTTGTGGTTAATTTATGCATTTTGTGTTGTTAATTTATGTATTTTGTGTTGTTAACGCCTCCAGAAGTAAGACATGAGATTGAAGGTTTTCGAAGTTGTGGTTAATTTATGCATTTTGTGTTGTTAATTTATGCATTTTGTGTTGTTAATCGCCTCTGGAAGTGAGAAATGACAAATTGAATGTTTTCAGAAGTTGTGGTTAATTTATGCATTTTGTGTTGTTAATCGCCTCTGGAAGTGAGACATGACAAATTGAAGGTTTTCAGAAGTTGTGGTTAATTTATGCATTTTGTGTTGTTAATTTATGCATTTTTGTGTTGTTAATAAATACATCGTGTAGAAATATGCACTATGGGCAAGAAAGTAATTTTACATTCTGAAATAATTACTCTGAAGTCCCTTGGGACTTGAGTAATTTCGTAAATTCAAGGGACCTAACCGTAAATATGTGTCTTCCTTGGGACTGTGTGGAGTAATTTTCCCTTTATTTTTTGAAAGAAAGAAATGACAAATTGTATACTGCAAATTAAATCTAATATTAAAGACGGGGCTAATACTGTTTTCTATCTACAACAATGTTGATATAACAAGTATTACTTTTTTCTAATACTCCTCCAGTCCTAAATATAAGACATAGTTTGTAGTACAATTTACATTATAAACTATGTTTTATATTTAGGACCTAAGTAATATTAAAGACGCTGCATATACAAGTTTTTATATACCATTTTGAGCTTCCGAAGTTTCTGGAAGCACGTAATTAATGACAGTTTTTTCTTTTTCCTTTGTTTTTGGGTAAAGGATTGCTTCATGATGTATGTAATATTTATTATATAATTTAGTTTTTATGGTTGCCAGTTGGAAAAATTTTTAATTGTATGCATAATGAGAAATATTTATTTGTAATCATAATAAATCAGGTAATTGTTTTATAATCATCCATTTTAAATGCCCCTATAAACTACAATTATATAATTAGCAACAATAAATTTTATTAAAATGAAGCACTTTTTAAATGCCAACGTATTAAAAAAAAAAAATTCAATGTCTCTAATTCAATTACATATCTTTTTGGCCTTTATCTAACAGCATCAATTATAATTCTTGTTTTTGGCCTTTATCTTTTTGTTTAATTGTTTCATGTTTCCTCCGCACATTCCCTTTCGTTAATTTTCTCATTATTAATTTTTTCTCATTTACCTACTTATAAATCAGAGCATATCTTTTCGGGCAAAAAGCCAAAAAGGACATATTTGAGAAAAATATGTTTTCATTATATTTATTACATTTAACTAATTTTAACAGTTTTGAAAATCACACAATTTTGTTATTTAGATCTTATAATAAGAAATAAAAATAGCATTATTAAATTTCTAAATTATATGATCAAAATATAAATTTATGCATACAAATAGTCAACTTGTAATTAAGTCAATTACATAATGTCGTGTTAACTTATGAGTAGCCTAAATCAATTCCAGTGTACTAAAATGTTTCACAAATATTTTTGAAAGAATCCTATATAAATATGGTTGAATTACGTAAATTCTAATTTGAGTTACTAAACTTAATAAATTATTAATTAAGTTATGTGACACAATTAGAGATTTAGAATTTGGACCAAATTACTTCTATATCCTTTAGTTATTAGGAAAAAAAAAGGCAAAATTGGAGATAAAACAATATTATTTATGCATTACATAAAAACCCTAATATTCATTGGAGGCTTCAATACAGTCAGAAAATTGGCAAAGAAGGCTACAACAAATTGGTTCTAACGTTAAATCTCCATTCCTTGATCCCGTTTAATTAATATATGTACTGGAGGTAGTATAGCATATTAGTGCAACATTTTTGTGATTACTTTCTGGGTCGTGTCCTCTCTGCCTCCGTCTTCATCCTTTCGGCATGGCAGATTTTCTTCAGTTGTTCTTAAGATTTTGAATGATTAAAAACGTCCAATACAAAAATTGGAAAAGAGAAGTTTTCCGTACAATTATGTTATAAATCCAAGCTATTTTTTTAAGATGAAGGAAAGGTCGTGACTCGTGACAATTAAAAGGGAAACTCACTGGAAGTTGGTTCCCAGACTTCTCGCCTGTTTCGTCAGGGAAAGATTCCCAACGAGAATTTAGATATATTAAGAATTGAGAATCAGAATTAGTTGGCCAATAAAATAAAGATTACTGGAGGCATTTTATTTTCCTTGGATTATGGGTTGGGGGTATTATTGAAAAATAATCAATATTTAAATATTTTAGATTGGGTCATTGACCCAATTTATAATTTGTTCAATTTATCAGCCTTATATAAAATTTTCATATTTTAACCATCTTAATATGGGATTCTCCCATTATTTTTATATGGGATTTTCCCCTTTTTATAAAAAAATAATCATGGATCATATATTCATGATATATATATATATATATATATATATAAAGGATTCAAAATTTAAACATGGATCATATAATTCTGACTAAAAATATAGGGATGGGTTATTCGCTTACTCTTAATTTGCCTATGTTTTGCTTACCTCTCTTAATGTCGTTAGATTATAATCTCATCTAACGACACAGAGATTTGAGGATAAAATAAACTCTTTTACTCTTTCCTCTCTCCCAGCCTCTCTTTCCAAAATCGCTATCTTTCCCTCCACTCCATTTACCCTAAGGCCCCGTTTGGTACAAAAAACTTGGGAGAGGGAATGAGAACTTAATAAAGTTCCCTCCGTAAAAACACGTTTGGTTACCCAAGTGCCCAGAACCCAAGTTCCCGCCCATCACTCTTCCTCATATGTGGGAACTTGAGATCTCACCAAAATTAGTGGGATCTCAAGTTCCTGTCATATTCATTCACTTTTTTTGAATGATTTGCCCTCGAAATTCAAATTTTGGCGGGGAAGTTTGAACTTGGCGGGAAAGTTTGAATTTGACGAAATTTTTTTTTCCAAAAGTTCGAACTCAACAAGAAATTTTTTTTAAAAAAATATATTTTAGCAAAAAAAATATTTTTCTTTTTTTATTTTGAATTAATTTCTTTTGAGGGTAAAATAGACATTTCCTAATTCTTTACCAACTACCCACCCTTCATTTTCTTACTACCAAATAACTCAATCCATCTTCCCTCATTTTTCAAATCTTCCTTTCCCTTTCTTTAAATTCCTTTCCCTTCTCCCAAATTCTTTGAATCAAACGGGCCCTAAATGTTGCCGTCGGCCTTGGAGACTCACCTTCACGCTGAGACTTTTTTTTCCCCTTCAAAATTTACGCGGAGACGTTGTACGATTAAGAAAACAAAAAAGTTACGCAATCTTCTTCACTCTTTTATTTACTTTCCCAAGAAATTCACATCCCGTATTCTTCCTCCTTTGTATTATTAATATTATTTTAATCAATCCCAAGATCTCCAATCTCTTTCATCAGCGGTTGTTTGTTTTGATTGTTTCTGTATTTTACGCGTCACTGAGTACTCGGTTTAGGCTGTGATTAAATCTCCACTGTTAGATGAGATTATAATCTAACAATATCGAGAGAGATAGATAAAGGTTAGTAAAATAAGAATAGGCAGAATAACTTATCTCAAAAATATAAATGTCAAAAGAAGGCAACAAATCTTCACGTGGATACACAGTTCTACCGTCACAATAGATTTCAATTAATTTTAATACATTATTATATAAAATCGAATATCGTATAAAAAAAATATTGTTCATACTTTTTTAGGGAGATAACCGAGCTTTCATTGTTTGATGATATATATTTCATTTACCACTGCCTGCATTATTAATGTTTGAAAAGAAGTCAAGCACAAACAATGCTCTGTTGTACGTACTTCCCAAAGTTCTAATGGATAGAGCAAAATAATAAGGCTATATTTTTAATTTTCCCCTTTTATTACTAAAGGATATGAAGATAATTTGACTCAAATTTTAAATCCCTAATTATGACGTGTAACCTGATATATAATTTGTTAAGTTCAATAACCTAAATTACAAATTTAAGTAATTCAATTGTCTTTATAATGGATTTTTGTAAATATAATCATTCATTCTTGGCACAAACACACAAACTTGGTCATGCCCCATATGATTCCCCCAACTTGATCCAGATGCTTCTCTCACTTATCTTCCAAACAATGTCAAGTTTTCATTCCTCCAAAATCACACAACAAAGTGTACAAGTTAGAGCAATTTCTTTTTCTGAAAAACAAATCCTATTATCCACTGCATAATTTTTAGAGCTTTTAGTTCCAAGTAGTGGCGGAGCCACACTGGTGTTTATGGGGGCAAGTGAACCCACAAAGTTTTTAAAATATATATATATTGTGAGGGAATTTTGTAACAACTTCTTGAGTAGTGTAGTGGTTATCACGGCCTTTCATAGCAGAGGTCCCCAGTTCCATCGGTATCTTCCTCCTTTCTTTGCCCTTGGCCAATAGCTTCTTTGCCCTTAGCCGATAACAAAACAATCCATCGCATAGCTGAATTGATTTGGTGGTTATTCAATATCTTCCTCCTTTCTTTGCCCTTGGCCAATAGCTTCTTTGCCCTTAGCCAATAACAAAACAATACAATCTCTTGTATTGATAATCTAGTAAGTTCACATTTACTCTAAGAATTCGAGGTATTACAATTTTTTGACTTAAAATATCATGCTTTAGATGCCTCGGTGCCCACTATCCATAATGTAAAAGGCCATAAAAAATAAAGAGTGACATGATCGCTCCTGTTTGCTAGTGCTTTAACCTTTAGTTTAAGTAATGTCATTTAGAAGCAAAAGATATGGCTATAACTTGTGCATTTGGCTGTAAGGCTCATTTGAGATTGTCTTATTTTGATTCTCGTAAGGATTTAGAGCCAAGTATAGTGCAATCGGTATATCTTAGCGTGATTGACATCTAAAGAAAGTGGTGAATTCTTGAGTACTTCGAGTGAGATGCTTTGAGATTTTCGAAATAAATCGGTTGCGGATTTAAATTTGTATCAACTATGAACTATTGTGTATTGAGGATTTTGTATTTTTGGCTTTGGAATCTATTAAGCTCCCATGAGTTTAAATTATTCATAAGGATGACAATCTTATAATCAACAATATTTTTTAATGCATTTAAAAGTTTCTTTAAAAAAAAAAAAATCGGGGGCGCTGCCCCCGAACCCCTAACTCCCTCCATTAATTGTGCACCCACAAATTTAGAATCCTGGCTCCGCCACTGGTTCCAAGAGATCGCCATTTATATATGCTCAGTTGGGTAGCTACACATTTTATTCAATTTATTATGGGATTTTAAACAATGATGGATGACCTTTTCTTTCAGGAAAAAAATGCAAGTATCTTGTTCTTGCTTCAACTGTAACTTTTCTTTTGGTTAGGCGTTGATTTTTATAATTGATCCACTTTTGCTTTCTATATTTTATCCATAATTCTGATGTTAGTAAACAAGTTAGGTATCATCATTATATATGAGCGTGAAGATGTTGCAAGATCATATATGCTTGACGATCTGGGAAGCGTCGAATCAAAAGCGAGAAGACACAAAAGAAAGGAAAAAGATAAAACTGAGAAATGAAGGAAAGAATAAAGATAGAGAGAACTCCAATTTTGAGTTTGGAGATTTTGGAATATAATCAAGTGGTAATCAAATCAAAATTTCAAATTGTAAAATAATTTAACTTGATAAATGTATTAAAAATAGAATATGATAATAATTAAATTCAAAACCTATATACTTTTGTCTTCATTCATCAACTTTTCTCATTTAAATACAAGTAACTTGTACTTTTTTAATTCAAAAAGCTCTTCAAAACTCAAATACGTACACTTTGAAAAATGGAACCACAAAAAATATAAGAAAGTTATATATCAGGCACATATGCTTCGTGCCAATCATGCTTATGATTTGATAATGTTGTTTTATTTTAATTTTTTTCTGTTTGATTTGATCTCATATGGTGTGGTCATGCAAGGTTGGCTTCTTTTTTCTTTTTCTTTTTTTGCATGCTTGTACTATAGAGATTAATGAAGATAATTGGACTCTTCTCATATAGTGTGGTCATGCAAGGTTGGCTTTTTTTAGTTGACCATATTGTCGGGCTATTTCAGTGTGAATATGAAAATTATGTGATCAAGAAATCTGGGACACAAAAATCAGTGATCTTTTATATGCACCGCTAATTTAAGGTAATATATCACATCCTTCACATTAAAAGGGGAAATTAAAGATACTGACATGATATTCATGATAAAAAATTGTAGTATAAAATATTAGTCTAACCCACTCCACTGACATTCATAATATGACATGTATTGACCCCACTGTACTGGTGTTACTAGAGTAATTTCTAGCGGTCATTTTCATTTCACATGTTTTTGCTGATATATAATGCTTTTTTGGGGTTTTTGCTTTGGACCTTGAAGCTTCATACACACAGACACACCTCTCCTTATTAACGCAAGGCCTAATTAAATAATTTGAGTACATTAAGGATGTTGGTTGAATTAGTTAATATGATATATTATTTATAAGACAACCTAATCATCTCCATTAATTCCTTCCCTCCTCGACAAACACATGAAACGGATCTTAGATTTATGATCAACGTAAACTCTCCAATTAGGTTTTTTATTAAAGATTGGAGGACTATACATTAGGCTCAAGACCTTGGTTACAGTTATATGCATGCATGTGAGGCCATATAGCAGATAGCATTTCTTATCATTAGTGTAACTTTAGATTTTGTAGATGCTTGGCATTTCCTTCTCTTATTCCTCCCATTTATCCTATACCCTCTGCTACCTATCTTTACTCTTTATTTTTTTGATGAAATATCTTTACTCTTTATTTAGGGTAAAGGTACAAAAATACACATATGTTTTTTTACCCAGGAGTCTGAAAGCACCAAATACTTTTTTGGGTGTAAAAATACACATGTGATTACAATTTAGGAGTAAAAGTCACACCACCATTCAAATCTAACTTAACAGTGTTAACTTTGGGGTGGGGCCCACACCATTTTTACAAAAATACAAAAATGCCCCTAATTTAAAAAGAAAAAGAACCCCCCTTCTGCTCTCGATCCAGTTCCTCTGAAACCCCTGGCTCAAGCTCCCGATCTGACCACCCCCTCTCGCAGCTCTCGATCTAAAATCCCCCTCCAAGCTCGATCTGACCCCCCTTCCTTCCAAGCTTGATCTGATCTAAGATTTACACCTTTTGCTCCACCGCCGGCGACGCCTTCATCTCCTCCGCTAATGGCCCCAACTCCACCTTTGCCGAGCCCTCTTTCTCTATCCCCTCCATCAAAATTTGTTCTGCTTATATATCTTCTGTAGCTATCAACTAAATCATTTCTGAATTCCTATGCTACGAGAGGCTACATTATTTGAAGCCCAATCTATCTCGATACAATGTATAGTCATTTAGCCGGGAACATAGTTTAACTTCCTGGTTTGTTAGCACAGAGTTGAAAGAAAGAAAAGAAAACCAGAAATTCAAGGAGTTCTATCCTGATTTTTTAATCTATTATCTGTTGTTAATTTCTTATCCTCCTACTCTGGTTATAATTGAAAGTCACAACTAATTAACTAATATGTTGTGTTTATTCTTAGCACGGTTTAACCTACACTAAAGGGGAACTTGTTTCTTTATTAGATTCGGTTGTTTTCGAGATGTAACAGACAAAATTAAATCAGGAGAATACTATTTCCCTTTCATTTTATATTCTTGGCAGCTGTAGCAAATTTTAATGAGTAAACTCAATTATCACAGGTCTTCCAACATTTTCTCCATTTTCCAGTCCTCTTTACGTACTTCTTCTCAATTAATACTTGGCATTTGAATATTCAATATCAAATCTGACTTATTTGCTGATGATAGTTTCTGTTTGACAGGCAAGACCACCATACTTAAGATCTTAGGAGGGAAGCACATGTTGGAACCAAGCATGGTTCATGTACTTGGAAGATCAGCTTTCTAGACACCACTTTAATAATCTGTGTTATCTTGGTGGAGAGGTTGGTGCAATAATATCTCTATCGTTGTCCTTTTTACTCCAAAAAAGGAATTTGAAAACACCGTTAAGATTTATATATACATGGATGAGGATCAATCAACAAATGCGAAATTGAAGAAATTAACTACTGTGATAAATATATGATTTTTTTGTTTCACTGCAACTGCAACTCTGTCTGTCGATTGTTCATGGTTGTTTGTCAAAGAAGCAGAGGTGTGGAGGGTGATTCTAGAGGGCATTTTGGTATTTTTCATAAAAAGATGTGGGCCTCACCCCAAAGTTAACACCGTTAAGTTAGATTTGAAAGTGGTGTAACTTTTGCTCCTAAATTATAACCACGCGTGTATTTTTATGCACCCAAAAAAAAGATTCGTTTACGCGGCTATTCCTAAGGATAAAACACGCGTGTATTTTTACACCTTTACCCCTTTATTTATAATGGAAAACGTGACAGAAAAAAAGGAGGGTGTGGTGTCGTTGTGCGTGTGGGGGAGGGGCCCAAATTTTTTAGAAAAAAAATTAAACAAGAAGTATTTTGTTTTTGGCTTAAAAAGGAACATACGTTAGATGCCTCTAATGTAATTTTTGGAATATTATATTCGAAGTCGACTTTAAACTAATATAAAAACTCACTTTTCTAACTCAATTTTTACTAAAATCCAACATAGGAAGTATTTGAAAATTTTAAAAATGAATAATGCACTTACAACATCAATATTTACCGAAAAAGTTTAATTTTTCATCCAAAAAAAAAAAAAAATCACCGGCGAATTTCCTATATTAGTTTCTATATTGAATGAACTGTTGCTTTAATAAAAATTTGTGAATTTATTAGGACATAGATGTCAGGCTGAATTTTCAATTTTCATTTACAATAATTTAACTCTTTCAAGGAGAATTATGTCAAGGGCTAGTAAAAAATGATCCATTATTTACCTCTTATTGATAAAGTGATTAGACTTATACTCACTTTTCTAGTTTCTACACCTACGAAGATAATCAAGAATAGACTTTGAAATAGAATGGAAGACTAATTTCTTAATAATTCTTTGATTACATAAGAAATTATTTTGAGTTTTAGCATGGATTCAATTATAGATGAGTTTAACAATATGAAAATACGTAGATTAGATGCCTCTAAGAAGTATTTTATTTTTGGCTTAAAAGGGAACATAGGTTAGATGCCTCTAATGTAATTTTTGGAATATTATATTCTAAGTCGACTTTAAACTAATATAAAAACTCACTTTTCTAACTCGTTTACTTAAATCCAACATAGAAAGTATTTGAAAATTTAAAAAATGAATAATGCACTTACAACATCAATATCTATAGAAAAAGTTTAATTTTCCACAAAAGGAAAAAAAAAATCACCGGTGAATTTCCTATATTAGTTTCTCTATTGACTGAACTGTTGCTTTAATAATTTGTGAATTTTTATTAGGACATAGATGTTAGGCTGAATTTTCATTTACGACAATTTAACTCTTTCAAGGAGAATTATATTAAGAGCTAGTAAGAACTGGAAAGTCCATCATTTACCCTCTTATTAATAAAGTGATTAGACTTATACTTACTTTTCTATTTTCTACGACTATGAAGATAATCAAGAATATGCTTTGAAATAGAATGGAAAACCAATTTCTTAATGGTTCTTTTATTACATACTTTGAAAAAGAAATTGTTTTGAATTTTAGTGCGGATTCAATTATAGATGAGTTTAACAATATGAAAAAAATACGTAGAGTGAGAGTCAAGTAAAGTGATATTAATTTTTGTAATAAATTTCTTTCAATTTTCATATATTAGATCTCAGTATTATATTTCATGTACTTTTATTTATAATATAGTATCTTTTTCGCCTCCATGATTAAAATTTCTGGCTCCACCACTGGTTGGGCATCATCACGCTTATTACATATGAGGACATTAATGGTGGCCTTACCTCCACATGGGATACAAATATACAACATTAATTCAAAACCAAGTTGTTAAAGATAATGATAATATTGATTTGAAGGTTCTGTTCAGAGGGAATTTTTTTTAAGCTTGTGTTCACAAGGATGAAGACAAAGCGTTAATTTAATAAAGCACCAACAATACTCCCCAACCCCTCTTTCTCTCTATATATACACATATCTTTTTTAATTTAGGAAAAATAATTTTGAGATTCTAAATAATGAAGAGCTTTGAGTCAAAGGAGACATTGGTGGCTACTGGTTAATAATTTAGGAAAAAGAACTATGAGATTCTAAATAATGAATGTAATCATAAAAAAGTCTTAAGAATTAGTTAAAACATGGATTTTATTTTCATTTTCTGCACTAAAATTTATCATTCCATATTGCTCTCTTATCGTAGAACTTTTTGATAAATACATTTCTTTTAAGACCTTACAATGATTTATATGAGATTCATATTTATAGTTCTCATGAGTAAAGAGATGTTAGAAACATAAACTAGTTGTTGCTCACATAAATGACTATTGCACAGTAGACTATTAACATTGAATAGCACAAGAAACCAATACACGACTAATGGATAATAGACTGATAAAATTGTGAGCTTAATATTCCAACAGTTATATTCCAGTCAAATCCAACTCTTAAATAAACTCTATAGACATCAATTGAAAAGTAAACAACTAGTTGGAGGAATAAGATACTTTGCTTTTGCAACTCTCTAAGTAACCTTAGATAATGAAGTAAAAGCTTAGAGTGATATCTCGTGAAATAAAATAGCTCATTAGTTAAAGAACCATAACCCTATGTGCCTCCATTTTTACTAGCCAGGAGGAGGTGAGTTCTTCAAAAGGGGGAGAAATGATGGAAATAGAAAAGGAAGATGAAAATAATAAAGAAAAATTCTACAAGATTTGAAGGTAACCAAGGATTTTTAATTATTAATAAGACGATTAGGGAATATTTTATTTTAATGTTGATTGGTTGTCATCTTTTATCATTAATATTATATACATTTAATTTCCGTTTCTAGAATGTTCTGCTATCAATTCTCATATTTCATGAACTAACATAGCTTTAATAAAACTAACTATTTAATAAAGAACAACAACTTTTAGTATACAGAACTACACCTTTTAGTGAACTAACATTTCCTTCTACCAAGTAGTGATCATCCCATCTTTTGGTTGCAACCTTCCAAAAGTGCCTTTAAGTATTATAAAGATGTGACCTTAATTTGGTGAATTTTAGTGTTGCAACTCCCAATTTACATGGATTTTATAAAATATAGCTTAATTGAGAAGGGCATTATATGTTCAAGAGACACATTTCTTTAAAAACAAATATATATATATATATAGGGATTAAGATTTTTCCAGTGACTGGAGATAAGACTCTCTCCAGTAAGCCCCAAACTACACCGTTTCACTAAAAAAAATCTAATTTGCTCCCAAATAACCCTAAACCCTAAATTGATATTATTATTTTTTGGTCAAAAAACCCTAAATTGATATGATCGAATAAGAATCATCCATAAACTGAAGTGCTTCCAAATTGACTTTTCAAGGAGTTTGGTTTCTAAAGCTCAAGAAGCCATGTTAAGTGTCGGTATTATGTCTATGTCACTGACGTTGAAAGAAAAGGCATATGGATATGGTAATTCAGTTGCCTCTATAAAAGTCTTTTGAAGTAAATTATGGTGCGATATCGCAAAAGATGGAGATTAAGACAGCGATGGGGGAAAAATTCAAATCCACCGAAAAGCCCTAATCCTATTTCGTCAAGTTCATTAACTCAGGTAGGTTCGGCGCCTAACATCATTATTCCCTCTTGCTACTTAACAACTTTTCCGATTTACAAAGAAAAACAACATCCTGTTTGCTATGGGAATCTCAAATCAGATCGTGTTTCATGGGATAGGACTCTACATGTTGGGGTTCAAGGTTATTTGGGAGCAAATTAAATATTTTTAATTTTGTTTTGTGTGAAACGGTGTAGTTTGGGGCTTACTGGAGAGAGTCTTATCTCCAGTCACTGGAGAAATCTTAATCCCATATATATATAGCTAAGTATTCACTTCAGTCCTAAATATAAGACAAAGTTAACTTTTTTGAAGATATTAAGAAAATTAATTAAGTTACTCTAAAATATTTATATTTGTCATTTTTTGTCCAAACTATATTACCTAACTTATAAACTTACATATAATCTAAGGATATACAACATATAATTTGATTAAGTAACTTATTTAACTTCTTTAATCTTTCCCAAAAAAAAAAAAAGTCAACTATGTCTATTTTCTAATATTTAGGACCGGAAGTAGTATGATTTATCTCTCATGAGGTAAACATGTCCCATGAAACGCACAGCTCAATCTCAAATATTTGACAAATGAGACAGGTAATGTAGGGACTTGTCCTTTAGGCCACAAAAAAAAAATATAGGAACTAGTTCTAAATCATGTTGGTCCCCCTCTACAAAAATTACAGCTTGACCAATATTTGGACTTCTTCAGCTATTCACACATGATTACTTTCCTCTGCAGACCAATTCTGTTTTTTCCCCTTCTGGTCTCATTTAAACAAACGCTCTTGCATTC
Source organism: Acacia acuminata (assembly GCA_019022655.1). NCBI lineage: Eukaryota > Viridiplantae > Streptophyta > Magnoliopsida > Fabales > Fabaceae > Acacia > Acacia acuminata. Next base: position 2,578,593 of record JAFJYI010000045.1, read on the forward strand.
CAATTTGGAGCTTGTCTTAATTCTCCTGAGGAAGACATCTCCCAAAATAACAATTATGGAATGCCAAGCTCAAATGCATGAAAAGCTTTTTAATTTAGTCCCCATCAAAACTAAAAGCCAATCTACAACAGCCCTGTGCATGACCTCTATTATCATTCCTATTACCAAAACTCAGTCCTTGAACGTATATACAACCAGAGGTGCCGAGAACTTGCGTTCAAGCTGAAAGATTCTCATTCAGCCTTGAATGTTTAATTGTTTTCTTCAACATATTGCTCATACAAAGAGTGATATTTTGCAGGAAGGTAATCCTTGAACCTGTTGAACACAGGAATGCAAAAGTTGCAGGTGAAGGTGATGTCAGAACATCAGGAATTTTCAATTTTCTTCTTGCAGAGGAACAAGGCTTAAATTAATAATCAGAATCGCTCAATACCTTTTAAGGAGCGGTAGCCTCTCGGGTCCAGAGAACAAACTGCATATGGACTGCAAAACTTCACTCATCATCATGGCTTTGGTCTTAAGAGCCTTCATATACCTCACAAAGTCTTTATACTCTGCACCACTCAGCTTCTCCCTAACCTGTAAGTCATCATTAAAACAAACCATTTGTTAGAGTTCCCACCAGTAATATTAAATACAAAGCCCTAAAAAACCAGACCAACTTTTGAACTGGAAGGAACAATTTACAATTTATTGAGTCATAGTCAAACCTGGATCTAATTTTAAATACATTGTAAAGTATATGGTAAATAATACTACAAAATATCAAATGTATTAATTTATTTCAAGCACCAAAAAAATTTTATTTAATACAATTATGGTTGTCAAGTCACTCTCCTAATTTTACTAGGCCCTGTTTATTTTATCACATAAATGCCGACCATGAAACTTATCCCACGTTGATCTGTAAAACAGTCCTGATTCCACACCACTGCACTTAGGCAAGTAGGCCGACCAGTATTTTTAATAAACCCTTGATTAGAAGAAACATTCAAATAAGAATAAAAACTCGGACATAACATTGAAGTTCAAATACTGATCTTAACCTAGGTGCTTGTGTGTTTTAGTTTTTTAAAAGTGCTTTTACAATTTATGAGACAAGTATGTGAAAAAAGGTTTATCTCAGTTTGCGGAAAAGGCTTATGAAACCAGGGTTTGGGAGTTTCCCAAACAGGCACGGGACTGAAATTGTCTAAAAGAATAACATATACCCATATGATTTATTTCCCTTGTTGGGCCTTGCCACTAACAACATATAAATAAATCATAACAATTAAATAGGTTATCAAATAATTGAATGAGACCAGATGCCAATATTAGACCAAATGCATCATGCATAATCCACACCACTGCACTTAGGCATGTAGGCAGACCAGTGCTCCCAGCATTGAAGGTCATTTCATTACCTGAACAAGGAAAACCGATCCCCGGGTTTCATCATCTGCAGGAGGTTCAGAATCTGGAGGACGATTGTCTTTTTGTGTAAGGAGCTCAACATTCCTACTACTACTTTGGGGAGCCCCATTATCTTTATGTAGCAGTTCCACACCATGTTGAGCATTTTGACGGACTATGTTCAAAAGCAAGTTAAGTTCCCACAATTCCCTTCATTGGTAAGTGAAATTAGATCTAAATGATTTATAATAAATATTATTACCAAGTGTATGCTTATCGGAATGTTCACTATGTTGCGTTAAGTCATACTCTCCACTTATAAATCTACGCTTCTTGGCAGAAGGTGCTGTCTTTATATCCTTTATGTTTTTGGCACGTTGAGCACCACCAGTCAAATCAATTACTTCATCAACTCCTGATGGCATCTCCTTCCCATGTGAAACATCATTACTTATGTTTCTTGAATTCTTACAGCCTATAATTTTGCAATCGTTAAAAGCCAGAGAAGCACGATTAGCAGGTATAATTTCCCCAAGATTTGGAACACAGCCTTCTTTAGCACCAAGTGAAGGCAATGCTTTCAAAGAGAGCTTTTGAGTCGCTGACGTAGTCTGCATACACAATCATTAAGAAGCTGAAGAGAAGTATAGTATTGGAAATCAGTAAAATGAAGATGAGTATATTCACAATGCACAATCAAGAATTTACCGGAGGAGACACAAGTTTTTCCAGGCCAAATCTGTCCAGGCAGTGCTCTGATGACTTTTCTGAGAAATTCCCTGTACAAGGATGGATTGTGTATTTCAATTAAAGTTCAAAATGAAGAAAGCAAAGAAAGACTGCTCCTTTGGTAGAGATTCAGATTTGAAATAATTATGAAGACTGCAGAAATGGAATCAGAAGTCTGATTTTAGATAAACGACAGCAAGTGTCTAAGTGACTTGCAACTCAAAAGTCACAACTATGTATTTTGGATCGCTAATTGTCTATGAAATTAAACTATATCTGATCCAATGGGTTTCCAAACGAATTCAGCATTAGAACCAGTGGCAGCATCAGTATTGCATTTACATATAACTTCTCTCATATTCAGTTGGTCAAACAAACAGCACAATCTACCCAACTAATATCCTCCCAATCCCCCAATTTTTTTATCCCCGTAACTGGAGGCTTATTGAATCATTGCTGTAAAAATAGCAGTCCAAATCCATTTCATATATAGCAGTCCAAATCCATTTCATATATATATATATATATATAGATATATATATAGGAAAAATTCATATTTCAACATATGATTGCCATCTCATAATAGAAAACCTTTAAAGCACACACTTCTTGACTACAACTTCTTTGAAAAAGAGAAGACCATTTTTCCATAATGTAATGGCAAAAAAATGTGGGACAGAGAGACCACAATCAAGGAAAAGATAAAGAACACGATGCCAGACCACTGACCCCCATTTCCAGCTTCTAATAATGATAGCTTTGTAGGGCCACGACTTCCTCCATCACGGAAAAATCGAGTCAAAGTAAAAACCACTTCTCCAAATTTTGAGAAACACTGCAAGAATATAAATGAGTATGAGAATTTTATAATCAAAAGATGACTCAATAAAAATATCGCACCTTGATGTGAGGTTGTATCCAACGTGAAACTTGAGATTGACGATGTGGATATGCAAACCTATAAGTAAAGACCAATCAGTAAAGCAGAAAAGCACAAGGGGAATCTAAAAATCATAACGGTTATATAATAAAAGGATTAGATATTTTAAATTGAAAGTGAAAAAAGAGAGACTTCTAGTACTCTGAGACCACAAATTCTCTTTACACAGTTTGTTAGACCTACAATCAACCATGAATTTATAACAATTTAATTAGAACAGATTAAATCAATTAAATAGGTTGTTGATTATGTCAATGATTTATTGGTAATTATGATTGATTATTATAAATAATGATATAGAGATTATCATGTAATTATTAGTCATCAATATAATGTCTTGTATCCTTGATATAAATACGTGGCTTGTTCAGATCAGTACTCACTGACTACAATTCTCATTGTATTCTTGCTCTCCTTTTCCATATTATTTCCCTTGCCCTAAAACGGCTCGTGTCTCATTCCAACTACTGTGCATCACTTATCTTGGAGAACAAGCCCCGCCATCAACAAGTTATTTGCTGTCAACGTAAGTTCTAAGGACCGTCCCAGACATCAATACAGAAAACCTACCCATCTAGCCATATGCTAGCACGTGAACTAAATGTTTAGTTCCAGTTAGAAGGCTCCAATTTATCTAAAGCAACTCTTCACACTCACTGGTTGGCACTATTTGTGCTATTTAGTGAATTTTTGTTGTTGTCCAACCCTGATTCACGGTTCTTAGACTCTATTTAGTGCTTATAAGGCCAAAACTCAGCACAACCTAGTAGTTGCATGTCCCAACCTGTGAACACCCATAACTTCAAAATTAGCCTCTCTACTAGTTGGACACCAAAATGCCTTCCTACATGGTGAACTTGAGAAAGAAATCTAATGGAGCTACCTCCTAGATTCATTGCTCAAGGGAAAGTCAACATTAGTATGCAAATCTCATTGCTCTATTTATGGACACAAGCAGTCACCATGTGTAACATCCCATTTTCAAAAGCAGTATAAATTTTTTTTTTTCCATCAGAGTAGAGCGTCGGAGTGATTGAGTAACTGATATTTGTATTCAAAATGCCGTAAGTCCGGCTGATTAAGTAGCGGTAAGTTATACCGAGTGTTTTCAAAAGTAAATAACAAAAGTGGAAAGTCTTCGTGAGTCCCTATGCGTGCCGCTTGCCTTTCTCCTCGATCCTCGGTCCTCCCGACCCCGACGCTATGTTAAAAGCCGAGGTCCAATGCACCGGACCCAGTGTAACGGTTAACCTCATGTTTATATATACAACATAGACAGTATATGAGCATACAAACAAGCTTATCCCAACAGCACACACGCCCCCCGGTGGATATGTCGCACTTAGCATATGTTTCGCACTTAACAATCGTTTCGCACCTAGCCCCTCGCACCAAGCAAACGTATCCCAACACCCAAGCAAGCATAATAACAAGATAGAGATGTATGATTAGAAATACATAACCACGTATGTAAGATAATAACAGCGTATGTAACATAACCACGTATGCTACAGCAATACATAACCACGTATGTAAGATAATAACAGCGTATGTAACATAACCACGTATGCTACAGCAATACATAACCACGTATGTAAGTCTTAGTCGATGAACACAACAATCATATATATATATACCATACACATAGCACATGTACGCATACAATAAACATCGAGTTAGTGTTACGAAGACGAACGTACCTTCGTTGACGGAACTTGACGATCATTTGTTACGTACAACGGTAAGTGATTACGAGATATCCTATAAGGATGATAACGTTTCTAATCAATGGTCAACATTATACCGGACATTCTAGTCCCAAATTACCATTTTACCCCGACTCCCCTAATCGGCGAATTTCGCGTAACTTCGTTACTTTAACTCTAATCTTCCAAAATTTTGACATATCTCTATCTCCAATAATAAATATCATATTTATCCCTAAAACATGATATCTAAACTAACTTGGAAGATTAAAGATTAATCTAAGCATTTCTACTATAACTACCGAAGGAACTACTAAAGCTTAAGACCGGGACCGAAGAACTTACCCAAAGACTTCGCTACTCCTTTTCCGAGCTCCTCCTTGCTCTCACTTCTCTCTAACCTCTCTAGGAATTGTGAATTGGTGAGGAATGAAGTGAAATGGGAAGACCTATTTATAGAAGATTTTGGTGCACTATTCATGCTTTATCATACCGAATCTCAACCGTTGGATCTAGCTTGGACACAAGGCATCATCTCCACCATACAACACATCTCCTTACCTCATCATGATGTCATCAAGGTGATGTCACCCATGTGCTTTATGAACTTCTACCGATAAAGTTCCCGTTCGGTGTAATTCCGCAAAATCTCAAAAATCCGGAACACAACCAAGCTCTATTCTTCCTCTTCGGAAATATTTGAGTTAACTAAATTTTTGATCCCATTAAGGGTATTCGTAACCTGCCGAAGATTCTAAGCCGAACGCCGTTCTGTTACTTTAAATTACCCGGTGACACTAACTTCGAGACAAAAATTCACCTGGTTCATAATATGTCCAGTTGTTTATTACTTAGTTCAAGGATTTTGAGTTATGATTTATTTTCCATCGGTTCTCACTTTTCTTATCGCCCTTTATTTACAAAAATATCTTCTCATCGATCCCTTATTCGCCCGCCGGTTACTTAAAATGACTTCCGCTTAACACCGACTTCCTGGACAAAAATTCACTTGTTTGTAATTTGTCCGACCTAAGAAACTTAGTTCATGGTTTTCTAGACAGTGATTTAATTTCTATCGGTTCTCATTTATCCAACCTGGTTCTTCCACAAATATCTCTTTTATATTATTATAATAATACAAATATCATGATATTTATTATTTATTTTATTATTATTATTATTTTATTTTTTATTATTATTTTTTCCTTCCTCTTTTTTTTTTATTTCTTTTTATTTCTTTTTATTTCTTTTTTTTTTTTTCCTTTTTCCTCTTTTTTTTTTTCCTTTCTTTTTCTTGAAAATATCATTCCTCCTTTTTTTTTTTACTTTAATTATCTTTAAAAATTCTCCTTATTGGTTCTTTTGTCCAAGCTTAGATAATTAGCCATTAATTACCTAACTAATCACTTTCTAATTGTTGATAATTTTCTTAATTAAGATTAATCATTATCTCACAACTATTTTACTTACATTGGTATTTTACGCTCCATGTAAAATATTAAAAATCATGGGCAATTTATGCTCCCCAAAATTATATTTAATTTTGCTTCATTATTTTTCAAGAAAAATAATCCCAAAAATTCCTAAAATTAGAGACAACATACTTTCTAATTTTTAATAAATACTTTATTGCCTCATGGGATTTATCATAATATTTTTAGGCCATTTTACGTCCCAAAAAATGCACTTTAGGGATTTTTAGCTCTTTATCTCTTCCAATTTCCATTTAAATTACCTTAGAAAATAAGATGATTATAACTTATTATTTGAGACTACATATTCACTTATTTCCAATAGATAACATTTGCTAAAGTATATTATTCCAGATAAATAATTATCCGGGTATTACACCATGGGCTTGGTCTGTGCATTTTAGCCGTGTTGTTTGACAAAATCCTAATTTTTGACAATATATGACGTGGATAACATTGTCCTAACTGACAATAATCAAGAAGAAATTTCTCAATTGAAATAGCATCTACTTGATCACTTTCAAACCAAGGATTTAGGCAAGCTATACCACTTCTGGGCATCAAGGTAGCTCACTCAGACTATGGTGGTGATCTCAAAGAAAGTACAACGTAGATATTTTGAAAAAAAATCAGTATATTAGAATGTCAAACCGGCTGAATCAAGAAAAAGTGAAACATCGATTTAGATTTTTTTTTTTCTCCAAGTAACTCCCCAAGAAAGAAAAACTAATCATAGCTTTAGTTAATTTAGAGCCAAGATATGTATTTTGGAGAAATAAATCAGAAAAAAGGCAAAAACCTTTCATCACACAGGATAATTGCTCCATAGTCATGGCGGTGACGAATTACACGTCCAACAGCTTGATTCACTGCACGTGAAGCTTGCTGATTATACCACTCTTCTCCAGTCAAAACCTGGTAAAAAATGATTATACATAATAGAAACTACAAATGGAAAAAATTATCATATATTTCAAGTGATACTAACATTACCTTACACAATTCTCCTTGGGTTTGAGATTGTTGATCCAAAAATTCTCGCTTTAAACGAACCTGCATGTTATTAAATTCAATAAATACATCTTTGCAATCATTGATTTCTTTAAGTTGGCCAAAAAAAAAAAAAAAAAAAAAAAAAAAACAGAGTATAGATTTCTATAAATTAGAAAGGACTGTCATTTGTTTGCTTTCTGAAGACTTGAGAGAACTCAAATTTAACACCGATTTTTTCTTATGGTCCACTTCAATATTCTTTTTTTTAATTGTTATTATTCTTACAATGTAAACACCCTCTACCCCATAGGGGAGGATTTGTCGCCAATTTAAACTGAAGACTTGAGAGCACTCAAATTTTACAGTAAAGGAGTGCAATGATTGGTTTTTAGCACAAGAGGATTAACAAGCCAAAAGTTGGAGAGGTTATGTACAATGTATCTTCAAATTTGTACACGGAATTTCTTATGGTATCGCTTGAAATGACATTGGTTAGAGATCAACTTTAAAAGAAGTCCCATGTCCAAAAATGATAAGATGAACGGCACATTGTTGTCAGAGGCATAAACACTCTCAATATTATGTTTATTCATAGGAAAGGATTACACTTATATAAACTCTAGGAGAGCTATCAAAGGCAAGATTAAAGGGATTACAACATAAAGGATTGATTACAATCAGTCAAAAATCTTTCCTAAACTAATGCAACCAGAATCAAGGGATATGACAGAGCTAGGATCATAGCTAGTATCATGGGTAATAATCTGATTTCCAACACTCCCCCTCAAGCTAGATAGTATTTGTCAATCATTCCCAGCTTGCCTCGAAATCCTTCAAACTTCGTTCTGCCTACTTCAATCTTCAAAATCTTTAGGCTTGTACTTCTTGAGTCTCAGCGGCCCGTTTATTTTTGTCTGAGCTTGTACTCTTCTTGAGTCTCAGCGGCCCATTTATTTTGTTTGGGCTGTACTCCTTTTTAAGTCTCAGAGGTCCCACATTTTGCTTGGGCTTGTACTCATTTTTGGAGTCTCAAAGGTCCCATATTGAGTAGCAGAACTTGCCTAGAAGAATCTCGAGTCCCATTCTCTAGAAGTCTCAATCGTCCTCTTCCCTTGTAAATCCGAATTGTACCAAATTCACACTGGGGATAATAGAGTTTGACTTATTCTGCTTCTCAAGTATCTTGCGAAGCATCGTGATTCTTCCTTGCTCAGGCGATCATCATTCTCAGCTGTTGGTTCAGCTGGGGTAATGTGACTTTGGAAGTTCGAGATTCCACTAGAAGGTTTTCCTTGGAGTTTCCAGCATTCTTCTCTATTATGGCCCTTCTTCTGGCAATAGTTACACCATTTAGTGTTCTTGCATTCCCCATGAGGTCCCTGGATTGCAAGTGCTGAGCCTTCGATTTGACTTAGGTCACTTTGGTTCAAGAGTTTCCTACTTTCCTCGAATTGCACAAAGTTAACAACATCAAAGGGTTGTGGGAGTGGTTTCAGCCCCATGATTCTGCCCCTTATCTCTTCAAAAGCATCATTTAAGCCTAGGAGGAAGTCGTGTATCCTTCCTTCTTCCACGATCCTTTTGTACAATTGTGCATCATCGAGGTTTTTCCAAGGATGAACCTCAAATAAATCTTCTTGTTGGCACAACTTCAGCAAAGCATTATAATATTCAGTCACCGACATGTTACCTTGTCTCAAATCCCAGAGTTGTCGCTTTAGGTGAATCAAGGCAGCGGTGTTTTCTAGTGAGGAGTAGGTCCTCCGAGCAGCATCCCAGATTTCCTTTGCCGTGTGAGCAAGCAGATATCCCTCGCTGATCTCCACGGTCATCGAGTTGCACAACCAAGTCATGACTTGATTGTTTTCAGCAAACCAAGTGTCGAAATTGTGATCATCAGGGGCTGGTTGGAGGGCTGCCCCACTTATATATTTCTCCTTTCTCTTTCCATGAATATACCTCAACACGCTTTGTGACCACTGGAGATAATTGTGACCATTAAACTTGTGGTTAATAACCATAGTGTGATTTTCTGAGAAATCTGGTGGCATCTCTGTGGTTCTGGTTGGTACTGTAGTATTGATGGTGGTGGAAGAATATGAAGAGCTATGGGTTTCAGAACTTATACCGGACATAAAAGCGGTGGGAATTATTCCGGTTGGTTTTTCAGGTATTGATCCGAACAGGGGAGAAAACTGAGAGGGATCCATCTTGCTAGGAAAAGTCGCCGGAGTTCATGTTCAAGGCAGCACGTGGTGGTCACGCGCTGGTCAACTTGCCGTCACTCCTCCAGGATACGCCAATCGGAACTTGCTAATGCCGTCTGTGGTGGCGGTGTGGCTCAACGCACTCTCCCTCAGGTAGATCTGGAGGTCACTGTAGGTGACGGTGTCCTCTCTCTCTCTCTCTCTCATGTGTTTCACTCTCTCTCTCAATAATCTCGACATCTGGCCAGACAGAGGCGGTCGACAGACTGATTAGTGGCAGTGGAAGGTAGATGGTAATGGTGCGACACTGTGACTTTTGATTTGACATGGGGACTGTTTTGACAATGAGTTTGGTCACTGTGGTCGACCAAATATACTGACCTCTCGCTCTCTGCCTTCAACCAGAAGGTTTACAGGCTCTGGTACCATGTTGTGAGAGGCATAAACACTCTCAATATTATGTTTATTCATAGGAAAGGATTACACTTATATAAACTCTAGGAGAGCTATCAAAGGCAAGATTAAAGGGATTACATCATAAAGGACCGATTACAATCAGTCAGAAATCTTTCCTAAACTAATGCAACTAGAATCAAGGGATATGATAGAGCTAGGATCATGGGATGAGATAGAGCTAGGATCATGGCTAGTATCATGGGTAATAATTTGATTTCCAACACACATAAACACAGGGCAATCCTAACCAAATAGGTTAAGAAATGAAAGAATCAAAGCAAAGGCTCGAATAAAAGTCAAGAAGGAATCACCCAAAAAAGGCCTAACCAGCACAAGATTCAAGACGCCTAGAAAAACTGTTAGACCTGAGTCCTAGGAAGCTCACCAATACAAGCTTTGGCCATACAAAAAGTTGGCAAATTCAATAACAATAATTAGGTCATACAAAAAGTTCACAAATTCAATAATAGAGACTTGTAGGAAAATGAGCCTTAACAATAATAAAGAAGGGAGGGTTAAGAAAACAAACCTTAGGATCATTACTTGTGGCGAATGGCATACCAATTATCATCACAGCTCTTCCCGCATGGTCTGCAAAATCTAATCCTTCACTTACCCGTATAATTAACAACAATTAACTTATATATACTAGCATGAACGAACATTAAAAGCACCCAAGCAAGTCATGCTAATCAAAGTAGCTAGAAAACATAGACAAGTACATCTTGGGCATTTCTTTCCTTTTCTTTTGCCAGAATCAAAACAACTTAAGTTTTGACATCTCCGGGTCCCTTATAGCATGTATGATGTCCATGATGTATGGCAGCACAACAACTTAATAAACTATATATATATATATATGAGATGCAAGATTGTGAGGACTTCTAAATCACTTGCATAGGTGTCATGTAATTATGTAAATGCTAAAAACAGCGGTTTGCAATTTGGTCCATCATAAAGGATCCATGTCGTAAAGGGTACTTAAAGAAGTTATTGAAGGGGATCTGTTGGTGAATAATATATCTAAAATATTGGTTATTGATAGAGTCTGATGGCATATGCAATTATGGCTGACCTCACTTAGTGGGATAAGACTTGTTATTCCTATTATTGTTGGACTATGATAAAGGAATCCAGTCACAATCTTCAATTATTTTTCCAAAAATTAAGATGCACTGAAAATTAAGTTTGTGTAGATAAGACACTGGACTTGTAACCAAGATTGAAATCAGCCAAAAAAAAAGTCCTAAACTCGAGAATTTTATATAACCGACTACTTAACATCATCCTTATATCCTAGATCGCACATGCAAAGAGATTAAAAATGTATACAATATTTTTGGTTTTGTCTTCTTCTGGGTTTTGTACAAGACTCAAGAGGCTTAGAAAGCTTCTTCGATCACATTAAGATTCAAAAAGTCCATACTTGGGTTTCGAAAACAGGACTTCCAAAGTAAATCTCAATGAACTTTCCATGAAGACTAAATCTGTCTGTTCAAAAGTCAACTTTAAAACCACACACATTGCAGTTTTCATCAATCTAAATGTAAACAAACAATTCTAGCACACTCATATTTTCCTCAATAGTCAGCTTCAAGAGATACCTTGCCACGACAGACGGCAAAAAATACAGCTCCAGATGCAGAGGTGTCTTTCAGCTTAGATAAATAGTCCTGCCCAAAATGTCCTTTAGCTTTGTTTTTAGAAAAAAGATGTATTTAAATATTAATTGTGGAAGAATGTTTTCCACTTTATTACATGCAGTTATTACCTCAATTGATAGGGAAAACAAGGAAGATTGCCTGGGTTCTACGACAGGTTTCTTATGTTTGCAGATTCTCTCCCATGTTGATGTTGAGTTTGCATTGGTCTAAAAGTAAAACAGAATACAACATGAGTTGAGAGCAAAAAGTTTTTGCACCTTCATTAGTGCTTTAAGAACCTTACCATGTTTTTCCAGCACCCAATGCATTGGTCCAAAAGGTAATAAGATGGGAAGAATACAAGAAGTCCATCAGGAACAATTCGAGCCAAATTGACTAAAACATAAAACACTGTTATTAGATTGCTACTAATTGTCATATCCAAGGTAATCAAAATCAAGATCTTATGAAGGGACGGCAAGGGACAAAATAGATCTAAACACAATCAAATCAAAGATCATATACTGACCATGAATAAAAATTTTAGGTAAGTAAAAAACTAAAAAAAAAAAACTCCTTAAACCATCAAACAACAAGTATAAACACAAAATAGACACAATGTCAATAATATGGTTTATTACGGGGGAGGGGGAACTTAAGCAACCCTGGAGACCCCCATGTTGTCTGATAATAATGATGGCACATTAAATAGGGGCAGGACAACTACAAATTGTCCACGAGATTGAAAAATAGACTAGTCTCCGTTGCATGAAAATAAATTTAGTACCCATGGCTAGCCTTCACTTTCTCTTCTGAAAATAAACTCACGTTAGAACTGAAAACCATCACAATCCTGAGGCAAAGTAATTTGTACATGTTGAGAGGCACTAGTGTAGAATAAAATAATAAATATTTTTATGTTTATTTTATATTATGTGTTCTTATTTCGTTAGTTATGTAAATCCTAGGATTAGATATGGATTTGATATACTATAACATTAACAGCTTATCATATCCTATAAGTTTGAGTGTTCAGTATAGATTATCTTTTGACTCCGTTAGATATGTAGACAGTATCTATCGCAGATATATAACCACTTGTAAATTTTATCTGACCTTCCTGGTCAACAGCTAGTGATGGGCATATTGAACTCCAATATAATTAAAATCAACTCCCTCATGAATCTCTTAAGCACTTGGAGTCAGATGCATAAATTCACATCCAAAACTAACATGTCTATATGCATCACAAAAAACCAGGACATAATTTAGCAACAACTGCAAACTATCAATATTATGTATAGATATGCACAAATAGGAAACTTTGATGGCTTGAAGAGTCATTCCAAAGCACTTCAAATTCTGAAATACATCTAGAATGAAAAAGAAGGATTAAGCCATGACAAGATTGTGATGTTCCCATCACTAGCAGTGATTCCAAGGTGGTATTACACCCATTATTATAACAAGGTAGGGGCTTCCAAAATGGCGAGACAATTTGCACATGAGGCTTGAATTAAACAAACTCAGCATAAAAATAATTACGTCACATACCAATTGCATTACCAAGCTCCTGCTTGTACTCTATAGAATCACGTGTGCGGTAGGAAGAGTTAAAAGTACGCCCTGAAGGACCAACTGAACAACTCCAGCCCAAATCTGATTTGGGGTTATTACATGCCCATTTTCTAGCCGAATGGGAAAATCTCTGAAATGAGCAGAATCCACTCTGTTAAGTACTATAACAGTAATGATATTTTCAGATACAATATAACTAACAAAATGATTCTAACATTTTCAGCTCCTGAGCAAAAGATTCCATGGGAGATAATGTGCCAGATGTCAATATGACAGAGCCAACGCCCAACTTAGGAAAAACTTCCATAGCTATTCCTGGATTAAAGCACCACCAACTAAGGACCCTTGAAGCTTTACCTACAGCATCAAAATTTTAAGTCATAATAACAGAATGTTAAAGGGATATCTACACTTGCAGCACCACATAGTTCTATGAGAAACAACTTTCAGTTCCCATAGAATGGAAAGAGTATCTTCAATAATAAGGTTATAGACTATCGTTCAGAGAGTTTAAACTTTAAAGCATCAAAAGGGACAATTAACCTTGATTATATCTATTGTATTGTAATATAGACTATAGTTTGAAGAGTTTGAATAGAAAGGTAATGCAGTGAGAATAAAAAGGCCAAATCAAACTTTCTGGTCTACGTATACTATAGAAAAGGATTCCCTTTTGCTATCTGTTTTGTTTTTGCTGGAATCCCACGAGTCCTGGGAAGAAACATATGGGATATTTGCTGGGTAATGGGCCATGATTCATGGACATTCAGTGGCCAAAATCTTGATGGTTTATTGTAGATTAATGAGCTGAAGTCAAGTAATGTTGATTTCTTATTCATTTCCTATTTCATGAGTCTAATATATATTTATCCTGTTTGCTTCCTTTTCTGGCAGAAGCTGATTACTGAACATCTGTGGCCTAACCCCCTCATATAAAGCTACTAGTATCCTGAATGAAATAAGAAATTTTGGAGTCAATAATCTTCTGAAATTATTCAATTTCTCTTGTGCAGATACCATATGCACACAATTATATAACCATATTCAAAACCAGAAGTCACATGCTTTTTTCTCCAGCAAATTCAACAATTACTATACATTGCGTTGTTCTGGCATTAAATTTAACCATCATAGTTCTTGCAATCTACTATTATAAATGCCTAATTACCTTTAACGTTATCAGCAGCTTTTGCATCAACCTCCTTCACATGAACCTTCAATGTGCCAAAAACCAGCTTTACAATTAGAAATCATAATGGAAAGAAGACAAATCTAGACAAACAACATTAGCTATCATGTATTGATAGAGACCGATTTTTTTTAGGAAATATAAAAGAATAAGAGGATAAAAATTAAAAAGATAAATCTTCGCCATATTATGAAATAAGAATCTATTCTCATAATAAAATAAAGAATAGGGTAAATCTTTAATAGACAGATGAGCCAAAATCAGTAACCCATCCGACTACTAAAGCACAAGGAGAATCTCCCATAATCAAATAAGTAATTCTCTACTAATTTTCATATATTTTCCAGACTACTTTAAGTCACTATTTAAAGATAAGAAGAATAACCATGACTCCCAAAAATCTAGGACCACTAACCATGACTCATTAAAATAACATATTGAATACATTTAATTCAACAAATAAAATACTTTGACTCAGCATATAATCCTAACTAACTCCTTTAATCCTAATCTTGCTGAGCACTTAACAAACCCCTAAAACCACTAGTAAAACAACTAAAACAAATATTAATAAAACAAAATCAGATTAATTCAATCCCCAAAATTAACCGCACATGATTTCCGGCTTGGTACTCTATAATGTATGAAGCAATGTAACAAGCAAATCCACCTGAGGTGTAACTCTAATTTCATGTGATTCCAGATTCTTACCTTATAGTATTTTGCATGAGCAGTGCCTTCATCCCTGAAAACAATGCCAATGATGTCACTTATATTGTCCAGCCTGAAAATGGTGCTATTTGCCTTCTGCTGATTATCTTCCTCAAGAAGGATCCCAGCTTCTTCAATTGTACGCTTAAGCTTAGAAGCTGTCTTATGAGTGATATTAAGATCAGAGAAAAATTCATAGATATATGGTCCAGGTTTGGTGTATCCCAATTCTTTGGATTCAATAGGTACGTCAGCAATTCGCTTTTCCAGTTTTAGTAGAAGTGCTGCAAGAAAGAAAAGAGTATTGTAAGCAAATCTACATCTGCAATATAATAAAATATTGACAAAGAAGCCAGCAAAAACACTGCAATTGATCCTCAAATCATAGATAAAAATTTAGAGCATGGGAATGTCATATGCATGTAGTTTCCTGCCTCAAAACAAATATAGCCAGTAAGCACAAGCAAGCTTTACATTATATAGCTTGCCCTCAATAATGTTATGAAAACAAGCATCTTGATAATCATATAGAAATAGGAACCTTCAAGAGCATACTCTGAGAATCAAGTTCACCTTTAAGGATAGCAAAATCATCTGGATTCCGTGACTTATCATTTAATTTGTCTCTTCTGTCTATACATAGATCAACACAACTTTGAGCCTCAGAAATGCAAGCTGTTAGAAGCCAAGAAGGCAAGTCAAAAGAGGCAGCATCAGCACATAAGCTTTCCTGCATAAATAAAAAATGAAGAACACTGCAGTGAAAAGGACTGTATGAATATGTGATAAATATTTAGCTAGTTGTTTAAATTTTAAATTAGTTACTATCTTTAGAATTGGTTATTCAAATTAGTTATTATATTTAGTTATTAATAAGGATACAACACAAACACACATTCAAATACTTTTTTACAAGAACAAAACAAATGAGTAGCACTGTAGCACAAAGACTTCAGAGTTCTACCTATGGAGAAAATCAAACCATCCAGTCACAACTTTGTTATATATATTCTTACCAGGTTGTGAGCCTCATCAAATATGAGTATGCTATCATTCCAAGAAATATTCAGAGATTTCCTATACCCACGATCAATAAGATAGTTGTATGGTGCAAACACAATATCAGCAGCCTTGTGGAGTTCTTTTGATAAGTAGTAAGGACACCTGAGGTAAAGACAAGAAATGTGAAACAAATGAGAGCCCAAGAACTTGACAATTTCAGTGAGTGGAAAAAAAGAAAATAAAGAAGCAAAGTAGCTTAAAACAATCAAATTTAAACATTCTGATTTTGGCAGCTGGAACCTACGGCCCAAATCTTTTTCCAATGTTCACCAAGTCCTCAATATCTATAGGTTCTTCTCCGAGATGGGGGTTTCTCTTTGAGTATTCTAGAATAACATCAAAATTACAATGTCAGGTTAATCTAAATCTTAATGTCAATGTGCTAAAACATCCTATAATGCAGAAAAACAGGCATGATATCACTTAAAATAAAAGCACCCAGATGCATAGAAAATAAGAAATTACCAAGGACAAGATCGTTATGGTTACATCGACGCTTGCCATTCTTGCCACTCCTTCGGCAGAGTAACTGGCAAGCATTTGTTTGTGTCTTTCCCTGAAGTAGACTCACCTGATCATGAATACACAATTGCTCCCGAGATCCTAGAACAACCATTTTGGGCCTATATGATACAAATACAGTTAAGCCCATGTATAACACACTTTATACAAGTGAATAATATATTATCCTTTCAGTATTGGAGATCCTCCTTGGCTTCTAAAATTTATTCGAGTGAGATTCTTGTTGAATATTATATTTAGAAGATTTATCTTTGGTCTGTTAGAGTGTGAGAGTGAGATACTTGTCTCATTCCCTAATAGAATTATCTTCCTCTTTTCCATTTGTCTTCCGTTTTTTATACTTCCAGATTTAGGGACTACTAGTTGGTATCAAAGCACCTATTGATAACTCTTAACACCCTACATGAACAACTACAGAACACCAACAGTGAGCACAAAACATGTTAAGTCAATAAGAAACATTAGACTGATCTTTGATAAAGATTTGTGCAGACATAAACTGGCCTGTGTGAGGATCATTACAGCGCTCACAAATCACAATCAACAAAATATATGTCCACAAAGAAACTGTAGATTGTATGAGACCACTGTGAAATTAATGACCTGTATGATGTTCTTTTCAACTCTTGAATTACTTGGCGGATCTGGCTGTGAGTGCGTGAAGAATATATAATAGTAGGAAGTCTTGAGGCCTCACGTTGTGAAGTTGAAACATCTACTTTGCCCTCAGAATTTTGAGTGGTCTTGACGTTCGCACCAGTTGAGAAACTGCCCAAACTCTTCCGCCAAGCTAATGTAGCACATAGAAGACAAAGTGTTTTGCCAGTTCCCGTTGGACTCTCCAACAGTGCATTACATTTCTGCCAGAAAACAAAATAATGTGTGTGATCAAGGCTCAAGATACAGTATGATGCTTTCGTTTGGCCAGAGATACTATGTTAATGTGACTAAAAATTAGTGATACCCGTAATGGTGAATGGAAGATGTGAAAGAATAAATATTAGCTATGCTTTATCCAGTAGAATGCAAGGAAGACATGAGGAATGTGGACTAAAATAATCAGGAAAGCTACTGATTTTGAACGAGTCATTGTTATCATTAAAATGGTGAACTTTGTAGCCTTTTGATTGTGCCCCTTACTTGATTGAGATCTTTGAAAACTTGCATTTGGCGCCTAAGCCTACCCAAGGTGCGCTACATGATAGAACAACAAACATCCATTGTATGAAAAAACCATGACAATACCAGGTGCTAGCATTGGACCATATCATCCAAATGGCCTCAAAACGTCTATATTATCCCCAGGCCTTTCATTGCATTCCCTTTTCCTAAGGCATACCACAAAAATTTATTTAATAAAAAGGGTCGTCCATAACCTACTTCCTGAAGTGATTGTATGACTTTCTCCATGTACACAAGCTGACAATCATAGGCCTCAAATGGGAATTCTACATCGATCCCCCGAATCTTGTATGTCGGCATCTCTTTGTTTCCTCTCTAAAGCATGACCTGCACAAAGTATAAGGAGACCTTACTTCGAAAGTCCTTTTGAATTTCTACCATAAGCTTTATAACCACATTACTTAGATACATATATATAAACAAAATTGTTGAATGAACAAGAAAGAAAATAATCAAATCAAGATTTCAGTTAGAACATTTTGTCATTTGCTTCCAATTATCCGCACTTCTCCATCTCCTAATTGCTCAAAACAAAATACTAATAACTCTAATCATAATTTATTTGAAGTTTTAATAATATCTCATTCATTAAGACTTTTTGTTCTCACATCATATATTTATATCTGACCCACATTTCAATTTTCCTTAAAGCAAAACCATTGTCATTTCTAACCATTGTCATTTCTTTTACACTTTAGTTCTAAGAATTCACATAATCCATTTCATAAAACTTAGGAAAAGAGAGGAGCTTTCATACATAACACCACACCCACCCTCGTATATTGAGCAGATGAGCAGAAATAGACGAAGGAGACTCCTGAAATCACACACACAGCAGCGAAATAGGGGAAGGAAAACACAGTCCCACGCACCCACGGCAACTAACAGAAACGCTGAAGAAGAAAAACGCAGCCAACACGCAGAACTCAACCCATAGATGCGAGCAGAAGGAAGAGGAAGCACGACGAAATGCTCCGTCACACTCCAAGGCAGCGTCGAAGTTGGTGGTAAAGGGAGACGAAGGACAAGAGGGAAGCTAGGGATTTTAATTTTGCCTCCTCTTTCCCGCGTAAAGTCGGTCAAAAGCGGATGAGGAAAAATATCAGCTTTTTCCCATTATCCTTTCAGCATAATGTAATATAAGATAAAAGTATAAATATGATTTGGATTGGGGATAGTGGTAACATAAGAGGTTTTTTTTCTTTCTAAGGCCCCGTTTGGATCAAAGAAAAGGTGGGAATGAAAATGAAAGGAATGGAAAATATTTTGCCTCGATACATTTGGTTGGAATTGAGAAAAAAAATGGGTTGATAGGAAAAATTTTGTTTGGTTGGAAGAAAATAAAGTAGGAAAATAAGACAATATCATTTTGCCCCTAAAAATATCACTGTTTCGTGCTTGTATCCTTTTTAACTTGAAGTTAAAACATATTTGACTCAAGGCAAATGTTTTACTTGAAGTTAAAAATGAATTGACTTAAGTTAATGTCTTTCTAAGCTTCTTTTCAAAGAGAATATCTGGTTTAACTTAAAGTCAAATTATAAATGACTCAAGGCAATTTGAGTTTTTAACTTGAAGTTAAGTCATTTTTTACTCTAGTCAAATATCGTGCTATTTTAAAATAAGAGTATTTAAATTGAAGTCAAAAAGCGAATGACTCTAGGCAAAACATTATTTAACTTGAAGTTAAAAACTTAATACCTTGAGTCAATATCATACACTTCAAGTCATGCGCTATTCTTTTAATTTTTACAAATAAAGTCATTGCCTTAAGTCAATGATTCACGGCAAATATTTTAACTTGAATTTAAATAGGGTTAAGGTACAAAAATATACATGTGTTTTGGTCAAAAGAAATACCAATAGCAAGTGCTTTTCTTAAGTATAAAAGTGCACATGTGGTTACAATTTAGGTGCAAAAATACCGTTTGATTAAGTTTGACTTTTCGATTAAGTTTGACTTTTTTGCCGATTGGATGATGACGTGACATTTGAAATATGGAAAAATACATATATAGTTTGTCAAAAGGAGCGTCCAACACCAAATTCCTTTTTTTAATTTAATAATTTTATTTCAATTAAAGGAAAATTATTATTTCTCTAGGTATTCTTCCTGAGGCCAAATTTTTTCTTCCGATTTATCATTTTAGGAAGGAGGATTTTTTCAATGGGTAAAAACGGTAAAAATTTTATTTCTGTAATTTATTTTCTTTTTTTTTTAAAAAAAAAATCCTTATTAAATTTTCTAATTAATAATTGCTAATTTTTTTTCCTAATTTCTTCCCGTCTCACGATTCTCTCAACGTCGTCACCGCCCTCCTCACCCCCGTATTCCAAACCCTCGTGCCATTTTCTCCATCTATCGCTCCGTGTTCTCTTCACCCAATATAGCCCGTCCCGTGTTTTCCCGGTTAGTTTGAATTCTTGTTCGAGTTTCTTTTTAGTATTTTTTGTGTTTTTCTTGTAATAGTTTTCTCTTTAGAATAGAGAGTTAAAACTTGTAAGATCAAACCGAAACTAGAGGTGTTGTACAATTTTTCGCTTGGATTTTCTTTTGTGGATATAATTTTATTGAATTTAAGGAGCTAGTGAAAAATTTCTCCGATAACCGGAGATTTGAATGAGGGGTGAAAAGTTTGAGATTCTTTTTTTTTTTTAATTAAAATTAAATTATTAAATTAAAAATAATTTAATAATTAAAAAATCTTTTAATTTTCTTTTAATTAAAATAAAATTATTAAATTAAAAAAAATGGTGTTAGGTGCTCTTTTTGACAAACCACATATGTATTTTTTGCACCTTTGAAATGTCACGTCATCGTCGCTTAGCAAAAAAAAGTCAAACTTAACGGCCAAATGATATTTTTACACCTAATTTGTAACCACATAGTCACTTTTGCATCTAAAAAAAGCACTTGCTACTGGGCGCTCCTCTGACAAAGCACATGTGTATTTTTGCACCTTAACCCATTTAAATATCATTCTCTTCCAATATGCGTTTTTAACTTGAAGTTAAAATATACATGACTCAAGGCAAATTCTACTTAACTTGAAGTTAATTTCTAAATGCCTCCCATCAATGCCTTTTTATATCAAGTTATGCATTATTTTGCTTTACTCTTCGTTATTAACTTTCCAAAATGAAAAGTTACCTTGAGTCATTATATCAAGTTAACTTCCTCTTTCCTCCGTTAACCTCGTTTTTGAAAGTTGAGCATGGATCTTCAAACGAAGAACCCACAGACCTAGTCGTCGCCGTTGAAATTTCACTTGACCTCTCGTTCTCCACAGTCTCTATTTTCTAGGTTCACATGGTGGCCCTTTTATAGAGTTATTGTGTGATCGGGGCAAATTGGACTTTAGTCCATTTTTCGAGGCAATGGAAAATGGCTTCCCACCATTTTTGGTGGGGAGCCATTTTCATTTAAACGTGGGAAAATGAAGCGACGAGAAAATTCGAACCAAACTACTGCTGTTGCCACCGTAAAATTTGAATTTTCCTTTTCCTCCCCTAATTTTCTTTGATCCAAACAGGGCCTAAATGGTCTCGTGTTTGGAATAGCGTTTGAAAAGTCGTTGAAATAAAAGAAAATAACTAAAAATGACATGAATCTTATTTTATATATATATTAATTGTATATATTATGATAATTGAAGATAAAAATTTAAATTTGATAAAAAAATTAAAATTATTATTAGTTGTATAATTCATTTGAATATAATTTTCTCATTAATCTTAATATAACAATGGTCATCCATATGAAAAATCAAGATTAATGATGCCAAAACTCAATATTAACTATAGGCTAATGTAAAAATCAAAAGCATCGTTAAAAGCCGAAACTAGTTTTGTTGACTTCTCAAAAACCACCTTTAAAAAAAAAAAGCTCAGTTGACTAAGATGGGATCCCAAACACCCCAAAATTTGTTTTTCGCCCACTAAGTGTTTACCCCCTTCACTGGTTTTTTTTTTGCTTGGCAACGCCATGCCAAATAGGCTATTTACTGTAACTTGACAAGTAATTTGTTATTCACTCCTTGAAACTTTTAAAAGTAGCTTTCAATCATGATTTACAATATATAATGTACGTATGTAAGAGTAGATTTACCTCAACTTGCATAAACAAACACTTTTTGGGTGTCTAGTGATCTCATCAACCGAACAAGCGCTCATTCATTCGTTCGCTCCATTTATGGAACTATCGATTTGAAGAAACTCGCTCGTGCCCTCCGCGATTTCAATCTTGTCGATTTGAGTATTTGAATTGGGTCTCGAAAAAGAAATTACTCCACTAGGTGCGCGTAAGGGAGAGCGAGATGAGAAATGTAAGTTTTCTCCTCGTTTTTTCTCAACATATGGAAAAATATTTGGGAGAAAAATGGGGTGGGTTCCACACCCTATTTTCTTCCTCATTTTTCTTTCTTCTTACTGTTTATAAATTTAGGGATGTATGAATTTGTTGATTTTACCAATATGTTCTTTTGTTATTTTCTCTGTCTCATTATTATTGTTATTATTTTATAAAATTTCTATCTTAATCTCATTAATTCCTCGCATCTTCTCTTCCCATTCTGAAATTTCTCTGATTGATTCACATTTGACATGTTATTCAAGTCTTAGTTTCTACTTTGAGTCCCTCTCTAATCAAACATGCCCACGAAAAATGGTTTTTTTAATTGAAGATAATTTATAGTTACCTTGAAATTTGAACCGATTTTGTTTCTAGGCAAATCAAAGATAATGTTTTTTACGAATCTATAGTTGCAAAAACACACTATAGGTGTTTATTCTTTTAATCATCCCATATACATTCCATGCAAATTGTGTGACATTAGGGTCAAAATAATTGTGAGCACTTACCTTTCAATATTGTTGAGTCACCTAAGGGTCTGTTTGATTGGAGGGATGGAAAATGAGCCCCTCCCCTCATTTGGTTTGAAATTTTGGAGGGGAACCAAAACATGCCCTCCAAATCCCTTCCCTCATTTTATTTTGGTTCCCTCCAAATTGGGGTTTTTAGAGGTAGCAACAAACTTGACTAATATGCCCCCATTAACTTTCTAATATTCCTATTGATGCTCTAGGGGACGGGCAAATAAAAAACACAAACTCTAGACACTTCAAAAAGTGGTGAAAAAGGGGTTCATAGCGATTATCATGGACCTAAGATGAAATCGGTTTGGGGATTGACAGAGGTCTCGTGGCGGCCATTGAGAGAGCCCCGAAGGAAGGTGAGGGAATGAAAGGAAATGTGGGAGGAGAGGGAGAGAGAGAGAAACAAAGGAGGGAGAGAGTGTGTGTTTGGGGATGAGGATGGTGTGTCTCATGTAAGGGCAAAATGGTCAATAAGTTATTACCACCCTCCCCCTCCCCTCTTGAACCAAACAAATGATCTTTTTCCCTTTATTTCTAGCAAACCAAACAAGATAATTGACCTTCTCTTCTCTCCCCTTCCCTCAAACCAAACACACCCTAAAATTTGAAATCTCAATGCTTTAGGAGGGGTGGATCTCGGAGTTAGGGTTAAAAGTTAATAGAATTTGTAATTAAAAATCTTCAATTTTTTAATTATAAAAGGGCATGATGGTCTTTTAACAACATTTAGAAATTCCTAGTCAGGCCTATAGGCCTTATGAGAGATTTTTCTAAAGTACAGGGATGATTCTGGATGTAGGTATTTCAAATGGATTTAAACGAGATTCCCCATTCATAAACACATTATATATTTATTAAAAGGATTAATCGAAATTTTAATCAAGTTCTTTTATCTACATTAACTAAATTAATTAAACTTATGTCTCAATATAATAAAAAAATATTAAATAAAAAAATTTAACAAATACAAAAATTATGAAAAATGAAAAAAAAAACTCTTAAATTGTTCATAACAATTTTAACAAAAAAATATAGATATAGTATCATGAAGGGTAAATTAATAAATAAAATTTATTTTAATTAAAAAGTTATTTAAAAATAATTTTTAGAATGTTTTTAATAGTGTTAAGAGTTTGGATTTTAGTATATACTTTTTTGAATAGAGGGAACATCAGTATAATTAAGGCAACATTTGAGGGAAGTTAGATTATTTTACCATAAGAAAAATATAAGAAATACGTTTAGAATTGGCTTTAGTATTTCTTAATAAATAAAAGACCCATTTAATCTTCTTTTGTTACTGTGTACCTTAGGTACATTGGCCGTTGAATGAAGCTCCTATTGTCATCTTATATATATATATATATATATATATATATATATATATTATTTTTTCCTGGGTAAAAGAAATAAGGGAGAGGCAAAATACTTATCAAAATTGTGTTTTTGTCATTTTTTGGTTCCATTTTTATTTGCTAAGTTTCATGCGTCCATAATTTTCAGATAAAAATAATTTCCTATAATGGCTATTGATAATTAATTTTTTCATATAATGGCTATTGATAATTAATTTTTTTAAATATATTTCTATCCTTTTCATTTAAGTTTTTAATGATAAATTGTGGCAGATGAGTCCAATTAAATTATATTTATTTTGTAAAAAAAATTGACGAAATCTTGAAAATTACTTTATTAAATTTTTCATTTAATATTTTCTTGCACATGTGGCTATTAAATATTATTTTATTTTGTATAAATTTTTAGATCTTAACTGAATATTAATGATGGAATCATTTGGACTGAATTAGAAAAAATTTCATTATCTTAATTTCTTATTATGTTTAAGTAAATTTGTATAAGTAATAATTAAGGAGTTTGATATATCAAAAACAAAAAAAAAAAAAAACAAAAAAGAAATTAAGAAGGTTTATTGTGAGGTGGTTTTGTTTGTTTGTCTGGTTTGTATGTTTTAAATGGTTTTTCTTTTCTTTTCATGTTGCTGTTTTGTAGACTTGTTTGTTGTTTGCTGCTTCTTTTCAAATTGGTGTTGTGCTTTTTGATTGGGAGTGATTTTTTTTTTCTTTTTCATTTGTTTGTCTGGCTTGGATGCCGTTGTTGTTTTCAGACTTGTTTGGCGTTTGTTGTTTAGCTAAATTTGTGCGGAGTTATTCGAAAGTTTATCTGATATCCCCCCCCCCCCCCCCCCCCCCTTCTAATATTTGATTATTTGATTCATGCTTTTTTTTTTTAAACTACTTGTTAAATTCATTCTGTAAAATTCATATTTTTTTTGGGGGTAAATTCGTTCAGAAAACTTCAATTCATGACTTTGTAAGGATTCCTTCTTGTCCTTTTTTTATTATTTGATTGCTTTAAATATCCGCTTATTTTATTATTTACTTGTTTAAAATCTGGATTTTTAAAATCCACTACTTTTTTTAAATTTGATTTGAAAAGAAATTTTTTGATTGTTAATAAATATTTCTAATTTTTTGTTTTATACTTTGTAATTACTTTTTAAACTCTTTTCGGTGCTTATTTTGTTTTTTAATTGTTCTCCTTTTTTTTATTGTTTCAAAAATCTTCAACTTTTAAGTTCTATTATTTTGTTGTTTCAAAATTTTCGTTTGAAAATCCTTTTCTTATTTTCTTATTTGGTTGATCTACAAATCTGCATTTTTGAAAATACAATCTTACTTTTTGAAATTTGATTTAAATATAAACTTTTTGATATTTTATTTTATTTTTCGTGTTTGACAAAATCTTCAAATTTAAGTTCTATTCTGTTGTTGTTTCGAAATTTCACTTGAAAATCCTTTTCTTATTTTATTACTTGATGGATATAAAAATACAAAACGCTATCTTACTTTTTTTAAAAATTTGGTTTGAAAATATATTTTGATTGTTGATAAATATTTATAATTTTCTGTTTCATACTTTGTAAATTGTAATTAATTTTTTAAAATTTTATTTCTTTTATTGTTCCTCTTGTTTTTTTATTTGATTGTTTGAAAAATCTTCAACTATTAAGTTCTATTACTTTGTTGTTTCAAAATTTCATTTGAAAATCCTTTCTTTTTTTATTGATTTAAAAATCTGCATTTTTTGAAAACCTAATCTTACTTTTTTAAATTTGATTTGAATAATTTTTTGATTTTTAGTAAACGTCTCTAATTTTTTGTTTCATACTTTCTAATTACTTTTTAACTCTCTTCAATTCTTATTTTGCTTTTTTACTGTTCTACTTGTATTTATGATTTGATTGTTTTAAAAGCTTCAAATTTTAGTTCTGTTATTTTGTTGTTTCAAATTTTCATTTGCGAAACCTTTTCTTATTTTATTATTTGATTGATTTAAAAATATTTATTTTTGAAAACCCAATCTTAATTTTTTAAATTTGATTGTTAATAAATATTTATTATTTTTTGTTTCATACTTTGTTTTACTTTTTAAACTCCCTTCAATTCTCTTTTTTTTTTGGGTGTTCTTGTTTTTTTAATTTGATTGTTTTAAAAATCTTAAACTTTAAGTTCTATTATTTTGTTGTTTCAAAATTTCATTTAAGAATCCTTGTCTTATTTGATTGATTTATTTTTTTAAAAAAACCCAATCTTACTTTTTAAAATTTAATTGTTAATAAATATTTCGTATTTTTTGTTTCATACTTTGTTTTACTTTTTAAACTCACTTAAGTTGTTATTTTGCTTTTTGGATTGTTCTTCTTGTTTTTTTATTTGGTTGTTTTTATAAATCTTAAACTTTAAGTTCTATTATTTTTTTTCCTTCAAAATTTCATTTTAGAATCCTTTTCTTATTTTATTATTTGATTGATTGAAAAATCTGCATTTTTGAAAACGCTATCTTTACATTTTTAAATTTGGTTTGGAAATATATTTTGACTGTTGATAAATATTTCTAATCTTTTAAACTCTAATTTTCTTTTTTCATACTTTGTAAATTGTATTTACTTTTTTTAATTTTTTGATTGATTGTTTTAAAATATTCAACTTTATATTTCTATTATCTTGTTGTTTCAAAATTTAATTTGAAAATCCTTTCCTTATTTATTGATTTATTAATCTGCATTTTTGAAAACCCAATCTTACTTTTTAAAATTTGATTTGAAAATAAATTTTTTGATTTTTAGTAAATGTGTCTACTTTTTTGTTTCATACTTTGTAATGGCTTTTTAAAGTCTCTTCAATTTGATTTTTTTTTTTACTGTTCTTCTTGTTTCTATGATATGATTGTTTTAAAAACATTCAATTTGAGTTATATTATTTTTTTGTTTCAAAATTTCATTTGAGAATCTTTTTTTTTTATTTTTTTTATTTGTTTGGTTTAAAAATCTGTGTTTTTGAAAACCCAATCTTACTTTTTAAAATTTGATTGTTAATAAATATTTCTTATTTTTTGCTTCATACTTTGTTTTAGTTCTTAAACTCTCTTCAATTCTTATTTTGTTTTTCGGATTGTTCTTCTTGCTTGTTTTATTTGATTGTTTGAAAAATCTTAAACTTTAAGTTCTATTATTTTGTTTTTTCAAAATTTCATTTAAGAATCCTTTTCTTGTTTGATTATGTATTTTTGAAAACCCAATCTTACTTTTTTAAATTTGATTTGAAAATAAAATTTTATTGTTAGTACAAATGTCTAATTTTTTGTTTCATACTTTGTACTACTTTTCAAACTCTTTTCAGTTCTTATTTTGTTTTTTATATTGTTTTTATTTTTATTTTTTTATTTGATTGTTTTAAAAATCTTCAACTTTAAGTTCTATTATTTTGTTGTTTCCAAACTTCATTTGAAAATCCTTTTCTTATTTTCTTATTTGATTGATTTAAAAATCTTCAACTTTAAGTTCTATTATTTTGTTGTTTCGAAACTTCATTTGAAAATCCTTTTCTTACTTTCTTATTTGATTGATTTAAAAATCTTACCCTGTTCCTTAAAATAACATACAGTAAAGACAAGCAGCTCAAAAGGCAAAGGCGTGGTCATCATTAACAACTGAGAAGGGGGAGAAGCTCAAATAGCTTTATTTTGTTGGCCTTCTGTATAATCTTTTCTTTTGTAATTAGGCTTTTGGTTAGCCTTATATGGCTACTGTTTTGTATATATATTCATATGAATGAAGATGTACTTAGTAGTTGGGCTTTTGTATAATCTTTTCTTTTATACTTAGGCTTTTGGTTAGCCTTATATATTGTAACATCCCATTTTTCGAAAGCGTTTTCACGGTATCTTGATCAGAGTTGAGCATCTAAGTAAATAGTATTGAAAAGTAACTAATAAATATCCACCGTAATGTATGTGCTTCTAACAGCGTTACAATTTTTTTTTTTTTCCAAATGTCGATATCGTAAAGTACATGTCAATAGGACTTTCTCCACGGCCGGTTCCTACATCTCTTCGCTTACCCTTGTCTTTGATCCCGTTTACCCGGATCCCGAAGCTATAGTCGAGCCGAGGTTCAATACCCATTGAACCTCGTAACGGTTAACCTCATGTTCATGTACGGTTATGTATGACGTTATCTCATGACATCACAGCTATGTTCACATATAAAAAGTAATAACAACACAGCCACCGCATATGAATGTTATTACAGTCTGAACTATTCACCAGTGCCACGGTGTACATCCGTGTCCTCAGCGCTAGGAAAACTCAACGGTGTTATCATGACTATAACCCGTATAAAGTCTGTATGTGTATGAACAATTCTTTTAAAAACAGAGTCACGTCTATGAACATATCTATCACATATAGGTATACAAGAACATCGTAGTTAGTGTTACAAAGACGCGTCCGTACCTTCGTCGGTGTTGTCGGTACGTTGACGGTCGGGCGGTGATCACGCGTATCCTATAATGGTAATATCGTATTTATTAATTTACAAATAATATCCTACGGGATATCCTGGCCACTAATGACTATTTTGCCCTTGCAACATTTATTTTCCACTTTGTTTCCTCAAAATTCGTAGAACAACGCTGGTACAAATCTGGGCAGCATTTTGTCTAACTTTGAAAAATCATAATTAATTCTACAAAAATCGAAACGAGGATCCGTAAAATTATTTGGAATCCTTAGGATGTCTATTTTCAATTAAAAATAATCACTCTTGCCCAGATTACACGAATCACTCCCAGTTTTAAAGTTTTGAGCCTCTGCCCAAAAATTTTCCAGAAATTCGTAGCCCAACTTTGAGAAATTTTATCTCCTTTTACAGAACTCATTTTGACATGTTATTGACATATTTAAAAAGCCCTATATGTCTATTTTAACCATGAATTTTCTCAGAATATTTTGACCATAGTTTCAATATGAAATTCTGGCGTCTTCATCACTGCCTCCAGAAATTCAAACCGATGAAATTTCACGTAACTTCGTTACTTTGATGATTTTCTTCCAGAAATTTTGCTATATGAACTCCCCCATCGTTTTTTCGAAATAAAGTCAATTTTGACCATAAAAACATGTAATTACAATTCTCCTAGCATATCTAGGATCTAAGCTACTTCTATCTAAGAATTTAAGAACTAAAACTCAAAGAACTTAAAGCTAGAGCTAGAGAACTTACCAAGAAATTTGCTCCTCCTTTCTTCAAGGCTCTCACTCTCACTTTCTCTCTATATTTCAGATGTTGCTTTGTGAATTGGTGAGGAATTATGAAGACCCCAACCCCTATTTATAGTAAAATTCCATGACACTATTCACACCTTTTCATCTTGGATATACACCCTTGGATTTAAGTTAATTGGAAGCACAAATCCTAGCCCTCCAAGCTCTCAAATCTGACCCCCCTCTCTCTCCTTAATCCCCTTCCATTTCCATTAATTGCTCTATCCCAAGTACCATATCCTCTTCCAAAGATTTATCCCATGTGTTCTAACTTAGTGCACAAGCCAACAAGTTGCTTCTTCTATTTTTTTTTGTGTTGCACTCCACTAGATAAAAATTCATTTGAGGATCTTAATGAAGTTTGATTCAAATTTCCTTTTTGGTTTTGAAATCTTGGGATTTATAGCTTCATTTAGAGACCATAATCATCCATTTTCTTAATTGATATCAATCTCTAGGAGTTGAGGAAGTGGCTTTGGTTATAACCATTCTCAAGCTTGAATTATGCTTGTTCATAATCTCTTTTTATATTTGATTCATGATTGAGGGATTTCAAGATACAATTTAATTTGTATAGGTTTTCATTTGCTTCTGTCTTAAATTATTTCCATGGATTAATCTAATTACTTTATGCCTAATTTCCCTATTGGCTAATACCTTGACTTTCCTCTCTCTCTTCATACTACACACACACACATGCACAACAATTGTACATACACATGCACAACCCTTTATCTTTCTCTTTCATTATCCTCTTCCAATATTTTTAAGAGGCTTTATGACAAAGGATTCTTATCCTCTTCCATTTGCTTTCTTCTTTTGTTGACTTAATTTCCCCCATGTGTTTGCTAAATAATATCTAGATATTATGAGCTTAAATTCCTCCCATTGGTTCTTTTATTTTCATATGGATTAAGCTTCCTAATTATTTAAGCCCTTAGATTAGCTTTATGAGGTTAATTCTTGGCCCTTAGATCATAGTTGAAATTGTTGACTTTTCAAAGCTTGATTAAAATTTAATTAACATCTTAATTAGAAGCTTAATTGTCTCTTGATTATTGCATTATTGGTGTTTAGAGTAGTTTATGACCATTGGTAATCCATCTTATGCTAATCTCAATCCCTTATTGGTCTTTGATTTCTTATTTAGCTTAATTCACCTCTAATTGATCACTATTAATATTAATTGTAAATAATTATCCAAATATTCTATAGTGTAAATTTAATTACTCATTAATTGTTATTGATTTCTCCAAATTTGTTTAAGTATTTTCATGACACTTTCTTGCTCTTTTTGATTCTACATGAACCATAGTTTAATATGGTATTTATTGTATTTTATGATATTTTATGATGCCTAATAAAATTTAGAAAGTTAAATCATTGGTCACCTTAATCCTAAAGAAAATTTACCTAGAAAATAGAATAAACACATCTCAATATTTGAGACCACATATTCACCTATTTTAATAGGTTTTATTTATCAAAATATAATGGTTATGCTAAATGTGATTTTTAGGGTATTACATATATGGCTACTGTTTTTGTATATATATACATATGAATGAAGATGTACCTAGTAGTGGGAGAAGCTCGAATGGCTTTATTTTGTTGGCCTTCTGTATAATCTTTTCTTTTGTACTTAGGCTTTTGGAACGCATTATATATGACTACTGTTTTTGTATATATATATATACACACACACATATGAATGAAGATGTACTTAGTAGTGGTATACTGGTATCAGTACATAAAGTAGTAATATCATTAGACTTAATTAATGATACAGTGATAGGCACATGTATGAATCGAGCCAATAACTTGATGAACGATCAAGCATAAAAAAGATTGATAGATTAAAGGTGAGATCACAAAGGAACTCTAATACTATCAAGTCTAGTTTCAATAGATTAAAGGTGAGATCACAAAGGAACTCTGATATTATCAAGTCTAGTTTAAGGAATGATGGGTTTTTAATGAAGATTTTGAACCACTGATAAATTGTTTTAGGAAGTTTTAAATTATTTAGAAAAGCCCATTCATTTTATATGATCAAACCTTGCGTTTAAGTTTTACAACTATTTACAAAAGTGTTTACTCCCAGGTCCAAATTCGATTTAGTGGTTTGAAATTATTATTAAGTAACTCATCTAACTTAGTATAAAGGTAAGATGTTAGGCGGTATAGTATCGAGTAGAGGTTTTGGTAATAGGTTAGGAAGCTCTGTTCGTACTCTGAAAATTTGGGTGTGCTTAAGGGGATATAAATTTTGTGGTTCCTTAGAAAATAAGAAATATGGCTGTTAGTCCTATTAAATTTTTTCCTTTTGTGTATCTCATGTGATTTGATTAGGCTTTAATTCTATCCTCCTTAATATAATCATTTGGCGGTTTTGTTGGTTGCTGTTTCCCTAGCTTTGTATGGGTTGTGATTGTTCTCAAATTGTTGTGCTTCTGTTTGTCTGCTTGAAAAACTTTGTAGCTTTCAACGAGGATTTTGTGTTTGGCATTTTTGTTCGTTGCTATTTCTCTAGTTTTTGTATTGGTCATGATTGTTTTCAAATTTTCGTGGTTTGTTTGTCTGCTTGAAAAGCTTGGATTCTTTTAAAGAGAATTTTGTCATGTTGTTGTTGCATTTTCTAGACTACTTTTTTGTTGGTTGCAATTTCATCAAATTGTTGTGATTGTGATTATGAAAATTTGAGTGTGTTTAAGGGGACGGATTTAGGGGTTCTCCTTGATATGTGAATTGATTGGATTGGAAAATAAAGAATATGACTTTTAATATATTAGGAATTGTTATGTTTCCTTTGGATTAGTCCAAAGCCACCAATGCCCATCCGAGCCCTACCCAATCCAAATAATTTATATTATTAATCTGTTTCTTTTGATTAAGCAGCTTGCAACTTTTGCTTTCGCCCCTTCATATTTTATCTCTGTTTCTTTGTCATTACTAATTACTGATAATTATTATTACCTGTGCTTCGTTGAAGGCGATGAGAAGAAACACTGATACTTGGGTTTTGTGTTGGTTCAGATTTAGGAGGGAAAAAATAAAAAGATAATTTTCAAGAGAAACTAAGCCCCCAATGTCAAGAGATAATTTTCCTTTGGCTTTTAGTTTCTAGACCTTCAATCTCTTCATGTATTTAAAAACCTTTCAGAAAGTGTTCGCTATGGACATAATCCTCTTTCAATAAACTTACTGTGGTGGATCTTAGAGTTTTCGTGATTCCCAATAATTCATTACTGAAATCATCTGCACAAGTTCCATGTTATCTTGATCGTGTGCTACCCACAATGCCATGTCACGGATTGTATCATGCATTTTAATTGTAAGATTCATAAAAAGATCATCTTCAACACTTTCTAACAAGCATGAAAGTTTCAACTTTTCAATAAAAGACTCACCATGACCATGCATATATCTTCTACACTCTGTCATATCTTTACAAAGAAATCTCTCCCACATCCATTTATCAATGAGATCGAGAACTAGAATCTTGCCATCTTCTGGGTATAATGCACAATACAAAAAACAACGTTTTAGTACCTCATCTAGCCGATCATATGTAAATTGTTAAATTTAAGGATAGAGAATAAATTCCTTTCCAAATCTGGTGCCTCGTGAGCAACTATAAAATCCTTACAAAAGCTTTTACCCTTAGTTGCTAGTTCATCCACACCTTTGAGCATCTTGGCAATATTCTTTCCCAACTTGTAGTTTGACAGACAATTCTTTGAACACCATCTACTTAGACATTTGTTTTGAATTGCTTGGACTCCTTGAGCTTCAATATCTTTTATTTCCTATGAACACAAAGATATGTTCTTTGAATTTAGGCATATGTTTTATTTCTGTACTTGATATTCACACAAGAAAATCAACAAAGATTTTTTGCACACTATTTACAAAAACATAAATGGCTTATTTATATAATACTTTTTGTACTTATTTAAACCCTAGAATTAGAGGTGAAAATAGGCTAACTAGGCTTTAGCTAAATAGACATGAACCTTAAATAGATGTTCAAAACCTAAGTCTTTTGTCTATAGGCTTTTTTTTTCCTATAAACATTCGAGTCTAAGTGTTCAAAAGATTTCACAAGGCTGGAAGCCTTGTTAAATGCCTACTTAAATGTAAGCCTTAAAATAGGCTTAAAGCCTATGTATCCAAGTTTATTTACAATCTCTCAAACATATTTAACAAACTTATGTTATTCTCACCAACAATATAAGAGTTTAGTAAGAAAAAGAAAGTTTGGTGACAACAATTGTCTCGAGCTAGTAGGTATAAGGAAAATTAATCTATGAAGATATATTTTCTAAAATTAACCAATCACAAACTGTAGTGGCATGTAGAACTAGATGTTACCATTTTGTTTTTATTTTTATTTTACTTTTCCTGTAGAAATTGAGACAACCTCTTTTTGCTGAGATTATAATATAATATTGGGGCATCACTAAAATAAACTTATAGCAGTTATTATATTCTAGTGAACGACACAAATCAGGGAAAAAGAGAGTGAGCTAACATTTTGCAATCTTAAGCGATCGAAGAGAAAATAGGTATATGTGTTCAACTGATGAACAAAAAAGTTGAGTTTGTGGGTGAAGATAGAATGTGAAATTTAAGGAAAAGACTAGGCGTTATGAAAATTAATTTATATTATATTATATGTAACTATATATAATAGTACAAATTTTTGAAAAAGCTAAATATGTTGGGATTGTAGACTAGGCCTAATGAAAATAGACATGGTTTATTTACGCCTAGTATATTTCCACCTCTAACTAAAATTAATGTTGGAAATATTATGACACTATCAAAATTTAATTGAAGTTATATATACATATCCTCATTATTCCTAATTTTGAGTACTATTTTTATCCCTATGAGAGTTGGAACAGGTGTATTTTCTTATTATTCCTTGATTGCATAAAACAGAAATACTTTATTTTTCAATAACCTTTAAGTTATAAATATTTTATTAATCTTCAAGCAGATAACTATGGTCTATGGGTCCGCATTTGGTGCTAATAAGAGTGCTAGGGTTCATTATTTCTTAAATGGTCCCAATTCCATTCAATAATTACATATAAAGACTTAATTATCTTAGGTAATACTCTTCTTTCCCGTGTTCTTAATGTTGCTGAGATAATGACTGAGACGTTGTGGCACAAGGCTAGCCCCTCCACTACAGACTGGGCGGTGTAGATAGAATTTCAGACACATTAGAGCCTTCCTCATGGAATTTCAGACACAAGGCTAGGACGGATTTTGACAAATCGAACGGCTCCCAAACAACGTTTCAAGCAAGAAGGAAAACCAGGAAGTTGCAGTGAATATGAGCTTCTGGAAAACTAAAAATGTATATCTTTTTTCCCTTCGAACAAGGGCTCGCCGGAGCTGAAATAAAACTTAGGGCCCGTTTGGTATGGGGAAGATTTAAGGAGGGAAAGGAATGGAAAAGAAGATTGAGAGGGAACTTAAAAAATTGAGCTGTTTGGTAGACATAGGAAGAGAACTTAAGTTGAGGGAAAATGAATTGTTTGGTATGAAGAAATGGGTGTTGGTTAAGTGGGAAGGTGAGGCGAAATTCCTTAAATGCCCCTTTGTCCGTTTTGACGTTCGAACAAAAAAGTTAGGTTCGAACGTAATAGGCACCCAATCACCTGTGTTCAAACGTAAAATTTCACAGTGGCTTGAGGTTTACATAAGCAATTTCACAATCCTATAGATAGAAAACCAGACCACCAGAATAAAGAGACTAAATAGAGACAGAAACTAAAGAACAGAGGGTTGAGAAGAATTCAGAAACAGAGGAAGCCGACAGTGGTGGTGTAGTCTTTCCTCTTTGGCGGCGGTGTTTGGTGGTAAGGTTCTGAAAACCGGACCGGTTACTGAACCGGTGGGGGTGGTAGGTTAAGGGTTAGTGGGTCAGACCATAGTCATACCGGTATTAATTAAAAAATATAATTTTATTAAAATAGGAAAAAATATCTATATTTTAATAAGAAAAAAATATTTTATATAAATTTGACGGGATGTTTATAGGGAAAATGACAAATAAATACCACATGAATTTGGAAAACACTTAGAAGTCTCTCGAATTTGTAAAAAGACCGAGAGATACCAAGGACCTACGAGGGATATGCAAATTCGGGTGGAATTACCTTTTTGCCCTTACTTTTAAAAGAAAAAATAATAAATAAAAGAAAGAAAGAAAAGGCTAGATTGCTTCACGATCTCTTTCATCTCTCTGTCTCTATGATCACCTCGCAAATCTGCTGCACCAATGGCTTCCATGAACTCCGCCGTACTTGCTTCTACCTACGCCATTTCTTGTGCGGCTTCTTTTGAATTCAACCCCAAGCACACTTCCATGGCCGTTTCTACTCCTAAATTGCCGGTCATCAAGGCTCAGCTATCCTCCTCCTCTACCGCTCCACAAGGAAGAAGAGCCTCTTTTCTCGTTAGCCGCCACCATCTTCACCGCCGCCGCCGTTTCTTTCGCAAACGTTGGTGTCATCGAAGAATACCTCGAGAAAAGCAAGGCCAACAAGGTTTAAATAATAAACAGCCCTAATTTTTGAATTTATGCCTGAAATCTGCTTAATTAATCGGTGGATGATGATTTGTATGGTGCTATTGATGTAGGAATTGAATGATAAGAAGAGATTAGCGACGAGTGGGCGAATTTCGTGAGGGCTTATACAGTTGAGTTTGGGAGCTGCAAGTTCCCTGAGAACTTCACCGGCTGCCAAGATCTTGCGAAGCAAAAGGTTGTCGTGGATCTCTCTTGAAATGTTTAATTTCGATATTCGTCTGGTTCATTCTCGATTGGATTTGTGATTGAAATTGGTTGCGAAAGTGCCATTCCTCGGTGAAGATTTGGAGCTGGAATGCGAGGGAAAGGACAAATACAAGTGTGGATCTAATGTTTTTCGGAAATGGTGAATTTAACGATCGCCCTCTTCCATATATTCCCTAAAAACTGAACAAATTATTTAGTTGTTCTGTTTGATGTTTGAGGATTGTATCTATTGTCTCCTTTATGCCACAACCTCCTCCTATTTTATTTTTTTATTTATTTAAAAGTAAGGGCAAAAGGGTAATTTCACTCGAATTTGTATATCCCTCATAGGTCCTTGGTACCTCTCATCTTTTTACAAATTCGAGAGACTTCGGAGGTTTTGTAAATTCATATGGTATTTATTTGTCATTTTCCCATGTTTATAATTATATTGATTTTTTTAAAAATGAAAAGATACCACAGGTCACTTGCAAAACATCTCATTATTGAATTTACTTTATTCTTTTTTTGCTCAAAAATTGAAGTTACTTTACTCATGGGTGAGTTAAGGAAACCGGTAGCAATTAATTCAACGTACGGCTCCTATCACATCAAGGCCGAACTCCATCCCCTCGCAAGGCAACATCGACATCAAGCCTCAATAATCAATATATCTCTCCAATTTCATTTTGAAATCAAATCGTGTCCAACCCTTCATTTCTTCTTCTTCGCTCTCTCTCACCCGACCATGCTTTTCCTCCTCCACCATATCCGAATGCTTGATCTCGCTTCTTCTTCTTCTTGGATCTGTTAAAAGGTGAAATAGCAACCCAAACAAATCTTTGCACCACCCGTAAAAGATTTCTTTTACAAATCGATGAAACCCGGATAAATCTTTAACCTCGCTCATGTTCTTCACCTTTTGAGTGATTTTGAGGCACCGTCATTGAACACCGAGGAAACTCGCCGCCATGGATGGATCTACTCCTCCATCGACATCGCCGTCTATTCTCTCTCTCCATCTCTCTACTAATGTCGACACCCGTTCTCCTCTCTTCGTCGTTTTTTTTTTTTTTTTTTAAACAAATTGTAACTCGGTTAACTCGGCCGGTTTAGGCCGAGTTAACCTGGGTCAACTCGAAAACCCGGGTTTCCCCTTAACTCGGACCGGTTGTTCGGCTGGTTCGCCGGTTTCCGGTCCAAACCGGTTGGTCCGGTCCGGGTTCCAAAACATTGCTTGGTAGAGAGGAAGAAGAAGGTGAAGATGATGGAAGAGAGTCGAAGCTCTTTGTTCTCCTCGGCGCTCTAGTTTTGCTTCAGACATCGGGTCTATCGTGGCTGTGGTGGAGGGTGAGGGAAGAAAGGAATGTTGCCGGCGACGATGATGAAGAAGGTCGAGTCGCCGGCGACGGAAATGGAGAAGGAAGGTAGAGGAAGGAAGGATTAAATCTGAATCCGTGGCGCTCTGGTTTAATCTCTTCACAAACTGCTCCACTGTTTACAGGGCTTTTTTGTCAGCAAAATTCACTCTCCTGGGAACTTCACACTTTCTCGCCAGTTTTTGAGGGATTCAATTCCTCCCCCCCTTTGTGGGAAGATGGCACAGGCAGGAAATCAGCATTCTGGGAGAGAGGCGTACCAAACTGTTTTTTCCAGTGGGAAAATAGTCATCTTCTCATTCCCTCACATGAATTCAGTGTACCAGACGGGCCCTTAGATCTTGCTGGAGAAATGAAGAGAAATACTAAGTTATGTGGTTTCATTGTTTCCTCTAAAGTTTTACTTTTTCATTTTTCCCTTAAATTTTGTCTTTTAGTGGGGAGTGTCAATTAACCATCGGTTAACTCATTAAGTATTCATTCATGACAAAATAATTGTAATACATACACATACACATAATGCTGAAAATCAAGGCCAAAGGCTAGGCTCTAACTAAGCCGGTCCTATAGGGCTCGAGGTAAGAAAAATATCTGTTGATGGGTTCTCAATTGTTATAAATTACAGTTCAGCCACAGACACGTTTCAATAAATTTCAATTTAGTCCCTCCATAAACTTTTGAAATTTTTATTTTAATTCCTGGTAAAAACTTGCGTATTGTTTTAGTATCAGTTAGTATCTTGAAGTATTTTTTTAAGTATCAGTCAGTGCCCTAGGATATCTTTACTAGACCCTAAAATAATTTTTCAAGATCATGAAATATTTTTTAGTACTAGTTAGTATCTTGAAGTATCTTTTTAGTACTAGTGAGTATCCTGAAGTATTTTTTTTAGTATCATTCAATACCATGAAGCATCTTTTTAGTACCAGTTAGTATCCTAGAATATTTTTTCAAGATCATGAAGTATTTTTTGAGTATTAATCAGTATCCTAAAGTATCTTTTTAGTACCAATCAGTATCTTGAACTATTTTTTTAGTACCAGTCAGTACCCAAAGTATCTTTTTAGTTCGATCAATATCTTGAAGTATTTTTTAGTATTAGTCAATACCCTGAAATATTCTTTTCAATATCATAAAATAACTTTTCAAGATCATAAAGTATTTTATCGTACTAGTCAGTATCCTAAAGTATCTGAGTACTTTTCAATATCTTGAAGTAATTTTTTAGTACCAAGTCAATACCTCGAAATATTTGTCCAAGATCCTAAGATAATTTTTCAAGATCATGAAGTATTTTTTCAGTACCAATCAGCATCTTGAAGTATGTTTTTAGTCCCAATCAGCATTTTGAAATATTTTTTCAAGATTCTATATTTTAGGATGCTGATTGGTACTAAAAAAATACTTCAAGATGTTGACCGGTACTAAAACAAATACTTCAAGATATTGACCGATACTTGAAAAAAATACTTCAAGATATTGATCGATGAAAAAATACTTCATGATCTTGAAAATTATTTTAGGATCTTAAAAAAATATTTCACGGTATTAACTGGTACTAAAAAAATACTTCAAGATACTAACAGGCACTAAAAAGATACTTTAGAATACGATCCAGATCTTGAAAAAACAATTCATGATCTTGAAAAATTATTTTAGGATCTTGAAAAAATATTCTAGGTCTGATTGGTATTAAAAAAATACTTCAAGATACTGAATGGTACTAAAAAGATACTTGAGTATTGACTGGTACTAAAAAATACTTCAAAATAATAATTGGTACTAAAAAGATACTCCACGATATTGATTGGTACTTGAAAAAATACCACATAATCTTGAAAAATTATTTTAGGATCTTGAAAAAATATTTCATAAGATCAATCGATATTAAAAAAATACTTCAAGATCTTGATTAATAATAAAAAAATATGCAAGTTTTGACCAGGGACTAAAATGAAATTTTCAAAAGTTTGTGCCAACACTAAATTCAAATTTGTCGAAATGTGTTTGGGGCTAAACTGTAATTAATAACAATGCAGAAGCCATCAACATCCATGTCATCATTTTCAGTACATAAAAGGTCAAACTAACGGACAATGGGTACTTTTGCAATCACATAGTCACTTTTGTACTTAAAAAAGATATGGTATTGGATGCACTTTGGGACAAATCACATCTGTATTTTTGCCACTTAACCCAAAATTATAATTATTAAGTTTCCTAATAATCTAATTGTTTCAACTCTCCAATTTTAATAATTATAACTATACATATAAAAATATTTAAATAATTTTTTGAAATATTATATTAAAAATAATAAATACATAATAAAAATTTAAAAAATTATATTGTTCAATTTGTTCCTTATTTTATTAATAAATTATAACTCATTTTAAAAAATTACTGAATTTATATGCTTGAAATCTAAAGTTATCAAGTTAATCAATTTTATAATATGATAAAAATTTTAAAAACATATGCATTAAAATTATTTTTTAAAAAATTAAATTTTTGTTAACTAGGGATGTTTTAAGCTAAAACAGTGATATAAAGATCAATTAGTTGTTGAAGATGAAATAATTCAAAATAGACAATACAGTGTCACGTGAATTTTGATTTCAATAAAAGCTAAAGTAGATTTTGAAAATAGAAGGAAAGTAGTTATAATTAAGATAAAAAAGAGGTAAGATGTGTTTATTTTACTCTGCTAAAAAGTTTCTTGAATGCATCACATTTTATTTATATTTGGAAACTAAAATTCAGTTTGTAAAACCCAGCCAATTACCATATCATATTCATATAAAAATGTTCAAGTATA
This sequence comes from Acacia acuminata, assembly GCA_019022655.1. Taxonomy (NCBI): domain Eukaryota; kingdom Viridiplantae; phylum Streptophyta; class Magnoliopsida; order Fabales; family Fabaceae; genus Acacia; species Acacia acuminata. The sequence continues at coordinate 2,618,873 of JAFJYI010000045.1, forward strand.
TTTAGTAATAATATAATGTTCTTGTAGGCTTATGTGGTTATCCAAGTACAAGTAGGTTTTAGAGATTTTTTTAATAAAGATTAATTTACCCTAAGTCTCTAATTAAGTCTTTCATATCTTTCCTTCTATTATTTTTCTTTCTCTTTTGTTATTAAATCAGGAGTCGGGACAAACAATTATATTCCTTACGGCAATCAGTCTTGATTTTTTTTTTTTTTTGATAAAAAAATTTTAGGAAAGGGGTTGGGTTCACCCACAGTCCAAGGGCAAGGCGCTTGGAGCCCAATCCACAGCACAGGTACCGCTGCTTCATAGACCCCTAGGATGCCTCCCCAGCACCTTGACCAACTTCAGGATCGAATCCCCTCCCTTTAGGTGAGGAAGTCCGACCCCTTTGCCAGTTGAACCCAAGGACGAGGGGTAATCAGTCTTGAATTAGCAAAACCCATTACATCTCTATACAGTATGCTATGTAGAGCTGTCAAAACAGGCCACCCTGGCCTGTTGGGCTCTAGCCCGCAAAAAGCCCGCATGTTAAACAGTCTGTACGGGCCAAAAAATTATATAACCCTAAAGGTTAGGGCCAGCCCACGAGTCAAAAATCATTTTAGAAATATCTTGTTGAGTCAAGATATAAAGTTTAGAGGAGCAGTTTTCAATCCTTGTAATAGTCTAATATATGAAATATAGTAGTAATGGTTTTTTGGACATACTAGAGAATTTGTCCCGGCTTAAAAAAAAAAAAGTTTATCAAACCATGATAGTAAAAGGTTTTGCGTTGAAAGTGAGATGAGTCAAACTGGGAATTTACTTCTTCCATTTTCACATTATATATATATATATATATATATACATATATGTACATATATTAATTATTGTTAATGAAAATATTATCCTCCATTAGGAATCGTATCAGTAGGATATACATATTAATTGGGCTTTCGTGCACTAAGTAATTCTAATTCGATTAAAAATCCCAATTATTATTATTTTTATTTTAAAAACATTACTTTTACACAATACTTCTTCGAGTAGCATTTTAAGATGATGATTTAATATACGTAGCCTATGGTATTATTTGACTTTATGATAAGATAGTATATAGTTTTAGATCAGTTTCGTATAAAAACACGAAAGCTTATCTAAAAGATTCGATTTTTTTTATTTTTTTATTTTGAAAGTGCTTTATATAATACAGTAATGTTTTGTTCTAACTCACCTGGGCTCAGTGCTCGTCATATATATGTCTTTACACATTTTTTTCAACTAATTGCATTTTCATGAATCATGGGAATATCCCTTGACAGAATCTCAAATATATATGAAGATTAAATCATTAAAAAAAAAAAATATACATATTGAATATTGAAGATAAAATTTTAATACGAAATTTAAGACGCTACGAGTTCAGTTCCACCTTTTATTTTTAAATATTAAATAAAAGAAAAAAAGTTACCTTAAAATAAATAGAAAAGCGTAATTGTTATATTTTCTGAAAAAAATTGACACTTAATCTGTAACGCCTGTCCTAAATGTGCCTTTATTTATCGAGTTATAGCGCACACACATCGAAATGATTTGGACGACTTAATTGCGGAATAAAAAATTTCTTAAAATAACTTAATTTGAAAACATGAGGATAAATTTTTCGCGATTTGAATCTGTCCTATCACGAGTGATATCTATTCCATGGTAGGATATTAATACATTATCCAAAAATAGACAAATTATAAACAACTTAATACAAATCCGTCAACTAATATTTTCCAAGAAGTTCCTTCTCGGAATCCTTACAGTTGCATCTTGCCTCTTGATCCCGAACCACTACCTATCTCTTTCATGCGGTTTAGAGTTCAAATGAATGAACCCTAGGGGTAACAGTTAATTTCATATGCAAGTACGTAATGTAATTGACAGTAGAACACATGTATAAGCATAAAATAATTCACGTAAACAAGTCGCACCGTAATCGTAGTTAATGGCCAAGGACTATGAGCTTTATCTTAGGACACGCAGCCCCCACATGAGACACGCAATCTCAATCCATAGCTAGGATACACACATGCAAAATTATCTAGCAACCATGATCGATCATACATGCAATACATGCATACAAGCTAATAAGATAACAGTTACCCACTTCAACTTGAGTCCTTAATTCGTCCGAAGGTGTTGGGATCAGTAGAGGTGTCAAAGTATACCTATAAACGTTTATCAATTGTCGTTAGTCACTTATTGGGTCGGAAAGTAACTAATCTGCGCTAATTAATTTTAGAGGATTAAAAATAGTTATTAATCCCTAAAAAAATTCCCTTAATAATAATACCCCTATTTATTTATTAATTAATACTCTTCTTTATTAATTAACAATTCTCTTAATTATTCATTACTTTTTTTTTTTAAAAAAATAACAATAACATTTATTTACTTTGTTGTTGTTGTTGTTATTATTATTATTATTATTTTTCCTTTCCTAATAATAATAATAATAATAATAATAATTTATTTATTTGAGAATAAAGTGTGAGCATATAAATTATGACGTTACCTAAGATTTAGTTTCTTTAAGGATAAATGTTAGCCTTTATATGTTGTTTTAACATACATACAAAACAGACCCTTCCATTCTAAAATGCTTCATGATTAAATGCAAAGTATATTCTCTGTATTTCTCACATGATTCATGTACATTGCTAAAATTCACCATTATAACATTAAAATAAAGTTATAATTTCAGCTAGTAGATTGAAACATTTAGATTCATTTACCCTCCACGTGATGCATAAACCTTACAGTTATAATAAGTTTGTTGACTTAAAAATTCATCTTTCAGCTTCTAAGTTTTAAATGATTTATATATATACATATAACCTCAACCTATAAGTATATATATACATACACTTCTTGTCTCCCTTCTGTGTAGTGTGATTTGGTCATTACTTTAAACCATAACTTATACATATTTTATACACCCACAGACACACATCAGCACCGTACACATACATCCCTTATAACCCACAAACTCTTTTTTTCTTTTTGTTCCATATGCAGCAACATTGTGCTTATATATAAAATCAGCTTTTTCTTTTGCAGTGATTATTTATATATACATCTACTTTCAATGCACAGTAAGCAAAGTCTTTCACATTTTCCCAAAGCAAATATATATATATATATATACTCACTATATCGGCTAGAAGCCTTCTTATCACAGCTTTATTTCCAACCTTCGGTTCAAAAATTTAGGATGTTACATAATCCACTTCGTATGATATATATATATATATATATATATATATTTCATGTCAGCTTATACTCCAAAATAGGAGAAACGTTATCTTAATTTATAACATGTATTTTGAATGAAATAGATCCCATCACAGGAGATTTTTTTATAAAAAAAAAAAAAAAAATCAAAAGCACTTCCCATTAGAATAATGGAGCAAGTAGTTAAAATATATGAGAGAGACCAGGTGTCGGGTTTCTATTGGCCAAGATAACTTACCAAACAAACCTACTCATGCACAAGTATAAAAAATAGGGTCTCCCGCTCATAACCCAAGAGAAGTGTGGGTTATTTTGGGTTAGGTCAAAAATAACCCCATCATATGGAGGCTAAAAATAAGGGGCTAAAAGTGGGGGCTCAATGAGTGGTCCGCAGGTTCAACCCACTTTGACAGGCGTCCTCTCATAAGGCTCCTATAAGTTATAACAACTCTAAGTCAGTTTCCCCAGTCAAATTGCGATTTGTTAACCAATCGATGTGTAGTGAAATTACTGTCTCTATACGTATTTTTAAGGAAAAAGCCCACAAAAATACTATTTGAAATTTAAAATGACAAATAAGTGATTTTACAATAAAATGAGTTGTTAATCCTATTACTGTTTTTGTTAATCTTATTATTATTTTTGTTAACAAGATTTTGAAATTCAAATAATATTTTTTGTCATTTTTTCTATTTTCAATTCACATCTCCTATTCTTTCGACACCAATATTTGTATTTGACTAATAGACTTGAACCTGACTTTGTTATGTACAACAATATTCAAAATCAACACAATAGTAGAGTCGGGAAATCGGGCCAAGCTTTTTGTTGGTCTGGTCCGTTCAAGCCCCGCGTAATTTGAAACTGGACTGTAGGGCTTTGGGCTTAATCGGGCCTACGTTATGCCCGATTTACTACGTGAGGATTTACTAATATAAATTATTAAATTGAGAAAGAGAAATCACTTTAGGTTTTGTTGATTTACTACGTGATGATTATAATAAATTATTAAATTATTAATATAAATTCAATATTAATTAGAATTCTAATCTTAAATAGAATAAAAAAAATAGTAATATTGAATATTCATTTTAGAATTAATTTTAGAATAGTATAATTCTATTATAATTATATAATTATTATATTTAATATTGAATTCTATTTTATTTTTTTATTTAATTCTATTTTTGAATTCTATTTATATTTTATATTAATATTATTTATTTATTTATTTATATTTTTGATTACTAATTATACTAATTTTATTATTATAATAATATATAATAATAATAATGATAAAAAAATTGAATAATTTAAAGCTCTACTTCATTTAATTTGGAGTCAAAGGAAAGAAAGCATGGAGTGAAATAACTCACTAAGAACGCCCTTTAAAAGATTACGCGTACAATTGAATCAAATAAGCCGTTATGGAATAAATATTCAGCCTCTTGTGAACCTTCGTGTAATCTGTTATATTCAATGTTTGCTCAATTACTCTTATACTCGCAAATGCAATGTAAGCATTGGGTTCGGCAATAACGATATCCCCCAACATACCAAAACTAGCCGTCACTCCACCGGTAGTAGGAGATGTAAGGATCGAGACATAGAATAACTTTTTATTTACTTGATAATCATATAAAGCGAGAAGATATTTTAGCCATTTGCATCAAGCTCAAACTTCCTTCTTGCATACGTGCTCCTCCAGAAGCACATACTAGAATAAGAGGTAAAAATTGATTGGTAGCATATTCGATCAAACGGGTGATTTTCTCACCTACTACGGATCCCATACTACCCCCTATAAAGTGAAAATCCATAACCCTAATTGCTATGGGAATACCATTTAGTTGACCTGTGCCTGTTTGAACAGCCTCAGTTAATCCTGTCTTTATTTGATAGGAATCAATACGATCTTTATAAGATTCCTCATAAGATTCCTCTTCTGAATTAAATTCAATGGGATCCACCGAAACCATGTCTTCATCCATCGGATTCCAAGTACCTTCATCAATCAAAAGTTCAATTCTATCTGAACTGCTCATTTTCAAATGATATCCACAGTATTCACAAATATTCATTCTTGATTTCAAAAGTTTCTTATAATTTAATCCATAACAATCTTCATCTTCGCATTGAACCCACAAATGTCTGTAATCTTGAAAAGTTTTCTCTTGAGTTTCCTCTAAATCTTGAGTTTCCTCTAGATTATTAGAACTTTCTCTTCTAGTTAAAGCACTATCACTCGTAGCATTCGTGCGACTGGAATTCCTTCTTTCACTAATATTTCTGCCTTTACCACAAATGTAACTAGAAATGTAACTGTCATTGTATTTATCACTATCACCTAAAATGTAACCATCAATACAGATTTTAGAACGAAGATAATTGTCAATGCAATTATGAATGTGATTATTCCAACTATATTTAGTATCATACATGTAATGATCATAGTCAGGATCGTCACTCTTAGATACATTATTTAGATAGCTGAAATTCTTATAACTATAAAAAAAACATTCTAGTTCACTTAGAAAAGAATGATCATTATCAATCTCAAAAATTTGATTTTCAATATCAAAATATATGGAATAACTGTCCCTATTACTATCCCTAACTAAAAAAGTGTCATCAGATATGAAATTCCTAATATTCTCAACGCCGACTAAATAATCAACATTACGTAACTAGAATTGTCACTATCACTCCACCTCTGAATGTTTTTATCCATATCAGTTAGAATTGGGTCTTCACTTACACTGGTATTTTCAATAGGACCAAAACTATCCATTGATTTACTTAGCCCACACCTATATTCTAACTCCCTATTAAACAACATCGAATTGAACCACCATTTTTCTATAGAGCTTTCTTGCCTCTATTTACATGAAAATACACTAGATGAATAGTTATTCGATGAAAGATATCTTTTGAATATTTCATTTCCTATCACAATAAGCATATAAATCCAATCACTAGGATTATTAACTAATAATAATAACGAGTGAGTGGATATTAAAAAAAAAATGATTCTTTTTCTTGAGAACCCAGAGTATCGTTTCACTATATATGATATGTCACTATATGTGCTAGAACTCTTTTCTATTTCAATTCTATTATTATTGTAGAATTTATAGAATTGAAATAGAATTGAAAAAAAAAATCAAATACAAATACAAATAAATAATCACTGGATTACAAAGTATCCATTGTTGGGAATTCCAATTTGATCTCCTTCCATACTTCACAAGCAGCAGCTAATTCAGGACTCCATTTGCTAGCCTCACGAATAATTTCATTACCCTCACGAGCAAGATCACGTCCCTCATTACGAGCCTGTACACATGCTTCTAGAGCTACTCGATTAGCTACGGCACAGGGTGCATTTCCCCAAGGGTGCCCTAAAGTTCCTCCACCGAATTGTAGTACGGAATCATCTCCAAAGATCTCGGTAAGAGTAGGCATATGCCAAACTCGGCCCCTAGTACTATCGGGCTGGGCTTTTAAAAAAACAGATGTTTTCCTTACTCCAGGCTCTGTAGGGTCAGGCCTTGTCAGGCCGGGCCGACCCTAATTCCCAACTCTACACAATAGTTAGAGATTCAGATTCAACAATAATTTTTATGAATAAGTAAATAAAAATCTGACCACATGCACCCAAACATTGCTTTGGTTACTGTATAAGTGCCAAAATTATTCACAAAACCCTCTAGCCATTTTCATTCCCAACCAAACCACCACATATGTCTTACTACCTCCAATCCTAAATATAAGACATAGTTTGTGGTGTAATTTTACACCACAAACTATGTCCTATATTTAGAATCGGATGAGTACCATTTTCATCTACGTTCAACTTCACCTGCCCACTTTCCAGCGGCTTCCAACCAAAATGCATTCCTTAATGAAGAGACATAGCAACTAAACTCATGACACTATTACTATCAAAATTGTCCTCAAGAAGGATTTATTCCTCCAAAACCATAAGAATCAGCAAGTGATTCCAAAGCAAGAGGGATTTATTAGGCACATGCAAAACCACCATTAACTATCTTGATTACAAAATATGGTTCCAAATATCATCCCCATCCCAACTAATTTTCTAATATATCATCCCATAATACTATCCAAGTCCAAGTTCGGCTCTTTTGACACCACCACCCACATCACAAAATTAGACCCTAACATTTTCTTCCTATGTTCATTGTTAATTTTCTCATACAACTCCAAGCGAGCTTCCCTGGTCTGTAACATCCCCAATTTTTAAGTAAATCAATCAATGGAATATATGAATTTTTCACCCGGCCGTAGTAGTCAATGATATTTATTATTCGGAAGGATATATTAATTATGGGAACTAATGTGAAATTATTCAAAAAATAAGGTTATAAATAAATTGAGGTAAATGATGTCAAAGAAGCTAGATATGCATTTTACCTCATTATTTATTTATTATTTTCGACCACAAGAAGAGAAATATGACACTATGTTATAGTACAATATAAAGACTTAAGAAGAGATGGAAGTGTGAAAACACATTTTTATTCCCTAAATGCCCCTTAATTTTTAGATTTTCAAAATAAAAGAAGAAGAAAAAGTAGGTAAGGTTGATTTAGTCTAGGTGTACTTATTAAGCTAGGAGTAAGGATGGAGGGAGCAAAATAATTAGGGAAAATTACACACAGGTCCCAAGGAAGACAATTTATCACAATAAAGTCCCTTGAAATCATGAAATTACACAGAAGTCCCTAGGGACTTCTGTGTAATTAATTCATAGTAGTAAAAGACCTTATTGCCCAAAGGAGAAAACGCATAAAGCAATCGACCGAGAAGGAAAATTACTTACACTCTAAGTGATCTTGATCTCCACCGCGTTTGACAGAGAGAGGCTTGCGACAGCGTTCGACCGCCAAGGAAATTTGCGTCTTTGCTCTGCTGCTTCCCTAATAAGTATCTTGGATCTACCTCTACCCCATTTTGATTTCGTTGGTGTGGCTGGTTGATAATGCGTGTTAGGTTTCAATTTGGGCTAGCCTTGAATGCGTGAATGGAATTCAATTTGGGTCAGCCTGTAATGAAATTTGCGTTAGGTTTCTACTTCCTTTGGTCATCTGATCTCCTTTGTGCACCGTCTCCCACTCCGTTCCTCTTTTTATCTTCCTTAGTTAGGTTTCACCTCTGCCTTCAATTTTGTCCTTACTTGTCTAACCCCTCTTTTTCTCTCGGTTGTCCCATATCCACAAAACCCGCCTCTTTCTCATTTAGTCACCACCGACCTTCTCCATCTTATCTAGTTGTCCCTTTAATCGGCTTATAACTTAATGACTAATGAGTAGGAAGATTGCTTGCATGTGTGCACAAAATGCAAATCACACCATTACTACTTAAAAATAAATGACCAACGATATATACTAATTAATTATTAGGGTTTCAAAACACAAGCATTTATAAACGAATATGAAAGATTACAACCGAATGTGAAGGAGCATTTCCCCATTATGGGGTTTTCCTTGTTGCTGTGACGAACCGTGAATTGTGCTTCAGGTTTGGGATTGTTGAGGAGAGACGAGGATTTATATAAAGGAGTGGTAGACATCAAGAAGGAAATGGGATACATTATTTAATTGAATTTCGATTAGCTGATAGGCCATTTGAAATTTATAGATTCTAGCTGGGGGAGTTTGCAATTGCGTTAAGTAAGTCTCAGAAAAATGTTGGATAATCCCTTCATTTGTTGTGTTACTTGTTTTGGATATGTGATGATTTTTGCTTGATCAAGAATGTTTTTCTCATTTGAGCTTTTCTTGGTGGTTTAATGGCAGTAAAATTCTTTGGTTTTTTAAATAATTTCTGTTAGCTCTTGTATTTTGATGATCACAATTTCTAAGATATTGAATTCAAGTAATCTGACCATTTGATAATTTGACAAAAGTGTCTTAGTCAAGGTTGCTCGAGTAAAGTATTCGCGTGCTCGAGCAAAGTCGTATGCAAGGCATCACAACGCACTTCAAAGGAAGCCTTGCTCGAGCGGACTATATAGTCTTGCTCGAGCAACATCGGCTCATGAGAAAAGCCACCGGGCGTCTTACTCGAGTGCATCACACAAGCTCGCTCGAGCATCACCATCGAGTAAAGGTTACGTAAAGGTCTTGGAGTCCTGCTCGAGCAAAGATATCAGATTGCTCGAGCAGCAACAAGGTAAAAGCAAAAATGTGATCTTCAATATGTCTTGCTCGAGCAGAGTAAATTGCTTGCTCGAGCAAGAGGAAGACCATGGTCAAGCAACATGTGTCCCATGCTCTATTCTCGCCTTGTGCCCGAGCATGATAAATCCATGCTCGAGCACCATGCTCGAGCAAGGGCAAAGGTATGCTCGAGCAGAATCACGGATATGTTGATCTCTCGCCATTATCTATAGCTTGCTCGAGCAAGCATAATGATATGCTCGAGCAATGGCGAATCAGAGCTATTTTCATGAAGCTTGCCCGAGCATGAATTGATTCATGCTCGAGCATACGAGAAGCATGCTTGAGCATCAGCGATCTGAAGTGCATTTTACTCATACAAAAGAAGCCTTGCCCGAGCATGATAAAATCATGCTCGAGCACCATGCTCGAGCAGATGAATTTCCTTGCTCGAGCATCAGCGTCTCAGAGCACCTTTCTATGTAATCTAGGGAAGTTTGCTCAAGCAACATCATCTCTGTTCTTCAAATCCCTGTCTTCCGAAAATCATGAATCTTGCTATATCACCTTATTACTTTTGATTATTACTAATTGCTATTACCAAATGCTATTAACGAGTTTATTCATGAGTTTCAGATTCTTTACGCATGGATTAACATCAGATTTGAATAAACAGGTGATAAACACGGAAACCATCTCTGATCGAAGTAAAGCCATCTCTGATATTCCGACTACGCATTAAATACCATTTCACAACGGAAAAACAAAAGGAAAGAAAGAGAATGTCAACTCTACAAATTCCAGCTGGAATATTCAAACGGGCAAAACTCTTGACGATCGCTTCATCTATCTAATGGACACATTCAAGAGACTCAACGACTATTTCATAAGATTCATCAACGGTTATTAATTACAACATCTATAAATAGCTGAAGCATTGAATTCGCCAACTACCGAAACGCTGTGCAATTAATTCGAGTTAATATTATTCACTATTTCAACTGTTTCATTGACTTGTACTTCAGTGTTTAATACTTTATCTACTTGTGAGGAGTTCTTAAACATTTACTTCATCATCAGTTGAATCTTAAGGTTGAGGAACCTTAAGGGAGGGTGTATCAATTACAACTTGTAAGGGGGAGTGGAGTCTGAGAGTGAGAGGACCATCCTTCATTTACAGAGTGTGTAAGTGTTCTTGAAAGATAGTGGAATCCCAGGTGTTCTAGGGACTGGATGTAGGTCAGCGATTTTGGACTGAACCAGTATAAATTGTCATGTGTCTATTTCTCTATCTTATCTCTCTTGCTCTGGTTTTATTTGTCTCCGTGTGAGTATCACGGAAGAATTTTGAGATCACCTATTCACCCCCCCTCTAGGTGATATTCCATCTTCAATTTCTTGATGACTGCCTTCCCACGATTAGAAGTATAGGATTTAATCCATTTGGATTTCAATGCTCATTTTATTTACTACTTGCAATGCAAGTCTCATTGATGACCTCACTAGTTTTATTTTGTTAAGGTTTCTTGATAATACTATAACAAACTCGTTGAAATAGTCAAATTTTCCAGCATTATGTTTGAAGTACGCCTTGTTTTATGTTGGAGATAAATCAACTTTCATTCTAAATAGAGTGCTGACAAGTTTGACATCCACTATTATGTACCAAGTCATTTTGGTTTTGATATTTTACGCCTAATCCACCATCTTGAATTATTTAGCAATCGAATTGTTTGAATGATGCAACTCTTAAGCTTCGACCACCTTGCTAATGAAATGATAGTGTGAATTTTCGTACCAAGTGTTGTTACTAAGATATATATTCCAAAAGGAGATAATAGCTTTTTTCTGAAGTTATATATGAAGATACCGTTAAAATTCTGAAGTTTTCTTAGACTCCTATAAGTTTTATTTTTGTGTTATTATGAAATGATAGCGTGAATCGTAGTTTTCTTAAACTCTTATAAGTTTTATTTTTGTGTTATTATGAAGAACAAGGAGCAAATTACTCTTGATATTTGCATCCTTGTCATTGCGATCAACAAAAATTTAGTAGTTCTTTAGGTTGTTCACACAAATGAATTCCGGTTTCTTGTAGGCCCTTTTAGCCAAGTTTTCCCTCCCTATATAATACCTCTCCTGGTTTTATTCTTCCTTCTCAGAACCAAACCCAATTCCCTTCAAAACCTTTTGCAAAAATAACCTCTCCTTTCTCTACTTATTCATTGGTTGAGTTTAAATTATAAAAAACCATGCAAGCCAGAGACGTTTCAAGACTAAATTATCAGTTTCAGGTACATAATGTTATTTTCTCAATAAGTAACACCGTAGGCGAGTCCAGTAAGTAACACTTTATTTTCTCAAATGTAAAGAAATGAAATCAAACCGCGATGTTAATTTTCAGGAAACAAGAATATGGCAAAGAAGGTGTTGTCCCGACGCCAGGCAACCAACAATTGAAGAGGAAGAAATAAAGCTATAGTTTTATTGTAAAGTAGTTGAAAGTATTGGAACTGAATGTACCAACTTTGCCCAACTTTAGAGCAAATCGACTATTTTTTGACTGGCCTCGAGCCAAATGTACATTAGCAATAGGAAATGCTATATTGAAACTTGACTAAATTGATAATGTGTTGCTCAATAGAAGATTTGTGAAAAAGAAATAGAGCTGTAGTTTTATTGTAAATTGTTGAATCTGTTATTAGAACCGTGAAAATCGATGCATGTGCACTTAGTACGTCACTAGTACAAGTCGTTGTGGTGATTGCTTATTTTGCATTGAAAAGAAGGGGGGGGGAAGAGGAGACAAAATCGATGCATGTTTGCCATTGGAGCTAAAGCCTTAGCCGAGGAATTTGTTTGCTTTCATTGGTAAACTCATTGGAATTTTGGTGGAAATTCACTTATGCATTATTTACAACAACCTTTAAGAAACTGGATTTTTTTTTCAACCAGAGGCTATTTACAACAACAAATGCTATATTAACAACAGAAAAAGCATACATTAACAACAACTTTTGAAAACCTGGATTTTTTCATATATCACTTCCATAGGCTATTTATAACAACAAATGCTATATTAACGACAGAAAAAGCATATATTAACAACAACTTCTGAAAACTTGGATTTTTTCATATATCACTTCCAGAGGCTATTTACAACAAAGAAAAGTATATATTAACAACAACTTCGAAAATCTAGATTTTTTTTTCATATATCACTTCCGGAGGCTATTTACAACAACAAATGCTATATTAACAACAAAAAAGCATATATTAACAACATTTTCTGAAAACCTGGATTTTTTAATATATCACTTCCGGAGGCTATTTACAACAACAAATGCTATATTAACGACGGAAATATCATATATTAATAACAACTCCTGAAAACCTGGATTTTTTCATATATCACTTCCAGAGGCTATTTACAACAACAAATGCTATATTAACAACAGAAAAAACATATATTAACAACAACTTCTAAAAACCTGGATTTTTTCATATATCACTTCCAAAGGCTATTTACAACAACAAATGCTATATTAACAACAGAAAAATCATATATTAACAACAACTTCTGAAAACCTGGATTTTTTCATATATCACTTCCAGAGGCTATTTACAACAACAAATGCTATATTAACAACAGAAAAATCATTTATTAACAACAACTTCTGAAAACCTGGATTTTTTCATATATCACTTCTAGAGGCTATTTACAACAACAAATGCTATATTAACAACAGGAAAAGCATATATTAACAATAACTTCTGAAAACCTGGATTTTTTCATATATTGCTTCCAAAGGCTATTTACAACAACAAATGCTATATTAACAAGAAAAAGCATATATTAACAACAATTTTATTATCTCCTATCAGAACTTTTTACTGAAAGTTCCATCATCACATCAACCAGAAACCAATGAAAACAGAGCAGTCCCTTTGTTACCTTCCCAAAAAACAGAGCACAATGTTATTAACCCTACCCAATAACATGAAACCCCAACTTCAATGGTAAAGATGATATATTTAGCAAAATCTTAGCATTACTTACCTAGGTACCACTTATAGTCCACTAATGAGCTCAAACTTTAATCCTTTACCAACCCTTCACTCTCGAATGTAAAGAACATACAACGACAAAATAAATTATTCAACGAACATAGAAAAGATGACAGTTGCAAAATCTAAGCTTTGCCTAGGACATGAAAATGTCACTTACTTGCCTTCTATGTTGGAGATTCGATCGACTTATCTTGCTTACTTGATTTCTGCGTTTTCCCTTTTTGACGAAAGCTATCTCCCTCGTGTTCATTTGCTCTGTTTGTTTCCTTCCTTTTTTAGGCCGAATGGGCAATAAGTTCTTTTACTAATATGAATTAATTACACAAAAGTCCCTAGGGACTTCTGTGTATAATTTCATGATTTTAAGGGACTTTATAGTGATTAATTGTCTTCCTTGGGACCTGTGCGTAATTTTCCCAAATAATTAATGAAGGAGAGAGGGATATGTACCTTGGAATGTTGGATGAGATAAGGGAAATTGAAGATCACAGGGAGCACATAAGGTGCTTGTCACCTTATGTGCTTCTTACATTAGAAGGATGAGCACATTTTTTTTATTTTTTTTATATATATTATATTTATTTAGATTTAAATTATATGATATTTTCTGGATTTTTTTGGATCCGAGTATCTCAAATTAATTAATTTTCATGATACTGGTATTACGGGAGAAAATTTCTCGAATGCGGGATTGGAAATTAATTAATTTGAGATACTGCGTGTAAAAATATTTCTAGAAAGCCACATATAATTTAAATCTAAATAAATATATTATATAAAAAAATAAAAAAAATGTGCTCATCCCTCTAATAGAGGGACAAGCACATAAGATGCACATAAGGATGTGCACTTAATGTGAACCCGAAGATCACACACAATTTTCTTTCCATATTTTCCTTTCATCCGGACGTAGGAGGAAGCAAATGAAATAAGATTTGATTGGACGACACACCATTAATGAAGAGCAGTGGTGATCACGTGGGCAAGGTTATAAAGGAAGTAATAAAATCTTTCTCCATTATCCTTGACGTATGAGAGGCTGAATATAATAATAATAATAATAATAAACTCTCTCATATTTTCCAAGATGCGCCGGATGTGTTTGGGAGAATGACCAAATGAAGTGTTAAAAGAGAAATAAAATAAAATAGATATGGCTGAGAGAGAAAGAGGGAATAGGTGATGATGATACGACTTTGGTAGTAATTGTGAGATGAGTGATGGAAGGATGTGGAATTAAGGGTTAAAGTACATTTTTACCAACAAACTATTATAGAAAGAGTATCTAGCACAAATATTAATTAAGGGTACCTTAAATACAAACAAACAATTAAAAATGTGCAGATTTGCCAACAAAATTTTACAAAGGTGCGATCAACTGACATTTGTTAGAAAAAAGATAACGTCCATTATGTAAGGTGCAGATTGACCAACGAACTTTTACTCCGGGAGCACCCAAAGCACAAATTTTTTACTCGGGAGCTCCTAGTACAAAATTCTTAATTTCACTAAATTAAATAATTTTTTTTTTTGTCAATTGTCATTATTCAAAACTACTTATATAGATATCTATGGACAAAAATTACCCATTTGCTAAAATAAACAAAATTTGTAATTAAAAATATAATTATATGATTTAAATAAAACTCAAGGTGTTTTATAATTTATTATGTATGTTAAACAAAAAAAAATTATATGATTTATTTTTATTTAGAAGAAAATTATGTGAGTTAAGAAATTCATTTAATCTTAATAAAATTTAAAAAATCTAAAAAAATCTATTATATCGAGAAAGAAATGGAATGAGTTTAATTTTTATTTTTATAAAAAGAGCTTAATGGATATCAACGTTGACACTTAATAATATAAATCCGCCAACTTGATGATATTTTTGTTAATTAAATGATCTATTGATTATATGAATATGAGACTTGTTGGAAAAAAAAATTAAAAAAGTCTCATAAATAATTTGAGGCTATTTCAAGATACTTAATTAATGACAATTTTTCCAACAAGTCCCATATTGATATAATCAATAGATAATTTAATTAACAAAAATATCATCAAGTTGCGGATTTATATTATTAAATGTCAACGTTGATATCCATTAAACTCTTTTTATAAAAATAAAAATTAAACTCTTTTCATTTCTTTCCGGATATAATGGATTTTTTAAATTTTATTAACATTAAATGAATTTGTTAACTTACATAAATTTCTTCTAAAATAAAAAGAAATCATATATTTTTTTGTTTAACATATATAATAAATTATAAAACACCTTGAGTTTTATTTAAATCATATAATTATATTTTTAATTAAAAGTTCTGTTTATTTTAGCAAATGAGTAATTTTTGTCCATAGATATCTATACTAGTAATTTTGAATAATAACAATTGAGGAAAAAAATTATTTAATTTAGTGAAATTAAGAATTTTGTGTTGGGAGCTCCGAGTAAAATTTTTTTTGTCTTTGGGTGCTCCTGGAGTAAAAGTTCGTTGGCCAATCTGCACCTTAGATAACTGACCTTATCTTTTTTTCTACTGGCGTTGTGCTCATTGCACCTTTTTAAAAGTTTGTTGGCCAATCTGCACATTTTTAATTGTTTGTTTGTATTTAAAGTACCTTTAATTAATATTTGTCTTGGATGCTCTTTCGTAATAGTTTGTTAGCAAAAATGCACCTTAACCTTAGAATTAATTAATGGAAGAAGAATTGAGATGTGCATGTTGTGTTAAGCAAAAGGGATAACACAATGTTATTTATTTATTTTATTTATTTTAAAATGCTTCCCTGCTGGACGTGTGGATGAAGCAAAAGAGAATGAAATATACAAATAATAATTCCTACTCCTTTAAAAGGGAGGAAATGGGATATGATAGACAAGTCAATGCCATATATTAATGGGTTAAGGACCAATTTTACCAATAAACTATTGGTCCAGCACCCAACACAATATACTATTATTTGGACCTTAAATGCCAAAAAACTCTTTAAAAGCTCAAAGAAGCACAAAACCGTTAGTTTATAACCTAACTCCGTTAGTGGCTTGTTGAGGGAAATAAAAATGAGTTAGAATACATACTAAAATGCATACGTGGCGTGAGCTTGGCAAGAACATACCAGAGCCATGGCTACTTCATCTCTAATCTCACTGCCTTCTTCATCTTTCTCCTCCACCTCGCTACCTTCGTCTCCTCCATCGGCGTCAACTACAGCACCCTTGGAGACAACCTTCCGTTGTTGCAACCGGTGGTGAATTTCCTCAAGACCAAGACAACCATCAACAGTGTTAAGATCTTCGATGTGAGCCCTCAAATCCTGCAAGCCTTCACCAGAAGTGGCATCTCCGTCACCATCACAGCTCCTAACAGAGACATTCCGGCTCTAACCAACTCAGATTCCGCTCGCCAGTGAGTCGTGGCTCACATCAAACCGTTCCACCCTCAAACTAAAATCAAGTACATCCTCGTTGGGAGCGAAGTTCTCCATTGGACCGATTGGAACACCATCAAGCTTCTCGTCCCCGCCATGAGAACTCTCCACAAAGCTCTAAACGCCAAAGGAATCAGAGACATCAAGGTATTCAAAATCAGCCCGTTTCCCCTCTTTCCCCCCCTTAAATCCCTCTTCTGCCCTTCTAATTTCATTCACATTTCAATAAAACAAACCTCAAAGACCTGACAAATTCAAAATATATTCAACTTTACTCAGCTGATTTGATATTTTTTTAAGGTTTGAATCGTTATGAGAAGTTAAATTTGAGCTGGTTGAAGTTCCTACCTTCTTTTTGTAAATCATGAAGGATCCGATCATCGTCACCTCCGAGATCACTTGCGACAGAGAGAGCATCAAGAAATCGCTCTTCTCCGAAAAAAACAACACTTGCCCAGTTACCAAACTACCCTTCTCCGTATCAGACTCCTCCGACCTCGTTCCCAATCGCACCCTCCGCCGCCTGTGATGATCCCGTCGCCGTAGTGTTGACGATGATGCAGATGACTTTTTTCTGTCCCCTCTCACCCTCATCTGCGATTTTGATTTTGTTTTTATTTCCAACTGCAGACCTCTAACGGAGTTAGGTTATAAACTAATGGTTTTGTGCTTCTTTGAGCTTTTAAAGAGTTTTTTGGCATTTAAGGTCCAGATGATAGTATATTGTGTTGGGTGCTCCTGGACAAATAGTTTATTGGTAAAATTGGTCCTTAACCCTATATTAATTGAGGAAAGAAGTAGTGGCCCACGTGGTAAAGGTAGGAAACACATTGAAATCTTTTCTCCATTAATTCCCAACGTGGGAAAAAAAAAGGAAAAAAAATAATAATAATAATTTACTACCCACTTCTCTCGAAATCGGGACGAAAGAGTGCGGGAATAGATTGATGATTGGACAAAGTAAATTAATTAAAATAGGAGAGAGTGAAAATGGTCACACACTCATTTTTCTTTCTTCAATTTTTCACAGACTCCTCAGCGAACTGGACATACGAGAAGAGGAATTGAAATGATTTTTTTTTCTTTCCCCACCACAAAAGATCTTTGGCCGAGATTGAGGGAGAGACAAAGGGAATGACAAGATTTTGCTTTCAACTTCCCTAAAAACCGCCGGCCAAGTAAGGGCAAAAGAAGAGCAAAGGAAATCCTAGATTTCTCTAGAATGATGTCGGGAGATCTATTTAAGGGGCTCACCTTCACCCATTTTCTTTGCTGGACAAATTTGGAGAAGAAGAGAAGAAGAAAAATAGCTAAAGGGTTCAAGGAGAGCTCCAAGAAACATCCAGGTGGAAGGTAAGGCATTTGAGTATTTATTCCCACCTTCTTCTACTTTTGATCTTGGGAGTTAAATATTGTTGATGAAAACCCCTCTATTGCTACGTGAAGGGTTAAGGTCGAAGGAAGGGGAAGAAAACGTGAAGGATTGAGTTTTTAGTCGAAGAAATATCAAGAACAAGTAAGTTATAGTTTTAACTACCTTATGATTTCATGGTTGTCATATTGGGGGTGGTGGAGCCCTGCGTTTTGTTCATATAATAAGTCCGATTAATAGATAAAAAGGATGAATGAAAGATTGTATTTAAGGCTTGAGATTAAGGAAAAAAAAGTTGTTATGATAGTAAACAAAATGGTTGTAGAATATGAGAATTTATTGTGTACGCCAACCTTATGGGCATGGGAAAGTAATTTTTTGTTGGTGTTTTTAATGCCTTCAAAGTGTTCAAAAAATAGGATCTTAGTATACGATTGAAATTTTTTTTATTAAGTTGAAGAAGGCTTATTTTTAAGTCAACCAATAAATATGTTTAAAAAGGAGTTATTTATATCTTTATTCTGATTATTTTAGGGTCACTTTGTTTTTGTGCGCTCGGAGAAAAATTATACTAATAATTTTGATCAGCTACCAGGTAGTAACCTTAATCCTCATATGTTCTGTGTTACTTTGTATGTTTGTATTTTCCATGATTGTGGACCCGTGTCTCCTAAAAAGGGACATGCGTTTGTGTGCATTCAGTGTGGTTTGGGTTCAGAGCCCGACTACTGTGTCTTTCCTAGTCTTTGTGGATCCAGGGCTTGCTTTGTTGAGTAGTCCTGCGTTTGTTTCTAGGACATGTAGTCCTTCCACAGTTAACACGGTATACTTGGTATGTTGCATTTATGTGTTACTGCGCGTTTGTTACTGGATACTTTTATTTGATATTTTCCTGATTATGGTTACCTACATACATTGTTTATGCATTACATATGAAATTAATGGTTACTGCGGGATCCATTTATGAGTCCCATTTTTGTAGAGCCTTTGGAAGTTCTTTGAGGACAAATTTTGGAGAAAAGGGTAAGGATTTTGTGCAAGAGTAGTTGGTGTTGTAAGAACCGGCTGAACCCAAGAGGGGGGTGAATTGGGTGAAGTATAAAAATTTAGGAACTTTGAAAATCTTTTTGTAATTCAGTAAAATGAGTTTGTATGATAGTAAAGAGTTATAAAACAATAGACAGTCACTCAAACATATATGCTGGAAATATAAGAGATAAGGGAAGAGAATATGCAAACTGAGATTTATCCTGGTTCGGTCCAATCCTTAACCTACGTCCAGTCCTCAAGCTCCACTTGAGATTTTCAATCCACTATCCTCTTGTTTAAACCGGGCACAAGAGAAGCCTTTACAAACCACAAGTTCACCCAGGCACTTGTGAAGCCAAATCTCTCACCGAGATACTCCCCCTTACACAATGTAAGGTTACAATCTGTTCCCTCTCAAGATCACCCAATCTTGAGTAACTCTCGAATAAACAAATGGAATGTTTGTAATAAATCTTCCCTCTCGAAGTGAATAAGATAAACACTGAAGTGCATTACAAATTATCTCACTCTCTATGATAAATTATGTAAACATTGAAAAACAGAGTGTGAGTAGTATGAAAATCAGAGTATGAGCATTTTGAAGATGTAGGCTTGTGTCTCTTCATTTTTTTGCTTGAATCTGTCTTCTTTTATAGGTAGAGATCAATATATGACCGTTGAGAAGATTCAATGACTGTTGGATAAAGAAATATAGCCGTTAGAAACTAGCCGTTAGAACTTTTGCACTGACTTTTGATGTTCGAACCAAATCTGATATTTTGAAGGTTTGCTTCTAATCCTTCATTTTAATCATCCGAAACTCACTAAAAAAGTGGTTAAACATGTCTTGGAACGTTAGAGATTAATCATAGGAAGTATTAAGATCAAACAAGAAGGTATTGCAAATTCGTCGATTTGAAATTCGAAGTCGCGAAGAAACCGGAGATTTGCTCTCAAACCTGGAGGTTTTTAAGGTTGCAGAAGAGTGTTTTGTCTCTGAGTGCCAAAACCTCGAGGTTTTCTCAGAAACCTCGAGGTTTCACTTTGAAAGTGAAACATTGCAAAAGGCTTTTGCTCTCTAGATCAAGAAACCTGGAGGTTTTCTTCAATACTCGAGGTTTCTCTTGAATTTCAAAAATTCTCAGTTTTGTGCCAAGAGCAAACCTGGAGGTTTTTCTAGAAACCTAGAGGTTTTCAAAGTCAGTGAAAAGGGGTTTGCTCCCTGGATCCAGAAACCTGGAGGTTTCACTTAAATGTGGAAATTCTGAGTTTTTGCGCCAAACAAAAACCTGGAGGTTTTTTCACAAACCTGGAGGTTTTGAAAATCAGTGAAAAACAATTTCTCTCTGGATGCCAGAAACCTAGAGGTTTCTCCAAAACCTGGAGGTTTTCACTTAAATATGAAAATTCGAGAAAGCACCATTTGAGCTCAAACCACGGAGGTTTCCCATAAACCTGGAGGTTTTGCTTTGTTCAGAAAACTTGGAAAATTCTTGGCCAATTTCAAACTCAAGTTTACATGTCCAAGCTCGAGGTAAGAATCCAATGCAAGAAGAATCAGCTCCAAACTCATTGTATTATGTCCATTATGATCCGATGAATGAAGGCTGTTCTTGACCAGCGTTTTTGCGATGTCCTGAACTGACTGTAAACTTTAGAGGGACATATCTCCTTGGTATGAACTCCGTTTTGGTCCATTCAAGCCTTAATGGAAAGCTCTGTGAGTCTACTTTCATATGCCACTGATTTTAGCTCAACCCGATCTGTAGTTTGTGAGTTACACTCAAAATACCGAAGGTGGATCTGAACTGTGACATTGATTCTTTTGGAAACTTGTAAAACTCATAGCTCCTTGATCGGAACTTCTTTGGGCTTGAATTTTATATTAAAATGACGCATTGGGAGTCTAGTTCCATATGCCACTAGTTTCACCTCAATCCGATCTCTGGTTTGGGAGATATCATCAAATTACCAGACCTTGCCCGAGCTGAACGTGAAACGGAGAAGACCCGAGTTCCGATCGGTCTTTGAAACCTCGAGGTTTTGCTTGAAACCTCGAGGTTTTGCTTGAAACCTCGAGGTTTTGACTGAAACCTTGAGGTTTTGACTGAAACCTCGAGGTTTGCTAGTCCAGAGACACCAGAGATGCTGAAGGCACTCAAACCTCGAGGTTTGTACCCAAACCTCGAGTTTCCTCGTCCTAAACCTCATATTTGCTTGATTTAACTCGAATTGACTTATTCCAACTTCCATATGATCTTGGAGCCTTCTATCATCAATATAAGAACTTGAATAACTATATTCTCATTCCATTCAACAAGTTCTTCCTTCTTTAATCTTCCATCTTGATTATTCTTCATAATCCAACTCTTTCTTTCTTCTCTTCTCTTGATCATTCTTTGTCATTCAACTTGGACTCTTCATTCTTATCAAGTTATACCTTCTTCAATATTTCCTCTTCTTCTTGATTAATCTCTATGATTCAACTTGAACTAATCTACATTAAACATAGTAGTTAGTCAATGTAGGAGATAACTATATTACTCAATATATTACTCAGTCTTTTTGCTTTCAATAATGGCATCCATATAAGACATCATCAAAACTTAATCATAACCAACATTCTCCCCCTTTTTGATGATGGCAAATACTATAAGAAAAATATGTATGAATGAGAAAATATATTAGATCCAACATATTTTTCTTGCCATTTTCTCCCCCTTATTTGTCATTAGCAAAAAGTTGAAGTAAAGAGGAATTAATGTTTAAAGAGAGAAATATGAAACCAGTTAGAAAGAGTCAAAGAACTGATTTTCTCTCCCGATTGAAAGTGTTTTCATTCTAAATATGAAGCAATTTGGAATGTTTTTATGAAAACAAATTTGAAAGAAATTGAAGAGGTTTTCAAGATATCTTTCACACTTAAAACATATAGATACCAAACATGTGCAAACTTTCTACTTGAATATTAAAAGGTAGAGTTTAGAAATGCTCATGTTGGTTCTGCAAATTGATGAATGATCGAAGAAGTCCATTTGCTTGCTTTGAGATCTGTGATGTGCTCTGAATAACCTCGAGATGAGACTAAAGCACCGGGCTGCTTGAGTTGTATCTCATCGAATGAATATGATCGATACCTCATCTTCCCTCCTTTTCC
This sequence comes from Acacia acuminata, assembly GCA_019022655.1. Classification (NCBI taxonomy): domain Eukaryota; kingdom Viridiplantae; phylum Streptophyta; class Magnoliopsida; order Fabales; family Fabaceae; genus Acacia; species Acacia acuminata. The sequence continues at coordinate 2,641,389 of JAFJYI010000045.1, forward strand.
TTTTCTTTATATAGCTATTCTTGTAGGGCATTAAGGAAACTCCTAGCACATAACATAATCTTCTACTACAAATTAAAAACATTCTTTCCAAAAGATTTGTTAGTGCAAGCCAAATATCAAAGTATCCCTTTCTATGTGATATTTTTCAAATAAAGACAATGAAAGGAAAACATAAGATATTTACAAATGTTAACTCATCATCAAAACTAATAAAAGATAGTGAATGCAGATGAGTATGCTTAAAGGGTTTTCTTCAAATAAGAGAGATGAACTTTTATAAAAACACATGTGAATGTAAAGCTCCCCCTTAATGAATGTATGACTAAAATGTGAAACTCCCTTTCATGATACCAAATGATAATGTGACACCAAAGGTTATGAGATCTAGAGTTCCTCCAACTCCAATGGACATAACTAGAGCCAGGAAATCGGGCCAAGCCCGTCGGGCCTGCCCGTTTAGGCCCTGGCCCTGTAGGGCTCGGGCCTAAAAAATCATCTAGAATTTTGAATTTGGCCCTGTAGGGCCTGCCCTGCAGGGCTTCGGGCCGGCCCGTTAGGCCCGTTTCACTGTAGCATTCTTTTTTTTTTTTACTTGGTCTTTATCTATGTATGTACGGTCAAACGGAACTTGGAAGATATTTGTTAGAAACTACATAAAGCACACATCTTTGTACTTAAACTAAACAATATGACTTGGAATGACATGATAATAAATACTTGGATTCCATGGTTAATTTATTAATAAAAGCTATAGGGAAAGTAAAAATTCACAAAGATTAATTTGCAAGTCTCTACTTCAACTATGGACAATAGTTTGTTTTTTGTTACGAATTAATGAATGTATTTATTTGTTAGATGATTTGTATTATTTAGATATTAATGTTGATAATATTTATTTGATAGATTAGAACTTTGATGGCTGCAATTTACTAATTATATTTCTCTGGAAAAAATCGGAAGAAAAATAGTTAAAATTTAGAATAGTAATTTCCAGGCCCTATAGGGCCGGCCCTGGCCCTGGTACTATCGGGCCGGGCTTTGAAAAACTGACATTTTCCTTATCCCAGGCCCTGTAGGGCCGGCCCTGTCGGGCCCAGGCCCTGTAGGGCTTGGTCCCGGCGGGCCGGCCGCCCGATTCCCAAACTCTCTAGACATACCATGGTATCTCAGAATTAAGAACTTTCAAGTTCACATGGATGGACTTGAAATTGGTATGAGGAAATCACTTATGCCTTTTATGATGATAAAAGAGTTTTAAAGCATAATGATCATTTTAAATAAATGATTATGCTCAGGCTAAGATTCATGAACTAAAATGAAATGAATACAACCAAGTTAGCCTAGCATGATTATGATATATGCATAATACAATACCTCACTCAAGTAATATCGTAATCACTTGAGTCATAAATCCTTTGCACATTGATATGATCAATATTGAGGATCTCTAGATGTGAATGAGCTTCAGGAGGATGAGTTTCTATAACCATTTGCTCTTAATGCATCTTAGAAGCAGAAATCCCAAATGAGCTTTGAATGGGATCTCAAAATTAGTTTCTGCTCATAGCTTCTCATCAAGCGAGTATGCTCCTCATCATCTTGGTTTAAGCTTCTTGCTAGTGATGGGATGTCACTCAAGTGATGCCACAAAATTTACAGATATAGCCACTGAAATGGTCTATTCTATTTGCTTATGTTCTTTGTATTCAACAACAGAACATTTTGGTCAACTCCTGCAAAAATAATGTTCTTTGGTACTCAATGAATCATGAGTCCATACAAGATTAGACATAGCAAACTCTTATGCTCTTACAGAATTAAATCATATGATATTTGAGCAAAGAGTATATCAAAATCAAGGATCAAGCATAATTTTACCCCATCAAACAAGTTCAAACCAATGAATCAAAAGGATAATAATTAAATGATACCAAGAATGTTATTTCTCAATGACAATTTGGAAATATACTTTATGCAGAAAAGATGTCATTGATAAGATACATGAAGGTTTGATCAAAGAGCATAGAAAATCTTATCCATAAAGATAAGCATTTATCAACTCACAGTTCATGAATGAGATCAGATTTTTCAAGAATGATAATGAAGTATGAAAATAGTTTCAAATTTCAAATGTTCTTTCAGACATTGATCATGCAGTATGAAATCAAATTTTTGATGGATGAAAGATTCATTTTTGAAACATGTTTGAAAACAATGCTCTTATAAACATGGTGGAAGTCAATATATCGAATGTGTCGAATGCTTGATTTTAGAGAACATGTTGAACATTGAAGTTAACATGTTGAAGAATTTTCGAAAAGCCAAAGTCATGAAAGTAAAGCATTATCAAGACATTCTTAGCACAACATATATAAGCTTAATGACTTTGCTATTAACCAAGAGATAATCTTGCCTTAGAGAGTAGAGTCTTGAAAATATAAGAACATTCAAGGCAAGAGTATGAATATGCGAGAGATAGTTACTCGGAATATAGATGAACACAAATCTTGATGTATTTGAGTAATATAAGGAGTACTAGGATTCATGGACGATGAAGTACAAACTCATTAATCCAAATGATTAGAGTTCCATAATATTATCCTAGTAAGTTATTCCATATAATGGTTAATGCACTAACATTTAATGCATTAATTAACATTCATAATGCTTGGAGTAACTTGACCAATAAGAATTTATCCAATAAGCATGAGATTTTCACAAATTGAATTCTCTTATTAAGATAAGCTTGAAACTCATATGAGATTAACTTGTTAGACATAAGGTCCAACTAGTTAGATAATGAAACTAAAGAGTTCAAGCAAAAACATTGAATTCCAAAAATCAATGTGTGAATGATAGGGAAAACTCAATTGGACAAATTTGAAGCATATCCAACATTCAATATACAATATTAACTTCCAATTTGAAACATTATTTGAATGCAATCAAGGTATGGATATGTTTTCAAAAACATTTGTATGCACTTTCACAAAACAGTGTGAGTTGAAATCTAAACAAATTTTACACTTGTGCATTTCAAAAACATGAACTTAGAAAGTTATGCACAAATTCATTTATGGTCCATTTAGCAATCTGAAAACATTTTGAAAAATATAAATGATTGATTGCTAAAGGAATGGAATGATGGACAAGTATTCATTACCCAAAAGTGAATTTTATATAATCAAAATATGGGGTAAGGATTAGACATCACCGTAATTCCTCTTGTCCTCATAGAAGCTTGCTTGGTTGAGATGGATTGGTGTAGATAACTCCTTTTTCGGTGTTCACCATCAACATTAAGCATAGCTTGTTTAACTTTCCCAAGACTTGGATTATTTCTCTATGTTACATTATTGAGAAGCTTCCTCTGCTCCTACAAAACCGTATAAATCTTTTTCTTTCTTGGTATCCAACCTTGGATCCAATCATCGTTAGCTTGTAGGAACCAAAATTCACATGCTCTTATAAATATAATTAATTCAGAACAGCTAAGCAAAGTGAATTAAACATGAGTTTATAAAAGAAATACTTTCTTTTCAAATATCATGTATGCATAAAGAATTAAACTATTAAACGTTGCAATCTCTTTCAAAAATAGATCGGGATGTGAGAACCCGGTTTTTAAAGAAAATAGTTGCAATGCTCATTCCTAAGTCTACAAGATATAAAACCTCAAATAAAACTTCAGATGATAGCATAGGAGGTTTTACCATTGTATACCTTAGCCTTAGGTACTGGGAGGATTGACTTTTCTTACCCATTGCCTCTTCCTATCACATTGACTCTTCATATGTCTTTCAATGGGTGTCGCAAAGCTCTCTCAGAAAATATAGACTTCCAGAGTCTTCTATTTGAAACTTGAGATATTCTCCTCTTCTTGTTCTCCTCAAGATAGATGAATGGTACTCTATGGTAATTTGTTCTTGAGGTAGATAATACTCTTCTTGCTTGTATCCATTGCTTTTCATGATTTGACCTTTTAATTCCAGCAATGGGTGCCCCAAGAGTTCTCCCGTTTGATATGGATGCTATGATCTTCTTCATTGGAGCATGAGAAACTCTTGGCTTCTTTTTCATCTTCTCGTACCTTTATGTCCATTGATTTTCAAATCATCCTGTACACATAAAGCACTATATGGACATTTTGGTACCCACTTATACTTGGGTCCTCGACCGTTAGCATTGGACCTTGATTATCCTTTAGGAACCCAAACAAATTCATTTCTCACATTAGAATTTCTCCTAATATAGCATGCATGAGAAATATGTCCAGATTTTCCACAATAATTGCAAATAATAGAATTATGCTTATTATGAACAACTTTGCAAGAATTGTGAGGGCCTAGTGGATGCAATGTCAAGTGACTCATATTTGTGTATTCTTTCTTCCCACATGATTTTCCAACATCATTTTCGAAAATATGTTTGTTTTTCAAAATAGAATCAGTAAAAGGTTGAAAAACACTTCTATGCAATTGTTTGAAAACATTTTTCTTTTCTACACAAGAAGAATTGAAATTGTTTACCTCATATGTATCTTGAGCTCTAGCTAATGATTGATCACAATCTTCCATGAGCTCTTCTTGGGAATATTCTTCCTCTTGTTCTTTTGTGTTGACTGGATCATGGAAGTATTCAATGATTTCTCCTTCTTCATTCTCCACTTCCAATTGTTCATCGATTGTGGATACGCAGCTTATAGTTTCAGATGAACTGTCAACACTTTCAACTTCCACACACTTGTTAGAAGCATATATAGAATCAAGAGTATTCCATATTTCTTTAGCACTAGAGCAAAACTTGATTTTCTCTAAATCATTTTCGGTTAAAGCACAATGAAGAATTTTCATTGCTCTAATATTCGATGAAAACATTTTCTTTTCTATGTCATGTCCAATCATTTCTTGGTCTGAAATCAAAAACGTTTGTAAAAACATTCCACATATGAAAATCGGTTGCTTTGATAAAACTAGTCATTCTAGCTTTCCAAAACCAAAAATCAATATCTTTGAAAGATGGTGGAATGGTATAATTAAAACCTTCGAAAACGAGGAACACCCAAAATCAGCCATTGAAACTCTTGAGACGATCAAGTCCTTTATACAAGAGCCTAGCTCGATACCAAATGTAAGAACCTATTTGAACCCAAGAGGGGGTGAATTGGGTGAAGTATAAAAATTTATGAACTTTGAAAATCTTTTTGCAATTCAGTAAAATGATTTTGTATGATAGTAAAGAGTTATAAAACAATAGACAGTCACTCAAACATATATGCTGGAAATATAAGAGATAAGGGAAGAGAATATGCAAACTGAGATTTATCCTGGTTCGGTCCAATCCTTGACCTACGTCCAGTCCTTAAGCTCCACTTGAGATTTTCAATCCACTATCCTCTTGTTTAAACCGGGCACAAGAGAAGCCTTTACAAACCACAAGTTCACCCAGGCACTTGTGAAGCCAAATCTCTCACCGAGATACTCCCCCTTACACAATGTAAGGTTACAATCTGTTTCCCTCTCAAGATCACCCAATCTTGAGTAACTCTCAGATAAACAAATGGAATGTTTGTAATAAATCTTCCCTCTCAGAAGTGAATAAGATAAACACTGAAGTGCATTACAAATTATCTCACTCTCTATGATAAATTATGTAAACATTGAAAAACAGAGTGTGAGTAGTATGAAAATCAGAGTATGAGCATTTTGAAGATGTAGGCTTGTGTCTCTTCATTTTTTTGCTTGAATCTGTCTTCTTTTATAGGTAGAGATCAATATATGACCGTTGAGAAGATTCAATGACTATTGGATAAAGAAATATAGCCGTTAGAAACTAGCCGTTAGAACTTTTGCACTGACTTTTGATGTTCGAACCAAATCGATATTTTGAAGGTTTGCTTCTAATCCTTCATTTTAATCATCCGAAACTCACTAAAAAAGTGGTTAAACATATCTAGGAACGTTAGAGATTAATCATAGGAAGTATTAAGATCAAACAAGAAGGTATTGCAAATTCGTCGATTTGAAATTAAGTCGCGAAGAAACACGGAGATTTGCTCTCAAACCTGGAGGTTTTTAAGGTTGCGAAGAGTGTTTTGTCTCGAGTGCCAAAACCTCGAGGTTTTCTCGAAACCTCGAGGTTTCACGTTGAAAGTGAAACATTGCAAAGGCGTTTGCTCTCTAGATCAAGAAACCTGGAGGTTTTCTTCAATACTCGAGGTTTCTCTTGAATTTCAAAAATTCTCGAGTTTTGTGCCAAGAGCAAACCTGGAGGTTTTTCTAGAAACCTAGAGGTTTTCAAAGTCGGTGAAAAGGGTTTGCTCCTGGATCCGAAAACCTGGAGGTTTCACTTAAATGTGGAAATTCGAGTTTTTGCGCCAAACAAAAACCTGGAGGTTTTTTCACAAACCTGGAGGTTTTGAATAACTATATTCTCATTCCATTCAACAAGTTCTTCCTTCTTTAATCTTCCATCTTGATTATTCTTCATAATCCAACTCTTTCTTTCTTCTCTTCTCTTGATCATTCTTTGTCATTCAACTTGGACTCTTCATTCTTATCAAGTTATACCTTCTTCAATATTTCCTCTTCTTCTTGATTAATCTCTATGATTCAACTTGAACTAATCTACATTAAACATAGTAGTTAGTCAATGTAGGAGATAACTATATTACTCAATATATTACTCAATCTTTTTGCTTTCAATAATGGCATCCATATAAGACATCATCAAAACTTAATCATAACCAATAGGTGTCATTGGTGGCGGTGGAAGACTATTTTGTTATTTATTTTAAAATTAGATAACTGTATATTCTTTTGGCCTTATAGGCATTGGTGGATTACTGTATATTTAACCCTTCAGGGATTATATTTTGCCACTCATTTTTAATTTTACCAGTATTGTCTGAAATCCAACCGGGTAATGTTCTACTGCGATAATCGCTAATGCATGCTAATCAATAGTAATTAGATTAGATATGGCGGTTATAGAAAGGGAATCCCTCTATCCACCACCCGATAAAGGCGAGGCCAGTAGGGGTGTTATATGATCAAACTCCAATTTGTTAACCAATCAACATGTAGAGAAATTACTGTCTCTATATGTATTTTCAACTCGCATCTCCTATTCTTCTTACACCAATATTTCTATTTGACTATTAAACCTAAACATGACTTTGGTATGTACAACATTATTCAAAATGTACACAACAGTTTGAGCAAAAAACAAAAAAAGGACTCGGCCAGCGGACACGCCCTTAGCATCCACACGCCCTCTTCACCAAAATTGTGCCGTTTTGGGACAAAAAAAGCTAATGCTTTTCTTTAATTAATATTTTGGGTTATAAGGTGCATTTTTGCCCTTAAAGTATGCGCTCAGGAGCAATTTTGCCCCTAAAGTTTTCGGTGTAGCAATGTTGCCCCTGAAGTTTTAAAACGGAGCAATGTTGCCCCTCCGTCAAAAACCCTATCGGTCAACGTTGACCGTTAGGGTTTTTGAAGGAGGGCAACATTGCCCGTTTTGAAACCCGGGGGCAAAATTGCTACTTTTTTTGGGAGCAATATTGCCCCTAAGGTTTAAAAATGGAGCAATGTTGCCCCTCCGTTAAAAACCCTAACGTTGACCGTTAGTTGACCGTTAGAGTTTTTAACGGAGGGGCAACATTGCTCCGTTTTGAAACTTCAGGGGCAACATTGCTACGCTTGAAACTTAAGGGGCAAAATTGCTCGGTCGCGATACTTTAAGGGCAAAAATGCACCTTAACCCTAATATTTTAGGTTAACAGATATTAAAAAGATACTTTAGGATACTAATCGGTGCTGAAAAAATACTTCATGATCTTAAAAAATTATTTTAGGATCTTGAAAAAATATCCTGAGGATCTTAAAAAAATGTTTTAGGGTACTAATTGGTACTAAAAAGATACTTTATGATGCGAAAAAAATACTTCATGATTATGAAGTATATTTTTAGTACCAATTAGTACTTGAAATATTGTTTCAAGATCCTAATATAATTTTTCAAGATAATGAAGTATTTTTTTTTAGTACCAATCAGTATCTTGAAATATCTTTTTAGTACTAAATAGTACCTGGAAATATTTTTCAAGATCATGAAATAAATTTTTAAAATCATGAAGTATTTTTCAAGTATCATAAAGTATCTTTTTAATAACAAATAAGTACCTTGAATTATTTTTTCAAAATCCTAAAATAATTTTTCAAGATCATGAAGTATTTTTTCAACACTGTTCAATATCTTAAAGTATTTTTTTTAGTAACTGTTAATACTCTAAAATATATATAAAAAGAAGGTATCAGCTTTACTGTTTTGCACTAAAACGGCACAATTTTGGTGAAGAGGACAGCACTAGACGCTAGCTTGAGTCGCCAAAAAAAAAAAAAAAAAAAAAAGGACACAGTAGTTAGAGGTTCAGATTCAATAATAATTTTTTCTGAATAAGTAAATAAAAATCTGACCACACGCTATAAGTGCCAAAATTATTCACAAAACCCTCTAGCTATGTTCATTCCTAACCAAACCACAACATCCTACGTTATAGAAAATGATTTATCTAAAACTTGTCTTAAAATAACTTACTATGGAAAATTATATTAAAAACACTTCCGAGGGACCTCATATTTCTTCGTCCATATTCCACTTCTAATTTCATAAACGTTCTTGTCAGATGGTGATATTATTGTTTTTTTAGAAAAAGTAATTTGCAATCGCAAACCACTCTCATCCTAAGTTTCAATGCTAATATGTCCTCTTGCAGATTTAAGAAATATTATCCAGAAAAAAAAAGAGACATTTCTTGAATAATTTTGTGAATAAAATTATATTTACAAAATTATTTGTATTTGTCTTGAATGTCTTTGGCTTTTGTCAACTTGGAATAACTATAACTTCCTACGTTAAGTATAAATTAATAATTAATTCATTTTCTTAATTTTCATGGAGTCGCCAGCGTTAAAAAAAAAAAAAAATGTTATAAAAATTTAAAAAAAAAACATTTTTACTGCCTGACTATTATGATGAATTTCTTTTATTTTACTCTTAGATAAATTTTCATGAATGCATCACGTTTCATTTATATTTGGCAACCAAAAGTGAGTTTTTAAACCCCAACCAATTGCCATATCAAATTAAAACCATAAAGTGTTCATTTATATTTAAGTAAGATTGTCCTTGTAGCCTTATTTTGTTACGGGAATACAAGTGGGTTTTAGAGTTTCATCTAGAACTCGGTCTTTCACATCAATTTCCTTCTATTATTTTTCTAGTTCCCTTCTCTAATGCATATCCTATATTTTCTGAATTTTTCAGGACATTTTAATTGATGAATCTTCATTATGTAAAAAAAACTTCAAAATTTGCTATGAAATAATTTTAAAAAGAAAGCAAAGCTTGGATGCACAGTACCTGTTGAATGTCGTCAACTTTTTTCATCCATCTATCGATTTCTTGTGCTCTTTGCACCCCTTCTGTGTTCTCTATCAGCTTCTTCAACTCTTGTCTTCAAATCCTCTTCCATGCTTTGAAGATCTTCCTATTTATTTTCCAATGACTCCAAATTATCTTCCAAGTCATAAATATAATCAGCTTCATTATTGCATAAACACACAAACCCTTGGTAATGTCCCAAATGATTCCCCCTACTTGATCCATTTGCCTATTACTTATCTCCCAAACAATGATGCTAAGCTTTCACTCGTCCAAGCACACAACGAAGTGAACAAGTTAGAGCAGTTTGTGTGTGTGTGTGTTTTTTTTTTTAAATCTGAAAATCCTATGTAGTATAGCATAATCTTTAATGTAGAGCTTACCTCTTAGTTTCAAGCGATTACCATTTATGATCAGTTGGCTAGCTACGCGGTTGACACAATTTATAGGATTTTAAACAATGATGGATGATCTTTTGTTTTGGAAAAAATGGAGTTATCTTGTTCTTACTTCAACTTTTATTTTTCTTTTGGTTAGGCATATTGATTATTAATTGACCTACTTTTGCTTTCTACTTTTTTTAAAAACATAATTCTGATATTATTGAACAAGTTAGGTATCGTCACTAATTATTTATGAGCGTGAAGATCTGGAAAGATCATATATATTGAAGATTTGGGAAGCAATAGAATCAAAAGTAGAAGATATAAAAGAAGAAGGTTATAAAACCGTGAAATGAAAGAAATAAACAAAAGAGAAAAAAAAGTTAATTAAAGTTGTAAGTTAGTGAAATCAGTGTTTTTGGATGATCTTTGTTTAGGGAAAAAATGGAGGATATTGTTATTGCTTCAACTTTAATTTTTCTTTTGGTTGGGCTTTGACTTTTAATTTATCTGCTTTTGCTTTCTAATATTTTATCTTTAACTCTGATGTTAGTGAACAAGTTGGGTATCATCATCATCTTATATACACTCTGAAACAACGATTCATTTCGTTTGTAATAAAAACGAAAAGTTCTGATATCTTCCTTCCTTTGTACGACTTCTTCCACAGTTTAATTCTTAACTTTGTTTTGATTTGCTACTTTCGTCTTTTGATCCTTATATCAACCAACGACTTAATGTGGTTCAACAACTCATATGGGCTCATTCATTTACATGGGTGTTTAGTTGAGGAACACAAATGCTTTTATCAACATATGAATTTGGATGTGGGAACTGCCAAAAGCAAGGTTTATATTGATACTTGATTTTTTAAGAGTTCCAAAACACACATATATTCTATATTTAATTTAGTGTCCCATCATGCTTCAAATAATAATTTTCGATGTCAGAATATTCCTGCGTACGAAAAAGCTCTAACAAATTACAATGTTCATAAGCCATATTTAATTCAAGATCACTATTTACAGTTCATTATTAATCTAGGATATAATTATCTGGAGTATGAATAAGCACACGTGACAAGTAACATGATCAGTGGCGGATCTTGGGATAAATATTTGGGGGGGCCAAATGTATACTCATTAAGTAATTAAAATTTTTTATGATTTTATAACATGTTTAAAATATTGAGTTATAATAAACGTATTTTAACAATTCTAATTATAAGATAACATACATTTCTCTAGTATAGATGTCATATCAATTACAAAATGAGAAGATATCATAGAATTCTAGAAGATTACCTTCCTCTATGTGATCACTAGCTTTCCTCTTGAAAAATGAAGCAATTGTTTTATTCTTCATCACCGAGCTATTTTTAGATTTTATCACTTTCCAAATAACCTATAAACAATTTAAACAATATAATTAACTATTATCATACTAAATATAAATAGAAAAAAAAATCATGGAATCAAGACCAAACAAAGTAAATATGGAGTTGAATCAGAGCAAAGAAATAAGATGAGAGAATTTACCTGTAGCAAGCAAGAGTCGAAAAATCACAAATGAGTTATGAGTTGCCAATGGAAAGGAGATTGGGAGAATAATAGGCACGTTACCAAATGAGTTATCTTTGACATAATTAGAATAATTAATCAATCAATCAATTACATTTAATTTCTCATCGTCCATTAAATTTAATTAATTGGTTGAACAATTCCCATATTTTGTTGCTTAAATTAAAAGATCCCACATTCCCACATTTAATTTGCATAATTAATTTTTTTAAACAAATTTTTTTTCTTGGGGGGGGGGGGCCGTGGCCCCCCCTGGCCCCTTCAAAGATCCGCCACTGAACATGATGGCGCCCTTGCACTCGCTCAATTTGGAATTATTTATTTTAGATATGTCTCTTCATGAGCTTGTTTTAAGAAAGAATAGAATGATCCCCTGGATAAAGGATGCTGTGAAAAAGATAATTCTTTACGCATTGGAAATTATATTTTGATTTATTCTTTGGCAATGTATAGTTTTTTGTGTGGGTAATATGGCAATATATAGTTTTTCTCAATTATGAGATTATGCTATGAATAACATTTCCAGTGCACCTTTTGTCTAAATCGTGGCACTACTTGCCATCATTGTTGTCAAACTTGCGAGTTGACTCTCCCGAGTTTACCGTTTTTACACTTCTAGTTTACAAAAACGAGTCGAGTTAGTGGTGAACTCATGTTAGTTGTAAACTCGGTTAAACTCACGAGTTTATACACCAGTTTACCGTTTTTAAGTTTCTAGCTTACAAAACCGTGTTAACTTATTCTTAAACTCGTGTTAACTTTTTTGATTTGATCATGTTTAGCGGCTTTATTAAATATGATAAATAATGAATGTTAATGGATTTAATTTCAATTATTTGGATTTAAAATATATTTAGATCAAATTGTTGTCATTTTTATATTTTAATTATTTAATTATACACTAGTAATACCTATTCAATAATAAAAGTAAACTCTTATGAGTTTACAATTCGAAGTTACTATACGAAGTTTACATCAATCATCACGAGTTTGCTTAAACTCGTGAGTTTGACAACCTTGCTAGCCACATTAATTATAGAGAAAATCACTTAAAAATAACATATGAATTCTGAATTTCCAAAATGTTGTTGTCAAAACGCAAAATCCCAATTCCATAACTCATGACCAAATAGACATTTTAAAATGTTAATATTTTGACAAAGGCCTCTCAAATTTTTTAAGAAAATAGGAAAATGCCACCATCATCCAACAGAAATGTCCTTCTGCCCTTTTCTTTTTGTTTGACTACGTAGTAATTCTGACGGTTAAGTTAGCTCAACTCAACTGGTACACTCAGCAACTTGAAGGTCTAACTTCATCTTCTCCCGGCTTCATTGTCCATCAATCTCCCAATTCATAAACAATGTTATACCTTCCACCAATCGTTATACGGTTTTTGCACTCATCTTCTCTATTAAGGATGTTCGCAGTGATATTGATACTTTTGAATTTGGACAATAAGTTCATTATATATCTAACTAATTTGGGTGTCAACCATCTCATAAGTTATCGCTTTAAAACATATATTAGCGAAAAAGCAACCGATTCCACTTATGGATTGATGACTTTCTAAGTTTAATAAATGTGAGGTATATGTTGATTTATTTGGAAAGTCATCAATACTAAATTAAAGAGATTCTCTTAATATTTTAAGAAATATCAATACTAGTGCATCATTTAGGGATTTCAACTTAGAAGATAAATTTTTAATTAAGTTAAAAAAATTGTTATTATTACCAATATAATTACTATTATTATTATATAATGTTTATGCAATATCAGCACTCTGCAACACAGCCACTGGACGGATATTGGGATGGTTTGGACTGAATAGCAATGGGGCCCACAAATTGAAAAAAAGGTGGAGACCTAAATCTAAAAAAGGGAGAAGGCACAGATCTGGAAAAAAAAAACAGACGCAAGGAAACATAGAGCTAAGAGACGAGGTTAGAGTGCCGCGAAACGAGAAGGACCTTCACCTTGAATGCCATCACCCAGCACTACCTTCTCCGTCGCCGGTGAATCACGCCTTCATCACCATCGTCGCTAGCGGCGGAGCTGTAACTCTTCTCCACCACTATGAACAGAGCTCGAGTTTCAGACCGAAACCAACAAGCAAAGCCGCAAACCTGAGCTGGAGATTCGACCATTACCTTCACAAATCACCTTTATTATCATGTTATCGACCACGCCTCACCATCTTCGTCGTTGAACTTCATCTCTCTCCCTCACCATCACAAACACACAGCCACGAGTTGGAGCATTGAAGAAAATAAGCAGAGTTGGCTGATCGGAGATTGTGGTTCACCGTTCCGGGAATCTCTTTAGCACGGGAAGTCGACAGACAAACAGGAGGCAAAGTGATTTTGCTGTCTTGGTTTTAATTCTCTTCCCTTTCTATATGAATCTGATCTCTGGAATTTTCTATGCTGTGATGGATTTTATTATAGCATGTGTGGCTAATTTTTCCTTGTAACCTAGAGGGATGAATTTTATGGATGGATTAGACTTTTTTTTTTTCATTATTTAGTTACAATTATTGTTAATTTCTTTGACCAAAAAAATAATTAATGTTAATTTTGATTATTTAATCTTGTTTAGCTTTATCTATTAGTGAATGACCTTGTATGAATTTAAGTCATTAGGATTTACCTTGATGAAGGAATTTTAATTATGCTTTGAGATTAAATAATATGGAATTAGATTACAATTTAATTTGCAATTAGGATAGACATATACCTAATGATCATATATAATTGTTGAAGAGTGTGTTTGAGTTTTGTTATATCTTGAGTAATTATGTTAGACAAAATAATTTGCACTTAAGAGAGAGTTGTAAGTGGACCGATAGACACTTATAGCTATTTATACTTAAGATTAACAGAATTGATATTAAGGCTAATTAAATTAGTGAAATCAAGGTTTATGAAACTAATAAGGGATTAATGACTCTATGTTACTCATTTGATTATTGTGGTAATTTGTTTATTATAATTTTAATTTCTTTTCATTTAATTAAATTCAATTTGAGTTGATCAACTTATATGAAAGTTTAAAATTAATGCTTAACTGAAGTTTGGGTACTAAGTCCTCATATAAACAATACTTTACTCACTCTTTATTATACTTGTGAAGTCATAGGCTATAAAGTTTTTCCTATCATGGACATACACTCATTTTTTCTGTGCTGATTTCTATCTCAGATCGCATATCCATTTCCATATTCTCTCTTCTTGTGGGACTTGATTAGGAAGTATTAGCAACAACATTGCCTGTTCGGATTTTTTTTTTTTATTTTTTTTTTGAGTATTGACAAGAAGACATGAAAGGAGAGGGGAAAGACTGTAAAAGCCATCGCCTGGTCGATGAGTAGTCAAACAAAATACAAGGAGAGATAGACATTGAAAGAATGAAAAAAAGGTCGCATGGAACTTTAAAATAAAAAAGGTTTCTCTACTTTTTTTTAAATTTTCAAAGCAAATGGTGGAATAATTAATCAAACTATGCCAATGGGCATGCATGGAAAAAAAACCAAACTAATTAAAATAAAAATAAAATTAAAGATATAGCACAAAGCACACATAGAATTATTAATTAGGAAGCAGTGAATACATGTTTAGTCTTAAATAAATCACACAATACATGGTTTGTTTTATTTTTGAGTCTAAAATTAAAATACAGCCACACTAAGGTCTTCAATCAAGAAAGTGGGAAGAAAAAAAAAAAAGTAAGTAAGTCGATTTGCAGACTACAATGATATCCTAGATATGCAGGTAATTAGTTAAAAGCACTAATAATTATATATGAAAGTAAAAAAGATTAAATTAAATTATATATATTACAATAACATATTTACCTCTTACAATATCCCAAGAGGAGACATAACTTTTGAACTTCGATTGGAATTTGAGCTTTGCCGTTGGGTCATCCCATTTCAAATTGTCCCACCAATTTTGTTTTCCTTGGATAAGTGTCAACTTAGGTTTGGCGAGTTGAAATTAAATGGTAACTTTTCCAACTTTGGACAACTATGTATGACAACGGATTTGAGGGAAGGAAAAGGTAAGGGTGCCTTGTGAATGCTCTTAAGTATTGGTAACTCCTGCAAAATCAGCTCGACAAGAGAAGATAATAGAAGAGAAAAATCCACTTTCTCATCCTTTATTGCTTGTTCCTCTTTTATCACTTCTTCCATTGATTCACATTCATAAATCTCAAGTCGTTGAAGGAGTGGAGCATACTTGAGCCATGTCACATGAGTTACTTGACACAAATAAATTAGCACCATTGGAGCTTGGCTAGCCAACATGTTTCATGCAAAAAAGGATATTGATCCTTCTAATATTCAACCACGATAAATCAATTTCGCAACTTCTTTAATCCCGACACGAACCCTAATGATAATAAATGCTTCTCATTCTGATGGCTAAGACAAATAGCAGAAAGGTTGTATAAGCAACTTTGCAATCTGGTTGACTCCCATAATTTGTTTAGGCCATCTCTACTCATGACATTTATCCATAATTCCTCAATATTTGGTAGGCAATCCAGCTCTTCTAAAACTCTTCTCTCTTCTTCAAATAGGCTTATGAAGATGCGAGCAAGTCTAAACACTCTCAATCGTTGAAGACTTGATAGCACTCCCAATGGAATCTGCCATCGCATGACAACTTGATCGTACATGGATTGAAAGGCTAAAAATTTTAAATTTGTCAAGGACTCCAAGTTGATCCAAAACTCTGGTCCTGGAAATCTATTCATGGTATGAAAAGAAAGATATTCCATAGAAGTTAAACCCCCAATGTCTACAAATGCTCTCATGTCCAGAACATGTAGTTCCAAGACTTTAATCTCTTCATGTATTTAATATCTTCCAATTGACAATGTATCTCTTTCAATAAAACTAATGTTGTGACATTTGCAGGATCTATACTTCTTTGTGATTCCGAATCATTTGTGATCGAAATCCTCTTCACAAGTTCCATATCATCATGATCTTCTCGTAATAACCACAATGCCATGTCATGAATCATATCATGCATTTTAACTTTACGAGATACAAAAAAATCAACTTCAACGCTTTCTAACAAGCATGAAAGCTTCAAATTTTCAATAACAGACTCACCATGACAACGTATACCTTGAACAATCATTGTCATATCTTTACAAAGAAATTTCTCCCACATCCATTTATCGATGAGATCGGAAACTAGAATCTCATAATCTTTTGGGTATAATGCACCGTACAAGAAACATCGTTTTTGTACCGCATCCAATTTGTCATAGCTATATTTCAGGATAGAGTATACTTTTTTCTCCAAATCTGGTCCAATCCAAAAAGAACTTGCTAAGTTCTTTATTGAATGTTCCCAAGCTTCAACACTCTTCACTCCGGCCATGCTACTTCCTAGTACAATCAATGCAAGGGGTAGTCCTTTACATTCCTTTGCCATCTTTTCTGCTAGCCTTGGAATGTTTGGGTGTGAGTTTAGAGTTTCTTCACCAACTTTCATACAAAACAGCTCAAATGCTTCTTTCTCTGTTAAAATTTGAACCTTGAATTTTTTTTGAACTTGCATTTTTGCGCACACATTTTCTAACCGTGTTGTGAATAACACTTTAGATTGAAAATTAGTATCCTTTGGATGCGGCACTCCCACTAATTTCAAGTCCAAGTGCTCCCATAAGTCATCCAATAATAAGAAAAATTTCTTATCTTTAAGGACTCCATATATCTTTGCTGTTTTTTGATCCCGATCACTGCATTGAGTCCAAATATCATCCCCGATCCTTATAAATTTTCTAATAGTATCCATAATACTATCCAAGTTGGGCTCTTTTGACACCACCACCCATATCACAAAATTAAATCCTAGCCTTCTCTTCCCAAGTTCATTGTTAATTTTCTTTAGAAGGGTAGTCTTCCCTACCCCACCCATCCCATATAAACCAATGCCGACATTCTCTTCTTCTATATCCTTCCATACCTTGTTAAACATCAAATCCAATCCCACTACTTCATCCAGAGGCATTTCAATTGGCTCGGGTGGTCTTCTGTGAGCAATTTTGAAATTTTCACTATATCTTTTCCCCTCTGCTTTGCTAATTTATCGACATTATTGAATATCTTAGCAGCTTTGTTTCCTAGCTTGTAGCTTGACTTACAATTCTTGGGGCAAAATTTACTTAGGCATTTGTCTTGAATTTCTTTGGCTCCTTGGACTTCAATATCTGTTACTTCCTATGTCAAGTATAAATTATTATTTTTTTAATTTGTATGGAGCATTTTATATTAAACATACTTTCCAATCAATTTTCAATGAGCATGAGAAAAATTTTCCAATAAATTCTTTAATCCTAAAGGCATTTTCTCTCCCTAATGATCAGCTTTTGAGACCTAACTTACCTAAACTTCTTCATATCTAAAAACATTGGTAGAAAAAATGGAATTTGAGATATATATATATATATATATATGTATATTAATCAATTGTTAGAAATCATATTCGGCCCTAATATTAGGCTGAACTAGAGAATATATATATTCATTTGTGCAACCTATGTTCTTATAAGCTCTTCCAGTACCTAAACCCAAAACCTTATGGCTGAATGATATTAATTAGAGAGAACATTAAATATTGTAATTTTTTAAGAAGACCAAACACTAAAATATAAATTAAAAAATATGATTTGTCCTTAGTTAAACCTCCTATATTCACCACATCATAATCCTAAATCCTTAACCTTAAACCCTAAATTACCTAGAGAGTCGACCTAAAAAAAAAAAAAAAAAAAAAACCTTTCGTTCGTAAAGCGTAAGACCCATAAACTATCAAACCTTCTTTGTTCGACACCGGTTTGTATCTTTTGATAATTATCTAAGGTTTAAACTTTGTAGTTGCTGATTTTCCTCTCTAACAGCCTATTTGGTTGGAGGGGAGGGGATGGAAGGAGAGGAAAAATAAGCCCCCTAAATTTGGTTTGAAATTTTGGATGGGAGGAGACCTCAAAGTTTCCATCCCCCCTCCTCTCCGACACCTCTATTTTGGCTCCCCTCCAAATTGGGGAGTTTTGGAGGGGAGCCAAAATATGGTGACCACTTTATCCTTATAACTTATGTGATATTCCAATAATACTAATGATAAAAAAATATTAAGATAAATAAAAATATTATCATTATTAAAATATTTTATTATAAAATAAAATATATTATTTACAAATCTCATAATTAAAAATATATTATTAAAAAATAATTTAATTATATATTTAAGAATAAAAAATTATTATAATTATAACATATGCTCATACAAATTCAAATAAAATATATTATTATAAGTAAAAAAAATATTATCATTAAATCAGTTTGAATAAAAATTATATTTTTATTTAATAAAAAATATTATTAAAAAATGATTTAAAATAAAAACAAATTTCCATAACTAAAAATATGTTAATTAAAAAATATGTTAATATAATTTTAAATAAGAATATCATCGTAACGAAAATATATATTTTTATTAAATTTAAAATAATATGTTTTAGAAAATATATTATTTTTATTATAAAATATATTATATGAAATTATTTTAAAATGAAAATATGTTATTATAATTAAAAAAATACTGTTATAGTTAGAAAAATATATTATTATACAATTAATTTGAAACAAATATATATTATTATATTTATTATAAATAAAACTGTTATTATACTAATTAGATAAGATGTAAATTAATTTATGTAACATATAAATAAAAAATATAACTAAATATGTTAGGGTAGAATGGTAAATTGCTATGATTCCACCCCTCTCATCCCATCTTAAATCAAGCAAAAAATAATTAAAAATCCCTCATCTCCTCCTCCTTCCATCCCCCTCCTTTAAACCAAACAGACCTAAAAGATTTTCATCGTTAACTAAAATTTGAAGTTAAGAAGGAATACAAAGAAAGAGGCTTCTTTGTGTGTGGGATGGCGCAATGTGTGGTCCCAACTCAAGACTATGAAACATGTGAGATGTGGATAGGGGAATATAAGTTTATTAAGAATCCTAATAAGCTAATTTTTTGAACTCTCTCCAATTTAAATAATTCTAATTATACATTTAAAAATATTTAAATAATATATGTATAAATAATATATTAAAATATAGGATTTAGGTACAATTTTAGCAACGGAGTTTTTCACTATGAGCTTCTAGTATAATTAAGTTTTAAATGTGTAAAAGTAGACACAATCTTTTGACAACGGAACAATTTAAGCAGTTCCATTAATGACTCAAATGTCCTATAAAGTAGAATATAAAAAGAAGAGATGGAAGCCTTAGCTAATTTAACGAAATTGCTAAAATTGTTCTGTTTATAAGAGACTTTGTTTACTTTTACACTCTTCAAAACTTGATTATGCCATCCGGTCATGGTGAAAAGCTTTATTGCTAAAATTACACCTTAACCTTAAAACATTACAAAAATATAAAATAAAAATTAACAAATTATATTTTTCAATTTATCCCTTCTTTTATTAAATTCATAACTCATTAGTTTATTTGTATGAGTTTAAACATTAAAAAATGAATGAAGTACATTAACGACATTCTCTTTTACATAAATTATAGTAACCCTCCCCTATTTTTGAAATCGTACTATATAAACCTTCATTAAAATAAAAATAAAAATATGTGTTACGCAAAGTACCAAAAGTGAGTTTTTAAACCCCAACCTATTACCATGTCAAATTAAAATCATAAAAAATTCATTTATATTTTAGTAAGAATGTTCTTGCAGCCTAACGTTGTAATGTGAATGAATACAAATCGATTTTAGAGTTTTAAGGAATGAGTTTAATGTCCATAATTTTCTTGTTTCCTTTCTCTAATGTCCATACTATACTTTCTAAATTTTTTCTGGACCTGTTGATTGATGACTACTCATCATGGAAAAAACACTTCAAAATTTAACTAATAAGAAAATTTTAAAAAGAAATAAATGCTTAGATGCACAATACCTGTTGAATGTTGTCAACTTTTTCCAGCCATCTATCAATTTCCACTGCTCTTTGCATCCCTTGTGTGTTCTCAGCTTCATCAACTCTTGTCTTCAAATCCTCTTTCATGCTTTGGAGATCTTCCCATTTATCTTTCAGTGACTCCAAATTCTCTTCCAGCTTGTAAATATAATCAGCTTCTTTCTTGGCACAACCACACAGACACTTGGTAATGTCCCTTTTGATTCCCCGACTTGATCCATATGCCTCACAGTTATTTCCAAGCAATGTTAAGTTTTCATTCCTCCAAAACCAAACAACAAAGCCTCCAAGTTAGACCGACTTCTTTTTCTGTAAAAAAACTGCATGCATTGCATAATCAACAGAGCTTACCTCTTTGTTCCAAGATATTCATATTACGATTTATGATCAGTTGGCTAGCTACGCATCAGTTGATCCTTTTTATAAAAGGATTTTAAACAATGATGGATTGATATTTTGTTTTGGAATAAAATGGAGGTATCTTGGCCAGCGCCTTAGTAGCGCAGTGGCGTGGGAGCTTGACTCCTCTCCCCCATGTTCAGGGTTCGAACCCGCCCCCCCCCCCTACTATGTGTATCAAAAAAAAAAAAAAAAAATGGAGGTATCTTGTTCTTGCTTCAACTTTAGTTTAAGTTTTCTTTTGGTTAGGCTTTGATTCTTAACTGATCTGCTTTTGCTTTCTATTCTTTATTCTCAATTTTGTTTTTGTTCTTAATTGATCTGCATTAATTTTCCATGGATTTCAACCAATGCAAGCTTCCTTCTATTATATATTTATATTAAAAAACAAAAATAATAAAAACATAAGTAAAGAATCTTACCAAATAAATAATGAAAAATTTCAGTTTTTCTAATTTTAGTGAAATAAAATCTTTTGAGTTTATAAACCGAAGTAGACAATTTTTTCTTAAATATATCTTCTTTCATCGTATATTACATATCTTATATATTATATAACCGTAACATCCCATTTTCAAAAGCAAGTATATATTTCTTTTTCCATCAGAGTAGAACATCGGAGCGATTGAGTAACTGATATTTATATTCAAAATGCCGTAAGTCTGGCTGATTACAGTAGCGGTATGTTATATCGAGTGTTTTCAAAAGTTATATTGATCGATACTTCTGAATTTGGATAATAAGGTCATTATATATCTAACTAAATTTGGATGTCAACGATCTCACAATTTCTCGCTTTAAAGCATATATATATGCATATCCATTTCCATATTCTCTCTTCTTGTGGGACTTAATTACGAAGTATTAGCAACCACATTGCCTATTTGGATTTTTTTTTTTTGACAAGAAGACATGAAATGAGAGGGGAAAGAGTGAAAAAGTCATCGCCTGGTCGATGAGTAGTCAAACAAAATACAAGGAGAGATAGATATTGAAAGAATGAAAAAAAGGTCACATGGAACTTTAAAATAAAAAAAAAAGGTTTCTCTGCCGTATTTTTTTTTGTAAATTTTCAAAGCAAATGGTGGAATAATTAATCAAACTATGCTAATTGGCACAAAAAAAAAAAGCCAAACTAATTAAAATTAAAGATATAGCACAAAGCACACATAGAATTATTAATTAGGAAGCAGGGAATGCATGTTTAGTCTTAAATAAATCACACAATAGATGGTTTGTTTTATTTTTGAGTCTAAAATTAAAATACAGCCACACTAAGGTCTTCAATCAAGAAAGTGGGATTAAAAAAAAAAATCTCCTACTCCGTAAGTAAGTCGATTTGCAGACTGCAATGATATCATACATATGTAGGTAATTAGTTAAAAGCACTAATAATTATATATGAAAGTAAAAAAGATTAAATAAAATTATATATATTACAACAACATATTTACCTCTTACAATATCCGAGGAGTTGACATAACTTTTGAACTTTGATTAGAATTTGAGCTTGGCCGTGGGGTCATCCCAATTCAAATTGTCCCACCAATTTTGTTTTCCTTGGCGGATAAGTGTCAACTTAGATTTGGCAGAGTTGAAATCAAATGGTAACTTTTCCAACTTTGGACAACTGTGTATGAGAATGGATTTGAGGGAATGAAACGGCAAGGGTGCCCTGTGAATGCTCTTAAGTATTGGTAACTCCTGCAAAATCAGCTCGACAAGAGAAGATAATACAAGAGAAGAATCCACATTCTCATCCTTGATTGCTTCTTCCTCTTTTATCACTTCTTCCATTGATTCACATTCATATATCTCAAGTCGTTGAAGGAGTGGAGCATACTTGAGCCATGTCACATGAGTTACTTGACACGAATAAATTAGCACCATTCGGAGCTTGGCTAGGGAACATGTTTCATGCAAAAAAGGATATTGATTGCTTCTAATATTCAACCCTGATAAATCAATTTGCCGCAACTTCTTTAATCTTGACACGGACCCTAATGATAATAAAGGCTTCTCATTTGGCTCATCCAAGTAGCTGAGACAAAAGGAAGAAAGGTTGTATAAGCAACTTTGCAATTTGGTTGACTCCATTAATTTGTTTAGGCCATCTTTACTGGTGATATTTATCCATAATTCCTCAATATTTGGTAGGCACTCCAGCTCTTCTAAAATTCTTCTCTCTTCCGATCGGCTTATGAGGATGCCAGCAAGTCTAAACATTCTCAATTGTTGAAGACTTGATAGCACTCCCAATGGAATCTGCCATCGCACGACAACTTGACCATGCATGGATTGAAAGATCAAAAATTTTAAATTTGTCAAGGACGCAAGTTGATCCAAAACTCTGATCCAGGAAATCTATTCATGGTATGAAAAGAAAGATATTCCAGGGAAGTTAAACCCCCAATGTCTACAAATGCTACTACAGAGACATGAAGTTCCAAGACTTTTAATCTCTTCATGTATTTAATATCTTCCAGCTGATCTTGTATCTCTTTCAATAAAACTAATGTTGTGACATTTGCATGATCTATACTTCTTTGTGATTCCCAATCATTTGTGATCGAAATCCTCTTCACAAGTTCCATATTATCATGACCTTCTTGTAATAACCACCATGCCATGTCACGAATCATATCATGCATTTTAACTTTACGACATACAAAAAATCAAATTCAACGCTTTCTAGCAAGCACGAAATCATCAACTTTTCAACAAAAGACTCACCATGACCATGTATATCTTGAACACTCATTGTCATATCTTTACAAAGAAATTTCTCCCACATCCATTTATCGATGAGATTGGAAACTAGAATCTCATAATCTTCTGGGTATAATGCACAATACAAGAAACATTGTTTTTGTACCGCATCCAATTTATCATAGCTATATTTGAGGATAGAGAATACTTTTGTCTCCAAATCCAGTGCAGTCCATGAAGAGCTTGTTAGGTTCTTCATTGAATCTTCCCAAACCTCCACACTCTTCACTCCAGCCATGCTACTTCCTAGTACAATCAATACAAGGGGTAGCCCTTTACATTCATTTGCCATCTTTTTTGCTAGCCTTGGAATGTTTGGGTGTGAGTTTAGAGTTTCTTCACCAACTTTCATACAAAACAGCTCAAATGCTTCTTTCTCTGTTAAAATTTGGACCTTGAATTTTTTTTGAACTTGCATTTTTGCACACACACTTTCTAACCGTGTTGTGAATAACACTTTAGATTTAGTATCCTTTGGATGCGGCACTCCCACTAATTTCAAGTCCAAGTGCTCCCATATGTCATCCAATAATAAGACAAATTTCTTATCTTTAAGGACTTCATATATCTTTGCTGCTTTTTGATCCCGATCAACGCATTGAGTCCAAATGTCATCCCCGATCCTTATAAATTTTCTAATAGTATCCATAATACGATCCAAGTTGGGCTCTTTTGACACCACCACCCATGTCACAAAATTAAATCCCAGCCTTCTCTTCCGAAGTTCATTGTTAATTTTCTTTAGAAGGGTAGTCTTCCCTACCTCACCCATCCCATATAAACCAATGATGACGACATTCTCTTCTTCAATACTCTTCCATACCTTGTTAAACATCAAATCTGATCCCACTACTTCATCTGGAGGCATTTCAATTGGCTCGGGTGGTCTTCTCGTGAGCACTTTTAAAATTTTCACTATATCTTTTCCCCTCTGTTGCTAAATTATCGACATTATTGAACATCTTAGCAGCTTTCTTTCCTAGCTTGTAGCTTGACTTACAATTCTTGGGGAAAAATTTACTTAGGCATTTGTCTTGAATTTCTTTGGCTCCTTGGACTTCAATATTTGTTACTTCCTGTGTTAAGTATAAATTATTATTATTATTATTTAAATTTGTATGGTACATTTTATACTAAACATACTTTCCAATCAATTTTCAATGAGCATGAGAAATTTTTCCAATAAATTCTTTAATCCTAAAGGCATTTTCTCTCCTTAATGATAAGCTTTTGAGACCTAACTTACCTAAACTTCTTATATATAAAAACATTGGTAGAAAAAAATGGAATTTGAGATATATATGTGTATTAATCAATTGTTAGAAATCATATTCGGACCTAATATTAGGCTGAACTAGAGAATAGATATATTCATTTGTGCAACCTATGTTCTTATAAGCTCTTCCAGTACCTAAACCCAAAACCTTATGGCTGAATTATATTAATTGGAGAGAACATTAAATATTGTAATTTTTTAAGAATACCAAACACTAAAATATAAATTTAAAAATATGATTTGTCCTTCGTTAAACCTCCTATATTCACCACATCATGATCTTAAATCCTTAACCTTAAACCCTAAATTACCCAAAGTGTCGACCTAAAAAAAAAAAAAAAAAAAAAAAAAAATTTCTTTACGTAAGCGGAAGACCCATAAACTATCAAACCTTCTTTGTTGAACACCAGTTTGTATCTTTTGATAATTATCTAAGGTTTAAACTTTGTAGTTGCTAATTTTCCTCTCTAACAACCTATTTGGTTGGAGGGGAGAGATAGAAGGGAGGAAAAATAAGCCCCCTAAATTTGGTTTGAACTTTTGGAAGGGAGGAGACCTCAAAGCTCCCATCCCCTCCCCTCCCCCTCCCACACCTCTATTTTGGCTCCCCTCCAAATTGGGGGGTTTTGGAGGGGAGCCAAAATATGGTGACCACTTTACCCTTATAACTTATGTGATATTCCAATAATACCTATGATAAAAAATATATTAAGATAAATAAAAATATTATCATTATTAAAATATTTTATTATAAAATAAAAAAATCTTATTTACAAATCTCATAATTAAAAATATATTATTAAAAGATAATTTAATTATATATTTAAGAATAAAAAATTATTATAATTATAACATATGCTCATACAAACTTAAATAAAATATATTATTATAAGTAAGAAAAATATTATCATTGAATTATTTTGAATAAAAATTATATTTTAAAAATAAAAAATATTATTAAAAACTGATTTAAAATAAAAACAAATTTTCATAACTAAAAATATTATAATTATAAAATATGTTAGGGAAAATTCCATTTAAATACCGGATGAATTTGTAAAACCCCGGAAGTCTTCCGAAATTGTAAAAAGACTCGAGAGATGCCAAAGTGGGTTATGCAAATTCGTACGGCATTGGTGTGAAATGACGATAATGCCCAGGGGAGGAGAGAGGGAGAGAGAGAGAGACGAACCGGCTCCACACCATGATCGGCGAAGGTCGCCGTCCCGAGCCTCCGCATCGAAGCCACCCGCCTCGCATTGTCGATCCCCCACACGCGGACGCCGCACCGGATGACGCCGGTGAAAAAAAAGAAAAAAAACCGAGGCGCGTTGGCGTTGAGAGATCTTGGAAGAAATTGGAAGAAGAAACGAGCGCCGGAAGGGAAGGAAGGAGAGGGGTGAAGGAAGGAAGAGGAAGAAAGGAAGAAGAAGGAAGAAGAGAAGGAGGCAAAAAAAAAAAAAAAAGGGAGTCTTTGGAAGTGCACACTTTCACGTGAACACTTGGAGTGTGATAAATCACACTTCAGTGAACACTTGGAGTGTGATATATATATATATTTTTTGTGATTTTATAACAATGATAATTAGTGTATATGAACTGGTAATTTGCGTTTATGGACCGGTAATTCGCCTTCAGGTTTTGTAATAATGCTTTTTTTTTGGATAGAAACAATGGTAATTTGCGTTTATGGACTTGTAATTTGCGTTTATGGACTGATAATTTGCGCTTCAGGTTTTGTAATAATCCATTTTTTTTGTTTTACAAAACATCCCAAAAAGAGTAAAAAATGGATACCGAAGAAACAATGGTAATTTGCGTTTATGGACGGGTAATTTGCGTTTATGGACTAGTAATTCGCCTTCAGGTTTGCTTTTTTTTTTTTTTTTTTGGATAGAAACAATGGTAATTTGCATTTATGGACTAGTAATTTGCGTTTATGGGTGGTAGTTTGCGCTTCGGGTTTTGTAATAATGCATTTTTGTTTTTGTTTTACAAAACATCCCAAAAAGAGTAAAAAATGGATACGAGAAGAAACAATGGTAATTTGCGTTTATGGATTGGTAATTTGCGCTTCGGGTTTTGTAAACGCAAATTACCATTGTTTCTTCAGTATCCATTTTTACTCTTTTTGGGATGTTTTGTAAAACAAAAAAAAAAATGCATTATTACAAAACCGAAGCGCAAATTACCCGTCCATAAATGCAAATTACCAGTCCATAAATGCAAATTACCAGTCCATAAACGCAAATTACCATTGTTTCTATCCAAAAAAAAAAAAAGCAAACCTGAAGGCGAATTACCAGTCCATAAATGCAAATTACCATTCCATAAACGCAAATTACCATTGTTTCTTCGGGTATCCATTTTTTACTCTTTTTGGGATGTTTTGTAAAACAAAAAAAATGCATTATTACAAAACCACGCAAAAGCGCAAATTACCTAGTCCATAAACACAAATTACCATTGTTTCTATCCAAAAAAAAAAGCATTATTACAAAACCCGAAGGCGAATTACCGGTCCATAAACGCAAATTACCGGTTCATATACACAAATTACCATTGTTATAAAATCACAAAAAAAAAAAATATCACACTCGAGTGTGATAAATCACACTCCAAGTGTTCACTAGAGTGTGATTTATCACACTCCAAGTGTTCACGTGAAAGTGTGCACTTCCAGTGACTCTTTTTTTTTTTTTTTTTGCCTCCTTCTCTTCTTCCTTCTTCTTCCTTTCTTCCTCTTCCTTCCTTCACCCCTCTCCTTCCTTCCCTTCCGGCGGCTCGTTTCTTCTTCCAATTTCTTCCAAGATCTCTCAACGCCAACGCGCCTCGCTTTTTTTTTTCTTTTTCACGGCGTCATCCGGTGCGGCGGCCCGCGTGTGGGGGGTTGATGGCGGAGGCTCGGGACGGCGACCTTTGCGGTCATGGTGTGGAGCTGGTTCGTCTCTCTCTCTCCTCTCTCCTCCTACGCATTATCGTCATTTCACACCAATTCTGTACGAATTTGCATAACCCTGAAAGGTCTTTGACATCTCTGAGTCTTTTTACAATTTAGGAGGACTTCTGGGGGTTTTACAAATTCATTTGGTATTTAAATGGAATTTTTCCAATATGTTAATATGATTCTAAATAAGAATATCATCGTAACGAAAATATATTATTTTTATAATAAAATATATTATATGAAATTATTTTAAAATGAAAATATGTTATTATAAATATAAAAAAAATACTGTTATAGTTAAAAAAAAAAATATTATTATACAATTAATTTGAAACAAATATATATTATATTTATTATAAATAAAACTGTTATTATACTAATTAGATAAGATGTAAATTAATTTATATAACATATAAATAAAAAGTTATAACTAAATATGTTAGGGTAGAATGGTAAATTGCTCGATTCCACCCCTCTCATCCCATCTTAAATCAAACAAAAAATAATTAAAAATCCCTCATCTCCTCCTCCTTCCATCCCCTTCCTTTAAATCAAACACACCTAAAAGATTTTCATCGTTAACTAAAATTTGAGGTTAAGAAGGAATACAAAGAAAGAGGCTTCTTTGCGTGTGGGACGGCGCAATGTGTGGTCCCAACTCAAGACTATGAAACATGTGAGATGTGGATAGGGGAATATAAGTTTATTAAGAATCCTAATAAGCTAATTGTTTGAACTCTCTCCAATTTAAATAATTTTAATTATACATTTAAAAATATTTAAATAATATATTTATAAATAATATATTAAAATATAGGATTAAGGTACAATTTTAGCAACAAAGTTTTTCACTATAAGCTTCTAGTATAATTAAGTTTTAAATGTGCAAAAGTAGACACGATCTTTTGACAACAGAACAATTTCAGCAGTTCCATTAATGGTTCAAACATCCTATAAAGTAGGAGGGAGAACAAGTAAGTCCCATATAAAAAAGATGGAAGTCTTAGCTAATTTAATGGAATTGCTAAAATTGTTCTGTTTATAAGAGACTTTGTTTACTTTTACACTCTTCAAAACTTGATTATGCCATCCAGTCATGGTGAAAAGCTTTATTGCTAAAATTACACCTTAACCTTAAAATATTACAAAAATATAAAATAAAAATTCACAAATTATATTTTTCAATTTATCCCTTCTTTTATTAAATTCATAACTCATTAGTTTATTTGTATGAGTTTAAACATTAAAAATTTGAATAAGGTAGATTAACGACATTCTGTTTTACATAAATTATAGTAACCTCCCCTATTTTTGAAACCGTACTATATAAACCTTCATTAAAATAAAAATAAAAATATGTGTTACGCAAAGTACCAAAAGTGAGTTTTTAAACCCCAACCTATTACCATATCAAATTAAAATCATAAAAAAATCATTTATATTTTAGTAAAAATGTTCTTGCAGCCTTACGTTGTAATGTGAATACAAATGGATTTTAGAGTTTTAAGGAATGAGTTTAATGTCCATAATTTTCTTGTTTCCTTTCTCTACTATACTTTATTTTTTTCTGGACCTGTTGATTGATGACTACTCATCTAACACTTCAAAATTTAACTATTAAGACAATTTTAAAAAGAAAGAACAGCTTAGATGCAAAATACCTGTTCAATGTTGTCAACTTTTTCCAGCCATCTATTGATTACGAGTGGTATTTGCATCCCTTGTGTGTTCTCAACTTCATCAACTCTTGTCTTCAAAACCTCTTTCATGCTTTGGAGATCTTCCCATTTATCTTTCAGTGACTCCAAATTCTCTTCCAGCTTGTAAATATAATCAGCTTCTTTCTTGGCACAACCACACAGACTCTTGGTAATGTCCCTTTTGATTCCCCCGACTTGATCCATATGCCTCACAGTTATTTCCAGCAATGTTAAGGTTTCATTCCTCCAAAACCAAACAACAAAGCGTGCAAGTTAGACCGATTTCTGTAAAAAAACTGCATACATTGCATAATCAACAGAGCTTACCTCTTTGTTCCAAGATATTACGATCAGTTGGCTAGCTACGCATCAGTTGATCCTTTTTATAACAGGATTTTAAACAATGATGGATTGATATTTTGTTTTGGAATAAAATGGAGGTATCTTGTTCTTGCTTCAACTTTAGTTTAAGTTTTCTTTCGGTTAGGCTTTGATTCTTAACTGATCTGCTTTTGCTTGCTTTTTTTTTTTTTTTTTTTTTTTTTTTTTTTTTTTTTTTTTTTTTTTTTTTTTTATACAAGGCGGGGAGGGGGAATCGAATCGAACTAAGGACCTAACTAAGGGGGGACACACATCCCAATACCATGGCACTACAAGGAGTGCTGGTGATCTGCTTTTGCTTTCTATTCTTTATTCTCAATTTTGTTTTTGTTCTTAATTGATCTGCATTAATTTTCCATGGATTTCAACCAATGCAAGCTTCCTTCTATTATATATTTATATTAAAAAACAAAAATAATAAAAATATGTGTAAAGAATCTTACCAAATAAATAATAAAAAAAATTTAGTTTGTCTAATTTTAGTGAAATAAAACTTTTAAGTTTATAAACTGAAGTAGACAATTTCTTAAATATATCTTCTTTCATCGTATATTACATATCTTATATATTATATAACCATAAGTAAAAATGATTTCAAATTTTATTAAAAAAGTTAATAAATTGGTTTCAAGAATTTCTTGTTTTTGGTTTTTTATTCGATAACTTTTCTAATTATTCTTGAATTAAAATATTATTAAAGATAAATTTGGATATATATATATATATATATATATATATTACTTATGTTTGTTAAAGACCATGCTTCCTCCAAAAAAATTTCATATTGCCTCCATTAGTTATAATATTAAAAACTTACTCTTCCTTTAAAAATTTAGTTGATTCCGCCGGAGCCTTTTTATTTTTTATTTTTGAAAGAAAGAGCTTGTGCTGTTCTTACATATAATGACAAATTGTATACTGCAACAATTTTGATATAACAAATATGGCTAGCCGTACGTTGCATATGCAAGTTTTTATATATAATTTTGAGCTTCTGGAAGCACATAAGGAAAAAAAAATTTCCTTTTTTTTGTTTTAAAAAAAAAGGATTACTTTATGATGTATGTAATATTTATTGGAAAAAACACTTCTCATGTTGTAGGAGAAGTGAATTCTCATGTAACACACACATGAAATGGTGTGACCCACATATATATACAATTATCATTATATATATATATATATGTAGGTCCCACCATTTCATGTATGTGTAGAACACTTATTCTTCTCATGCAACATGAGAAATGTAAACCCCATATTTATTATATAATTTAGTCTTTATGGTTGGACAATTTTTTTAAGGGGTTTACATTTCTCATGTTGCATGAGAAGAAGAAGATTCCTACACATACATGAAATGGTAGGACCCACATCTTTTTTATAATAAAAAAAAACTCAAGCACGGAATTAGTGGAACCCATATTTTTTTGTATCTATGACGTGAGGTTACACTTCTCCTACAACATGAGAAATATATTTCCCATTTTTTAATTGTATGCACAATAAGAAATATTTATTTGTAATCATATAATAAATCAGGTAATTATTTTATGGGATATGATATTGTCACTATCAATTTTGGTCACTACCAATGTCACTATTTATCATTTCTCTCTCCTATTGAGATTGTGATCTAACGGTGTAAAAGTTGTAGTGACATTGATAGTGACCAAAATTGTTAGTGACAATATCCTATCCCTTATTTTATAATAATCTATTTTAAATGCCCCATATAAACTACAATTATATAATTAGTAACGACAATTTTTTATTAAAATGAAGCACTTTTTAAATCCCAACGTATTAAAATAAAATTCAATGTCTCCAATTCAATAAAATTCTAACATATCTATTATCTGACAGCATCGATTATAATAAAACACAAGGAAAGAATAATAATTCTTGTTTTCGGCCTTTATCTTTTTGTTTGATTATTTAGTACTCCATCCCTATTTAATTGTTTCATGTTTCCTCCATACATTGATCCCTTTCATTAATTTTCTCATTTACCTACTTATAAAGCAGAGCATATTTTTTCGGGCAAAAGAGGGCATATTTGAGAAAAATATTTTTTTCATTTGATGTGAACAAAGAATCACTCCCAAAATCTTTCTCTCTCGATTCCTGCATCTTTTATTTTGTTGTTATTCTAGTTTTATAATACATTATCAGCACGAAGCTCTATCGAAGGTATAGTTTTCTTATCATATTTTTAATAATTATATTATATGTTCATTTTACCTATCCGGGATGATCTTAGCCACTATATGGAATTAAAGAAATACCTTTATCAAAGGCTTTAAATATCAAATTCCATGGTTAAGATCGGAGATAATTCTTATTTCTTTTACTGGAGTGGATTACCCCCATAATTCTTATTTCTTTTACTGGAGTGGATTACCTCCATAATTCTTATTTCTTTTACTGGAGTGGATTACCCCCATAATTCTTATTTCTTTTACTGGAGTGGATTACCCCCATATTTATTTCTTTTACTGGTGTGGATTACCCCCATATTTATTGCGGGTGCGGATTACCCCCATTTTTATTTTATCGGTGCGGATTACCCCCATTCTTATTTCTTTTTACCGGTGTGGATTACCCCGGACTTAATTCATTTCTTTAATTGTACTTTTATTGCTAACATTGACATTTTGTATAACCAGAAGCTATATTTTGATTTCTTATTTTAAAACTATATGACTAGAAGTCATGATTTCTTATATATGGCCAGAAGCCATATAAATTCAATTTCTGATAATAAGAGCTAAATGGCCAGAAGCCGCAAAATTTTAATTTTTATTATAATATCTTACTTGTTGTCATATGGATTTCTTGATATTGATTCTTGTTTATTTCTTTTAATTAGCCTGAACCATGACAAACACAATAATCACATCCCTTGCAAAACTGGAATTTGTGGCTCTTGATATTTCTGGGAAAAATTACTTATCTTGGGTCTTTGGCCGGATGCGGAAATTCATCTCAATGCCCTTGGTCTCAAAAACAAAATTAAAGAAGGAAATCAAGCTTCTAATCAGGAAAAAGCCAGATCCATGATTTTCTTACGCCACCATTTACATGAAAATTTGAAACTAGAATATTTGACGGTGAAAGACCCACTAGTTCTCTGGAACAATCTAAAAGAAAGATATGATCACCATAAGATGGTCATCCTCCCAAACAATGTTGTTAAAATCGAGATCCTATACAAGATCGGGAGGGGGTGTGAAGATCGTAAATCGCGGGATCGACACGGATCGTAAGATCCTATTACCTAAGATATAAAGTTATATTCAAATATATATATGCATGTAAAATAAATAATATCAACTATAAAACCCATAAACATAATATAAAAGTGATAATAACAATAGAGTTGTCAAAACACCAAAAGTAAAAAAGAGTTCAACATCTCTAATTTAAATAAAGTCATTCAAGTTAATGGGTTCCCAGGCTATATCCTCTTCCACTCCTTCTCCAACAAGTTCATCAACACAATAGGGAATGTCCAAATCATTCAAGTTGATAGGTTCCCTTTCTTCAACTTCATTTAAGTCTTCTTCAATAAGACCATCTAAATCAAATTGATCTACTTCTACATCTTCAAAATCTTCTTCATTTTCCACAATCCAATCATCATCGGATTCAAGATCATCAAAATTATATTCAACAGGTTTTCTATGTTTCTTCTCTGCCAATCTTGAGTTAGTCATCACAAAAACAACATCATTCATTGTCTTCTGTTTTGACGATTTCTTTTCTTTGTGTGGACCTAAACAAACACAAAGCAATTAGTACACTACTCATATCATATATTACATGTTTGAAACAGAATACAATTCATACTTCGAATTATTGAATTAATCAATTTATACCATCTCAAAGGCACTCCAATTTCGCTCACACCCAGAGGAACTGCATGTCAAGCTTAAGACACGAATAGCAAATTTTGGAGCTTTGGAACTTCATCCCCATAAGATTCCCACCATCTTTGCTGGACTTTTGGACTCAACTCCCTTCCTTGCTAATGGAGACCCTAAAAACCTTGTCGATTCTTGAAGTTTTCAAGTTGCGTATCAATCACACTTGCAACATCAATATCCCCCATCATCTTTTGTACACAATCATATAGTCCAAGTTTTAAGTCAAGATCAATTTTAAATGAAGGCGAATAATGAAGTTTGGGGTTAAGAAAATAGCCTAAGAAGATGCAAAGGCCTATGAAGTTGCTTGTCCCATCTTGCATCAATGACATCCCATATAGGCTTGTAACTAAATAATGAAAAGATAATTAGCTTTAAAACAAAGAATTGAAGTTTTCTTTAAACAAATTTTCAATTAAAATAAAACTTAAATACTTACCATTTTTGGACACTATTGAAGGCTTCTTGAATTTTCTTTTTAGCTTGATCCATCTCTTCATAAATGAATCCCATAGCTGCCTTCTCATCTGAATCAACTAATCGAAGCACTTTCATAAGAGGAAGAGCGCCCTTCAAGCAAATGACAATATTTTTCCAAAACTCTTTGTCCATAATCACATCTTCAATACACTTTCCATCCCTTGACTTTGCAAATCGGCTACCCTTCCATTCGTCAGAGTTAAACATTCTTATCAATGGAAGTTTGTACTCATGGAGGCATCCTAGAGTCAAGTAAGATGTGGCAAAGCGAGTCATGGTAGGTCTTATCAAATCTTTGCCTTTGGTGAAGCTCTGCAATAAAGTAATGAGAAGAGTCCTTGAATAGATATAAGTCGTGATTTTTTTTGCCTTTGGAATTGTTTCTTCATGAACGGATATCTTCCTCCCTAAATCCTCCAACATTAGATCAATGCAATGTGCTGCACAAGGTGTCCAATACAACCTTTTCCTTTTCTCCATCAGCAACTTCCTATGACTTTATAATTTGCGGCATTGTCAGTCCACAACTTGGACAACATTTTCTTCACCAACCTCCTCAACTACTTCATCAATCATCTTAAAAATTTTGTCACTTTTTAGTGATGTGAGATGCATCAATGGACTTAAGGAACACAGTTCCCATAGAGCTATTCACGCAGAAATTTATTATTGTTCTCCTTCTTTTATCTGTCCATCCATCGGTCATTACTTGTGCATCCCCTTTTTTTCCATTCAGCCATTTGTGTTCTTCAATAGTTGCCATTGTCTTATCATAATGTTGCTTCAAATATTTTCCTCTACACTCATGATACGATGGTGGCTTGAAACCTAATCCATGTCTTGAAATAGATTCACACATCTTCTTGAATTCATCACAATTTAACACATTGAAAGGAATGGCATTCCTATAAATAAAAGAACATATGTCAAAACATGCCTCCTCTCTCACATTCTTCTTAAGTATGGTGTTGATAGTTGTCCGAGTAGTTATTCGCTTTTCTTGAAAATATTAGACCCACCACCACCTTCATCTCGTTTTCTTTTTTCAATTTCAGAACCAAGTCTCTTCTTCTTCGGTTGTGTGAGAGTCCTACTATTTTTCATTAATTTCACTTGCAATCCGGCTACAATATTCAACATTTCTTTCTTTACTTCTTCCGGCACCGCTCTACATGCTCCCACATCTTTTTGTGTACACGCCAAATGATGCTTCAATCTGTAAATACCTCCCGTCACTACTTTCTCACAGTATTTGCATTTTACTTTTCTTACATCTCCTTCAATTGGAAAGCCGTGTTTCCATCCAATATCTGACTTATTCCCATGAGAATTTTTGTGTAATTGAGTTCCTGAACCAGAGGCAGGAGCAGCTTGAACATTGCTATTACCAGTAGCATCACTTGAAGCCATACTTAATAAACAACAAAATCAATATACCCACTAGTGACCCACAACTTTAGAAGTCCCCAACTTTCTGTATAACAAAACAAAAATTGCAATTGAAACAAAGGCATGTATAAAATAGCACATGACCGTATAAAAAAAAAAAAAGAAGCAAAGATATTATATAACAAAATATTAATATTAGAAAGCAAGGGTCAACTAAAAATAAATTATAATATTTTAACCAACATACTCATAAATAAAGTATCTATACAAAACAAAAGTTAAAAAAGTTAAAACAAAAAAATCCATCCAAGCCAAGTAATCAAATCATTTCATTATCATATTTCTTAACTATTTCTTTAGAGTTTAGAGAGAACAGGAAGCACAGTAGAACACGCATGCAATTCTAATATAGTAATATTAGTGAACAATAGTACCTGACATGTATATTTGACAATTACTTTAACACTAAAAGTTAAAACAAAAAAAAATATTGTAATGAATTCTAACCCAATGAACAATAGTCTGACATTGAATTTTGACTATTTGTTTAATAGCCACCGCCCACCTGCAACCTACACGGCTACACCTACCAAGTAACCATTATTAGTTTACAACTAAAAGTTCAAACAAAACAAAAACAAAAAAACCCCATTGGTGCCTCGGTCAAACAAGACTCTCAAATCAATATTTTAGCACTGAGCCGCCGACTATGGAAAACCTTTCATTTATCAGTTATCAGTTCAAGCACCGACTATTATTGCTCTTCTCCAGTCTTAAGTCCTAACACACAACGCCACAGCGGCCAGCGAGAATAATGGTTGGGTCGACTCGTGATCTTACCAGAGATAGAGAGTGGAACTGTGGAAGTTTGTCTTCCTTGAGCGGCAGAGGTAGACCGGTAGAGGAGCGGCTCAACGGGTTCTAGTTCGAAAGCACGAAGCCAACAAGAAGTCGGGACTCATCGCTCCTAAATTCTAAAATTAGGGTTATGATTTCTGAAATTGTTTTGATTCAATTGTGGGTCATGGCTAGTCATGGGTATTCTGTATTTGGGCTTTTTTTTTTTGGATTTACAAAACGCAACAGTATCTACGATCAGCGATTTCCACGATCTCCCGTCGATCTTATTGTTCCCAGCCTAATCTGCGATTTTTGTGGCAGCTGGATCGTGTGGGCTGTGAAAAATCGCGATTCTGTGCGATCATGCGAGTTAACACGCGATTTTTACAACCTTGCTCCCAAAAGCTCGTCATATTTGGATTCAACTGCGTTTACAAGATTTTAAATCGTGAGTGAATATAACTCGGCCATGTTTAGAATTACTTCTCGGTTGAAATTATGTGGAGATAAAATTACTGATGAAGACATGTTAGAAAAAACATTCTCCACATTTCATGCCACCAATTTGCTCCTGCAGCAGCAATACCGTGAAAAAGGATTCAAGAAATATTCTGAATTAATTTCTTGTCTCCTCGTGGCTGAGCAAAATAATGAGCTTTTATTAATGAACCATGAATCTCGTCCAACAGCTCGCTCCATTCCCGAAGTGAATGCGGTAACCAATGAAAATTTTAGAGGCCGAGGACGGGGACGTAAAAATGGCTACAACCGAGGAGGTCGTGGGTCGTAGTTCAAATCGCGGTGGATTTAATTCCCGCCCTAAGGGAGGAAGGATTGAAAAGAACCCCGGAAGGGAAACCGGGGGAGTAATAAGCATACTGAAAATGCATGTTATCGTTGCGGTGGAAAAGGTCATTGGTCTCGTGCCGTACGCCAAGACATTTGGTTGATCTTTACCAAGAATCGAAAAGAAATGGTAAAGGGCCAAGGTTTGAAGCAAATCATGTTGATATGGCTGAAAACTCGAGCAAAAGGACATAGATATTAACTATTTAGAAAGCCGCTGATTTCTTAGCATAAGTTATCTTTGTTTGTACGTATCACTATGTTTTGACTATGTTTGTTTGTCTGTATCACTATGTTTCGACTATGTTTTAGTATAATCAGACTTAGTCCTATTATATGTTTTTCTTTTAACTATGCTTTTATTTATTTTCATGTATCCTTTAATGAAGAATGAATTTCCTTGGCATCAATACGAAGATTTATGTCTCGTTGATAGCGCAACAACCCACACCATACTAAGAAATGATAAATATTTCTCTTCCTTGGTAATGCAAGAAGCCAATATTGAGACTATATCCGGGAGTATAAATTTGATTGAAGGCTCTGGAAGAGCTAATATTTTATTACCTGAAGGAACAAAATTATGCATTGATAATGCATTTTATTCTACCAAGTCCAAAAGAAATTTGTTGAGTTTCAAAGATATTCGCAGAAATGGATATCATATAGAAACAACAATTAATAATAATCAGGAATGTCGGCTATAATGAATATTGTTTCGGTAGAAAATGTATATTAGAATGTCTCCCTACTTTTTCTTCCTGGATTGTATTATACATTTATAAGCACAATTGAAACACATGCTATTACAAACCAGAAGTTTATTAATGAATTTAATGTTTGGCATGACCGGTTAGGCCATCCCGGATCAACTATGATGCGACGAATAATTGAGAATTCATGTGGACATACCCTGAAGTGTAAACAAATCCAATGGTCCCATGATCTCTCATGTCCGCTTGTTCCAAGGGAAAGTTAATCATTTGGCCATCACCAAGCAAAGTAGAAAGTGAGTCACTCACATTTCTAGAACGGATACGAGGGGAGATATTTGTGGGCCAATATACCCACCATGCGGACCATTCAGATATTTTATGGTTTTAATTGATGCATCAACCAAATGGTCGCATGTTTGCTTATTATCTTCTCGCAACTGGCGTTTGCGAGATTACTTGCCCAATTGATTAGATTAAGAGCACATTACCCGATTATCCTATCAAAAAGATACGTCTTGATAATCTTTGGTGAATTTACTTCACATGCTTTTAATGAATATTGTATGTCCCTTGGAATTGATGTTGAACATCCCGTAGCTCATGTTCACACACAAAATGGACTTGCAGAATCATTGATTAAACGATTGCAACTTATTGCAAGACCTTTACTTATGAGATCTAATCTCCCAGTTTGCTTGGGGACATGCCATTTTGCATGCAAGAATGTTAATTCGCATCGGCCAACAAGTTACCAAAATGTTTCTCCCTTACAAATGGTTTTTGGTCAAGAACCTAATATTTCCCATATACGGATTTTTGGTTGTGCAGTATATGTGCCGGTAGCACCACCACAACGCACTAAAATGGGTCCTCAAAGGAGAATGGGAATATATGTTGGGTATGAATTTCCTTCAATCATAAAATATTTAGAACCATCTACAGGAGATTTATTTACTGCAAGATTTGCCGATTGTCATTTTGATGAATCAGTTTTCCCAACATTGGGGGAGAAAATAAGCGGTTGGGTAAAGATATTAACCGGAATGAATTATCATTGGCTCATTTTGATCCTTGAACAAAACAATGTGAACTGGAAGTTCAAAAGATAATTCATTTGCAGAATTTAGCTAATCAAATGCCAGAAGCATTTACGGACCCAAAGAAAGTGACAAAGTCACACATACCACCGCTAATGCTCCTATTCGAATTAATGTCCCCGAAGGACAACCTATTTTAAGTGAATCTAAAATGCGCTGAAGCGTGGTAGACCCATCGGTTCCAAAGATAAAAATCCTCGAAAGAGGAAAGGAGCTAAGAATATAGATGGTCAAGATGAGGATAATCATGGAAAGTTACAAACTCCGGAAGAGCCATCTCCCCGAAGAGATATTATCTCCAAGTAGAGATATCTCCAGAAGAGAATATTGTAGTCCCAGAAGAGACCCAGGTACCTGAAATGTGTGAAAATAATGAGATCTCAATAAATTATGTTATGAATGGTATCCGATGGGACCGAAATGAAGTCAACGTTGACGACATCTTTGCTTATCATATAGCATATGATGTAATGAATGATGATAAAGATCATGAGCCAAAATCCATTAGTGAGTGCCAACGAGAGAAAGGATTGGCCCCTATGGAAAGATGCTATAAATGCAGAATTAAAATCACTAGCAAAACGAAAAGCATTTGGGCCTGTAGTCCCTACACCTGAAGATGTAAAGCCAGTTGGATACAAATGGGTCTTTGTGAGAAAAAGAAATGAAAAGGGTGAAATTACAAGATATAAGGCACGTCTTGTAGCCCAAGGCTTTACACAAAGACCAGGCATTGATTTTGAAGAAACGTATTCACCAGTAGTGGATGCAACTACTTTTCGCTATTTGATTAGCTTAGCAGTAAATGAAGGACTTGATTTGCATTTAATGGATGTTGTGACAGCCTATTTATATGGCCCACTTGATAATGACATTTATATGAAAGTCCCTGAAGGACTCAAGGTGCCGGAAGCACCAAATTCAAGTTCTCAAAAACAATACTCGATTAAATTAAATAAGTCCTTGTATGGCCCGAAGCAATCGGGGCGTATGTGGTATAATTGTCTCAAAGAATATTTGTTGAAAGAAGGGTACAAAAATGACCCAATATGCCCGTGCATTTTCATGAAAAGATCTAGAAATGAATTTGCTATAATTGCGGTATATGTTGATGATATCAACATAATTGGAACTCCTGAAGAGCTCCAAAAGGCAATTAATTGTTTAAAGAAAGAATTTGAGATGAAAGATTTGGGCAGAACGAAATTCTTTCTAGGACTACAGATCAAGTATCTGAAGAATGGGATATTTTTACATCAAGAAA
This sequence comes from Acacia acuminata, assembly GCA_019022655.1. NCBI lineage: Eukaryota > Viridiplantae > Streptophyta > Magnoliopsida > Fabales > Fabaceae > Acacia > Acacia acuminata. The sequence goes on from JAFJYI010000045.1 coordinate 2,681,853, forward strand.
CTTATACAAAGAAGGTCCTAGAAAGATTTTATATGGATAAGTCACATCCATTTTGTACTCCAATGATTGTAAGATACTTGCATGTTGATAAAGATCCATTCCGACCTCGGATAATCAATGAAGAAGGTGAAGAAGAACTACTTGGTCCAAAAGTACCATATCTTAGTGCCATTGGAGCACTGATGTATCTTGCTAATCACACACGTCCCGATATATCATTTGCAGTGAATTTATTAGCAAGATATAGTTCTACACCAACACGGAGGCATTGGGATGGTGTAAAACGCATTTTTCGTTATCTCAGAGGAACTATGGACATGCGGCTATACTACTCAAACGCATCCAAACATGAATTGATTGGTTATGCGAGATCTTTGGATTTATGTCGATCCACACGATGGTAAATCACAAACCGGTTATGTTTGTTTACATGTGGAGGTGCAGCTATTTCATGGCAATCTATGAAGAGACTATATCGCCACATCATCTAACCATGCAGAAATTCTAGCAATGCATGAAACAAGTCGAGAATGTATATGGTTGAGGTCAGTAATACATCACATTCGAACAACTTTTCATTTATCTTCAAGAAAAATGGATCCAACTGTTCTATATGAAGATAATGCTGCATGTGTTGCTTAACTTAAAGAAGGTTATATCAAGGGCGATAGAACAAAGCATATTTTACCAAAATTTTTCTTTACTCGCGATCTTCAAAAGGATGGTGAGATAGATATCCAAAGAAATCGGTTCAAGTGAAAATCGCGCATTTGTTCACTAAGTCACTTCCTGAAGCAATTTTTGAAAAGCTTGTCCATGGTATTGGCCTCCGAAGGCTCAGAGATCTCAACTGACGTTGTCAAGAGGGGGAGTCGATACACGCTGTACTCTTTTTCCCTTATCTAGGTTTTATCCCATTGGGTTTTCCTAGAAAGGTTTTTAATGAGGCAGCACTGAAAAATGTATCAATGAATGATGTACTCTTTTCTTTAGCTAGGTTTTTTATCCCACTGGGTTTTTCCTAGTTAAAGTTTTTAATGAGGCACATTCATAATGGACATCCAAGGGGGAGTGTTATAAATACACAAAATTATGGATGTCCATTATAGTTGACACCCACTAGCCTACAATTAGGAATCAAAGAAGCAAAGGAATTACCGCTCAAATAGCCCACAATAGCATGAATTAGTCATCTCTTGATCATACATTAAATAACCACGTGTTTGTAGCTGGGGGTCTCTCGAGTGTCCATTTATATTTGAGCTATGTGCTTTCCTTTGGCTATAAATAGCCATAAACCACCACTCGTTTTGATGATGGTGTAAGTGATGTGAACAAAGAATTACTCCCAAAATCTTTCTCTCTGATTCCTGCATCTTTTATTTTATTGTTATTCTAGTTTTATAATATCATTATATTTATTACTTTTGACTAATTTTAACAGTTTTTTAAATCACACAATTTTGTTATTTAGATCTTATAATAAGAAATGAAAGTAGTATTATTAAATTTATAAATTATATTATCAAAATATAAATTTAGGCATACAAATAGTCATCTTGTAATTAAGTCAATTATATAATGCCGTGTTAACTTTCGAGTAGCCTAAATAAATTTATTTGTACTAAAATGTTTCACGAATATCTTCATATGGGATTTTCCCCTTTTTTAAAAAAATAATAATAATAGTCATGGATCATATATTCAGGATATATATATATATATATATATGATTCAAAATTTAAATTTGGATCATATAATTTTGAATAAAGATATAAATATCAAAAGAAGGTAACGGATCTTCATGTGGATATACAGATCACCCGTCACAATAGATTTCAATTATTGTATAAAAAAACATTGTGCATAATATTTTTTAGTGAGATAATAGAGCTTTCATTGTTGATGATATATATTTCATTCATCACTATCTGCATTATTAATGTTTGGAAAGAAGTCAGAGCACAAACAATGCTCAGTTGTATAGTACTTCCCAAAGTTTTAATTGATAGAGTAACTAATAAGGTCATATTTTTAATTCCCCCTTTTAATAACTAAGGGACATGAAGGTAATTTGACCAAAATTTTAAATCTCTAATTATAATCCATAACCTGATATATTTAATTTGTTAAGTTCAATGACCCAAATTAAAATTTAAGTAATTTAATTGTCTTTATATAGGATTTTTCCTGAATATAATCATTCATTCTTGGCTCAAATACACAAACTTGGTCATGTCCCATATGATTCCCCCAACTTGATCCATATGCCTCTCTCACTTATCTTCCAAACAATGTTAAGCTTTCATTCCTCCAAAATCACATAATAAAGCGTACAAGTTAGAGCAATTTCTTTTTCTGAAAAAAAAAAAAAAATCCTATATCCACTGCATAATATTTAGAGCTTTTAGTTCCAACTTCCAAGAGATCGCCATTTATATATGCTCAGTTGGCTAGCTACACATTTTATTCAATTTATTATGGGATTTTAAACAATGATGGATGACCTTTTCTTTCAGGAAAAAAATGGAAGTATCTTGTTCTTGCTTCAACTGTAATTGATATGCTTTTGCTTTCTATTTTTTATCCATAATTCTGATGTTAGTGAACAACTTAGGTATCATCATTATATATGAGTGTGAAGATCTTGTAAGATCATATATGTTGACGATCTGGGAAGCATCAGAATCAAAAGCTGAATGCACGAAAGAAAGGAAAAAGATAAAATTGAGAAATGAAGAAAAGAATAAAGATAGAGAGAACATGAATCCGTAAGCGACCTTTTGATGCTAGAGAGCTTTGTTTTAATTAATATATTTATCACCTTTATCAAACTGGCTTTAATTTTAGACAAATATATCCAGAGGAGTATGGCGATGGCATCCACCATGCTCATTATATTGAAGGGAAGCACAGTGCTATGTAATTTTATATTTATCTTCCCCCTACTTATCCTTAATATGTAATGCCAAATCTATCTAATTTACAAAAATCAATAAAAAAAAAAATTGTTCCACCAATCTTGAGTTTGGCTATTTTGGAATATAGTCAAATTGTAATTTCAAATTGTAAACTAATTTAACTAAATAAATTTATTAAAAATATAATAGGAAAATAATTAAATTCAAAACTTATATACTTTTTCTTTCATTCGTCAACTTTAATTTTCTTATTTAAATATAAGTAACTTGTACTTTTTTGAGTCAAATAAGATCTTCAAAACTCAAATACACTTCCAAAAATGGAACCACAAAAAATATAAGAAAGTTATATATCAGGCACATATGCTTCATGTGCCAATCATGCTTATGATTTGATAATGATGTTTTATTTTTATTTTTTTCTGTTTCATTTGATCTCATATGGTGTGGTCATGCAAGGTTGGTTTTTTTTTTTTTTTTTTTTTCTTGCTTGTACTATAGAGATTAATGAAGATAATTGAACTCTTATCATAATTGGATTGTTTTAGTTGACCATATTGTTGGGCTATTTCTGTGTCAATATGAAAATTATGTGATCAAGAAATCCGGTACACAAAAATCAGTGATCTTTTATATGCACCGCTAATTTAAAGTAATATGTCACATCCTTCACATTAAAAAAGGCAATTAAAGATACTGATATGATATTCATGATAAAAAAAAGTCTTTAAAATATTAGTCTAACCCACTCCACTGATATTCATAATATGACATGTATTGACCCCACACCACTGCTGTTATTAGAGCAATTTCTTGGGGTCATTTTCATTTCACATGTTTGCTGATATATAATGCTTTTTTGTAGCTTTTGCTTTGGACCTTGAAGCTTCATTTACACAAACTCCTCTGGTCATTATGCAAGATCTAATTAAATAAGTTGAGTAGATTAAGGATATTGGTTAAGTTAGTTAATATGGTATATTATTTATAAAATGGCCTAATCATCTCCATTAATTTCCTCCCTCCTCTGATAAACATATGAAATAGGTCTTATATTTATGATCATCATCGAACTCTCCAATTAGGTTTTCCATTAAAGATTGGAGGAGTATATATTAGACTCATCAAGACCTTCGTTATAGTTATATGCATGCATGTGAGGCCATAGCAGATAGCATTTCTTATAATATTTCCTTCTCTTATCCCATATTATTCCTTCCATTTATCCTATACCCTCTCCTACCTATCTTTACTCTTTATTAAAGGTTATAGGTTGACATTAATGGTGGGCTTACTGACCTCCACATAGTATACAAATATACAACATTAATTCAAAGCCAAGTTGTTAAAAATAATGATAATATTGATTTGAAGGTTCTGTTCGCAGGGAATTTTTTTTAAGCTTGTGTTCACAACGATGAAGACAAAGCATTGATTTAATAAAGCATCAACAATACTCCCCACCCCCTCTTTCTCCAGCTCTCTATATGCATATATCTTTTTCAGTGTCAAATTTCTAATATACACCGACTAATAAACTGTAATAATATTTGTCGATTTTTGTTATGAACAAGTTATACAAATGTCTTTCCAATTTTGCACCTAAATTTTTATTTTGAAAAGTATTATAATATTTTTATGAATTTTTTTTGAAATTATATGTGAGATCAAATCATGAACCTTTTATTTACAAGAGAACTTTTATACCACTAATAGGTTACAAGGACACTTGCCTTTGTCTTGTCCTTTAATCCTTTTACATGGACTCATAAGTTACAGCTTCTCTTCCAATAGTCACAATTATTGGTACTCAAAAATAGTGGTGGGGTTAAAACTAATGGAGTCAATTCAGTTCTGGTTGTGGGGTTTCACTGAATCTCAAACCGATCCAAAATATATTCATTGGAAAAAGAAACTACTACCTCCAGTCCTACACATAGGACAAAATTTGTAATGCAAATTATACTACAAACTTTGTCCTATATTTAGGACCAAAGGGAGTATTTAATAATGATGTTTCCTCTGTTTGATTTGATTTGAAGCAATGGCACAAGTGCAAGTCCTTTTTTTCAAAGAGAAATAATAAAAAGGCTACCCCTTCTTGTAATGTAGAGATTAATGATGGAGATTAATGATTTTATTTCCTCGTGACTATTGGATTGAGATTGCCATGGTCAAAGTAATTAGCAGGTAGTGTTGGTTATGATTAGTTTTGATGATGTCTTATATAGATGCCATTGTTAAAAGCAAAAAGATTGAGTAATATAGTTATCTCCTACATTGGCTAACTACTATGTTTAATGTAGATTAGTCCAAGTTGAATCATGCAGAATAATCAAGAAGGAGATAAGGGATTAATGGAAAGAAGGACTTGCAGAGAATGATGAGTCCAAGTTGAATGACGGAGAACGATCAACAAGAAAATCAATAAAGAAGTATTGAATTAGAGAAAGAAGATGTGAAGTCAAATGATAAAGAATGATCAAGAGAAGAGAAGAAAGAAAGAGTTAGAGTTATGAAGAATGATCAAGAGAAGAAGAAAGAAAGGAAGAACTTGATGTATGTAATGAAGATTTAATTATCCAAGTTCTTATATTGAAGCTAGAAGCCTCCAAGATCATATGGAAGTTGGAATGGCTCAATTTGGAGTTAAAGTCAGCAAAAATCAGCTTCGGGATGAGAAAACTCGAGTTTCCAAGTCAAAACTCGAGTTTCCTACTTTGCTGTAGTGATTTGCCTCTCGGATAGGAGAAAACTCGAGTTTGGAATACAAAACTCGAGTTTGGAACTCAAAACTCGAGTTTGCAACTCAAAACTCGAGTTTGGGGTGTCTTCAGCATCTTTGGCCTCTCGGGACTAAGAAAACTCGAGTTTCCAAGGCAAAACTCGAGTTTCCACGGTGATCAGCTCAAAGCAACTCTGTTTCACGTTCAGCACGGGCGACCTCTGGTATTTCGATGATATCTCACAAACCAGAGATCGGATTGAGACGAAACCAAAGGCATATGAAACTAGACTCCCAATGCGTCATTTTGATATATAATTCAAGCCCAAAAGGAGTTCAGATCAAGGAGATATGAATTGTGGAAGTTGACAGAAAAATCCACGCCACATAGAAAACCAAGATTCAATGTTTTGAGTGTAACTCACAAACTACAAATCCAATTGAGCTGAAATCGGTGGCATTTGAAAGTAGACTCACAGAGCTTTCCATCAAGAGTTGAACAGACCAAAACGGAGTTCAGACCAGAGAGATATGGTCTTCGAAAGTTGACAGTTATTTCAAGAAGACTCAACAAAGTTCAGCAGAAAGCAAAACTCGAGTTTCCAAGTCAAAACTCGAGTTTTCATCTCGCATTCGAGAAAATCAGCATTTCGAAAATTCTTATTCTTTTGATAAACATCCAGATGATTACCCAAATGATTTATAACACTTCTTATATCATTTGTGTACAAGTTTCAGGTGATTAAACGAAGGATTAGATGCAAATCTTCAAAATATCAGATTTGTGTCAGAACATCGAAAACTGTGCAAAAGCTCTAACGGCTAGTTTCTAACAGCTATATTTCTTTATCCAACGGTCATTGAATCTTCTCAACGGTCATATATTGATCTCTACCTATAAATAGAAGACAGATTCAAGCGAAAAACGTGGAGATACAAGCTTACACGCCAACATGCGATACTCGCTTTCTCATCATTTACACTCGTTTTTACATGTTTAGATAACTTAGAGAGTGAAGTGATTTGTATTTGATCTTCGAGTGTTTATCTATTTACTTCTAAGAGAGGAGATTTATTGTAAACACATTATCTTTCTATCGAGAGTTACTCAAGATTGGGTAATCTTGAGTGGGATATACATTGTGTTGATTACAACTTGTAAGGGGGAGTGAATCCTAGTGAGAGGATTACTTCGAGTACAGAGTGTGTAATCAAGCAGTGTGTTGATTACAGTTTGTAAGGGGGAGTGAATCTTAGAGAGAGGGTTGCTTCGATTCTGAACGTGTAATCAAGTTGGACAAAGATAGTGGATTGAAAATCCCAAGTGAGGCTTGGGGATTTGGACGTAGGTCAAGGATTGGGCCGAACCAAGTATAAATCGATTTGCACATCCTCTTCCCTTATCTCTTATATTTCCAGCATTTACATTCGAATGTTTGTCAATTGATTTATAACTCACTTCGTTATACAAGTTGAATTTGCTGAATTGCAAAAAGATTTTCAAAGAATCTAAATTTTTATACTTCACCCAATTCACCCCCCTCTTGGTTTCAGCCAGAACTTACATTTGGTATCAGAGCTAGGCTCTTGTTTAAAGGACTTTACCGTCTCAAGAGTTTCAATGGCTGATTTTGGGTGTTCCTCGTTTTTGAAGGTTTTGACTATACCATTCCACCATTTCTCAAAGATATTGATTTTTGGTTTTGGAAAGCTAGAATGACTAGTTTTATCAAAGCAACTGATTTTCATATGTGGAATGTTCTTATAAATGTTTTTGATTTCAAACCAAGAAAGGATTGGATGAGAAATAGAAAACAAAATGTTTTCATTGAACATTAGAGCAATGAAAATTCTTCATTGTGCTTTAACCGAAAATGATTTTGAGAAAATCAAGTTTTGCTCCGAGTGCTAAAGAAATCGGGATACTCTTGATTCTATTTATGCTTCTAACAATTGTGTTGAAGTTAATAGTGTTGATAGTTCATCAGAAATTATAAATTGCATATCTACGACTGATGAACAACTGGAGATTGAAGAAGGAGAAATCATTGAATGCTCCCACAATCCAGTCAACACAAAAGAACAAGAGGAAGATGATTCCCAAGAAGAGCTCATGGAAGATTGTGATCAATCATTGTCTGGAGCTCAAGATATGCATGTGGTAAACAATTCCAATTCTACTTGTGTAGATAAGAAAAATGTTTTCGAACAATTTCATAGAAGTGTTTTTCCACCTTTTATCGATTCTATTTTGAAAAACAAACATAATTTCGAAAATGATGCTGGAAAAACATGTGGGAAGAATGAATGTTCCAATGAAGATTATTTGAAGTCTTACTCTCATCACCAGCACAATATTTGCAAAAATGTTCATAATAAGCATCATTCTATTATTTGCAATTATTGTGGTAAATCTGGTCATACTTCTTACACATGCTATATTAGAAGAAATTCTAATGTAAGAAATAAATTTGTTTGGGTTCCTAAAGGACAATTAAGGTCCAATGCTAACAGTCAAGGACCCAAGTATAAGTGGGTACCAAAATGTCCATCTAGTGCCTTGTGTGTGCAGATTGATTCCAAAAAGAATGAATATCAAGGTACAAAGAAGATAAAGAAGAAGCCAAGAGTTTCTCATGTACCAATGAAGAAGATCATAGCATCCGTATCAAGCAAGAGAACTCTTAAGGCACCCATTCGGAACTACAAGGTTTAAGCATCAAAGGAAGCAATGGATACAAGCAAGAAGAGTATCATCTACCTCAAGAATGGATTACCACGAATACCATTCAACTATCTTGAGGAAGATAAGAAAAGAAGGATCTCTCATGCACAAGGGAAAAGATTCTTGCAAAGTCTACATCATGTGAGAAAGCATTGCCTCATCCCAAGACTAAATTCAAAAAGACAAAGTATCAACGAATGATAAATTGGGTGAGCGAATGCAATCCTTCAAGTACCTAAGGCTAAGGTATGCAAAGGTAAAACCTCCCATGCGATCATCTGAAATAATCATTGAGGTTTTATATTTTGTAACCTTAGGAATGAGCATTGCAAACTATTTGTTTTAAATTGGGTTTTCACATCCTGATATATATATATTTAAACAGATTGCAATGTTCAATAGGTTGAACTCTTTATGCATTCATGGTGATTTGAAAAGAAAGTATTTCTTTATGCATGAACTCATGATTGCTTTATTGTTCTGAATTGATTATATTCATAAGAGCATATGAATTTCGGTTCCTACAAGCTAACAATGATTGGATCCTAGTAAATTTGGATACCAAGCAAGAAAAATATTTATAAAGTTTTGTAGGATGAAAGAAAGCTTCTCAAGAATGCAACATAGAGAAATGATTCAAGTTTTTGAGAAAGCTTCTATGAGGATAAGAGGAATTACGGTGATATCTAATTCTTACCTCATACTATGATTACATGAAATTGATTTTTTGGTTTGTCTTTGATTAAGCTAAAAGGTTTTGAAACTTATTTAATTTCAATTAGCAAGTTTACTGCCAAAGCAAAATCCAGTTTAGAGTTGAAAACTCTAGTTTCCATTTGGAAACTCAAGTTTTGGCTATATAGAGAGTTACCAAAGTTTTCAACTTGAGAAAACTTGAGTTTTGATATGAAAACTCCAGGTTTTCATTTTGCCATGAGTTTTCTAAATTTTCTCAAAGTTGTGAGAAAACTCAAGTTTTGGTTTGGAAACTCAAGTTTTCCACTTGCGAGAGAGTTTCCAAGTTTTACTCGGTTTTTGGAAACTCCGGTTTTCATAGAAAACTCCAATTTTGACTTGGCATAGATTTCTCAACGTTTTCATATTTTAAATGAAAACTCGAGTTTTGGTTTGGAAACTCGAGTTTTGGGCAAGCCGAGAGCATTGCATTTTTTTTTAATGTTTTGAAAACTCAAGTTTTGAATGAAAACTCAAGTTTTGATGTTTTGGACTAAAACTCATTTTTGTCATGAATAGTCCAAAACTCGAGTTTTGGTTTGGAAACTTGAGTTTTGATCAAACAAAGCTTTGCTCTTATTCAATATTTTGAAAACTCAAGTTTTGAATGAAAACTCAAGTTTTGATGTTTTGGACTAAAACTCATTTTAGTCATGAATAGTCCAAAACTCAAGTTTTGGTTTGGAAACTTGAGTTTTGATCGATGAAAGCTTTGCTCTTATTCAATATTTTGAAAACTCAAGTTTTGAATGAAAACTCAAGTTTTGATGTTTTGGACTAAAAACTCATTTTAGACATGAATAGTCCAAAACTCGAGTTTTGATATGAAAACTCGAGTTTTGCTTAAGTGTGATGACAAACTCCAGTTTTCATTTGAAAACTCCGAGTTTTTCAAGCACTTAATTTGATAATCATTTTTTTTTTTCTAGATTTGCGAAATCTTCATGTATTATCTAAATACTTCCTATCATCAATCACTAATACTCCTAACTATGTTTAATCAATTTGTTAGTGAATTTTTGATGATCAAACAAGTGAATCTGTGAATAACTTTTTGAGTTCATATTTTTGAAATGCACAAATCTAAAATTTGTTTGGATTTCAATTCACACTATTTTTATGCAAATGCATACAAATGATTTTGAAAAATATCCATACTTTGATTGCATTCAAATGGTATTTCAAAACTAGAAGTTAATATTGTTCTTGAATGTTGGATATGCTTCAAATTTCTCCAGTTGAGTTTTTTCCTTATCTTTCACATATTGATATTTGGAATTCAATGTTTTGCTTGAAATCTTTAGTTTCATTCTCTAACTAGTTGGACCTCATGTCTAACAAGTTAATCTTATACGAGTTTCAAGCTTATTTCGAGAAAAGAATTCAATTTGTGAAAACTTATGCTTATTGGATAAATCCTTATTGGTCAAGCTATTCCAAGCACTATGAATGTTCATTAATGCATTAAATGTTAGTGCATTAACCATTATATGGAATAACTTACTAGGATAATTTTATGGAACTCTAGTCATTTGGTCTAATGAGTTTGTGCTTCATCGTCCATGAATCCTAGTACTCCTTGTGTTACCCAAATACATAAACATTTGTCTTCATTCATATTTTGAGTAACTATCTATGTATATTCATAATCTTACCTTGATTGTTGATATACTTTCAAGACTTTCATCTAAGAAGCAAGATTATCTCTTGGCGATAGCAAAGTCATTATGCATATATATATGTTATGCTAAGCATATCTTGATAATGCTTTACCTTCATGACTTTTGCTTTTCAGAAAATTCTTCAACATGTTAACTTCAAATGTTCAACATGTTCTCTAAAATCTGAAGCATTTTGATACATTCGATATATTGACTTCCACCATGTTTAAAATAAGCATTGTTTTCAAACATGTTTCAAAAATGAATCTTTCATCCATCAAAATTTTGATTTCATAATGCATTATCATATTTTTGAAAGAACATTCAAGATTTGAAATGATTTGTACATTTCATTATCATTCTTGAAAAATCTGAAGCGTGGGTTGATAAATACCCATCTTTATGGATAAGATTCCCTATGCTCAAACTTACATGTATTTTATCAATGACATCTTTTCTCGCATAAAGTATATTTACAAAATGTTATTGAGAAATAATTTTCTTGGTATCATTTAGTTGTTACCCTATTTGATTCATTGGCATGAACTTATTTGATTGGGTAAAATTATGTTCTTAATCTTAGATTGACTTGTTATACTCTTTGCTCAAATATCATATGATTTAATTCTATAAGAGCTTAAGAGTTGTCATGTCTAATCAGTTGTGGACTCAAGAATCATTGAGTACCAAAGAACATATATTTTTGCAGGAGTTGACCAAAATGTTCTGTTGTTGGACACAAAGAACATAGGCCAACAAAATAGATCATTTCGGTGGCTATGTCAGCAAATTACGTGGCATCACTTGAGTGACATCCCAACACTAGCAAGAAGCTTAAACCAAGATGATAAGGAGCATACTCACTTGATGAGAAGCTATGAGCAGAAACTAACTTTGAGACCAATTCAAATCTCATTTGGGATTTCTGCTTCTAAGATGCATTCAAAGCAATTGGTGGCTATAAAGACTTATCCTCTTGAAGCTCATTCACATCCAGCGATCCTCAATATTGGTCACATCATCGAATGTGATTAGCCAATAATGCATCTATGGATTACAAATGATTATGGCTCAAGTAATTACGATATTACTTGAGTGAGGTATTGTATTTTGAAATAATATGCATATATCATTTATATGTGTTTGATATCTTAAAAGCTCATTTCCTTTATTTGAAGAAAATCCTTTTAAGCATACTCATCCGCATTCATTATCTCTTATTAGATTTGATGATGAGTTAATTTTATATTTGAAAATATCTTATATTTTCCTTTCATTATCTTAATTTGAAAATATCATATAGAAAGGGATATTTTGATATTTGTTGCACTAACAAATCTCTTTTGCAAAGAAAGTTTTCAATTCATAACAGGAGATTTGGTTATGTGTTACAACTTTGGCGATCAATCCTTAAAGCGAGATTTGCTCTACATAGATGATCTATGAAGGAAGAGCAAAGGATGGAAGCGAGTACTAATCATATTCAGATGTGATAATCTTCAAGAAGGCCGTACTTTTATCCTATTTGCATCATACGGGATATTCGCGATCCTGCTATTGAGCCTTTTCAAAGAATTTCACACGATTTGCTTCATACGAAGCCACGGCAACACAACCGAATTTCATACAGCAAGCAAATGGACTTCATCAATCACTCATCAATTTACAAAACCAACATGAGCATTTCTAGACTCTACCTTTTTTATATTCAGTATACATTTTGCACATGTTTGGTATCTATATGCTTTAATTGTGAAAGATGTTTTGAAAAGCTCTTCAAATTCTCTCAAATTTGTTTTCATAAAAACATTCCAAATTTGGGGAGAAAATCAGTTCTTTGACTCCTTTTAATTTGGTTTTATATTTGTCTCTTTAAGCATTTCTTCATTACTTCAACTTTTTGCTAATGACAAATAAGGGGAGAGAATGGCAAGAAAAATATGTTGCATCTAATGTAGTTTCATATTCATACATATTTTTCTTATAGTATTTGCCATCATCAAAAAGGGGGAGAATGTTGGTTATGATTAGTTTTGATGATGTCTTATATAGATGCCATTGTTAAAAGCAAAAAGATTGAGTAATATAGTTATCTCCTACATTGGCTAACTACTATGTTTAATGTAGATTAGTCCAAGTTGAATCATGCGAGAATAATCAAGAAGGAGATAAGGGATTAATGGAAAGAAGGACTTGAGAGAATGATGAGTCCAAGTTGAATGACGGAGAACGATCAACAAGAAAATCAATAAAGAAGTATTGAATTAGAGAAAGAAGATGTGAAGTCAAATGATAAAGAATGATCAAGAGAAGAGAAGAAAGAAAGAGTTAGAGTTATGAAGAATGATCAAGAGAAGAAGAAAGAAAGGAAGAACTTGATGTATGTAATGAAGATTTAATTATCCAAGTTCTTATATTGAAGCTAGAAGCCTCCAAGATCATATGGAAGTTGGAATGGCTCAATTTGGAGTTAAAGTCAGCAAAAATCAGCCGGGATGAGAAAACTCGAGTTTCCAAGTCAAAACTCGAGTTTCCTACTTATTTGTAGTGATTTGCCTCTCGGATAGGAGAAAACTCGAGTTTGGAATACAAAACTCGAGTTTGGAACTCAAAACTCGAGTTTGCAACTCAAAACTCGAGTTTGGGGTGTCTTCAGCATCTTTGGCCTCTCTGGACTAAGAAAACTCGAGTTTCAAGGCAAAACTCGAGTTTCCCGGTGATCAGCTCTTCAGCAACTCTGTTTCACGTTCAGCACGGGCGACCTCTGGTATTTCGATGATATCTCACAAACCAGAGATCGGATTGAGACGAAACCAAAGGCATATGAAACTAGACTCCCAATGCGTCATTTGGATATATAATTCAAGCCCAAAAGGAGTTCAGATCAAGGAGATATGAATTGTGGAAGTTGACAGAAAAATCCACGCCACATAGAAAACCAAGATTCAATGTTTTGAGTGTAACTCACAAACTACAAATCAATTGAGCTGAAATCGGTGGCATTTGAAAGTAGACTCACAGAGCTTTCCATCAAGAGTTGAACGGACCAAAACGGAGTTCAGACCAGAGAGATATGGTCTTCGAAAGTTGACAGTTATTTCAAGAAGACTCAACAAAGTTCAGCAGAAAGCAAAACTCGAGTTTCCAAGTCAAAACTCGAGTTTTCATCTCAGATTCAGAAAATCAGCATTTCGAAAATTCTTATTCTTTTGATAAACATCCAGATGATTACCCAAATGATTTATAACACTTCTTATATCATTTGTGTACAAGTTTCAGGTGATTAAACGAAGGATTAGATGCAAATCTTCAAAATATCAGATTTGTGTCGAACATCGAAAAGCGTGCAAAAGCTCTAACGGCTAGTTTCTAACAGCTATATTTCTTTATCCAACGGTCATTGAATCTTCTCAACGGTCATATATTGATCTCTACCTATAAATAGAAGACAGATTCAAGCAGAAAAACGTGGAGATACAAGCTTACACTGCCAACATCGATACTACGCTTTCTCATCATTTACACTCTTTGTTTTTACATGTTTAGATAACTTAGAGAGTGAAGTGATTTGTATTTGATCTTCAGTGTTTATCTATTTACTTCTAAGAGAGGAGATTTATTGTAAACACATTATCTTTCTATCTGAGAGTTACTCAAGATTGGGTAATCTTGAGTGGGATATACATTGTGTTGATTACAACTTGTAAGGGGGAGTGAATCCTAGTGAGAGGATTACTTGAGTACGAGTGTGTAATCAAGCGTGTGTTGATTACAGTTTGTAAGGGGGAGTGAATCCTAGAGAGAGGGTTGCTTCGATTCTGAGCGTGTAATCAAGTTGAACAAAGATAGTGGATTGAAAATCCCAAGTGAGGCTTGGGATTTGGATGTAGGTCAAGGATTGGGCCGAACCGGTATAAATCGTTTGCACATCCTCTTCCCTTATCTCTTATATTTCCAGCATTTACATTCGAATGTTTGTCAATTGATTTATAACTCACTTACATTATACAAGTTGAATTTGCTGAATTGCAAAAAGATTTTCAAAGAATCTAAATTTTTATACTTCACCCAATTCACCCCCCTCTTGGGTTCACCGAACTTACGGGTAGGTGAAGAGTTTTGAGTCAAAGGAGACATTGGTGGTTCTTGGTGAATAATTTAGGAAAAATAATTATAAGATTCTAAATAATGAATGTAATCATATAAAAGTCTCAAGAACCAGTTAAAACATGGATTTATTGTCATTCTCTACACTAAAATTTATCATTGCATACTGCTCGCTTATCGTAGAACTTTTTGATAATGACATTTCTTTTTAAGACTTTACAATGATTTATATGAGATTCATATTTATAGTTCTCATGAGTAAAGAGATGTTAGAGACGTAAACTAGTTGTTGTTAACGTAAACGACTATGACACAGTAGACTATTAACATTGAACAGCACAAGAAACCAGTTATATTCCAATCAAACCAAACTCTTAAATGTGTAACACCCCAAATTTCATATTTCAAAATGTGTCTGTTGACACTTAGTTTTAGAAAATCGACAGAGTTTGAGGTGCTACCACTCAGAGTAATGCGGAAACGGAGAGCATGCGCTAACGTTTGACGATGAGTAACTGATACAAAATGCCCAGACATATGCTGATGTCCCGACATAAGCTGATATATTAAAAATTTCGCGAAGGAATATTCATGTGATACAACAATACGAGCTTTGTATAATTACAAATCTTTATACAATCTTCAACCAAGCCGTAGCTAGACTTGGGGCAATGAACCTAACTCGAGTTAATCAAACAATTTGGCCAGGCCGGTATCTAGTGAAAGTCTCCTCGAATTCATGATGACTCACTGACTGAACCACATAGACGAATCCTTTCTAGACACCAAATGATTTGAAGTAACCTTATTAGATTCATGCCAGAAGGTAGGCTCTGTTAAACTTCTTCTGGCATTTGCTTTGACCGGTGCCTCTTCACGGCTCCTCCCTTCGATGTCTTTTCACGGCTCCATCTACCGGTGCCTTCTCTGATCCTGGTCCCTTTCTCTGAACCTTTAGTCAATGCTGAGATTCAATCGAATTGAATCTTAGGTAACAGTTAACCTCTATAGCAGATATAACAAATATATGATAGATATTCATGACATTACAGCAATAATTAACACATAAGCACACAACAGATGTAAGATAAATATATTAACAAGTACATATCACATGTAAAGTTATCTATACAATTCACATGTATAGTTGTCTGCACCTCACCATGCCACGATGGCCTATCGTGTCCTCAGCGCTAGGAAAACTCCAACGGTATTATCAAAACCATAACCCGTTGATAATTGAATATTTCATACACTACTTTTTGTATCTTGATTTATAATTTAGGACTCTTTAGCTAATAAATAATGGCTTTTATACTTATTTGGGCCTTGGGCCTTTTATTATATTTTAGCCATTATTTAATAATAAATTCCAGTTTTACATTGCTTCACCATTTTTACCATAACTCTTGAACCAGACATCGGATTTGCCTCATTTTTGTCTCATATTTCAGATGATTCAGAGAGCTACAATTGTTATGAAGACATGAAGAGCAAATTCGGACAAGAGGGAGGTTGATTTTGGAGCCGAAGTCATATGTATTTTTGGGCTCGAATTTTGTAATTAAAGCCCATTTTATTTTATTTCGTTATGGGCTTGACTTGTGGATTGGAGCCCCATTTCATTTTTCCATTTTAGGTTAAGTGAGGCAGCAGCCACAAACACACATTCATTCACGTTTTTAGAATTCGGAGGATCAAAATAGTAGTTTTCAAATTCTCGCAATGTTCTTCGTGTTCTTCGCGTCCTTCATCGTTTTTCGTCTTTCTTAATTATGTTCGGCTAAATTTCTGAGATTGATCCACGATGAGGGTCCCATCCACTATCCGAGGATTCGCGCCTAATCGGTAACCGTCTAACTCATTTTCGTATCCCTTAATCAGATTTGATTTTGGTTTGGATTGGGTTTTTGATTAAAAACCCAAATCGATATTTCCCAAGGACGAAGTTGATTTGGGTTAAAGTATTTCGTGCGATCGTACGAGGTGCGCCAATGATTCGAACAAATTCTGAACGATTGTTGTTGAGGGAATTTCTAGACAAATGCGAGATTTCGGTTTGTCTAGAGTCGATTCTGAGTTCGGTTATAAATCTGTTTCATTCGAGGAAGGGTAGTGGGTGAATCCGAAATCGTGGGTTAATCCTTTAATCCTCGTTTTCGTTTAATCTGTGTTATTTCGTTTTGTTTTTGCATATTTCCGTTTTCAATCTCTTTTGAATA
The DNA here is from genome assembly GCA_019022655.1 of Acacia acuminata. Classification (NCBI taxonomy): domain Eukaryota; kingdom Viridiplantae; phylum Streptophyta; class Magnoliopsida; order Fabales; family Fabaceae; genus Acacia; species Acacia acuminata. The sequence goes on from JAFJYI010000045.1 coordinate 2,698,949, forward strand.
AAAAACCCCGATTTTATGTTTTGTTTTCTTCTTTGTTCAAATTAAACCGATGCGAATTCGTTGGGAAACGACCCAGGTTACATTATACTGCAAATCCTTTTCTAATCTGGTTATTTTGGGAGATTACGGCAAATCTCTGTCAAAATATGGCGCCGCTGCCGGGGAATTTGCATCGGTTTGATTAGTAACAGTAGTGTAAATAGCTTTGTTTCGATAGTTTAGTTGGTTCGGGTCATTTGGACAGAAATTTTTCTGCCCAGATTACTCAATCTAAGTCTTATTCACAAGGAATTGGGCATTCTAAGCAAGAATCACTTACTTTTAGTAAGTGAGGTCTCACCTATTTTCCCCAAATTCCAACGTTTGGGTCATGTTTTTGCTGTTTTAAGTTTCGATAAATTCGTGAAAATCAAAAAAATTGAAAAAGTGGTCTAAACGATGGAATTTGGCTTAAATATGAGGATCTCAGCGCCTTAATGGTGTTGAGGTTGTCTTAGAATAGGGTTTTCCTTCAAGTCACCAAAAATCAGCCCAATCGGAGTAAGTCATTAAATTCTGAAATACCCGTTCCGTCCCAACAAGATTAAGAAAAAAAAATCCTAAAATAGGTTTTTGCTTTTGGTCAATTTCTAACATAGGTTTTTGCTTTTGTGATTTTTCTTTTGTGTGAAGTCTTAGTGTTTTTCTACTTTTCTTAATTATTTGTTTTTACCACTTTTAGTGGCATTTTTTAAATGATCGAGTTTCTAGTGGCATTTTCGTAATTCTGATTGGCTGGTGGCATTTTCGTAATTCTGATTTTCTGCAAATTCTGCCTTGTGATTATCTTTTGCATGAGTACTAGGAGCACTATCAATCCAGAAGACTTATTGCCATTTGATCCGAAATAGAAAGAACAATTCTTCTTGCTAGAAGAGTTGTTATGCTAAGTCGTGGGATTAATACCGAATTGGACATTGAACTTAAGTCCGACCATTCGATTGTGTTCATTCCGTTGATCTTTCGATTGTGTTTCGATAGTACTTCGATAGTCTTGTTGTTTTCACTGATTCTAGTAGCAATTTTCCTAACTCGAAATTATGGCGGAAAAAGCGGGAAAATAAATCCTACTTTAAAGGAATTGAATGAACTCGATGTTAATTATCAACCTTTGTGCATTCAATATCCCGCCCTTCTTGCCGCTAACTTTGAGCTTAAATCTGGTCTAATACACTTTGCCTAAGTTTCATGGTCTTTCGGTGAGTGTGCCATTAAGCATTTAAAGGAATTCCATCTAGTCTACAAAGACAATGAAGCCACATGCAATTGATGAAGATCAAATCAAGCTGAGAGCTTTTCCTTTCTCATTGGAAGGTGGAGCCAAAGATTGGTTGTTGTACCTTCAGCCTTCATCTATTGGGAGCTGGACTGATGTTCGAGGTTATTTATGGAGAAATATTACCCCGCCTCAAGAGCAACTGCGATCAAGAAAGAAATTGCCAACATTAAACGAGCGAATGGGGAGACTTTGCATGAGTGGGAGAGGTTCAAAAGGTTATGTGCAAGGCCGTCCACACCACTGAGATCATCGAGCAACTCTTGATTACCCATTTCTATGATGGTCGCTACCGTAGACAAAGGTTTGGTGGATGCTTCTAGCGGTGGGGCTCTACGTAACAAGACACTGAAGATGCCCGAGAATTGATATCCGAGATGGCGGCCAACTCTCAACAATTTGGCACCGGGGCCAATAGTACTCCTTTGTTTACCATGTGAAAACACCTCCGATCCCGTACGATTCTCGAGATTAGAGAATAGACTTGATGATCGACCTCTCTAGTGAGGCGGTAGCGGCAAATGACACGCATGGTACAATCTTCCCCTCCTCGATTGGCTACTCATGTGGGTTACGTTCGACCCTTACCATTCTCTCGACTCTTGCCCTACCTTGCATGATCCTACTTATCAAGACCCCAAGTAGCTTCGGTGGGTGCTTTTCCGGGAAAGCCACAATACCAACGAGAATAATGCCTTCTCCAATACCTATAATCCTTGTTGGAGAAATCACCCCAATTTTCGTTGGAACCGAATCGAACCCGAGTAACCAATATCAGCGAGTGCAGGAATTACCAACGAGACAAGTACGGACCACGTAATTTCCAACAAAGAATCTGCACCGCCTTTGCCTTTGCCGCCACCACCTCCTCGACCAGCCATATGTGCACCTCCACGGCAAGCAACAACGGAGGCTAGTAGTAGTGGTAGTGGTGGTTCCTCACTTGAAGATATGATGAAGCAATTTGTCACCGCCAATATGCGGTTCCAACGAACCGACACTTCCATTCGAGTTTGCAAACACTGATTGGGCGGTTGGCAACCTCATTGAACTAGCTTCAACCTCAGGGATCCAACACTCTTCCTTCACAAACAATTCCTAATCGCAAGAGGAATGTGAGTGCTATCTCCCTTCGTTCTGGCAAGCAATTGGAGGAACCTAAACCAGCTGCAGATGTGACTTCCATATCAGAAAAAGAGTCAGAAATTGTGAAGATTGACTCTAAAAATAAAAAGGCAATGCAGCAAGGTGAAGAGGAAGACATCCCCATTCCTCTTCCTTTCCCTCGAGAGCGTTCAACCCAAGAAGTTGGCGGAAAAAGCACAAGAGAAGGATATACTTGAGACATTCGGAGAGTAGAGATCAACATTCCTCTCTTAGATACGAGTCAAACAAATTCCTAAATATGCCAAGTTTCGAAGGAGTTGTGCACCAACAAAGAGGCGGCGAAGGGGAGTGAACGAGTGAGTTTGAACCGAGAATGTATCGGACTCATCCGGCCTACAATGCCTCGCAAGTGCAAGGATCCGGGACGTTTTCTATCCCTTGTTTGTTTTGGTAACTATAGATTTGATGATTGCATGCTAGATTTAGGTGCTTCTATTAATGTCATGCCTGCTTCTATTTATAAATCTCTTGGTCTTGGTCCTTTACGTCCTCTTGGTGTTGTTGTTCGGCTAGCTAATAGGAGTAATGTTCATCCTTTCGGTTTAGTTGAGGATGTATTAGTCAAGGTTAATGAACCGATATTTCCCCGCTGATTTTTACATCTTAGATATGGAGGATGAGTCTCCCAAGTAGTAGATCACCTATCATTCTAGGGAGGCCTTTCATGAAAACAGCTAGGACTAAGATAGATGTGCATTCTCGGTACTCTTTCCATGGAGTTTGGTGATATATCCGTGAATTTCAATATTTTTGATGCCATGAAACATCCTAGGGAAGAACATTCTGTTTTTCGCATTGATGTGATTGATGATGATGTGGATGATGTTATTGCCGATTGGTGTCTTGATTATCCCGATTTTGCATCGAAAGTGATTCTCCCATTTGTGCATGTGCGATAATGAATGGTGCTCTGTTTGCACTAATTTTCTTAATGCTGTATTATTTGGTGATTCTAACTTGCTTGGTGATTCTACATTACATGTGGATTCGATATTGATTCGAGTTTGAGCTTCACCGATCCTAATGTGCATCCCGATTCGATTTTGATGAGCTTAACTCGATTTTGATGAGCTTGATTCGATGTTAACATTGTCAGCGGCGTTTTTGTATAGACACAGTCCATTGTTTCTTTGAATGTGGTTTCGGAGTGCATTTCCGGTGTGATGACATCGAGTTGTTGCAACAACCACCCAAGCTTCTTCCCTCCACCGAGCAACCACCCAAGCTTGAGTTGAAATCCCTTCCGATCTTTGAAGTATGCATTTCGGGAGGTGGATGAACGGTTGCCGATCATTGTGGCAAATAATCTTCTTCCCCGACCAAGAAGAGAAGCTGCTAAGCTTATTGAGGGCGAACAAGAAAGCCATTGGGTGGACATTAGCGATATTGTTGGCATCGGCCCTTCCATGTGTATGCATCACATTCTCGTTGGAAGAGGACTCTAAGCCGGTGAGGCAACCCCGAAGACACCTTAATCCTCTTATCCTTGATGTGGTGAAGAAGGAGGTCACTAAGCACGCAAGCTGGTATCATCTATCCCATTTCTGATAGCCAGTGGGTTAGCCCGGTCCAGGTGGTTCCTAAGAAATCCGGAGTCACTATGGTAGCCAATCAGAAGAATGAGCTCATTCCTACTCGAGTTCAGAATAGTTGGAGAGTTTGCATCGACTATAGGAGACTCAACCAAGCCACTCGCAAGGATCATTACCCTCTACCTTTCATTGATCGAGATGTTAGAGCGATTGGTGGCAAGTCCCACGCTTCTTGGATGGCTACTCAGGATACTTCCGGATCCATATTGCTCGAGGATCGGGAGAAGACGACTTTCACATGCCCCTTTGGAACATATGCCTACCGAAGGATGCCTTTTGGCCTTTGCAACGCACTGGCACCTTTCGGCGTTGTATGGTAAGCATTTTCCGAGTTTCTAGAGGACTGCATGGAGGTTTTTATGGATGATTTCATTGTATATGGGTCGATTTTGATGCATGCTTGGCTAATTTGTCTAGAGTTTTGCATAGGTGTATTGAGTTTAATCTTGTGCTGAATTATGAGAAGTGTCACTTTATGGTTGAGTCGGGTATAGTCTTGGGACACATAGTGTCTAAGAAAGGGATTGAGGTAGATCTGCTAAGATAGATGTAATTACTTCTTTGCCTTACCCCGCATCTCGTGTGGGAAGTTCGCTCTTTTCTTGGTCATGCGGGTTTCTATCGGCGTTTCATTCGGGATTTCAAAGCAAGACGCCCGACCCTTGTCCAACCTTCGCATAAGGACACCGACTTTGTATTTGATGATGCTTGCAAGGCGGCCTTCGATCATTTGAAGCGTTGCCGACTCTGACCCAGATGATCCAAGCCCCGATTGGTGCCTCCCTTTGAATTGATGTGTGATGCTTCCAACTATGCGGTTGGTGCTATCTTGGCACAAATGAGTTGATAGAGCATCTCATGTGATTGCATATGCCTCCAAGACTTTGGATCCTCGTCGCCTAATTACACCACTCCGAGAAAGAGTTGTTGGCTATTGTATTTGCCTTTGATAAGTTTAGGTCATATCTGCTAGCAAGTAGAGTAATTGTTTTTCCGACCATGCCGCTTTGAAGTTTCTTTTGAAAAAGACAGATGCTAAGCCACGACTCATCCGGTGGATGTTATTGCTCCAAGAGTTCGATGTTGAGATTCGAGACGAAGTGGAGCACAAACCTGGTAGCCGACCACTTGAGTCGCATCACTCATTCTCCCTCTCACCCCCTCTTCTATTCGGATGATTTCCCTGTTGAGCGGCTTCTACGTTGCAAGGTAAGCTTCCATGGTATCCGATCTGGTTAACTACTTGGTAGCTTGTGTTTTGCTTATAGATTCCACTAGGGCCCAAACCCTTAAATTAAAGAGTGAGTCTAAATATTATGTTTGGGATGACCCTTATCTCGTGGAAATTTTGTAGTGACCAAGTAGTTAGGAGATGTGTGCACGATCATGAGTTTCACTCTATATTGCATTTTGCTCATGCTTCGCTTTTGTGGTGGTCACTTTGGACCCCAAAGAACTGCTAGGAAAGTGTTAGACGGTGGATTATTTTGGCCTTCCTTGTTTCATGATTCCCATCTCGTTTTGTAAGTCATGTGATAACCGTCGAGAGCGAGGAGTATTTCCGTAGGCATGAGATGCCCCAGAACCCTATATTGTTTTGTGAGATCTTTGATGTTTGGGGTATTAATTTTATGGGTCCATTTCCTGCTTCGTATGGTTATACTTACATATTCTGGCCGTTGATTATGTCTCGAAATGGGTTGAGGCGAAAGCCACTCGGACTAATGATTCCTCGTGGTGGTGGATTTTGTTAGGTCTAACATTTTCGGGTTTGGCATTCCTAGAGCTATTATCGGTGACCAAGGCTCCCATTTTTGCAACGAAGCATGGGTGCCTTGTTACGCAAGTATGGAGTGCTTCACAAGGACTCCACAAAGATACCATCCTCAAACCAACGGTCAAGCCGAAGTCTCAAATAGAGAGATTAAGCAAATCCTTCAAGACCGTTAACTCTACCCGGAAAGATTAGAGTAAGCGATTAGAGGATGCTTTGTGGGCATATCGCACCGCCTACAAGACTCCGATTGGGATGTCTCCTTATCGGCTTGTCTTTGGTAAGGCATGTCATCTTCCGGCTGAGTTGGAGCATCAAGCCTAATCGGCCATTAAACAGTGTAACATGGATTTGGCCAAATCTGGGATGGAGCGGAAGCTACAATTGCAAGAGTTGGATGAGCTTAGATTGGATGCCTATGAAAGCTCGCGGTTATACAAGGAAAAGACTAAGGCATTCCATGATAAGCATATTCGAGGAAAGAATTTTCTGTGGGCCGAAAGTTCTTTTGTTTAACTCCGTTTGAAGTTTATGCCTGGTAAGCTTCGATCTAAATGGGATGGCCCTTTTGAGATCACTAACATTTTTCCATTTGGTCTTTGTTGAGCTATGTGATCCACCCACGGGACGAACCTTTAAGGTCAATGGGCATCGCCTCAAGCCATTTCATGAGGGATCCCAAAGAAGCTGACCCTAAGGAAGCGAGAGATTCTCCTCATTGATGGCATTTATCCTCCATAAACCCCTTGGGGAGTATTCTTCTTTCTTTCTCCCTCTTTCTTCTATTTGTTTTCCTTTTTCTACTTTGCTTTTTGAAATAAATACAGTCTCTCTTTCTATGATTGCTACATATTATGAACTTGGACATTTTGGTTTTAATGGATCATTCTGTTTGGTCTCTGTCATTCTTGACTCTTCGATTACATGTCTTGGTAGTTGATTTGATGTTGTTGATTGCCTAAGTTGGTATTGACCTTGTGAGGTTTTGGGCCTGCATGAATGGAATTCATCTTTTGCCATTCTTTCTTTCATGTGTGCATCTCGCTCATGATTTGTGTTCTCTAGAACTTGCTCCTTTTCTTTTTGAAACTACATTTTTCATTTACGTGCATAAGTATGATGGAAGCTTGTTTTCTTTCTTTTATTTTCCTCACTTTGGCCAAATGGCCTTTCCCTTGCATTATGATTCCTTTGCTAGCCCTTTGTGCCTTTTTGACTCATTCTTTTCAAAGCTACATTACAAGCCTAAGCGGAAAACCATTTTATTCCGCACCTTGAAAATTTATTGAGCATCGGTTTCACCTTGGTTTTGTGTTTAAGTGTGGGGGTTGCTCGGGAGTGCAACAATTTAAGTGTGGGGGGATGTTTACTTTTGTCATTGTGATTATGTATATAGTATAGTTTCATTTTTTCTCAAAAAAAATGAAAAAAAAAAAGAAAAAGAAAGAAAGAAAGAAAGAAAAGCAAAAGAAAAAAAAAAGAAAGAAAAGCAAAAAAAAAAAAAAAAGAGAAGAAATATAGAAAGAAAATACATAGAAAGAAAGGAGATATATAAGTAAAATAAAAATTTTCTTACATAGAGAATGATTGTGTTAATTAGTGCTCTTTTTAATTTCCTTGGTGCTTAACCTCTCATTCCATACTATTACCTACCTTCACCCTAACCCCATTACAACCTTTCATAACAAGCTCTCTTGATTTGTGCATGCATGTGTTATGAGTAGTGGAGACGTAGAAATTGAGCAAGCTTATGGTAGAGCAAATTTCTTGAGTAGAATTTGAGCGATAAACTTATTCACCTTAAACACTTGAGAGATTGATTGATTGATTGAGCGCATCATTTGAGAGACCATCTTATGTGATTAGCATCATTGATTGAGATTACCATGAATTGTAATTTGAGATGAAGGGATTGTGGTCTTGATTGATTGATCTTTTGGAGCTTTGTGTCCCTTGTTCAATTTTTGCATTGTTAGCAATTGTTAGAAAAGAAGAGTTTCTCCTTTAGGTCTTTTCTTTGAATTTTGCTCGGAGTGCAAAAAGATAAGTGTGGGGGAATTTGATAATTGAATATTTCATACACTACTTTTTGTCTCTTGATTTATAATTTAGGACTCTTTAGCTAATAAATAATGGCTTTTATACTTATTTGGGCCTTGGGCCTTTTATTATATTTTAGCCATTATTTAATAATAAATTCCAGTTTTACATTGCTTCACCATTTTTACCATAACTCTTGAACCAGACATCGGATTTGCCTCATTTTTCTCTCCTATTTCAGATGATTCAAAGAGCTACAATTGTTATGAAGACATGAAGAGCAAATTCGGACAAGAGGGAGGTTGATTTTGGAGCCGAAGTCATATGTATTTTTGGGCTCGAATTTTGTAATTAAAGCCCATTTTATTTTATTTCGTTATGGGCTTGACTTGTGGATTGGAGCCCCATTTCATTTTTCCATTTTAGGTTAAGTGAGGCAGCAGCCACAAACACACATTCATTCACGTTTTTAGAATTCAGAGGATCAAAATAGTAGTTTTCAAATTTCTCGCAATGTTCTTCGTGTTCTTCGCGTCCTTCATCATTTTTCGTCTTTCTTAATTATGTTCGGCTAAATTTCGAGATTGATCCACGATGAGGGTCCCATCCACTATCCAGAGGATTCGCGCCTAATCGGTAACCGTCTAACTCGTTTCGTATCCCTTAATCAGATTTGATTTTTGGTTCGGATGGGTTTTTGATTAAAAACCCAAATCGATATTTCCCAAGGACGAAGTTCGGATCGGGTTAAAGTATTTCTATGCGATCGTACGAGGTGCGCCAATGATTCGAACAAATTCTGAACGATTGTTCGGTTGAGGGAATTTCTAGACAAATGCGAGATTTCGGTTTGTCTAGAGTCGATTACGAGTTCAGTTATAAACTGTTTCGTTCGAGGAAGGGTAGTGGGTGAATCCGAAATCGTGGGTTAATCCTTTAATCCTCGCTTCGTTTAATGTGTTATTTCGTTTTGTTTTTGCATATTTCCGTTTTCAATCTCTTTTGAATCAAAAACCCCGATTTTACTGTTTTGTTTTCTTTGTTGTTCAAATTAAACCGATCATGCGAATTCGTTAGGAAACGACCCAGGTTACATTATACGCAAATCCTTTTCTAATCTGGTTATTTTGGGAGATTACGGCAAATCTCGTCACTCGTGTATAAAGTGAATGTATAAACAGTGATCTAAGCCCCATAAACTTAGTCACGGTGCATGACCCAAGACCTAGTCTTGTCCATCACTTCATGAATCATTCAATCATATATGATCATACAAGTTATAGGCGATTAAAGTTACTAGTACGCAAACGTACCTTTCACCGGGTAATTGTCAAACGCCTGACCTTTGAATTCGGCCCCAGACTTCCCGGATATCCTAACATATCACCATATTACTTAGAATAATATCCTAAGAGATAATTTCACCTCTATTTACCTCTATACCCTTAGTGGATTTTTTATTTACAATTTTGCCCTTACATTTATTTAAAAACGCAGTACAGTATTTTCTGGACAGATTTTTCGGTTAACTTTGCAAAATCATAATTAAATCCACAAAAATCAAAACGAGAATCCGTAAAATTCTCCGAAATCCTTAGGATTTCTATTTTCAAGGAAAAATACTTTCATATACCCAGAATGTAACACCCCAAATTCCATACTTCAAAGTGTGTCGGTTGACACTTAGTTTTAAGAAAATCAACAGAGTTTGAGGTGCTACCACTCAAAGTAATGCGGAAACGAAGAGCATGCGCTAATGTTTGGACGACGAGCAACTGATATAAAAAATGCCCAGACATATGATGATGTCCCGACATAAACTGATATATAAAAATAATCCCGAAGGAATATTCATGTGATACAATATTACAGGACTTGTATAATTACAACTCTTCAATAGTAACTATACAATCTTAAACCAAGCCTTAGGTAGACTTGGGACAATGAACCTAACTCAGTTAATCAACCAATTTGGCCAGGCCGGTGTCTAATGGAAGTCTCCCCGAATTCACGGCGACTCATCGACTGAACCACATAGACGAACCCTTTCTAGACACCAAACGGTTTGAAATAACTTTATTAGATTCATGCCAGAACTAGTCTCTCATCTCGACCGATGTCTCTTCACACGGCTCTGTCTCTTGTTGCCTTTTCACGGCTCCATCTCTCGTTGTCATCTTAGACCCTGGTTCCTTCCCGATCCTTAGTCAAAGCCGAGATTCAATCGAATTGAATCTCGTAGTAATGCTTAACCTCTATAGCAGATATAACAATATATGACAGATATTCATAGCGTTTCAACAACAATACATAAGCACACAGTGTATCTCAACCGTACATCATCACACAACAGATGTTTCCCAACAGTACATAAGCACACAGTAGATGTTTCACAACAGTACATAAGCACACAACAGATGTATCTCAAAGCACATAGCAGATGTAAATTTATCTATCACATATACGCATATAAGAATGGATGAGTTTAAAGTTACTAGTACGCGAGCGTACCTTTCACCGGGTAAAACGCTCGACCTTTGAATCCGGCCCAGGACTTCCCGGATATCCTAACATATCACCGTATCACTTAGAATAATATCCTAAGAGATATTTCCATCTCTATTTACATCTCTACCCTTGGCGGATTTGCTATTTACAATTTTGCCCTTACATTTATTTAAAAACGTAGTGCAGTATTTTCTGGGCAGATTTTGCAGCAACTTTGGAAAATCATAATTAATTCTAGAAAGATCAAAATGAGGATCCGTAAAATTCTCCGGAATCCTTAGGATGTCTATTTTCAATTAAAAATACTTGTATATACCCATACTTTATGAAAAATTCCCAGTTTTCATCTTTCACAACGTTGCCCAGAATTTCATCCAGAAAAATAGCCTAATTTCAACTGATTGTATTTCTTTGTACAGAAATCAAAACGCTACATATTATATATATTCGGAAATCCCTACATATCTAATTTATTTCTGGAAATTTTCGTGATTTATGGGCTTCATTTTCAACATAAAATATTAGCATTTCTTTCGCTGTTTGCCTAGAAATTTTACCAAAAATTTCGCTAGAATTTCGCTACTTTGATCTTCAACTTCCAAGAATTTTCCTCTATCATATTTTTGAAATAAAGGCATATTTAATCTCGAAAACATGAAATCAAAACTATATTTGGAAGATTAAAGATCAAACTAACATTTATTCTAAGAACACAAAACTTAAAATTCAAGAACTAGGGAACTTACCCTTGAAGAACTTCCTCCTCCTTCATGCTACCTACTCTCTTTCTCTCTACTCTTGCTCTCTAAAACTCACCTATGTTAGTTGAGTTGGGTGTGAAGAATGAAGAGGGGTGATGCCTCTATTTATAGGAAAATTCCTACTTCTTCAACAGGCCCACTCTTCCCTCTTGTACACACACACACACACACCACACACAAAGACAAACATGTGGCCTCTCCTCCTCCTTATGTGTGAACTGAAATCTATGGCTAGAAGGGAGGATGAATCATCACATTTTACTCCCTTTGACCTTACATTGTTGGCTCTTCCATGTTCCACAATTTTATCCTACCTCTTGACCTTGTCCCTTAACTTGCCTTGTTGGCCTAATCACCTTCATTCATTTCCCAACTTTGTGTTTTAATTCCTAGTTACTCTAAGGGTGTTTGTAACTAGATGACTTTGATAGTTGGTTAGCAATTTAAGCAAAAATGCTCTTAGGGTTTAATTTGAAGTTTAATCAAATTCCCTCATTAGTTTTGTGATTCTTGAACATTATGGCTTAATTAGAAGTATTTAATTACCCCTACATCATTTTAGAATTTATTGTATTTGTTAGGTAACCTTTAAGATGATAATTCATCCTAAGCCAAATTTGTGTTCTTGTCTTGGATTAATTCTTATATTTAATCTAGGATTAAAATCCCTTAATTGTCTTTTTGATAATAATTGATTGATTCAATTGATTTATGAATTTATGATGAGAATTAGTGTTTAATTAGGCAAATATCACCTATGGAACCCTTGATCCACAATGTGCCAACAAGGCCAATTAACTCTAATCACTCCAACCCTTGATCCTCATTGTGCCAACAAGGCCATTTGAATTTAATTACTTTAAAACATGTTAGTAAATTAATTATGGAAGTTCTATGAAATTAATCTAATTAATGTAGATTTAATTATCTACAAATTGTTGGCAATTTTCTTTAATTGGTTTAATTATTTTCTCACAACTTTTGGGTTTACTTTGGTCATTTATGCACCATGCATTAATTTAATAATCATAGGGCAACTTATGGTCCCTAAAATAAAATTGGATTTTTGCCTCTTTAAATTCCAAGGAAAATAAACAAATAAATTACTAAAAGTAGAGACAACATACTTTCCTATTTTAAATAGGTATTATTCTGCCAAACTATAATATTTATGATAAATATGAATTTTAGGGTATTACAGAATTTATGAACAATTCCCAGTTTTCATCTTTCAAAACGCGTTGCCCTTTAATTTCGTCGAGAAAAATAGCCTAACTTCAACTGATTGTATTTCTTTGTACAGGAATCAAAACACTACATATTATATATATTTGGAAAGCCATACATATCTACTTTATTTCTGGAAATTTTTGTGATTTATGAGCTTCATTTTTAATATAAAATATTAGCATTTCTTTCGCCGTTTGCCCAGAATTTTCACCAAAAATTTCGCGTAATTTCGCTACTTTGATCTTCAACTTCCAAGAATTTTTTCTCTATCATATTCTCTATCATATTTTTGAAATAAAGGCATATTTAATCTCAGAAACATGAAATCAAAACTACATTAGAAGATTCAAGATCAAGCTAACATTTATTCTAAGAACTATAAGAACATAAAGCTTAAAACTCAAGAACTAGGGAACTTACCCTTGAAGAACTTCCTCCTCCTTCATGCTTCCCACTCTCTTTCTCTCTACTCTTGCTCTCTAAAACTCACCTATGTTGGTTGAGTTGGGTGTGAAGAATAATGAAGCCTAAGCCCTCCTATTTATACTAAAAGGTCATGGCACTCTTGGCTCCAAGAGTGTATTGGTGGCCTTTCCACCTTCATGCATTCTCCAAGCATGCATTGGTGGCCTCTCCACCTTCATGCATTTCCAACTTGGTGCTTTTATTCCCTAGTTACTCTAAGTATATTTGTAACTAGATGACTTTGGTGATTGGTTAGCTATTAAGCAAAATGCTCTTAGTGTCTAGTTTGGAGCCTAATCCAATTCCCTAATTATTTTTGTAATTCTTGAACATTATGGCTTAATTAGAAGTATTTAATTACCCCTTCATCATTTTAGAATTTATCGTATTTGTTCTTGTCTTGGATTAATGCTTATATTTAATCTAGGATAAAAATCCCTTACTTATCTTTGATAATACTTGATTGAGTAATTAATTGATTTATGAACTTATTATGAGAATTAGTGGTTAATTAAGCAAATTCTATTTCACCTTAATTGTCTTGAGATTTTTACCTATGGAACACTTGATCCACATTGAGCCAACATGGCTCTTCTCCTTTAATCACTACACACACACATACACACAAAATTGCCACCTCTCCCCCTTTTACTCCATGCACTCTTGCTTTATTTTCCATGGTCTAAAATCATCCACAAGCCTTTGTTGCCTTATGAATTTTCACTTGAGTTTAGTCCTCAATTAGCTTAATCTTTTGTCATAAATCCTAAAATGGTGTTCTAGGTGTTATTAAATTTATTTGATTGGCTACTATATTATTCATGATCATTAGTAATCATCTTTATGTTAATCTTGGCCCTTCATTAGCCATTGGTCTTTAATTAGGGTCACACATCCCAATTTATGACTTCAAAACATGTTATTAAATTAATTATGGAAGTTCTATGAAATTAATCTAATTAATATAGATTTAATTATCTACTAATTGTAGGCAATTTTCTTTAATTGGTTTAATTATTTTCTCACAACTTTTTGATTTTCTATAGCCATTTATGCACCATGCATTTATTTAATAATCATAGAGCAACTTATTGTCCCTAAAATAGTATTGGATTTTTGCCTCTTAAAATTCCAAGGAAAATAAACAAATAAATTACTAAAATTAGAGACAACATACTTTCCTATTTTAAATAGGTATTATTTTGCCAAACTATAATATTCAAGAGAAATATGAATTTTGGGGTATTATACCATTATTTTAATTAGTGCAAATTTAATTGCCTCCTAATTGTGGTTAATTCCTTTAATTAATTCAAGAGGTTTCATAACAATTCCTTGATTATTTTGATTACCTTAATTCTTAGAGAAAATTCCCTAAATTAACATAAATATGTTACTCAATTTTGAGACCACATATTCACCTATTTCTAATAGGCACTATTTATAATATTTATGATAAATATGAATTTTAGGGTATTACAAAATGAACTCTATAGACAACTATTGAAAAGTAAACAATTAGTTGGAGGAATAAGATACTTTGCTTTTGTAACTCTCTAAGTAACCTTAGATAATGAAGTGAAAGCTTAGAGTGACATCTCTTGAAGTAAAATAGCTCTTTAGTTAAAGAGCCATAACCCTATGTGCCTCCATTTTTACTAGCCAGGAGGAGGTGAGTTCTTCAAGAGGGGGAGAAATGATGGAAATAGAAAAGGAAGATGAAAATAATAATGAAAAATTCTACAAGATTTGAAGGTAACCAAAGATTTTTAATGATTAATAAGACGGTTAAGGAATATTTTATTTTAATGTTGATTGGTTGTCATCTTTTATCATTAATATTATTTGCATTTAACTTACGTTTCTAGAATGTTGTGCTATCAATTCTCATATTTCATGAACTAACATAGCTTTAATAAAACTATTTCATAAAGAACTACACCTTTTAGTACAAAGTTTTCCTAAACTAACATTTGAATCCTTCTACCAAGTAGTTATCATCCCATCTTTTGGTTGCAACCTTCCAAAAGTGCTTTTAAGTATTATAAATATGACCTTAATTTGGTGAATTTTAGTGTTGCAACTCCCAATTTACATGTATTTTATAAAATATAGCTTAATTGATAAGGGCATGATATGTTCAAGAGACACGTTTCTTTAAAAACTGTTGGATAAGATTAGTTTTGATGATGTCTTATATAGATGTCATTATTAAGAGCAAAAAGCTTGTATACTATATTTATCTCCTACATTGACTAACTTCTATATATTTAATGTACATAGATTAGTTTAAGTTGAATTATAGAGATTAATCAAGAAGGAGATAAGAGGTTATGGAAAGAAGAACTTGCAGAAAATGTTAGGAAGCAAGAAGTTATGAAAATATTTTGGGAATAATCAAGAAGAAGAGGAGATATTGAAGAAGGTAGAATGTGCAGAGAATGATGAGTCCAAAGAAGAAAGAAAGAGTTGAATTATGGAGAAAGATGAAGAAAGAAAGAAGAACTTGCTCAATGGAATGAGAAAATCATTATACAAGTTCTAAGATTAACTCTAGAAGTCTCCACGATGATATGGAAGTTGGAATGGCTCAAATCAGAGTTAAAATAAGCAAAATCAAGCTTCAGGATGAATTAACTCGAACCAGGATGTCTAGACTCGAGTTAGAATGGTTTCTACAGTGTTTTGGGCACCTGGTACAGTTTGACTCGAGCCAAGAAACTCACAGACTCGAGTTTGGGTCTTAACTCGAGTCAGCCATATTGTTGACTCGAGCCAATAGTGATTCTTAGCCATTTTTTCTCTTTGGAACGAGTTGACTCGAGCCAAGTGTGCTTTCAGCAACTCTGTTCTACTCTATTTCACGTTCAGCTCGGGCGACGTCTGGTAATTTGATTATATCTCCCAAACCAGAGATCGGATTGAGGTGAAACCAGTGACATATGAAACTAGACTCTCAATGTGTCATTTTAATATAAAATTCAAGCCCAAAGGAGTTCAGATGAGAGAGATATAAATTTCACAAGTTGGACCATCAATTCACGCCACACATCAGTCCAAGCTTCGGTATTTTGGGTGTATCTCACAATCTACAAATCCAATTGAGTTAAAACCTGTGCCATATGAAAGTAGACTCAAAATGTGTTCCATTAATTTTTGAAACAACCAGAATGAACTTAGAACAGGGAGATATGGCCTTCAAAAGTTGACACTCGAAATTCTGAATTCATTTCGAGAATAGGCTCGATTTTCGGACATGGCTCACACTATACACAACCAAATGAAGTGAAACCAATTCCATATGAATCTAGACTCAACAAGTGCTTCTTAGAATTTGGAAGCAACCAATTTTGATGAGCGCCTCCTCAAGTCAAGTTCAAGTCAAAGAACAGAGAATTGAGGACTTTGCCTCAAGCCAGAAGTTCCACCTCGAGTCTAAGTGAAGGCAGAGAGTTAGACATTTTGAGAGAGGTTTTTACCTCGAGCCAACAAGCGCACCTCGAGTCAATGTCCAACTCGAGAGATTGAAGAATGGAGAGCAGTTTTTGACTCGAGTCAGTAAGTGAAGACTCGAGCCAAAGCAACCTGATAAAACTCAAATGTGAAGAACTAACTCGAGTCATGTTTTTACGTGACTTGAGCCTAAGCCTAGACTCGAGTCTATGTTTTGGCTGCCTTGAGTCAGACAACATTTTGAAAAATTCTCTATGGCTTGAACGATGGATTGACTTAAGCCAGTGATATCTTTGACTCGAGCCAATATGTCTCTGTTTCTGAAAGTGTCGTGCGTTTGAATCTTCCAATTCTCTAACTATCTATGATTGGTTTTAGATTCTTCATACCATCTATCATTATTATTCTTAACTATGTTTTAATCAATTTGATAATGAGTTTCGAGATGATTATATGAAGGACTCGAACACAGTAAAACTAGCTCAGTAGTAGCAGCAACGTCTGAGATTTCAGAAATGATTGTTATCAATTGATTTCTACTTGCTATACTTCTCAATGCTATTAATTATGTTTGTTAGCAAGTTTCAGATGATCAAACGAAGGAATAACATCAGATTATCAAAAAGCGAGATGATGACGTCAAAAGCTCCAACAGACTAAAATTTACAATGGTAATATTCTACATCGGACCAATGCTTCAACGGACTAATATCAGTTTCCTATAAGTAAAGACTCATTCAAGATGGAAAAAGATGATGATACGAGCTTACATCTTTGAAATGCCAATACTTTGATATTCGTATTACTTACTCTCTGAATATCTCAATGGTCATATAAACTTCTATAGAGAGTGAAATGATTTGTATTGTACTTCAGTGTTTATTCTTATCACTTCGAGAGAAAAGATTCATTGTAATCATATTATCATTTGAGAGTTACTCAAGATTGGGTGATCTTGAGTGGGAAACAGACTGTAACCTTATGAGTTGTAAGAAAGAGTATCTCAGTGAGAGATTCGGCTTCACAAGTGCCTGTGTGAACTTGTAGGATTGTAAAAGCTTCTCTTGTGCCCGATTAAACAGGAGGATAGTGGATTGAAAATCTCAAATGGAGATTGGAGACTGGACGTAGGTCAAGGATTGGGCCGAACCGGTATAAATCGCAGTTTGCATATTCTCTTCCCTTATCTCTTGTATTCCCAGCATATATGTTTGAATGGCTGTTTATTGTTTTATAAATCATTACTGTCATACAAACTACATTCAATAAGTTGCGAAAAGATTTTCAAAGTTTCAAAGTTTTTATCAAACACCCAATTCATCCCTCTTGGGTGATAGCATGATCTAACATTTGGTATCAGAGCGGGTCCCTTGTTTAAAGGACTTAACCGTCTCAAGAGCTTCAAATGACTGATTTTGGGTGTTGTTCGTTTTCAGAAGGTTTCGATTATACCATTCCACCATTTTTCAAAGATATTGATTTTTGGTTTTGGAAAGCTAGAATGACATCGTTTATAAAATGTTTTGATTTTGATATGTGGAATATTTTTATAAATTTTTTTGATTTCAAACCAAGAATAGATTGTATAGAAAAGGAAAAGAAAATGTTTTCTTTGAACATTAGAGCAATGAAAATTCTTCACGTGCTTTAACCGAAAATGATTTTGCGAAAATCAAGTTTTGCTCTAGTGCTAAAGAAATCTAGGATACTCTTGATTGTATATATGCTTCTAACAAACATGTTGAAATTGAAAATGTTGACCGAGTTCATCTGAAACTATAAGTTGTGTGTCCACAATTGATGAACAATTGGAAGTGGAGAATGAAGAAGGTGAAATCAGAGAACGCTTCTATGATCCAGTCAACACGAAAGAACAAGAGAATATAATGAGGATTCCCGAGAAGAGCTAATAATACACGATTATGATGAATCTTTATCTTAAGCTCAAGATGTTGTTATGGTAAAAAGTTCCAATTCTTCTTGTGTAGTTAAGAAAAATGATTTTGAATAGTTGTATAAAATTGTTTTTCAACCAATCATTGATTCTAGTTTGAAAAGCAAAAATGTTTTCAAAGATAATGCTGGAAAATTTATTGGGAAGAATGAATGTTCAAATGAAGATTATTTGAAGTTTTACTCTGATGACCGACACAATACTTGCATAAAATCTCATAATGCACATCATCATATAGTTTGCAATTATTGTGGTAAATCCGGTCATATTTCTCACTCATGCTATATTAGAAGAAATTCTAATGTGAGGAATAAATATGTTTGGGTTCCTAAAGGGCAAGCAAGGTCCAATACTAACCGACAAGGATCCAAGTATAAGTGGGTACCAAATTGTCCATCTAGTGCCTTGTGTGTGCAGATTGATTCCAAAAAGAATGGACATAAGGGTACTAAGAAGATGAAGAAGGATCCAAGAGTTTCTCATGAGCCTAAAAGGAGACTCACATCAAACAGAAGAACTCTCGGAGCACCCATTGCTGAAACTATAAAGCCAAATCAAGAGAAGCAATGGATACAAGCAAGAGGAGTATCTTCCACCTCAAGAATGGACTACCATAGAGTATCGTTTAACTATCTTGAGGAGAATAAGAAAAGAAGAGTCTCTAAGACATCAAACAAAAGACTCTTGAAGTCTGTATCTTCTGAGAGAGCTTTGTCGACATTCATAAGAAAATATATGAAGAATCAACGGGTAAGCAAAGTCAATCCTTCAAGTACCTAAGGCAAAGGTATACAATGATAAAACCTCCTACACTATTATTTGAATTATATATTGAGGTTTTTTATTTTGTAACCTTAGGAATGAGCATTGCAAACTATTTTGAAATTGATTTTTTTATCCCTTAAAAATCCACTTGATAAATTTATAAAGGGATTGCAATGTTCAATAGTTTAATTCTTTATGCATACATGATGATTTGAAAAGAAAGTATCTCTTTTATGCATAAAGTCATGTTTAATTCATTATGCTCAATTGTTCTGATTTGATTATACTCGTAAGAGCATATGAATTCTGTTATGATTCCTACAAGCTTAACAATTAATGGATCCAAGCACGGTTGGATACCATGGGAGAAAAAGATTTATGTATTTTTGTAGGATCAAAGAAAGATTCTCAAGAATACGACTACATAGAGAAATAATTCAAGTCTTGAGAAAGCTAAACAAGCTATGCTTGAAGATTATGGTGAATGACGAAAAAGGAGATATCTATATCAATTCATCTTAACCAGGCAAGGACAAGAGGAATTACGGTGATATCTAATTCTTACCCAATTTTGCACTTAAATGAATTACATATGTGGGTAGTGAATACTTGTCCATCATTGCACTCCATTAGCAATCAATCTTTTATGTTTTTCAAAATGTTTTCAGATTTCTAAAAGAACCATAAATGAATTTGTGCATATCTTTCTGAATTTATGTTTTTGAAATGCACAATTCTAAATTTTGTTTTGGATTTCAATTCACTTTATTTTGTGAAAATGCATACAAATGTTGTGAAAAATATTCATACTTCGATTACATTCAATTGATGTTTCAAAATAGGAAGTTAATATTGTATACTAAATGTCATATATGCTTCAAATTGTCCAGTCGAGTTTTTCCTGTCATTCACATATTGATCTTTGGTATTTAATGTGATGCTTGAACTCCTCATTCTTTATTCTCTAACTAGTTGGACCTCATGTCTAATAAGTTGATCATCTATGAGTTTCAAGCTTATCTCTCATAAAAGAATCCAATTTGTGATTGTTATGCCTAATGCACAAATTCTTATTGGCCAAGTTATTCCAAGCTTTTTGAATGTTCATTATTGCATTGAATGTTAATGCATTAATCATTAGTGGAATAACTTACTAGGATCATATTCTGGAACTCTAGTCATTTGGACTAATGAGTATGTACTTCATCATCCAAGAATCCTAGTAGTCATTTTGTTATTCAAATACATCAACTTTGTCTTCATCCATTTTTGAGTAACTATATTCAAATTCTTGCCTTGAATATTCATATATTTCAAAACTCATTTCTAAAAGGCACAATTATTTCTTGGTTAATAGCAAAGTCATTGTGTGTATATTTTTCTATCCTACTTAGCCTTTTTGGCTAATTCGGTTTCCTTATGACTTTTGCTTTTAGGAAAATTCGTCAACATGTTGATTTCATTGTTCCACATGTTCTTCAAATGAAGCATTCTGATATATTCGTAACATGTTGATTTCCACCATGTTTAAAGTGAGCATTATTTTTAAACATGTTTTCCAAAATGTGGTTAATGATTCAAGAAAAAAAATTGCTTTTAACTTGTTCAAACTTGAATCAGAAAGCTTGTCACATTTCTTTGTCAAATTGACTCTCGAGTTTCGAGTTCATGACTCGAGTCAAGTGCTTTTAAAACTCGAGACAAAATGTACTTGTATTAGGATCGACTCGAGTTACACTCTGGTGACTCGAGTTAAAAGGCTTTGGAAAATATTTTATGAAATACTCTGACTCGGGTTAGTGTTGGTTGACTCGAGTGGAACTTTGTAAAAGATTTATTTTTCAAAGTAAATTGACTCGAGTGCATATTTTTGAACTTTGACTGACTCGAGTGCATATAGTTTAACTCGAGCCATCTTAGTGTAATGAATGAATTTTTTGTTTTGTTCTTTGATTAAACTATGCATTTTTATCAATGACACATTTTCTACATATATAAAATGTATTTCCAAATTGTCATTGAAAAATAACATTCTTGTTATCATTTAATTGTTACTCTTTGTGATTCATTGGCATGAATTTATTTGATTGGGTAAAATTATGATTTGATCTCGATTGCTCTTTGCTCAAATATCATATGGTTAAATTATAAGAGCATAAGAGTTACAGTGTCGATCTAGTGTGGACTCAAGAAAAATTGAGTACCAAAGAGCATATATTTGTTTTTAGAAGGTTTAATTGAGACTTTGGGCTATCCACGTCAAAAAT
Organism: Acacia acuminata; assembly: GCA_019022655.1. Classification (NCBI taxonomy): domain Eukaryota; kingdom Viridiplantae; phylum Streptophyta; class Magnoliopsida; order Fabales; family Fabaceae; genus Acacia; species Acacia acuminata. The sequence goes on from JAFJYI010000045.1 coordinate 2,720,240, forward strand.
TTTGCGAAAGAGCTTTTGGTTTTGCATATAAACTGTTTGCTTTTGTCATTTTGATAGGTGTTCTTTTACTTTTTGTCTTTCTGAGGGCGGATTTTTATTTTTCTGAGTTCTTTTATTTTTTTGCATCTTTGGAATTTCGTTGGTCAAAGGTTAGGCTTTTTTGGGATGATGAGAAAAGTAGTATAATTTGCGAATCCTATAAGATTAAAGTATAACATATATATAAGTTGTCTGAAGCTTTTTACATCTGAATTCAATTACCTGGTTCACTCATATATGAGGCCCATGTTTATAGACAACTTTGCGAATTTCTAATATGGAAGTTGTGAGGTTCAAGTATAATGTTGATTTAGAAATAAAAAAGGACAAAAAAAAAAAGCTAATTCAGACATTGATTGCTATGCTTCCTTTGGCTTTTCTTTTCTTTAAATAATTATATAGATTCTTCATGGTTTAGTAGGTGAGTAGTATGTTCTCAAGTCTCAATTACCTTGGCTTAATATGGATAGGGATTTACTTGAAGTGTCATTTAGTTAATGGATTACTATTTTTTCAATGATTAAGGGCTGGTGCATTCTCCCGTTTCTGCAACATTGCCACAGATAGGTTCAAGATTGTACCTAGTTTGGGGCATCTTATATAGTTTTCCTAAGGTTTGTGCAAATTTAATTATTTTTTTTCGCTAGTTATTCAACTTTCAACCATATACTGTTGTCTGACGTAACTCTAACTGCATGATGATAATTATGCAGACTTGAAATTATTTACTGGTTACCTCCCTGTTAACCAACTGGTCTCTCACAAAGGTATGTTTATCATCGTTACTACTTTATATTATACACGATCAATATGTGTTTTTGTCGTTTGCCTGTTTGATTTTACCTTAGAAAACAAAGTGTCTACTGACAACTTTGGTATGCAAATGGTCCTTCGAGTGAGAACAACACTTTTCTTATGGCTTCATGGTTTACCATTATGGATTTAAGTGTTTTTAATCTAGTCCTTGAAATTTTTCTGTTGTCTTTCCTTTATTTTTAGCCATCTGAACTACATGCATGTATGATCTGTTTTTGTAAAAGGTTAGCTTATGGTTAGCTAAGCTAACATTTTAGCACATAGCGAAGTGTTGTTTTATTTTATCACATTGTAGTGATTGTTGCTTGTTGATATGTAAGAATGTTTTTTTGTAAGGGATTGTGGGGTAGTGAATATACGAAACAAGTATTTTTTTATTAAAAAAATAGACGCCTTAAGTCATCACTTAAGGAGTCTAATTATGAGAATTAGACTCCTTAAGTCATCACTTAAGGAGTCTTATTCCAGAATTAGACGCCTTAAGTCATGACTTAAGGAGTCTAATTCCCATAATTAGACTCCTTAAGTCACTTAAGGCGTCTAATTAATTAGACGCCCCAAGTCATGACTTAAGGAGTCTAATTCTAGGAATTAGACTCCTTGCAATTATGCCACATTTAAGGCGTCCTATTTCAATAGTTAGACGCCTTAAGTCAGAATTTAAGGCGTATAATTAAAAAATAGGACGCCGTAAGTTTTGCCTACAGCACCTCCTAGATACGTGTCTCGTGGAAAAAGGACGTTAAATGTACCAAAAAAATAGGACGCCGTATCCCTGTTTTGTAGTAGTGTTAGCTCTTGGGCAGGCATTAATGGATGTGCATGAAGGGGAACTTACATTAAAGATAAGTGACAAGGAAGTCAACTTCAACCTGTTCAAGGCAATGCAATACATAGACGATACAAAAACATGCTCTGTGCTAGATACAGTAGATGAAGTTATACAGGAAGCCTTCCAAGAATCGTATGGCCAGGTACCCGGCGAATTGGAACTAGCAACAGGTGAAGATGTTATCGGTCAGGCAGCAATGCTAAGTGGTAAGGATCACAGCCACCTCAAGCTAGTAAGGAGCACGATGTTCGAATCATTAGAAAGTGACCAACATAGGAAGCACCCGATCAAACCATCCATAGAAACGCCACCAACTTTGGATCTCAAGCCTTTGCCTGACAACTTGAAATACGCTTACTTGGGAGATAATCAAACCTTGCCGGTCATTGTCTCGCACATCTCACCAATGACCAGGAAACCAAACTCCTGGAAGTGCTTACTAGATTCAAGAAAGCTTTCGGATGGACAATAGCTGACATTAAAGGGATCAGTCCATCTCTATGCATGCACAAAATACGCCTCGAAGAGGGATGCCGAAATTCAGTTGAACAACAAAGAAGGTTAAACCCCATGATGAAGGAAGCAGTGCGGAAGGAGATTTTCAAATGGTTGGATGCAGGAATTATCTACCCTATTTCCGATAGCGAGTGGGTCAGTCCAGTACAATGTGTACCCAAGAAGGGAGGAATCACCGTAGTGGAGAATGATAAGAATGAACTAATCCCTACACGCACGGTCATTAGGTGGAGAATATGTATGGACTACCAAAAACTTAACAAGTCCACCCTCAAAGACCACTTCCCATTGCCATTCATCGATCAAATGCTGGACAGGTTGGCTGGTAAGGAATACTACTGTGTTTTGGATGGATATTTCGAATACAATCAGATTGCAGTAACACCCCAAGACCAGCATAAGAACACTTTCACCTGCCCATATGGTACCTTCGTGTTCCAGCAAATGCCTTTTGGATTATGCAATGCACCATCCACATTTCAACGTTGCATGATGGCAATATTCTCTGATATGGTGGAAAAATCCATAGAAATTTTCATGGACGACTTCTTAGTGTTTGGGAGATCATATGATGACTGCTTGCAAAACCTTGAAGCAGTCCTTCAACGCTGTGAGGAAACAAATCTGGTGCTCAATTGGGAGAAATGCCACTTTATGGCAACAGAAGGAGTGGTGTTAGGGCACAAAATCTCAAAAAAGGGAATTGAAGTTGATCATGCAAAAATAGATGTTATTGAACAGTTGCCGCCACCAACCACAATAAAGGGAATCAGGAGCTTCTTGGGACATGCTGGTTTTTACCGACGCTTTATTAAAGACTTCTCCAAAATTACCAAACCACTATGTACGCTGCTCGAACTTAACACTCCATTCAATTTCGATGCAGCCTGCTTGCAAGCATTTCAAACCCTCAAGAAGAAGCTTACTACCACCCCAATCATATTGGCCCCTGACTGGAATTTACCCTTTGAGCTCATGTGCGACGCTAGCGATTCAACAATTGGAGTAGTACTCGGTCAAAGACATGATAAGATGTTCCACTCCATTTATTATGCAAGTAAGACTCTATCTAGTGCCCAAACAAATTACACCACCACAGAAAAGGAGCTTTTGGAAGTGGTGTTTGCATTCGAAAAATTTTGATCCTACTTAGTGGGCACTAGGGTGAGAGTCTTCACGGACCACTCTGCCATAAAATATCTATTAGCGAAAAAGGATGCCAAACCAAGACTAATTAGATGGGTATTGCTACTTCAAGAATTTAATGTGGAAGTTCGTGACAAAAAGGGGACAGAAAACCAAGTGGCAGATCACCTCTCAAGGTTGGAGGGACATTCCTCAGATAAGCTGACCATCCCAATTCAGGAATTTTTTCCGGATGAGCAACTTTACGCCATTGCCTGCATCCACACCCCGTGGTATGTAGACATCGCGAACTTTTTAGTGGCCGGAGAAGTTCCGTTAGATTTAACATACCACCAAAAGAAGAAAATCCTATATGACCGTAGGAAATTTTTCTAGGACGAGCCATACCTGTTCAAACAATGCCTTGACCAGATGCTTCGATGTTGCATACCAGATGATGAATCAGAAGATATTCTAAGACACTGCCGCTCCTTCCCCTATAGGGGGCATTATAGAGGTGTTCGTATGGTTGCCAAGGTGCTTCAATCTGGATTTTATTGGCCAACCCACTTCAAAGACGCCCATCAATTTGTGTCCAAATGTGACAAATGCCAAAGGACCGGGAACATATCTCATCGTCATGAAATGCCTTTGACACCTATTCTGGAGGTTGAATTGTTCGATGTCTGGGGTATCGACTTTATGGGTCCTTTCCCTCAGTCAAAGGGCAACCAGTACATAATAGTTGCCATTGACTATGTCTCCAAATGGGTCAAAGTGGCTGCTCTGCCATCAAATGACTCCAGAGTCGTTGGCAGGTTCTTAAAGAAGCAGATATTCACAAAATTTGGCACACCTAGAGCCATAATCAGTGATGAAAGCTCTCATTTCTACAATCGCTAGATTGCAGTCTTGCTTGCTAAATATGGAGTTAATCATCGAATTGCTACAGCCTACCATCCCCAATCAAATGGTCAAGCAAAGGTTTCAAACAGAGAAGTGAAACGTATTTTGGAAAAGGTGGTTCATCCCAACCGTAAGGATTGGTCCAACAAGCTTGATGATTCCTTATGGGCATACCGCACCGCTTATAAAACACCATTAGGGGTCTCCCCATACCAAATGGTATTTGGAAAAGCTTGTCATCTCCTGGTTGAATTGGAGCATAAGGCCTATTGGGCAATAGCACAGCTGAACATGGACCCCTCCACAACAGGCGACAAACGGCTACTACAAATGAATGAATTGGAAGAATTCCGTTTGCACGCATATGAGAATGTGAAGCTTTGCAAGGAAAAAGTTAAAAGATGGCATGATAAGCGGCTGATCCCACGCACTTTTGAAGTTGGCCAAAGAGTACTGTTGTACAACTCTCGTCTGAGATTGTTCCCGGGAAAACTAAAATCCAGGTGGGCAAGACCCTTTGTGATCAACGCCCTGACATCGCACGATGCAGTTGAGCTTAGAAATCCAATAATCGGGAACATCTTCAGAGTCAATAGTCAGAGAATTAAACACTACTAGTCGGATCCGGTTACGAGAGGCAAGAAGGCTATTGACCTCAGATCACCCTAAATAACAAGTACTATGTCTGGCTGAAAACTATAAACCAAGCGCTACAGGGAGGCAGCCCGAACACTTTGCTCTGGTTTTTATTGTTTCCAGTTTTTGCATGTTTCATAGGAATGTCTGCAGGAGTTCTCGCGTGTTTCATAAACCATGGCAAGGCAGCATGAGCAAGCTATAGCTTGTTTTGCCCAATTGTTAGTACCTCATGTGGCCCAGGTACGTTACTTTTGACATATTTCCTTTACCTCACGCGGCCCATGATACTGGGCCCGGTGTCGTTTTGACTCCCCCCTTTTTGTCGCCCCGCGAGTACAGCAAATCCCATGTATATGGCACCACCACCCCTACCCCTCCCTATTCCTCCACAGAATGGTTCATTCCATTACTCGGCCACGCCGAGGGTGCTTTCCTCTGCATCCCCGACACCCTCCCCGTCTTCGTCGTAATCACCGACTTCCTATGCCAAACTGCCTACCACCCCTTGGTTCCCCATCCTCGTCTGACGACACTATGTCCCTCTCACCTGAAGGCCCACCCAATGACCCAGTGTGGAACAATTTCCTCGCTTCCCGCATCGCAACCGTCTCTCCACCCTCGGAGGGCACCACCACCTGCACCCAACCACCTTTATGGGCACTGCAATCTAGCCTGCCGTCATGGGCATTCCACCCGAACGAGCGGGTCACCCCTGACAAGCCAGTTCTGCCCGATCTTCTCTTGGACTTGCCCCCGACCCTCGGATGTCCCCTCCTCCCCCCCAAGCTGGGCCATCTTTGCCGCCTGCCACCACGTGACCGCCAGTGCCTCCAGGTTCACCTTCTGTTTAGCTAGTTCTTTTATTATATTCGGCTTTTCGTTGCTTGTTTTGGCTATTGTGTATCGTGTTTTGCACACTCCATCAACCTTGCCCTTATGAATTTCTACTTTTGATGCTCCTTTGGCTATCTCTCTCTTTTGTTTTATACCGCTGCTATGAGGGCATTGCATCTTTCAGGTGTGGGGGAGGGATTAGTTATATTATCTGTGATATAATCTACTGCTGTTTCAGTGTGCGTGTGCCAGACTAATTTACCCTAAAGCAAGCTTTTACACAACCTGAATTTTTTTTCCAAATTGCATGATGAAGCATGAACATATTTTTGTAGCAGTAGGATGAATGTCTGTATAACAGAGTATAGCATGATTGCCTAAGGAAACTGAACCTTTAGGTTTGGGAAATTGACAGTGCTAGCTAATTTGATGCGGGGTAAAGTGGCAGTGAGGAATTTTAGAGAGAAGAACCGACAACGGAAGGATTGATTTGAGCATAATTGTTTTATTCTAGTACGCATGTCTGCTAGCCCATGTATGTTCCTTGATTTGTCTTAATTCTTTGATAAACTATTTAGCATCTGAGTATGAAATTCATAGGATAACGGCATTCATATCACACCCTCCATTCCTATACACAAACCAGAGACCTCACCACTTATCATCATCCCCATTTTGCTACCCCATTGAGCCTACACGATAGTGTTATAGTAGAACTAGTTCGACAGACAAGTTTGAAGGAAATTGTGAAGAAATGCTAAGGCAGAGTGCTCCTACGAAAAATGCTGCAAAAAGAACTGGCAAAAAGAGCTGTTGTTTTGCTCTTATAAAAAAAAAGAAAGAAAAGAAAAGAAAAGGCATAGAATCAAAAAGCAGCAAGAAATACAAAGTTCAAAAGGAGGCATTCTGCTAAGGCCAAAGAGACTTGTCTAAGTACCCTGCTATAGCATTCACCATCACTTCTTACCTCAAAACCTATCCATCCATACCAGTATAACCCAAGAAGTCCTTTGGATGAACGAAAACTCAGATGCTAGGAAGCAATCTTAGAACTTTGACAAGGCTATGGAACTCTAGGTTAGCATGACAAGAGAGAAAGCTAAAAATCCCCTGGGTGAGAGAGTGTAAACATCTGATCCTTTTCATTGCAACTTCGTTTACCAGTGGGCCAATCCACTTGCAAAGGTGCCTACTTTCTCCTACCCTTGACTTCTTATTTTGAATTTAGAACTCTTCTTAACCCTTTCATGTGCTTTTTTGAATTTCGTTATTTTATTGTTTTAACATTTGATTTCAGAATCCTGTTCTTGTTTTATTATCTGATATTTGATTTTGTTTTTGGCCCTCAATGTTTGATTATTTGATTCATGCTTTGCAATTACTTTTTTATTAAAGTCTTTTCCGTTCTGATTTTATTATTTGATGGCTATAAAAGTCTACAATTTTTTTAAACTACTTATTAAATTCATTCTGTAAAATTCATATTTTTTTGGGGAAATTACGCACAGTCCCAAAGATGACAAAAAAATACAATTAGGTCCCTTCAAATGACAAAATTACATTGCCAGCCCCTAGGGACTTCTGTGTAATTATTTGAGAACGCAAAATGACCATTTTGGACAAAGAACAAACACGCCTAAATCACTGAATCAAGTCTGTCATCTCCCTCTCTTCTTTCTCTCTCCTCTCTCCTGTCTCCTCCGCCATTTCTGCCAAGAATCGATCACGGAAGACGCATTTGGCCCCTGCGATCTCTGGCAAGACTGATCTCCTCTACGATTTCTGCTAAGAACCGAGCAAGGAAGATGCACGAAAGGCCATCGGCCCCTGCGATCTCCGTCGACCACTCCACCACGATCTCCGCTGACCACCACCATCATTCTGAAGATAACCTGACGTTTTGCTTTTCGGGTGCCCTATGGATTTTCTAATTTCAGACCTTCTCCAAGATTTAACTACGGCTTGTTATTTTTCTTATTTTCAGGTGCTCGTGGATTTTGTGATTTCGGACTCGCTCCAATATTCAACCTCCGCTTCCGTTTTGCTTACTCACGGTGATCACTTGACATGGTCGACGGCAAGACCACGATCTGATGAACTTGCCTTTCTCTCATCCCCTGTTCCTTCATCCATCCTTCATCCTCTACTGTTTCTAGTTATTTTTCCAAAGTTCGTTGTAAATATATGATTTTTCTGTTGTTAATATAGCATTTGTTGTTGTAAATAGCCTCCGGAAGTGATATATGAAAAAATCCAGGTTTTGAGAAGTTGTTGTTAATATATGATTTTTCGTTGTTAATATAGCATTTGTTGTTGTAAATAGCCTCGGAAGTGATATATGAAAAAATCTATGTTTTAAGTTGTTGTTAATATATGATTTTTCTCGTTGTTAATATAGCATTTGTTGTTGTAAATAGCCTCGGAAGTTATATATGAAAAAATCCAGTTTTAAGAAGTTGTTGTTAATATATGATTTTTCTATTGTTAATATAGCATTTGTTGTTGTAAATAGCCCCTGGAAGTGATATATGAAAAAATTCAGGTTTTCAGAAGTTGTTGTTAATATATGAGTTTTTTGTTGTTAATATAGCATTTATTGTTGTAAATAGCCTCTCTGGAAGTGATATATGAAAAAATCCAAATTTTCAGTTGTTGTTAATATATGATTTTTGTTGTTGTTAATATAGGATTTGTTGTTGTAAATAGCCTCTGGAAGTGATATATAAAAAAAATCCAGGTTTTCAGAAGTTGTTGTTAATATATGATTTTTGTTGTTGTTAATATAGCATTTGTTGTTGTAAATAGCCTCTGGAAGTGATATATGAAAAAATCCAGGTTTTCAAAAGTTGTTGTTAATATATGATTTTTCTGTTGTTAATATAGCATTTGTTGTTGTAAATAGCATCTGGAAGTGATATATGAAAAAAGCCAGGTTTTCGAAGTTGTTGTTAATATATGATTTTTTCGTTGTTAATATAGCATTTGTTGTTGTAAATAGCCTCTGGAAGTGATATATTAAAAAAAAAAATCCAGATTTTTTAAGTTGTTAATATATGATTTTTCTGTTGTTAATATAGCATTTGTTGTTGTAAATAGCATCTGAACTTGAGAAATGAAAATAATTACATAGAAGTCCAAAATGGTAATTTTACATTCACAAATAATTACACATAAGTCCCTAGGGACTTCTATGTAATATCATGATTTTAAGGGACCTAATTGTAATTATCTATGCTCCTTGGGACCTGTGAGTAATTTTTCCCTTTTTTTGGTAAATTCGTTCAGAAAACTTCAATTTAGACTTTGTAATTATATTGCTTTTTTTTTTTTTTTTTAACCCTTTCCAATTCTTATTATTATTATTTTTTTCGATGGATAAAATCTACAGTTTTGAATATGACTATCTTACTTATTTTTTAGTTTGAGTTGAAAATAAATTTTTTATTGCTAACAAAGGCTTTGAACTTATCAAATTTATATACCATTATTTAACATGTAAGGATTCCTTCTTGTCCGTTTTTTATTATTTCGTTGTTTAAAATCTGCATTTTTAAAAATCCACTACTTTACTAAATTTGGTTTGAAAATAAATTTTTGGCTGAAGTATACGTTTGGTTCTTCATGTTTGTCTCCAGATCATTTTAGTCTTTTAAGTTTGTAAAGGACACATTTGGTCCCTTAGTATTAACACCGTTAGTCTAACTTAACGGAAAATATTAACTCAACAATTTTAAGCGATGATTGTGCAATTAAAAGATGATCAAGCATACTTATATGTTAGTATTTTAATAAATTAATATTTTAAATCCTATTAATTGAAAAATATTTAATCTTTTTGACAAAAAATATATTTAATCTTTAAAAATTGTGAAAAACCGTAAAACATTATCTGAAGATTAAACATTTTTCAGTTAATCGGATTTAAAATATTAGTTTTATTAAAATACTAACGATAAGCATGTTTGATGAGCGTTTAATTGTAACAAATATCGCTTAAAATTGTTAAGTCAAGATTTTCCATTAAGTCGACTAACAAGGTTAATATTAAGGGACCAAACGCACTTCAAAAATTTAAGGGACTAAAATGTACCGTGAGACAAAACATAAAGGACCAAACGTATACTTTAGTCTAAATTTTTTGATTGTTAATAAATGTTTCTAATTTTTTTAAACTAGTTTTGGTGCTTATTTTGTTTTCAATTGTTCTTCTTGTTTTTTTTTTTTTTTTTTTGAAAATTTCGTTTGAAAATCCTTTTCTTATTTTATTATAGGGGTTTAATTTTCTCATGTTGTATGAGAAAACCCAATGAAATTTGATTTGAAAATAAACTTTTTGATGGTTAATAAATGTTTCTAATTTTTTGTTTCATAATGTGTAATTACTTTTTAAACTCTTTTCAGTTTTTATTTTTTATTATTCTCCTTTTATTTTTTTGTTTGAAAAAATCTTCAAATTGAAGTTCTATTATTTTGTTGTTTCGAAATTTCACTTGAAAATCCTTTTCTTATTTTATTATTTGATTGAATTAAATATTTGTATTTTTGAAAACGCTATCTTATTTTTTTAAATCTGGTTTAAAAATATATTTTGATGACAAATATTTCTAATTTTTTATTTCATACTTGTAAATTGTAATTACTTTTTTTTTTTTTTTTACTTTTAAATTTTTATTGTTCTCATTGCTTTTTATTTGATTGTTTTAAAAATCTTCAACTTTAAGTTCTATTATTTTATTGTATCAGAATTTCATTTGCTAATCATTTTCTTATTTTATTATTTGATTGATTTAAAATTCGGTATTTTTGAAATCCCAATATAACTTTTTTAAATTTGATTTGAAAATAAATTTTGATTGTTAATAAATATTTCTTATTTTTTTTTGTTTCAGCTTTGTTTTTTGGTGTGTTCTTCTTGTTTTTTATTTTTATTTTATTGATTGTTTTAAAAATCTTAAACTTTAAGTTCTATTATTTTGTTGTTTCAAAATTCATTTCAGAATCTTTTTCTTATTTGATTGATTTAAAAATATGTATTTTTGAAAACCCAATCTTACTTCTTTAAATTTGATTGTTAATAAATATTTCGTATCTTTTGTTTCATACTTTGTTTTAGTTTTTAAACTCCCTTCAATTCTTATTTTGTTTTTTGGATTGTTCTTTTTTTTTAACTTGATTTTTTAAAATCTTAAACTTTAAGTTCTATTGTTTCAAAATTTCATTTTAGAATCCTTTTCTTATTTTATTATTTGATTGATTTAAAAATCTGCATTTTTGAAAACGCTATCTTACGTCTTAAAATTTGGTTTGAAAATATATTATGGTTGTTGATAAATATTTCTAATTTTTTAAACTCTAATTTTTTTTTCATACTTTGTAAATTGTAATTAATTTTTAAAATTTTTTAATTTTTTTTTATTGTTTTAAAAAATCTGCAAACTTTAAATTTCTATTATTTTGTTGTTTCAAAATTTCATTTAAAAATCCTTTCCTTATTGATTTATTTAAAAATCTGCATCCGATCATCTTACTTTTTAAAATTGATTTGAAAATATTTTTTTTGCTTTTTAGTAAATTAATTTTTTTTTTTTAGTAAATGTCTCTATTTTTTGTTTCATACTTTGTAATTACTTTTTAAACTCTCTTCAATTTGATTTTGTTGTTTTACTGTTCTTCTTGTTTTTATGATTTGATTGTTTTAAAAACCTTCAAATTTGAGTTGTATTATTTTGTTGTTTTAAAATTTCATTCAAGAATCTTTTTATTTTTTTATTTGATTGATTTAAAAATCTGTATTTTTTAAAACCCAATCTTACTTTTTTGAATTTTATTTGAAAGCAAATTTTGATTGTTAATATATTTTGAATTTTGGAAAACCCAATCTTCCTTTAATTCTTATTTTGTTTTTCCGATTGTTGTTCTTGTTTGTTTTACTTGATGGGATAGATATTGTTACTACCATTTTTTGTTACTACCAATGTTACTACCACTTTTTTACCGCTTGATCAGAATCTTAATAGGAGAGAGAAATTATAAAGGTAAATGAGATTGTGATCTAACAGTGGAAAAGTGGTAACATTGGTAGTAACAAAAAATGGTAGTAACAATATCTTATCCCTTGTTTGATTGTTTTAAAAATCTTAGACTTTAAGTTCTATTATTTTATTTTTTTCAGAATTTCATTTAAGAATCCTTTTCTTTGATTGATTTGAAAATCTGTATTTTTGAAAACCCAATCTTACTTTTTAAATTTGATTGTTAATAAATATTTCGTATTTTTTTTGTTTCATACTTTGTTTTACCTTTTAAAGCCCCTTCAATTCTTTTTTTTTTTTTTGATTGTTCTTCTTTTTTTATTTGATTTTTTTAAAAAAATCTTAAAATTTAAATTTTTATTATTTTGTTGTTTCAAAATTTTATTTTAGACTCCTTTTCTTACTTGATTGATGTAAAATTTGGTTTGAAAATAAAATTTTATGATTTTTCGTTTCATACTTTGTACTTTTTAAACTCTTTTCAGTTCTTTTTTTTTTCATTTGATTGTTTTAAAAATCTTCAACTTTAAGTTCTATTATTTTGTTGTTTCAAAACTTCACTTGAAAATCCTTTTCTTATTTTCTTAGTTGATTGATTTTAAAAAATCTGCATTTTTGAAAACCCTATCTTACTTTTCTTAGATTTGATTTGAAAATAAATTTTGATTGTTGATAAGTATTTCTTATTTTTTGTTTCATTTTTTACTTTTTCAACTCTTTTCAGTTGTTATTTTAATTGTTATTTTTTTTATTGTTTTAAAAATCTTAAACGTTAAGTTTTATTATATTGTTTTTGCAAAATTTCATTGGAGAAACCTTTTCTTATTTGATTGATTTAAAAATCTGCATTTTTGAAAACCCAATCTTTCTTTTTAAAATTTTATTTGAAAATAATTGATTACTTTTTAAACTCTTTTTCTGTTCTTATTTTATTATCGGTTTTTTATTTTCTTATTTGATGGTTTTAAGAATCTGCAACTTTAAGTTTTATAATTTGATGTATAAAAAAAACCTCAATTCTGGAATCCGCTGTCTTATATTTGTTTTAAATTTTATTTGAAAAGTAGGTTTTGATTTTTAACAAAGTTTTGGAATTTATTATATTCACCTTTCAAACTTTCTAATTGCTTTTTAACTCATTCAATTCTTATCTTATTATTTTATTTATTTAAAAATCTACAGTTTTGAACTCCCTATTTGAAAATCCTGTTCTCATTTTATTATTTGACTGATTTAAAAATATGCAGTTTTGAAAGCCCAATCTTTCTTTTTTAAATTCAATTTGAAAATAAATTTTAATTTTTTTAAAACTCTCTTTCATTCTTATTTTGTTTTTTTATTTGATTGTTTTAAAAATCTTCAACTTTAAGTTTTATTATTTTGACGTATAAAAAATACCTCAATTCTGGAATCGGCTTTCTTATATTTTTTTAAAAATTTTATTTGAAATTAAGTTTTTTATTTTTAACAAATTTTTTGGAATTTATTATATTCACACACCATTCAAACTTTCTAATTGCTTTTTAACTCTTTTAATTCTTATCTTATTATTTTATGTATTTAAAAATCTACAGTTTTGAACTCCCTATCTTACTTGTTTTTTTCCCCATGTTTGATCTCATTTTTGAAATCCACTATCGAACTTTTTTATGGTTAATAACTGCGCTAGATATATTATACTTATATTACCAATGGTTGCTTTAATAATTTGAATTTTCAAAGATCCATTATTTTCATTTAGTTAACTTTGACTCAAACTTTGTAATTACTTTTTTTAAAAAAAAGAAAAAAATTGATTGAAGCTTGTTCTTGTTCTATTATTTGATAAAAATCTCCACCACTATTATACTAAATTTGATTTTAAATTATTTTTTTCAATTTATTTAATGTACATTCAATTATTTAATATCAAAATATTCTTTCTTGTTCTTATTTTAGTGTTTTGTTGTTTTAAAAAATCTGCAATTTTAAGATATATTATTTTATTGTTTAAAAGTTTGATTTGAGTACTTGGGCAGGGCCTCTGTTTTTGCACCCCACACAAAAAATGACAACCACATTTTGTTAAACAGTACTCTTTCAAATATTCAAAACTTAACAAAAGTCATCACTATTTTACTAATTTTGTCAAAAACCCCATTTTAATTTATAATTTTTGTTCATTTAATTTTGTGTTTTGTTCATTTATAACTTTTGTTAATTTTATATGGATTGTGAATGTTCTCAGGCTTGTTTATTGTGAATGAATTTTGTGTTCGTTTGCTTGAAATGCTTGGTTCCTTTTTGTTTGAAAATTTGGGTGTGCTGGAGGGGATGGATTTTGTGGTTACTTAGAAAATAAGAAATATGACTATTAGCCCTTATTATAAGGAATTATAATGTTTCCTTTCTTGTATCCCATGTGATTTGATTAGGCCTTAATTCTATCCTCCATGATGTAAATGATTGGTTGTTTTGTTGTTTGCCGTTTCTCTAACTTTGTATGGGTTGTGATTGTTCTCAAATTGTTGTGCTTCTGTTTTATGTTCGACGCTTTTTTAATTGTTGTTTCCCTAATTTTGCATGGACTGTGATTGTTCTCAAATTGTTGAGCATGTTTATTGTGATTGATTTTTTTTTAATTGGATTTTGTGATTTTTTCTTGTTGCTATTGCTGTTTCTAGTTGGATGTTGTTTCCTAGTTTTGCATGGGTTGTGATTGTTCTCAAATTGTTGCAATTTTGTTTGTTTACTTGAAAAGCTTGAATCCTTTCAAGGAGGATTTTGTTCTTGTTGTTTCCCTAGTTTTGTATGTGTTGTGATTGTTCTTAAATTGTTGTGCTTTGGTTTGTCTTCTTAAAGCTTGAAGGCTTTCAAGGAGGATTTTGTGTTTGGCATTGTTTATTGATTTCTTTTTTTTTCTCTCTCCTGGTTTTCTATGGTTGTGATTGTTCTCAAATTGTTGTACTTTTGTGTGTTTGCTTGAAATGCTTGAATCCTTTTTGTTTGTTTTCTTTCTAAAAGTTTGGGTGTGCTTGAGGGGATGAATTTTTTGGTTCCTTAGAAAATAAGAAATATGATTATTTGCCCTTATTATAAGGAATTATAATGTTTCCTTTCTTGTATCCCATGTGATTTGATTAGGCCTTAATTGATTGGTTGTCGAATAGTTTTTAGATAAAAATGATAGTGTTTGGTTATTATCTAAATGATAGTGTTTGGATATTATCTAAATGATAGTGTTTGGATATTATTATTAGAATAGCTTTTTCTAGGTCAAATTTACTAAAAAAAAAACATTAACTTTTGGTATAATTGCATATAAAAGGATAAGTTTATATTTTAAATATTATAAACATTATATTTCATAATACCAAAAGTTACATAAATTTGTGTACAAAATTAAAATAATTAAGGGTACTGACGGGTATTAAAAAAATACTTCATGATCTTAAAATTTTATTTTAGGATATTAAAAATATATTTCGTGGTAATGACTACTCTTGAAAAAAATATTTTAGGGCACCGATAGGTACTAAAAATATACTTAAGGATACTGAAAAAATAATTTATGATCTTGAAAATTTATTTTAGGATATTGAAAAAATAATTCACTAACTGGAACAAATATTTCGTCGTGGTACTAAAAAGATACTTAAGGATACTTGAAAAAACACTTCATGATCTTGAAGATTTATTTTAGGATATTAAAAAATATTTTAGGGTAATGACTAATCTTGAAAAAATATTTTAAGATACTTCGACGAGTATTAAAACGATATTTAAGGATACGAAAAAAATAATTCATGATCTTGAAAATTTATTTTAGGATATTGAAAATATTTCGGGTAATGACTATGTTGAAAAAATATTTGAAGGTACTAAAGGGTCCTAAAAAAATACTTAAGAATCTTCCGGGTAATGGAAAAAAAAAATACGATGATGGCAAAGGAAAGAGAAAAATCGGAAAAAATAGCTTTTTTCAAAACCTAGATTTTGATGCATAATAACTTCTAGACAAAAATGGGGGTGTTTGGTAAACTTATGATAAAACCTAGGTTTTGATACATAATAGCTAACCGGCAAAAATAGGAGTGTTTGGCAAACTTATGGCAAACCACAAAACCTAGGTTTTGATTCCCCCCAAATAGGCCGACAAGTATGATATCCAGAGCAGAGGTTTTGGCAATAGGTTAGAATGCTCAGCTCATATTTCGAAAATTTGGGTGAGCTTAAGGGACCCGGATTTCCTCAAGAATGAGTCTCTCTTAGTATCCTCAAAAGCCAAGATAGATCGTTGATCTCTCTTCATTAAATCTTGATTGTTTATTTTAATACCTTTAAAAAACATTCGTAACCGAAAAATTATTTTAGGATCTTGAAAAAATATCCGAAGTATATTTTTAGTACCACCAAGACTTAAAATATTTTTTCAAGATCATAAAATAATTTTTTAAGATCATGAAGTATTTACTCCTACTACCACCGGGTTTACCAATCAGATCTTCCATTATCGTTTCCTCGAGGCGAGATATAGCCTAGAACCAAAATTTATTTTTATCAGATAGTTTGTTAATTATTTCTCTATCTTCTTTGGGGATTGGCCTACCATACATATCTACGGGCACGTCAGGATTTTGATCCATTAGCTTGTGGAAGATAAGGAATATTGGGGAGAATGGGTAACGATCACGTAAGCGGTTTCAAACCCAGAAAGCCTAGAAACTTACCTAGAAAGACCTAAGAACTTACTGAGAAACTATCTAGAAAACTAGAAACTGGTATTATGGCGAGTGCAGTCGAAAAAGAAGAAGAAGAAGTAAGGCGAAAATGAAGGAAGCAGGGAAACAGTGAAAGTACTTGATTTTGGTAAGAGTTGAAGAAGGCTAAGAAAGCTTTTGTGGGAAGAGAGCTTCTGGCAAGGACAAGTTTACTCTGGGAAGGCAAAGAATTCTTGAGCGTAAAGTGGCAAAACGAAGAAGCAGGCTCGAATATATAGATGTTGTGAATTTGAAGAGTCAGGGGTAGTAATGTCAACATGCGTTGGGAATTAGTTTTAAAACCCTAAAAAGTGCAATGATGACTGATATGAAATGACGTGGGCATTAAATGCGCGCAAGTATCGAAGGCGGCAGAAGTGGCCAATCCGCGTGAAGCGACGATTACACGCCTTGACGTAGCTAGGTATGTTGTCAATGACAAGGCAAATGGAGTTTGTTTGTATGCTACTTTTTTATGGCAACCCGGATTTGGGGCAACATGTGGCAGGGATAAGTTAATCCGACAACCTGGATTCAAAGATGCAAGCATAAATCTCGGCTGACATAAAAATGATTCTTCAGTCATATCCAACTCGGCATGCATGCCGGGGGCAGGTTGAGGATAAAATCGGATATAAAAGCTGGGTTAAGTCATCACTTAATCTCAGAAAGCG
Organism: Acacia acuminata; assembly: GCA_019022655.1. Classification (NCBI taxonomy): domain Eukaryota; kingdom Viridiplantae; phylum Streptophyta; class Magnoliopsida; order Fabales; family Fabaceae; genus Acacia; species Acacia acuminata. The sequence goes on from JAFJYI010000045.1 coordinate 2,737,392, forward strand.
TATCTGGGGGCAAATCGTGAGAGAACTTTGGAGTTCTTAGAGTTTAATGAAACTCAGAAAGCATCTGAATGGAAATCGGAAGAATCAAGCTTAAAAACTCGGATATACAAAATCTGAGTTAGGCAATCAATTAATTTCGGCAGATCAGAGACCTGAAACACCGAGCTTGGGGGCAAATGTTTTGGACCCATATAATGGGCCTGGCAGATATAAAGCCCAATAAGGGCCCTTTATGACAAGATCCCTCCTTAATTAGGTAAAGCGCTAATCACCCAATGATCATGCCTATAATCTTAGATAGTACAGGTAGTGGAGCAGGCATTTGCAGATCGTGAAGGCGCATGTTGCCTGAGGAGCGGATGCATAGCTAGTGGACTGAAACCCTAGGTGATCTCTATAAATAGGAGGATACCCACTAGGTGCATCCTCTCCATTTTCTATTGAATTACTTACATTCAGTCTCATTGTACACACACCCCACCCCCTTTGGCAAAAGCCTGCATATCGTGTTGCACAGTGATCATCAAACACTCTCTATTATCTTCCTCATAGATAGCACTGAGTAAGCTTCATCTCTTTGGTATTTAATCGATAGATACCTTGGGGAATTCATTTGATCCAATATAAACCATTCACTAATCCATTGAAGCTAGACACTTGTGTTCTTACAATGTAACAAAGACTATTTAAAGTTTATTATTAATCTAGGATATAGTTAAAATTAAGAACCCTACCCATTAAACATATATACCCAAAAACAAAATTAAAATAACACTTTTAAAATTCCAACGTATTAAAAAATTCCATTTCAATTTGATAAAATTCAAACATATCTAATGTTGGAGTACGTACTTAGTATAATTAATGTTATAATTATATGATGAAAATATAAATTTATATATGCAGACAAATAGTCAGCTTGCAAGGGAAATTATATAGTTCCATTTTAAACCATGAATAGCCTCAATGAGTTGAACGAAATATTAATTAGATACAAAAATTTCAAGGGATGTGTCTGTAGAAATAAGCTTATTATCTGGAGTATGAATTAGTAAGTACACGTGACATGATGCCCCTCGCACTCGCTCTATTTGAAATAATTTATTTTAGATATGTCTCTTCGTGAGCTTATTTTAAGAAAGAATAGAATGATCCCTTGGATATTGATTATAGGGAAAATCTCTTAAAAATACTTGCCACATTAATTATAGAGAAAATCTCTTAAAAATAACACATGAATTCTGAAATTTCAAAAAGGTGTTGTCAATACGCAAAATCCCAAACCCATAACTCATGACCAAATAGAGATTTTAAAATGTTAATATTTTTACAAAAGCCCTTCAATTTTTTTTTTTAAAAAGGAAAATACCACCGTTGGTCCGCAGGCACATCCTTCCGCCTATTTTTTTTGTTTGACTAAGTAGTACTACCTTCGGTCTTAAATATAAGACATAATTTGGAGTGCAATTTACACTACAAACTATGTCATATATTTAAGCAATTTTCACTATAAATTATGTCATATATTTAGAATCAAACGAGTAATTGTGATTGTTAATTTAGCTCAACTCAACTGGTACACTCAGCAACTTGAAGTTCTAACTCATCGTCCATCAATTTCTCAATTCATAAACTATTAGATTTTTGTGTAATCCCATGGGTTATGAATAAGAAGTCGCGTTGATTCGCTACCGCCGGTCGTGTCGGTTCGCCGACAGGACTCCATCTGATTGTTTCATTGTCTATAAATAGACATGCTTGTGGCAGAAAAATCATCTCGTTTTTCTAATGCTACGCTCCCATACATATAGTTTAATGCATTTTGCTATAAGTAACTTCCGTGCGATTCTGAAAGCAGACTCGTTGGATTCGCTTGGGCTTCAGATTGAGAGAGCCATCTTTCTGAAGACGACCGCTCTATCCTAGGAGACAATTGCTCATCATCCTTAGGCATCCAAATAGAGGGAGCAAAATTGTCTTAAGGCCACACAACGAAAGTTGGGCCCGGATTTCTTCAGAGTTCATTATCATATTCGGCAGTCTTGTGAGTTTTTACTGGTTTTCTTCTTAGTGCAGTAATATTGTATGTTTACAGATTATGTATATTGTAACATCCCATTTTCAAAAGCAGTATATATATATTTTTTTTCATCAGAGTAGAGCATCGGAGCGATTCAGTAACTGATATTTATATTCAAAATGCCGTAAGTCTGGCTGTTTACAGTAGTGGTACGTCATACCGAGTGTTTTCAAAAGTAAATAACAAAAGAAGAAAGTCTTCAGCCGAGTCCCTATGCGTGCTGCTTGCCTTTCTCCTCGATCCTCGGTCCTCCTGATCCTGACGCTATGTTAAGAGCTGAGGTTCAATGCCCATTGAACCTCGGGTCTGTTAACCTCATGTTTATATATACAACATGACAATTATATGAGCATACAAACAAGCTTATCCCAATAGCACACACGCCCCCTGGCAGATATGTCGCACTTAGCATACGTTTCGCACCTAGCAATCGTTTCGCACTTAGCATTTCGCACGAAGCATTTCGCACCAAGCCTTTCGTACCTAGCAAACGTATCCCAACACCCAGCAAGCATAATAACGGTACATTGTACATACCACGAGCTATCAACTACCTCACATAAACATACCATACACATAGCACATGTACGCATACAATAAACATCGAGTTAGTGTTAAAGACGCGAACGTACCTTCGTTGACGGAAAATGGTACTTTTGACAATGCAGATTTAATACGGCGGTACAACATGGGTACGTGATTACAGATATCCTATAAGGATAATATCATATTATCAAGGCCCAACATCATAATAGGCATTTTAGGTACAAATTACCATTTTGCCCCTAACTCTCCTAATTGGCGGAATTTCTTTAACTTCGTTACTTTAACTCTAATCTTCCAAAATTTTGACATATCTCCATCTCCAATATATTTTTGAAATAAATATCATATTTATCCCTAAAACATGATATCTAAACCAACTTGGAAGATTAAAGATTAATCTAGCATTTCTACTATAACTACAGGAAGGAACTACCAAAGCTTAAGACTAGGGACCGAAGAACTTACCCAAGACTTAGCTACTTCTTTTCCAGCTCCTCCTTGCTCTCACTTCTCTCTAACCTCTCTAGGATTCCTTTGTGAATTGGTGAGGAATGAAGTGAAGAGGGGTTGTTTTATTTATAGAGAATTTCCATGGATCTCAACCCTTGGATCAACTTTTGCATCAACGGTTAAGAAGATGAAGATGTGGCCTCTTGCAAACCATTCACTCTCCTCTTTTCTACCACAAATTTGCCCCCCCATGTCACTAACATGATGTCATCCATGTCTTTATGAACTTCTACCGATAAAGTCCCGTTCGTGTTCTAATCGCGCAATCTTAGAAAATCACAAAAATCCGGAACACTTGACCTTGAAGTTCTATTCTTCCTCTTTGGAAATATCTGAGTTAACTAAATTTTTATCCCATTAAGGGTATTCCGTTGTCTCTTGAACATTTTCGAACGACGCCATCGATTCTGAGAATTCTTCGGGTAATGCTAATTTCGAGACAAAAATCCCGGTTCATAATATGTCCAGTTGTTTTCTACTTAGTTCAAGGATTTCAAGTTACGATTTATTTTCCATTGGTCCTCACTTTTCTTATCTACCCTTTGTTTACAAAATATCTTTTCATCGATCCCTTATTCGCCTTACGTTACGGAAATGACTTCGCTAACACCAACTTCTCGGACAAAAATTCACTTGTTTGTAATATGTCGACCTAAGAAACTTAGTTCATGGTTTTAGATAGGATTTAATTTATCGGTTCTCATTTATCCAACCTGGTTCTTCCACAAATATCTTAATTATATTATTATTTAATTAACAAAATATCATGATATTATCTTTGAAAAACCCACAACCCTTTTCACACTCAAATTTTGGTTTTTCTCTTCCCTTTATTATTATTATTATTTCTTTAATTTATCTAAATTAGCTAGAAGCTTAATTAGAGCCTTAATGCCATGATTAGCAATCTTTTAGGATTTAGGGTTTTCATGTTCTTAATCTCACCAATTTTTCTTAATCTTTTCTAATTGATTAGCAAGCAAACTTTATGCTAATATTAGCCATAAACACTTAATTAAAGGATTTTCCATAATCTACCTTAAATATTCTCTTGTTCAGGCTTAAACAATTAGCCATTAATTACTTAACTAATCACTTTCTAATTGTTGATAATTTTCTTAATTAGGATTAATCATTATCTCACAACTATTTTACTGATATTGGTATTTTATGCTCCATGTAAAATATTAAAAATCATAGGGCAATTTATGCTCCCCAAAATTATATTTAATTTTGCCTCATTATTTTTCAAGGGAAATAATCCCAAAAATTCCTAAAATTAGAGACAACATACTTTCTAATTTTCAATAAATATTTTATTGCCTCTTGGGATTTATCATAATATTTTAGGGCATTTCATGGCCCATAATTGCATTTAGGGATTTTGACACTTTAATCCCTCTAATTTCATTAGAAATTTCCCTAGACAATAGAATAAGTATCCTACAAGGTTTTAAAACCACATATTCACCTATTTCCAAATAGGTATTATTTGCTAAAATATAGTATTCGAGATAGATAATTATCCAGGTATTACATATATTAATTACAGATTCTTTTCTTATTAATACTTCTATCTGGAAAGTATTTTCACCAACATAAACAACGTTATACCTTCCGCCAATCGTTGTGTTTTTTTGCACTCATCTTCTCTGTTAAGGATGTTCGCAGTTATATTGATACTTTTGAATTTAGATAATAAGTTCATTATATATTTAACTAATTTGGGTGTCAATGATCTCACAAGTTATCGCTTTATTAAAGCACATATTAGCAAAATGGAACCAATTCCACTGGTGGACATGCACTCATTTTTTCTGTGCCAATTTCTATCTCATATCGCATATATATTTCCTTATTTTTTTCTTCTTGTGGGACTTAATTAGGAAGTATTAGCAATGAACATAATCGCTGAATGAAAATTCCGTCGTGTGGTCAACGAGTAGTGGGGAGAAAACCGAACGCATACTTTAAGTTAAACAAAATTATATGGAGTATGAATATACACAATAAGAGATAGATATTGAAAGAATGAGAAAAAGGTCTCATGGAACTTTAAAAAGGTTTATCTACCGTATTTTTCTATAAATTTTCAAAGCAAATGGTGAAATAATTAATCAAACTATGCTAATTAATTGCCAATTGACGTGAAAAAAGGCCAAACTAATTTTAAAAAAAATAAAACTTAACGATATAGCACAAGGAACACATATAATTATTAATTAAGAAGCAGGGAATACATGCTTAGGTTACATAAATAAAACAATACATGGCTTGTTTAATTTTTGAGTCTAAAATTAAAGCACAGCCACACTAAGGTCTTCAAACAAGAAAACGGGAAAAAGAAACATGCTCATATCCATGAGCAAGTCAATCTGCAGACTGCAATGATATCATACATATGCAGGTAATTAGTTAAAAAAACCAAATAATTATCTATGAAAGTAAAAAATATTAAATAAAATTATATATTATACAATAATGTGTTTACCTCTTACACTATCCGAGGAGTTGACATAACTTTTGAATTTTGATTGGAATTTGAGCTTGGCCATGGGGTCATCACATTTCAAACTATCCCACCAATTTTGTTGTCCTCGGATAAGTGTCAACTTAAGTTTGGTAGAGTTCAAATCATAATGGTAACTTTTCCAACTTTGGACAACTATCTATAACAATGGATTTGAGGGAAGGAAAACGTAAGGGTACCTTGTGGATGCTCTCAAGTATTGGTCAGTTCTGCAAAATCAGCTCGACAAGAGAAGAGAATACAAGAGAAGAATCCACATTCTCATCTTTTATTGCTTCTTCCTCTTTTATCACTTCATCCATTGATTCACATTCACAAATCTTAAGCCGTTGAAGGCGTGGAGCATACTTGAGCCATGTCACATGAGTTGCTTTTGGACAACTATCTATGAGAACATATTTGAGGAAAGGAAAAAGTAAGGGTGCCCTGTGAATGCTCTTAAGTACTGGTAAGTTCTGCAAAATCATCTCGACAAGATGAGGGAATACAAGAGAAGAATCCACATTCTCATCCTTTATTGCTTCTTCCTCTTTTATCACTTCTTCCAATGATTCACATTCACAAATCTGAAGTCGTTGAAGGAGTGGAGCATACTTGAGCCATGTCACATGAGTTACTTCACACAAATAAATTTCCACCATTCGGAGCTTGGCTAGCCAACATGTTTCATGCGTAAAAGGATATTGATCGCTTCTAATATTCAACCTTGACAAAACAATTTGTTGTAGCTTCTTTAATCCTGACATGGACCCAAATGATAATAAAGGCTTCTCATTCGGGTAGTTGAGACAAAAAGTAGAAAGGTAGTATAAGCAACTTTGCAATTTGTTTGACTTCGATAATTTGTTTAGGCTATCTCTACTCATGATATTTATCCATAGTTCCTCAATATTTGGTAGGCACTCCAGCTCTTCTAAAATTCTTCTCTCTTTTAATGGGCTTATCAAGATGCCAGGAAGTTTAAACACTCTCAATTGTTGAAGACTTGATAGCACTCCCAATGGAATCTCCAATCCCGAGAAACAAGAGTCCGATATAGTAGCTTGAAAGCTCAGAAATTTTAAATTTGTCAAGGACTGCAAGCTGATCCAAAGCTCTGCTTCTCGGGAAATCCATCCATGATATGAAAAAAGATATTCCATAGAAGTTAAACCCCCAATGTCTACAAATTCTTGTCCAATGACATGTAGTTCCAAGACTTTTAATCTCTTCATGTATTTAATATCTTCCAGCTGACGTTGTATCTCTTTCAATAAAACTAGTGTTGTGATGTTTGTAGGATCTGTACTTTTTTGTGATTCCCAGTCATTTGTGATCGAAATCCTCTTCACAAGTTCCATATCATCATGATCTTCTCGTAATAACCACAATGCCATGTCACGAATCATATCATGCATTTTAACTGTACGAGATACAAAAAAATCATCTTCAACGCTTTCTAGCAAGCACGAAAGCTTCAACTTTTCAATAACAAACTCACCATGACCACGCATATCTTGAACACTCATTGTCATATCTTTACAGAGAAATTTCTCCCACATCCATTTATCGATGATATCGGAGACTAGAATCTCATAATCTTTTGGGTATAATGCATAGTATAAGAAACATCGTTTTTGTATCGCATCCAATCTATCATAGCTATATTTGAGGATAGAGAATACTTTTTGCTCCAAAGCTGGCGCAGTCAACAAAGAACCTGTTAAGTTCTTTATTGAATGTTCCCAAGCTTCAACACTCTTCACTCCAGCCATGCTACTTCCTAGTACAATCAATGCAAGGGGTAACCCTTTACATTCCTTTGCCATCTTTTCTGCTAGCCTTGGAATGTTTGGGTGTGATTTTAGAGTTTCTTCACCAACTTTCATACAAAACAACTCAAGTGCTTCTTTCTCTGTTAAAATTTCGACCTTGAATTTTTTTTGAACTTGCATTTTTGCCCACACATTTTCTAATCGTGTTGTTAATAACACTTTAGATTGAAAATTAGTATTGTTTGGATGCGGCACTCCCACTAATTTCAAGTCCAACTGATCTCATATGTCATCCAATAATAAGACAAATTTCTTTTCTTTAAGGACTCCATATAGCTTTGCTGCTTTATCACTGCATTTTTTCCAAATGTCATCCCCGATCCTTATAAATTTTCTAATAGTATCCATAATACTATCCAAGTTGGGCTCTTTTGACACCACCACCCACATTACAAAATTAAATCCTAGCCTTCCTTTCCCAAGTTCATTGTTGATCTTCTTTAGAAGGGTAGTCTTCCCTACCCCACCCATCCCATATAAACCAATGATGCCGACATTCTCTTCTTCAATACTCTTCCATACCTTGTTAAACATCAAATCTAATCCGACTACTTCATCCAGAGGCATTTCAATTTGCTTGGGTGGTCTTCTATGAGAAATTTTGAAATTTTCACTATATATTTTCCCCTCTGCTGCTAAATTATCTACATTTTTGAACATCTTAGAAGCTTTCTTTCCTAGCTTGTAGCTTGACTTACAATTCTTGGGGCAACATCTACTTAGGCATTTGTCTTGAATTTCTTGGCTTGGACTTCAATATTATTGTTATTCGTGTTAAATATACATTATTATTATTATTTTTTTCATGGAGCATCTTATACTAAACATACTTCCCTATCAATATTCAACGAGCATGAGAAAAATTTTCCGATAAATTCTTTAATCCTAAAGGCATTTTCTCTCTCTAATGATCAGCTTTCGAGATCTAACTTACCTAAACTTTTTTATATCTAAAACCATTGGTAGAAAAATGGAAGTTGATATAGATATATGTAGAGCCATCAAAACGGGCCGAGCCCTGCAAGCCCTTTTTTTGTAGCTTTTTTCTTTTTTTCTTTTTAAATTTATTAATTTATATATATTTTGTATTTGTTATAAAGTTATTTATCCATTTAATTACATATATATAATAACTATACTCTAATTTTATGATTTGGTTTATTATTTGTTGCAAATAAAGATTATGGATGTGTTCATGATGCGGGAGAAGAAATTCATAATATGCTTTTTTATGTTTTATGTGAGTTATTTGTGAAGATAGTTTGCTTTTGATTATAAATTAGTGATTGTAGTTATTTATTGGATGATTCGTGTTATAATTTACTAATTATATTTCTTTAAAAAAGCGAAGGAAAAATAATTAAAATTTGAAATAGTAATTTCGGGGCCTGCATGGGCCATTTTTGTGCTCTCGGGCCGGCTTTGAAAAACATGTGTTTTTCTTAGTCAAGACCACGGAGGGCTGCTCTGTTAGGCCCTGGGCCTTCACGGGCCAGCCTTGGAGGGTCGGGCCGGCCCTGATTAACAGCTCTAGATATATGTGTGTGAACTAATCAATTGTTAGAAATCATATCCGGCCCTAATATTAGGCTGAACTAGACAATAGATATAATCATTTGTGCAACCTATGTTCTTATAAGCTCTTCTAGTACCTAAACCCAAAACCTTATGGCTGAATGATATTAATTGGAGAGAAAATTAAATATTGTAATTTTTTAAGAAGACTAAACACTAAAATATAAATTTAAAAATACGACTTGTCCTTAGTTAAACCTCCTATATTCCCTCTCACCACATCGTAATCCTAAATCCTTAACCTCAGACCCTAAATTACCTAGAAAATCTAAGCTAAAAAAAAAAACTATTGTTCCTTAAGCGGAAGACCCATAAAGCTGTCAAAACGTCTTTGTTGGACACTTTGTTTGTATCTTTTGATAATTATCTAAGGTTTAAACTTTGTAGTCATTGATTTTCTTCTCTAACGGCCTATTTGGTTGGCGGGGAGGGATGGAAGGGGAGGAAAAATAAACTCTCCCTCATTTGGTTTGAAATTTAGGAAGGGAGAGGACCTCAAAGCTTCCATTTCCTCCCTCCAACACCTCTATTTTGGCTCCCCTCCAAACTGGGGGATTTTGGAGAGGAGCCAAAATGTGGTGACCACTTGACCCTTATAACTTATGTGATATTTTAATAATGCATATGATGAAAAATAAAAATATTGTCATTATTAAAATATTTTATTATAAAATAAAATATATTATTTACAAAACTATGATAATTAAAAATATATTATTAAAAAATAATTTAATATAAAAATTATATCTTTAAGAATAAAAAATTATTATAATTATAAAATATGCTCATACAAATTTAAATAAAATATATTATTATAATTAAGAAATATTATTTTTAAAATTAAATTAATTTGAATAAAAATTATATTTTAAAAAATAAAAAAATATTATTATAAAATTGATTTAAAGTAAAAATAAATTTCCATAAATAAAAATATTATAATTTTTAAATTTGTTAATATAATTTTAAATAAAAATATCATCATAATGAAAATATATTACTTTTATAATAAAATATATTATATGTAATTATTTCAAAATAAAAATATGTTATATAAAATAAAAAATACTATTACAGTTTAAAAATATTATTATACAATTAATTTGAAAAAATTATATATAATTATATTTATTATAAATAAAATTGTTATTATATTAATTAGATAAGATGTAAATTAATTTATATAACATATAAAAAAAATATAACTAAATATGTTATAGTAGAATGGTAATTGCTATCATTCCTCCCCTCCCATCCTATCTTAAATCAAACCAGGAATAATTAAAAATCCTTAAACCAAACAGACCTTAGGCATTTACTTAAGCATTTGTCTTGAATTTCTTTGGCTCCTTGGACTTCAAAATCTTATACTAAACATACTTTCCAATCAATTTTCAACGAGCATGAGAAAAATTTCTAATAAATTCTTTAACCCTAAAGGCACTTTCTCTCCCAAATGAGTTTGTAAGACCTAACTTACCAAAACTTTTTCATATCTAAAAACATTGGGAGAAAAATGGAATTTGAGATATATATCTATATTAATCATTTGTTAGAAATCATATCCAGCCCTAATATTAGGCTGAACTAGACAAAAGATATATTCATTTGTACAATCTATGTTCTTATAAGCTCTTCCAGTACCTAAACCCAAAACCTTATGGCTGAATGATATTAACTGGAGAGAACATCAAATATTGTAATTATTTAAGAAGACTAATCACTAAAATATAAATTTAATGTCCTTAGTTAAACCTCCTATATTCCCTCTCATCAAATCATAATCCTAAATCCTTAAGCTTAAACCCTAAGCTAAGTACGCAGAGAGTCTGACCTCCAAAAAAAAAAAAAAAAAGTCATTCCTTGAGCATAAGACCAATAAATTGTCAAAACTTCTTTGTTGGACGCCAGTTTGTATCTTTTGATAATTATCTAGGGTTTTTGTAATTGCTGATTTTCCTCCCCTTCAACACCTCTATTTTGTCTCCCCTCCAAATTGGGGGCTTTTGGAGGGAAGCCAAAATTTTGGAATACTTTACCCATATAATTTATGTGATATTCCAATAATGCTTATAATGAAAAATGTTATGATAAATAAAAATATTATCATTATTAAAATATTTTATTGTAAAATAAAAATATATTATTATACAAAAGTATCATAATTAAAAATATATTACTTTTATAATAAAATATATTATATGAAATTAGTTTTAAATGAAAATATGTAATTATAATAATAATAAAAATACTATTATAGTTAAAAAATATATATTATTGTACAATTAATTTGAAACAAATATATATTATTATATTTATTATAAATAAAATTTTATTATATTAATTAGATGATATGTAAATTAGTTTATATAAAATATAAATAAAAAATATAACTAAATATGTTAGGGTTATGTTAGGGTAGAATGATACATTGCTATCATTTCTCCCCTCCGATCCTATCTTAAATCAAACAATGAATAAATTAAAAATCCTTCACCTCTTACCCATTCCATCCTTCTCCTCGCCTCATCCCCTCCCTTTAAACCAAACAGACCTTAGGCTTCTTTGCATATGAGATGGCACAATGTGTGGTCCCAACTCAGGACTATGAAACGTGAGATGTGGTTAGGGAATATAAGTTTATTAAGTAACCTAATAAGCTAATTGTTTGAATTCTCTCCAATTTTAATAATTTTAATTATAGATTTAAAAATATTTAAATAATATGCGTATAAATATAATATTAAAATATAGGAATAAGGTATAATTTTAGCAACGAAGTTTTTCGCTATGAGCTTTCGATACAATTAAGTTTTGAATGTGTAAAAGTAGACACGATCTTTTAACAACGGAAAATTTTTAGCAATTCCATTAATGGCTCAAACGTCCTATAAAGTAGAAGGGAGAACAAGTGGGTTCCACATAAAAAAGAGATGGAAGTCTAAGCTAATTTAACGGAATTGTTAAAATTGCTCCGATTTTTAAGAAACGGTGTTTACTTTTACACTCTTCAAAACTTGATTATGCTATATGCTCATGGTAAAAAGCTTTGTTGCTAAAATTACACCTTAACCTTAAAACATTACAAAAATATAAAATAAAAATTAACAAATTATATTTTTCAATTTATCCCTTCTTTTATTAAATTCATAACTCATTAGTTTATTTGTATGAGTTTAAACATTAAAAAAATTGAATAAAATACATTAACGACCTTCTGTTTTACATAAATTATAGTAACCCTCCCCCTATTTTTGAAAACGTACTATATAAACTTTCACTAAAACTAAAATATATGTTATGCAAACCTGCTTCATATATTTCAATTTTCATTATATATCCAACCAAAAGGTAGTTTTTGAACCCGAATCTATTACCATATCAAATTAAAATCATGAAAAATTCATTTATACTTTAGTAAGAATGTTCTTGCAGCCTTATGTTGTAATGTGAATACAAATGGATTTTAGAGTTTTAACGAATGAGTTTAATTTACTCAAGGCTCTACGTTTTCTACATAATTTTCTTCTATTATTTTACTTGTTTCCTTTCTCTAATGTCCATACTATACTTTCTGAATTTTTCTGGACATGTTGATTGATGGCTTCTCAGCATGTAAAAAACACTTCAAAATTTAACTAATAATAAGAACATTTTAAAAAGATAGAACAGCTTAGATGCAAAATACCTGTTGAATGTTGTAAACTTTTTGCAGCCATCTATTGATTTCGTGTGGTATTTGCATCCCTTGTGTGTTCACAGCTTCATCAACTCTTGTCGTCAAATCCTCTTTCATGCTTTGGAGATCTTCCCATTTATCTTTCAGTGACTCCAAATTCTCTTCCAGCTTGTAAATATAATCAGCTTCTTTCTTGGCACAACCACACAGACACTTGGTAATGTCCCATATGACTCCCCGACTTGATCCATATGCCTCACAGTTATTTCCAAGCAATGTTAAGGTTTCATTCCTCCAAAACGAAACAACAAACCGTCAAGTTAGAGCGATTTCTTTTTCTGTACCAAAAAAAAAAAAAAAAAAAAAAAAAAAAAAAAAAAAAAAAAAAAAAAAAACCTGTTTACATTGCATAATCAACAGAGCTTACCTCTTTGTTCCAAGATATTACGATTTATGATCAGTTGGAGAGCTACGCATCAGTTGATCCTTTTTATAATAGGATTTTAAACAATGATGGATTGATATTTTGTTTTGGAATAAGATGGAGGTATCTTGTTCTTGCTTCAACTTTAGTTTAAGTTTTCTTTTGGTTAGGCATTGATTCTTAATTGATCTGCTTTTTCTTTCTATTCTTCTTTTTCTTTCTATTCTTTATTCTCAATTCTTTTTGTTCTTAATTGATCTGCATTGATTCTCCATGGATTTTAACCAATGCAAGTTTCCTTCTATTATTTATTTATATTAAATAATAATAATAATAATAAAAGATGTTAAGCTTTCATTCCTCCAAAGTCACACAACAAAGCGTACAAGTTAGAGCTTTTAGTTCCCAGAGATCGCCATTTATATATGCTCAGTTGGCTAGCTACACATTTTATTCAATTTATTATGGATTTTAAACAATGAGGAAATATCTTGTTCTTGCTTTAACTGTAATTTTTCTTTTGGTTAGGCGTTGATTTTAATTGATCTGCTTTTGCTTTCTATATTTTTATCCATAATTCTGATGTTAGTGAACAAGTTAGGTATCATCATTATATATGAGCATGAAGATCTTGTAAGATCATTTATGTTGACTGTAATACCCTAAAATTCCTATTTATCATAAATTATTTTAATAAATAATACATATTAAGTTGTCTCTAAATTTTGTAGATTATTAATTAGATTTTAGGCAATTTTTCCTTGGAATTAAATGAACCAAAGATTAAATCTAAGACCACATTTAAGGATCATAGGATACTATATAATTATCATAATTAAACCATGGTTCCTATATAACCAAAAAGGAGCAAGAAAATGTTATGGAAATACTTAAACAAATTAAGGGAAATTAATAAAGATTAATGAGCAATTAAGTTTTCACTAATTAAATAATTGTGTAAATCCTCATAATTAATCAAAGGGCTAATTAATGAAGAATTGGGCACTAATTTTCATGATTAGTTAAACAAATCAATAGCAAATGCAATTAAGGGTTAATTAACCCTATAAATAAGCTTAATCCTCTTGTAAATTGATTAGCCAATGAGAAATCAAAGAAATGAGCTCAATCCTTGTGAAAATTAAATAGACCAATGGGAGAATTAAGCCATGGACTAAGGGTGAAGATTAAATTTAAACAAACACAAAATCAATCCAATGGTTAGGGATCAAAGTAAGAGGATAATATAAAATTTGAGGTAATATTTAAGATATTATAATTAAATAAGCACATAGGATAATTAAAGCATGGAAGAGGATAAGATTTTGAGAAAATGGAAGAAGGTAAGAGAGAGAGGGGGCGGATTTGAGAGAGAGAGAGAGAGAGAGAGAGGGATTATAATATAATAATTAAAGAGCACATGTTAAATTAAAGAAAATAAGCTAAATCCTATGTAATTAAAATCGACCAATGAGAACCTTGTTTCCATAATTTGAGTCTTCAAGAAAACCAAATCAACATGAACCATTGATAAAGGGAAATGATCCAAGGGTTGTGGTCCTTGGACTTTTCCTATAAATAGAGGGCAACCCCCTTCACAATTCTTCACACCAACTCATACTAAAATTGGTGAGTTTAAGAGAGGAGTGAAGCAAGAAGGAGGAAGGAGTAGCAAGATTCTTCAAAAGGTAATCTCTAGCTTTTAGTTTTCTAGTCTTTAGTTTTTGTAGTTCTTAGTATAAATGTTAGTTTAATCTAGGAAATAGGAAGTAAAATTCCTACTCTCTTTTTTAGGCCTCATTGCATTGAAAGATTCCTGACGAGGTAAAAACATAGTAGGGAATAATTTTTGGGAAACAATAGATCAAAATTTGTGAGGATGGTAAAAATTTTGATTTACATGTTTTTCTAGAGTCAGTCATGTTAAAGCCATTATGTTATGAAGAAGATGAAGTCATTTAATTCTGAATTTTTTTCATGGTTAGAGTAGACATCTAGGGCTTTTCCAATATACCTAGAATGTATCATTTTGAGTTTTGTGCAGGGAGATAACAATTCTTCAAATAAGGCTACGTTTTCTGGAAAAGATCCTGGGCAGAGGTTGAAGAACGTTAAACTGGGAATGATTCACTAATGCTGGGTGCAAAAAAGTATTTTTCCTAAAAAATATACATGCTAAGGATTCCGGATAATTTTACGGAACCTCATTTCAATTTTTTTGGAATTAATTATGATTTTTCAAAGTCATCGAAAAATCTGCCTAGAAATGCTGGATCAGCGTTTTTTAGAAATAAAGGGATATAATTGGAATAACAAATCCACCAGGGGTAAAATGGTCAATAGAGGCTAAAATATATCTTAGAATATTATTTATAAAGAAATAATGCGGTGATACTATTATAGGCTATCCGAGGAAACGTACCGAACAGACAAACGTACCGCTAAACTCTACGGACTAAGGTACGTTCGCGTACTAGTAACTTTAACTCTGATGTGTCTTGTATGCTTATATATGATAGATGATTTCATAGGGTCATGGACAAGACTTGGTCTTGGGTCCTGCACCGTGGCTAAGACTCTGTCTTAGGTCACTGTTTATACATTCAGCTTTATACGGGTTATAGTCTTGATAATGTCGTCGAGTTTTCCTAGCGCTGAGGACACAAGAAGCTGTCGTGGCACTGGGTTAGTGCAAACGTGGATGACTTTACATGTGATGTGTGCTATATATTGTTGTTGTGTTGACATTACATCTGCTGTGTGCTTATGTATTGTTGAAACCTTACACCTGCTGTGTGCTATGTATTGGTTAATGCTGTAATGTTATGAATATTTGTCATACATATATTGTTTATACTTGAGCATGAGGTTAACTGTTACCTGAGGTCCAATGCGTATTGGACCTCAGTACTTACCATAGCTTTAGGATCTGGAGGATCAAGAGCCGGTGACAAGGGTAAGCAGCACTCTTGAGGACCGGCCGGAGTTTTATTTTTGGGCTGTATATTGCTAATTTTTGAATTATGGGATAAATGTACCACTACTATTATACCCAACCGGATACACCTTAGTTAATATTTTGGCACATACTTACCAGTTACTCACTCTCTTACTTGCTCCGATGCTCTACTCTGATAAAAATACATTATTCTACTTTTGAAAAATGGGGTGTTACATTTTTGGTATCAGAGCCAATTTTTGATCCTGGGACCTGTGGGTTATGGGCCCACCACGCTCCTCAAGCGTCTTTGCACTTGTCACCGGCTCTTGATCCTCTAGATCCTGAAGCTATGGTAAGTACTGAGGGAGGAAAGTATTGTTTGTTGAACTTCTCCAGAAATTGCTCCCAAGTAATGGGACAATAACGTGCTCGTAAAGTTACAGCAATGTTTCTCCACCATCTATCCACATCTCCTTCCAGCTTGTAGATTGCAAGTTAAGCTTTTCGATTTTCTGGACACTCCATGACCTCAAAGATCTAATCCTCAGATAAATCGAGCTTGCCACAGAAAACTGGTGGCTTCAGTTTATAGAATTGGGTGACCCAGTACTGCGTAGTCTCAGCCACTTTATTGGGTTGAGGCAGTACCGCCATCGCTCTATTAAGTCGAGGTGGTGACTCAGATCTATCAGACTCTTCATCTGTGCGTTCATTGTCTCGTTCGACTTCTTCCTCAGTATTTTGTTGTTCTTCCTCGGCTTGTTGCCCTTCTACTTGTCTTTCAACTCTTCTCTCCTGCCTGTTTGCACGAAGTTCATCAATCATTGCCCGTTGCTCCTGTAGCATTACCATCACTTCCTGCCAGACATGTTGGTTTGGGAAAAGTAGGTATTTCTCTTGGTTGGTTTCTGAATTTTGTGCTACCTCCATAAGGTCTAATTGCAGGGCTTGCGTCAACACAATGCTATCATTTAGGGCATACTGCAGGTATGGGGATTCGGCTTCATCATCACATTCAAGGTCTTGGATTTTGGGGTAGTCAAAGTTGTCTCCTACTGAAGAATGATTTGGTTCATCGGGTTCTCCTGGTTCAGGGTGTACTATATTCAGGGGTATGGCATGAACTGGTTCTGGGTCATAATTGGGTTTGTCAGGATATTCCAGTCCGGGGTGATATTCAGGTTCGGGAGGAGGATAGATTGGCTGAGGGTTAAGCCTACGTCCTACCATCTCAGGAATTATGGATCTCCAGGCGGTGCACCTCATCTTTCCAAAATAGTTTATATAAGGGGATTCATCTCTATCCATCTCTACAACATCACACGAGGGTTATACCAGTACTCATTTTTAAAACATGCTCTAAGTTAAAGGCTTAGAACCTAACTCAGTTAATCAAACAATTTGGCCAGGTAGGTGTCTTTGTGGTAGTCTCCCGAGTCACGGTGACTTATTGACTGAACCACAAAGACGAACCCTGCCTAGACACCAAACTGTTTTGAGTAACTTCGTTAAATTCGTGCCAGTTTGGTGTTACATTTATGGTATCAGAGCATTCATTCTGGCACGGATTTAACGAAGTTACTCCAAACAGTTTGGTGTTTAGGCAGGGTTCGTCTTTGTGGTTCAGTCAATAAGTCATTGTCAACTCGGGGAGACTCCCACAAAGACACCTACCTGGCCAAATTGTTTGATTAACTGAGTTAGGTTCTACGCCTTTAACTTAGAGCATGTTTCAAAAATGAGTAATGATATAACCCTCGTGTGATGTTGTAGAGATGGACAGAGATGAACCCCCTTATATAAACTATTTTGGAAAGATAAGGCGCACCGCCCGAAGATACGTAATTTCTAAGATGGTAGGACGTAGGTTTAACCCTCGAGCCAATCTACCCTCCTCCCGAACTCCGAATATCACCCGGACTGGAATATCCTGACGAACCCAATTATGACCCAGAACCACTTCATGCCATACCCCTAAATATATTACACCCTGAACCACCAGAACCCGATGAACCAAATCATTCTTCAGTAGGAGACAACTTTGACTACCCCCAAATCCAAGACCTTGAAAGCGATGATGAAGCAGAATCCCCATACCTGTAGTATGCCCTAAATGATAACATTGTGTTGACGCAAGCCTTGCAATTAGACCTCATGCAGGCAGCACAAAACTCAGAAACTAACCAAGAGAAATACCTACTTTTCCTAAACCGAGTCCAAGAATTCTATGTGATGAACTCACATTTCCAAATTCCTCACCCTCCCGAAGATTGGATCAGATCCACTTTGTACCATTTTCTCGGAACCCGTTTTTGGGTGGAAAAGACAAACGAACTCCTAGGGGAAGGACCTATCCAAAACGTTCATACCTACCTCTGGCGTCTCAAATGCCTTGTGTACCAGAACATGTAGTGGAAGAACGGAAGAAAGATCGGTGTTAGTAAAAGAAAGCTGTGGAAAAGAAGAGTAGTATAAGTTGTATTATAGTAGAACGACTAAAAATAGTTCGCTAGTATGTACTATTACTTCCCTAAAAACCCTGAGGAGATGTAAAATACCTGATAGATAAAGAAAGGGTCTGTAACATATAGGCTAGGTTGATGAAGTATTAGGACATAACTACTGCTGTAACATATTAACTATGTCATGAATATATATATATATATATATATATAAGTTTGCAATATGTGCTAATCATTACTTCCCTCTAATATCTACACTAGTTGTGCTTAATAAATAGAGGAAAAATTAAGGATGGAAATTATAAAAGGAGCCGGTGTTCCTAGAGGTAGAGGTAGAGGCTGAGGAAGAGGTAGACAATCTCGAATAGTACCAATACCAGAACCTGAACAACAAGGTTAGGTACCTAATCAACCAAACCAAAATGTCTAGCAGGAAGTGATGGCGATGCTACAGGAGCAACGGACAATGATTGACGAACTTCGTGCAAACAGGCAAGAGAGAAGAGTTGAAAGACAAGTAGAAGGACAACAAGCCGAGGAAGAACAACAAAATGCTAAGGAAGAAGACGAACGAGACGATGAACGCACAGATGAAAAGTCTGATAGATCTGAGTCACCACCTCGACTTAATAGAGCGATGGCGGACTGCCTCAACCCAATAGAGTGGCTGAGACTACGCAGTACTGGGTCACTCAATTCTGTAAACTGAAGCCACCAGCTTTCCGTGGCAAGCTCGATTCAGCTGAGGATTGGCTAATGAGACTGGACAAGATCTTTGAGGTCATGGAGTGTCCAGAAAGTCGAAAAGCTAAACTTGCAATCTACAAGCTGGAAGGAGATGCGGATAGGTGGTGGAGAAGCATTGCTATAACTTTACGAGCATGTTATTGTCTCATTACTTGGGAGAAATTTTTGGAGAAGTTCAACGAACAATACTTTCCTCCCTCAGTACAAGTGATCAAGGAGTCAGAATTCCTCCATATCCGACAGGGTCACGAGGAGTCATTCAATGATTACTTTACTTGATTTACCAATTTGTCACGCTATTCATCATACTTAAAGCATAATGATGATGAAAGCTATAAGGCAAACATATTGATATATGGGCTTAAGCATGAGATAAGGGAAAGGCTTGTATCTCAGCAGTTTAAAGAGTTAATTCAAGCGGTGGAATCTTGCCGATTGATTGAACGAAACTTGAAGGAACTGTGCACCTCCAGGAATTTTAACAGCAGCAGTGCAAGTCGTGGTGGTTTTAGCCGTGGAAATTCCTCATAGAAGAGGAAGTCACCTTGGAACAACTTCCGAGGTGGAGGGAAGAAACCATTCCAGTCTGGACAGCGGAGTTATGCTAGAGTGCCGGAATCCCGATCGTGTATGAAATGTGGAAAGTACCACCCAGGTGCTAACTGTGAAGGGAAACAAATCTGCTTCAAATGTCAGAAGCCGGGGCACATTAGCTTGAACTGTCCTCAAAGGGCTCTAGAGATAAGGACACAAAACCCAGGCCAAGGTACTATCTCTCTTAATGGAAATCTACTTCAGGCATTGTATGATTCGGGTGCTAGTGACTCGTTTATTTCATATGATTGTTCAAATCACTTAGGTATGCATGCCTATAGATTACCTTATGATTTGATAGTAGCTACACCACTTGGCGTGAAATCTTTAGCTTCTGATGCATGTCTAAAATGTATTGCGAATGTGAATGGACAAGAGTCTAATATAGACCTTATCCGGTTACCACTTTATGACATCGACGTCATCCTCGGTCTTGATTGGCTAACGGCGAACAATGCAATGATCGATTGTGGTAATGAGAAGATATTGTTCTCACATTCACAAGGCAGAGATAAGATTGATGTGAGCCTAAATTTTCTCTCTGCTGCGGAAGTGAAAAGATGCATGAAGCACGGATGCCAAGTGTATATGGTTTTCTTCTCAATCAAGGCGGAAACCGAACCTTCACTCGAAGACATCTCAGTCGCGAATGAATTCCCTGATGTGTTCCCAGAATATCTCATTGAATTACCGCCAGAAAGGGAAGTCGAATTCGCCATTGAGTTGATGCCTGGCACGGGGTCAATATCAAAAGCGCCATATCGAATGGCACCGAACAAGATGCAAGAGTTGAAGAAGCAACTTGAAGAACTGCTGGAGAAAGAGTTTATGCAACCCAGTGTGCCACCATGGGGAGCCTAATGAGCACAATTCGTACCATGTTTTCCCTATACTTATTGACTGAATTAAATGTTAAATACAAGCTTAACTGCAGATAATCTAAGCAAAAAGGCATACATTCATGGTATAAGGACTAAAGAGGAGAAATCATTTGCATGTGCTAAGAATGGAACAGTTTACATTATTTTAAAGGGAAATCGTATAGCAGGGCTGATACGATGCTATAGCATTCTGACAGCGATTCGAAGTGCAATACAAGGCATCCCGAATGCTATAGCAAAGTAAAGGATGCAATGCTATGCGGCATATTTTCTGACTGTTTACCCAAATGATTTTAGGAATAAATAAAGGGCAATATTGACAGATAGGTTGCTGATATAATGGAATAGAAGATGCGGAGGATCAGAACCAAAAGATTTGGAGAATCCTGTAGAATCAACATAAGAAATCTACTTGGATTAAGAGATATGACAGATCCTGATGGATTAGGAAAGGCCCAGCTCGCTGTAGCTTACGCCGCAAGAAAAGTCTGATTATAAAAGGAAATAGCAGCGCCAACCCTAACAGAGTCGGAGAGCCCTAGAATAAGATTCTAACTTTCGGCAGACTCAAGAGAAGAGTGAGAGAGCTCACAAAAGCAAGAGATTTCCAGACAACCCAGCATCCTTCCCTGCAGTAAGACGGAACGAAGAAGACGTGGAGTGGTGACGTGACAAGACCTCGACCACGTCGTCAGAAATTCCATCAAGCTTTCTGTTTTCCTTTCTTTTTATCTTTGTTTTCTCGATCATGGGTCATTCTGTTAGTGTCTGTTTTGTGCGTCCCTCGTCAACATCATGAACTGAACTTTATATGGCTGGACGAGGATGAATCTTTAAGTGTTGAATGAACCCAGTTGTAGTTTCTTAATTCAATAAATTTGGTTTGCGTATCGGTGTTCTAATTACTAGTCGGTTAACGGAAGTTAAGGGCTACATTTGTGGCCTCAGCTTACTGGCAAGGAGTTTGGATTAGACCTTTGAAAAATAGTGTTTGCTAGGCGGCCCGTGCACGGCTAGACCTATTATTGTAGGCTTCAGGAATGGGTCTACCTCTCATAACCATAACACCCTGAGCGTAGCACGGATCTTCTGACTAGAAAGTTGCCATAGGAATATGGAAGGAGTATAGTTAGCATCATAAGTATCGAACGCGGAAGCTTCGGTAGACTATAGAGGTGGGTTAACCAAATAGCTTTGCAAATGGTAGCTATGTTGTAGCAATTGCGGAAGCTGTACAGTCTAGATGCTATAGCATTGGGTAGAGCAACTGGGGGAGTGATGCACTTAAGGATGAGTCTGAGTCCAGCCTAACTTCTCACTGATATCTTCTCTCGTTATAGTTATTTTGTTTACGTTTGCTAGTAGCATAAGCACACAACCCTCACAACCATTATATTTACTTCATGCTTTCACAACTTGTCATAGCAATTGCGCGTCACTCCTCGGTATCTCAGTCTCTGTGGGACGATACTCTACTTACTCTTTATTACTTGTTCAACTGGTTCACTTGCCATTAAGGAATTCGACCAACAATAACACATTTTATACTAGTGAATAATATATTATCCTTTCAATATTGGAGATCCTCCTTGGCTTCTAAAATTTATTCCAGTGAGATTCTTGTTGAATATTATATTTAGAAGATTTATCTTGGTCTGTTAGAGTGTGAGAGTGAGATACTTGTCTCATTCCCTAATAGAATTATCTTCCTCTTTTTCATTTGTCTTCCGTTTTTTATACTTCCAGATTTAAGGACTAATAGTCGGTATCAAAGCACCTATTGATAACACTTAGCACCCTACATGAACAACTACAGAACACCAACAGTGAGCACAAAACATGTGAAGTTGATGGGCTCGATAAGTTTTGGAACCAAGCATACCAAAGAAGAGCAAAGCCCACAGTTAGAAGGGTCCAGAGGACCACCTGTTGAGGACGTTGTGGAACCTCTGACACTAGCAGAGTAGTGGGGGTGTGTATAAGAGAGGCAGGGAGGACTGAGAGAGGGTATGCAGAAAGAGAGTGGTAAGGGAGGGAACCTGGTCTCTCAAATATGCCAGGAGGGGAACTAATGTTTCATTGAGTGTGTTTATTTCTTGTTTCTGTTTCATTTCAATTGTCTTAGGAGCATTGTAATTCCTTCAAGAGTTCTTCAGGAACAGAGTAATATCAGAACGTGTGATATTTTCAATTAATTTCTTGACGTTCCTATCAACTTGGTATCAGATCGTCAGTTGATCAGGGCATGGTTACACGGATGGAGGGGAGAGTAGACCAGTTGGAGAGTGTAGTCGGTGAAGTGCAGAAGAATCGGCCGAGACGACAGACCGTCTTACTGCAATCGAAATTTCTTTAACTCAGATTCTGGAACAATTACGCCAAGGCAGGACACCTCCGCCAACACCTCCTCCGAGAGGAAACAACAATGGAAGTGGAGAGGCAGAGATTCCGAACGCTCATGAAGAGAGAGAACAAGAAAAGGACAAAACTGAAGAAGAGGCAATAAGCGACCCAAATAGGCACCGAAAGTTGGAACTTCCCCTGTTCGACGGTGATGATCCGATGGGCTGGATTTTTTGAGTCGAACGATACTTTGCAGTGAGTGGGGTCGGCCACCAGGATAAGTTGGACACTGCAGTTGTGGGGTTAGAGGGTAAGGCTGTGATGTGGTTCCAATGGCTAGAGGCCCGAATTCCCGTTAAAAGTTGGCCGGAACTGAAAACATAGATCATCGAACGTTTCCACTGTAAGTAGGCGGGGGATGAATACGAACAATTGATGGCATTACGGAGACGACGGGGACTCGTGGATGAGAATTTAGAGAGCATTTCGAATTGCTATCTGTGCCCTTGGAAAATGCCCCTGAAGATGTGCTAGTTGGAGCTTTCATGAATGGATTGAATGAGGAGGTGAGGTGTGATGTTAAACTCATGCATCCGCAAGGGCTTAAACAACTCATGAATTTTGCTGGGGAGGTTGAAGGCCGGAATCGAGTTAAAGAATGGTTGAGGGAGCAATGAGAGGGAAAAATAATAAGATCGCCTACAGGAACCAAGTGGATGGACTCAAAACTGACTTTCCCAAAGTTCAGTATGTGGCAACACCAGAAAAATATAGGAAAGAAATCAGTTTCGAAGCCACCGATGGGAATGAAGGGTGCCGATGAAAGCAAAGGGACGCCACCTCGCACTAACGGCAGTCCGAGCTCACAAGCTAGTGGAGTCGGGAGCAATTACTCTCGACGACGACTACCCGAGTCCGAGATTAATCGGAGCCGAGAACTGGGCCTATGTTTTCATTGTGAAGAGAAGTATGGACCTAACCATAAGTGTAAAAACAAGCAGCTGAGGATTATAATGATGGAAAAAGGGGAGGAACTTGGGGCAGATACGGATGAGGAGGCCCAAGAAGCAAGTGACGAAAGGGAAAGAGAAATGGCCTCAATGGAGTTATCCATTTCAACTGCAGTCGGGCTAAAGGGTAGTCGGACGCTCAAATTGGGGGGACATCTACATGGAGAAAAGGTGTCGGTGCTCATCGATTGTGGAGCCACCTACAATTTCATAGCCTCTCGACTTCTTGAACGGCTGAAGATACCTACTCGGAGCGTCAAACCATACGCTGTGACCTTAGGGGATGGTCGACGGATGATTTCGAACATCCAGTACCCTGATGTTCAACTCGATGTCCAAGGGTTGAGGATCCGACAAGATCTTTACCCTTTTGACCTTGGGAACGTGGATGTGGTGCTCGGTGTCGAGTGGTTGGGGTCCTTGGGTGAAACGTGTATGAACTAGAGGCAACTTTATATGAAAATCAGAGTACACGGCCAGTGGAAGAAATTATTGGGAGACCTGATGCTCTCACACTCCCACACCTCATTCAAGTCCACAAGAAAACGATTCGGGAAGTGGGAACTGGATATTTACAGGAGATGACAGTTTTGGAGGAACAAGAGCAACCGAAAACCGTCACAGGGGACCCTGATTTATTGAGGGTTCTGTGAGAATTCCCTGAGGTCTGTGAACCCAGGAAAGAACTACCTCCAAGACGAACTCAGGATCACGTCATCAACGTAAAGGAGGGGGCTCAGGCTTCAAACCTCCGTCCCTATCAGTATGGGTACGCGCAGAAAACTGAGACAAAAGAAATGGTCAGAGAGATGTTGAAGGCAGGGGTCATCCAGCCAAGCACGAGGCCATACTCCAGCTCAGTGTTGTTAGTTAAGAAGAAAGACGGGAGCTGGAGGTTCTGTGTGGATTATCGTGCACTGAATCGCATTACTATCCCTGACAAGTACCCAATTCACGCGGTGGATGAGCTGTTCGACGAATTGAGGGGCGCCTCCAGGCTTTTTTTCCAATTTGCCCCTTTTTAAATAACTATTTAACAAAATGCCCCTGTTTGGAAACTATTTAAGCATCTGCCCCTGTTTAGTCGACTAATGCCCTCATTTAGTCGACTAAAACGCGGGGCTCAATTTTTTTGAAGATCCTCACGATTTAGTCGACTAAACCTCAGTGTTTAGTCGACTAAAACGCGGGGGACCAATTTTTTTTAAAGATCCCCGCAATTTAGTCGACTAAACCTCAGTGTTTAGTCGACTAAAACGCAGGGGACCAATTTTTTTAAAGATCCCCGTGATTTAGTTGACTAAATCCTGAGGTTTAGTCGACTAAACCAGTCCAGAGGGCTTTTTTAAAAACCCAAACGCGGCTCCACAAACCCTTATCGACTAAGGGAGCCGCATAAACCTCTCCTCCTTTCGTTTTTTCACTCAAACCTTGCTAAATCCATTGGTGGGTAGCGAAGGAAGCTTGATTCTAGTGTCATTTGCATCGATTTCGGTATGTTCTCATCTCCATTTTGAATCTCCACCGTTGTTCTTGCATTTATACGAACCCCATTTGCGTTTTTTCATTTTGTGCTTTCATTGGGTGATTTTCTTGTCTATGTTTGATTGATTTGTGTATGTTTGTTATGTTCTCATCTCCATTTCGAATTTCCACTGTTGTTCTTGCGTTTATGCGAACCCCCATTTGCGTTTTGGTGTTTTGTGGTTTGATTGGGTGATTTTGTTGTGTATGTTTGATTGATTTGAGTATTTACTTAGGATTTATGGATGAAAATGAGGAATGTACATGTGAAAGTGGAAATATTTATGACCGACTTGGTTACAACTCCTACATCTTTGCTGACTGCCCGAGGGTTGAGACTCCACCCAATCCATCTCATTTTGTATCCTTGTAGACTTTGGTCTTCCCTGTGTACGTGCCAAACTTGCGTTCGGGATAACTGTGGGGCCATCTCCTTGTTGAATCAACAATTCATTGCCTATAGGGTACCAGTATGTATGGCATAGTGAATATCGGGTCAACATAATCATAATGGTTTAAATTTTCAATCTTGCATACTGCTAATACATGGTCATAGGATACCTTCTTCTTTGTGAACCTCCTACATTGACATTTGCGATTGATCAAGTCAACCCTCATTATGTCACCGGGTCATGTGTAGATTGGTTGTATGCGTCCTCAACCTCAAATAACTGTAAATCTCTATCATAGAGTCGCACACGGTACGTGACTGTCAACTGATCCATTTTCTGTATCGCTTCTTCAACTTTTTTGACACTATCCTACCTGCAGCCACATGTTTGTTAATCTCAACACGCCTTGTGATGAAATATTCGACAAGTCTACTACAAGTCATCTTCACCAATGCCGTTATCGGCAGATTACGGGCACCCCTGAGGACCTTGTTGGCATACTTGACTAGGTTAGTGGTCATGTGACCAAACCTCCGTCCATCTTCATCATAGGACCTGCACCATTTCTCCTTTGGAAGTCGATCAAACCAGGAGGCAACCTGTGGATGTGTTTTAATAAACTCTTGAAACCGCATGTCAAATAGGATCTTTGAACTCATGTACCCTGCATAGAACAGCGAAAGTAAACTCATAACAATGGAAACAAATAAATGATTACAAATATGTGCAAGAAGTACATAAAATGTGAAATTGCATACCTAGTTTCATAACTGTTTTCTTCAATTGTGTAAGTACCAGAAGCTGAACCCAAGAGGGGGTGAATTGGGTGAAGTATAAAAATTTAGATTCTATGAAAATCTTTTCTCAATTCAGTAAATTCAACTTGTATAAAAGAAATGAATTATAAACCAATTGACAAACATTCAAATGTAAATCTTTGGAAATGTAAGAGATAAGGGAGAAGAGCTTGCAAACAGATTTATCTTTGGTTCGGCCTTATCCTTGACCTACGTCCAGTCCCCAAGCCTCACTTGGGATTTTCAATCCACTATCTTTAATCTTCTTGATTACACGATCTCAGAATGAAGCAATCCTCTCTCTAGGATTCACTCCCCTTACAATCGTAATCAACACTTTTTGATTACACACTCGTACTCGAAGTAATCCTCTCACTAGGATTCACTCCCCCTTACAAGTTGTAATCAACACAATGTATATCCCACTCAAGATTCCCCAATCTTGAGTAACTCTTAAAGATAATGTGTTTACAATAATTTTCCTCTCAAAGGAATGGATAAATAATCTTTGAAGTACAAACACAATTCATTTCACTCTCTAAGCTATCTAGACAAGTAAAACAGAGTGAAAAGGATGTAGAAGCAGAGTATCAGCATTTTGGCATTGTAATCTTGTATCTCCACGTTTTTCTGCTTGAATCTGTCCTCTTTTTATAGGTAGAGAACACCATATGACCGTTTATAGCCGTTGCCCATATCAGACAAGGTTTGGGTTGAGCTTTGGTCTTCTTCTCTCTCTAGTTTATGCTTAATCCAGTGTGCGAAGTTCGAGTTGACTTCTTGACAATAGATCCGTTGGAATGGCGAGTTCTTTGGATGTGGAAAGAGACATTAATCACTTGCAAACGTGTGCGGAGGATTACCCAAAAGTATGCAACTTTTCGGGTTTTGCTTTTAAAGTCGACGTCACTTTTGCTTTTGCTTTAAACCTTCAATAAACACTCTCTAATTTATCGAAACTCACCAATAAAGTGGTTAAACATATATAGGAACATTAGAGATTAATCATAGGAAGTATTAAGATCAAACAAGAAGGTTTCACGATTCGTAGAATTTGAATTTTTGAATCGGCGATGCAAACCGAGGTTTGTTTTTCCAAACTCGAGTTTGCGAACATTAAAAATGAAGTTTCGGCTTACATGCGAACCAAACACGAGGTTTGCGTAGAGAACGAGGTTTGTAAAATATGTTTGAGGTTTAAAATCTATGTTCGGGATCGAACTCGAGCTTGCATGTCGAACTCGAGTTCGGACTTTTTGTCGAGGAAACCATCGGGGTTCACCTAAAAATATATTTTGCTCAAGGCTTAGACTCGAGCCTATAAGTGAGCATGCTCGAGTTTACCACTTGTTCATGACAAAATAAGTTATAATGTTTAAAACATGAGCTGGAGGTTCCCTGGACAAACTCTAGAGTTCTCTTGTGTTGAAAAATCATTTTGCTCTCGAAAGGCATGAACTCGAGTTCTCATATGTGAACTCGAGTTCACCTACTTAAGTGAACTCAAGGAGTGCTTTTGGTCCGAGGCAAACCGGAGGTTTAAACAATGTGTCTCGGAGTTTGTCCATTGGAAAAATGATGAAGGCTTTACGCGACACGAACTCGAGTTCATAAGCTTGAACTCGAGTTTGCTCAACTTAGGAAACTTCGGGAAAACTTTTGACTTGAAACAAAACGAGGTTCATTGAGGCAAACCGGAGGTTCATCAAAATCTCATTTGAAAATTTCTTCCCGGAGAGGTAAGCTCGAGTTCATCATTATGAACTCGAGTTCACATATTTGTAAACTCATTGAAAGCATTCTGCGGAGGTGTGAACTTGAGGTTTGGAAAAATGAAGTCACGAGTTCGAAATGTTTTTAACTCTAAATGCTCTCGACTCTCATGAACTCGAGTTCATACTTATGGGCTCGAGTTCATCCAAGACTTACATAAATAAACCTTTGGTCATGTCTCAGGTTCAAACGTTGAACCGGCAAGTTTGGCTTTCTCTGTGAGCAACGAACTCGAGTTCGCTGTCTAGGCTCGAGTTCGACACTTACAGAATATTTTTGAAATGAAATTTGCAAGCTTCAAAGCTTATTTTAACTTGCCAAAAATATTCAAACCTGTTTGCAATTGTCAGTTATCATCAAAACACATAGAGAACTAACATTCTCCCCCTTTTTGATGATGACAACACTTGCAAACAATCATTTTCCTTAAGAATATGGTTTTGTTCATTTGTGCACCTTTGAAAATTTGGAAAAAGAGCTGACCCTTGATTTGTTCCTTTTTCAAAAACTTAGTTGGTTATTTCTTTCAATAAAACACTTTTGAAACTGGATTTCTTAGTACCAAAAAGTTTGATTTCTTTGTCCATAAAGGTATTGCAATCGAATTTGAACAATGGAATTTGAAGGCACAAAGCAATCTTGATTCGGAAGAAGAATATCAGAATGTTAGAAAGAGTTTCAAAAGCAAATATGAAAAACGAAAGACAAGAGTTTCGAAAGAAAATATACAAAGCAACAAAATGAACTTAAAGAAAATAAGATCTCCTCTTCATTCTTCTCCCCCTTTGTCATCAGCAAGCAAGGGATTAGGCAGAGTGGACTCAGGCTGAGGTTCAGAGGGTTGAGTTTCAGGAGCAATGGTGGTGACTGGTATGGCTCGAATGGGCTCAGGTATAGGAGCTTGTTCAGAAACAGGTACAGAGGCAGAAGGTTGAGAGCTTGTGACAGGTTCAGAAATATTGACAGGATCAGCTGAGGTTGTTTCAGGAGCAGCAGTAGTGCCCAAACCACTTGATTGATTCTTGAGAAGCTGATCCATTTTATCATTGAGACTCATCATTGAAACCAAAAGAGTGGAGATGCTCACTGAATGTTCTCCAATTTGACCACTGAGATCCTGGACTTTCTTCTCCAACTTTTTTCGCCCTCTCTTGAGTTCTTCCCGGCCAATGTTGAAACCTTCCCGAGTGTCTACCAGCATTATTGTGACCTCGGTTACTTCAACCACTAACCTATTTACTTCAGCTTCTACCCTCTCAGTTAGATCTGATACAGCCTTATCAACAATTTCTTTTACTCTTGCATCAAAATCAGCTGGCAAATTTGACTGAGGAGGAGCACTCTGAGCTTCCTGTGCTCGAGAGTATGTACCTCTGGATCTAGCTGGTCTTGATCTGAGTGGAGCCCTTGATTGTCCAGAACCTTCCTCTAAATCAATTCCCATTAGATTTAGGATATGCATTAAATTCGGGAGGTTTTGTGGGAGTTTCATTGGCGAGCACAGGCCAAAGCTTTTCATGAAACAAGATTGCGAGATAAGACTTGGAAAGGGAATCTGAGAGGATTGTCTTGAGGAGAAGGCAAACTTAAACATCTCTTGAAAAATCCAGTACCCCACATTATGTTCTTTCTCATCCAAGATTGAAGCAAAGATGGGATAATCCTTCTTTGCAATGTGGGTAAAATTTCCACCTTTTTGTAAAAGGTTTCTGGTGTAGATATACCAGATGGCTCTATTCCTAGGAGGCATAGAGGCAGGTTTGAAGTCAAGAATGTTCATCTTGTTAGGAATTGGCTCATTAGGTCTCAAAGAAGGCAAAATTTCTGTTGAGTATAGGCGAGTTCGTCGAGAAGGGGGATTGGCAATTTGTAATATAGAATTGAGGTAGGATGGGGAAATTGTAATCTTTTGTCCTCTAACTTTAGTGGTTATCCTTTCTTCCACTAGCTTTCCCTTATTGTCCAACACATTATCGATTGCATATGAAAATAGAAAACCTTCACAAGGGTTGGACATGTATGGAACTCTAATGGATATTAGGGATTCAAATTGCTTAAGAGGAGACAGGTCTAGATTACATTCTTCTTTTACTCTAGCCAAATCAACCCTGCATAACGGGACGAAGGATCTATCATCAAATTTCTCTTTAAATTTTTCTCTTTCTTCACTAGACATCCTACATGGCTCTTCGTAAAATCCTCTAGGCATTCTCTTATGATTATAAATTTCTAAGATAGCAGGAATGTCCGGAGATACCTCGGGTGCAGAATTCTCGGAACATGTGAGGTCAAGGAATTTTCGGGTTCAGTGGAGAGATATGAGGTTGTTGGGATTTCTTCTTCTTTTTGGATTGAGGGGTTTCGAGTTGCTTCTTGAGAAGGCGATGGACTTCCTTGAGTTGCTCTCTTCATTCGGGGCTTGTGTCTTGGTCTAGGAGAATCGGACTCCTCGAGGTGACCTAGCTTGCTCGGTGAAGAAGCGAAGGTTGGGCAGATTTCTTTGATTTCTTCTTCGTTTCCCAACGGAAGGGTGCGTAACCTCGGGTTCTTTTCTTTTTCCTGTTCTTGGTTCATTGATCGATTGGGCACCTCGGGTTCTTTCCCAATTTCAATTCCTTTCTGTTTGAATGGAGTTGCATTCTTCTTGAGAGCTTCTTTCCGTCTCCTATACTCCATTTCTCTTCTTCTAAGTAAGGTAGATGGTGGATTTGAGGCAACACCAGGAATTTCTTTGTCAATTCCAAATCTGAATCGGTCAGGTCGAGTTTTGACTCTCACAGGTCGACCTAATTGATTCTGAGGAGTGGATTGAGTCTGATGTTGGTCGGATTGTTGAGAATTTGTGGTTACAGATTGTTTTAAGGGCATTATCTGAGAGTTTCGTCGAGAGAGATGAGAGAACTTGAAGGGGAATAGGGTTATGCTCGAGGATAGTGGGAGGTGAAGAGGTGCAATCGGGTTTTTATTAAAAATGAAACCGCGATGAACTCGAGTTTACAAGTGTATGCTCGAGCTCGTGTAAAATTGTACTAACCTGGACTTCAAGAGTGTATGTGTAAACCCTTGAAACTCATTGATGAACTCGAGCTTAATACTTACGAGCTCGAGTTCGTGAAATCCCTCGAGCTTGGTTCCTCTCGTATCCCGTGAACTCGAGTTTGTTATTGTAGGCTCGAGTTCGTGCATCTTGTAACTACTAGGATTTCTTTCGTTCGAGCTGAACTCGAGGTTGTTCATTAATGGGCTCGAGTTTGGCTTTCCTCGAAGTCATATTTCTTCTCTGGTTGTCTCGAGCTCGAGTTCATAAACGCAGCTCGAGTTCGCACTTCTTGACAAAGCAAATTAAAACAAGATAAACATCCCGCAAAAGATATATCTAGATTCTCCAATGCTTAAGTTAGTATTCAGTTAATCATTAAACACATAACTAACATTAAGTGGAGGCAATTTACAATCCATTGGAATTAATCATTCCCAATTTCTTCTCTTCAAACTGAATTGCTCCTAGATGAATGTATTTCATTTAATCAAGAAGTATATCACAAGTAGTCTTATCTAATTGATTCATAGCACTGAACATACAGATAAGAAACTAAGTGATACCAAGAAAAAAAACATTTCTCAATGACAATTTGTAAATACATTCATGTAGGAAAGTATGTCATTGATATGAGTTTTTCATAAACTTATGCAAATTGTTTCAAATCTCAAATTTTCTTTCAAATCATGATAATGCTTTATAAACCGAGATGTTGGTGATATGAAAACTCATCTTTGAACATATGCTTAGAAAGTTAATGCATATGGTGAAAGTTAACTTCCAATTTTGAAATATCATTTGAATGCAATCAATATATGCATATTTTCAAAAATATTGGAATACATTTTCACATACCAGAATCAACAACAAAATGTGACTCAAAACAAGTTTTTGAATTGTGCATTTCAGAAACTTTAAACTTAGAAAATTATGCACAAATTCACTTGTGATCCATTAGCAATCTGAAACATACTTTGAAAGTCATAAATGATTGATTGCTTAATGGAATGCAGTAGTGGACAAGTATACATTACCCAAATATAGATATTACATAAGCACAGTATAGGGTAAGGTTAGATATCACCGTAATTCCTCTTGTCCTTGTTGTAGCAGAATTGGCTGAGATGTATTGATGCAAATTCACCATCAACATCAGCCATTGTGTCTTGACTTTCTCAAGAGTTGAATAATTTCATTGTATATTTGCTCTCTTGAGAAGCTTTCCTTGATCCTACAATCTGTATATAGGCTTTTTCTCTCTTGGTATCCAATCTCGTTTGGATCCAATCGTTGTTAGCTTGTAGGAACAATATTCACATGCTCCAAGAGTACATTCAGATAATGATAATTGAGCATAATGAATTAAACATAATTTTATGCATAAAAGATGTATTTTTCAAATCAATTTACATGCATAAAGAGTTAAGCTACTGAACATTGTAAACAATATATAAATAAATCTGTCAAATAGATTTTCAATTTCAAAAATCGTTTTCAATGTTCATTCCTTAATATCCAATGCGTAAAACCTTAAAGATTGTTACTTATAGCAGCACAGGAGGTTTTACCATTGTGTACCTTTACCTTAGGTACTTGGAGGATTGGCTTTGCATACCCAATGTCTCTTTGGTGTCTGCAAAGTCTTCACAAAGGATACAGATTTCAAGTATCTCCCATTTGATACTTGAGAGATCCTTCTTTTCTTGTTCTCCTTAAGATAGTTGAATGGTACTCTGTGGTAATCCATTCTTGAGGTAGATGATACTCTTCTTGCTTGTATCCATTGCTTCCTTTGATGTTTACACCATGTAGTTCCAGCAATGGGTGCCCTGAGAGTTCTCTTGCTTGATATAGATGCTATGATCTTCTTCAATGGTGCATGAGAAACTCTTGGCTTCTTCTTCCTCTTTTCTCGTACCTTGATGTCCATTGATATTCAAATCATCCGCACACATGGAGTACTAGATGGACATTTTGGTACCCACTTATACTTAGGTCCTTGACTGTTAGCATTGGACCTTGATTGTCCTTTAGGAACCCAAACAAGATTATTTCTCACATTAGAATTTCTCCTAATATAGCATGTATGAGAAATATGCCCAGATTTTCCACAATAATTGCAAATAATAGAGTGATGCTTACTATGAACATTTTTGCAAGTATTGTCTTGGTCATTAGAGTAAAACTTCAAATAATCTTCATTTGAACATTCATTCTTCCCAATAGATTTTCCAGCATTTTGTTTCAAAACATTCTTGCTTTTCAAATCAGAATCAATGATTGGTTGAAAAACAATTTTATGCAATTGTTCAAAATCATTTTTCTTAACTACACAAGAAGAATTGGAATTGTTTACCACATGTGTATCTTGAGCTCTAGATAATGATTGATCATAATCGTCCATGAGCTCTTCTTGGGAATCCTCTTCCTCTTGTTCATCCATTGTGGATATGCAGCTTATAGTTTCAGATGAATTGTCAACACTTTCAACTTCAACACAATTGTTAGAAGCATACATAGAATCAAGAGTATCCCAGATTTCTTTAGCACTAGAGCAGAACTTGATTTTCTCAAAATCATTTTCAGTTAAAGCATCATGAAGAATTTCCATTGCTCTAATGTTCAAAGAAAACATTTTCTTTTCTTTTTTTTCGACCAATCCTTTCTTGGTTTGAAATCAAAAGCGTTTGTAAAAACATTCCACATATTAAAATCAGTTGCTTTGATAAAACTAGTCATTCTAGCTTTCCAAAACCAAAAATCAATATCTTTGAAAAACGGTGGAATGGTATAATCAAAACCTTCTGAAAATGAAGAACACCCGAAATCAGCCATTGAAACTCTTGAGACGGTTAAGTCCTTTAAACAAGAGCCTAGCTCTGATACCAAATGTAAGTACCTTTGAACCCAAGAGGGGGTGAATTGGGTGAAGTATAAAAATTTAGATTCTATGAAAATCTTTTCTCAATTCAGTAAATTCAACTTGTATAAAAGAAATGAATTATAAACCAATTGACAAACATTCAAATGTAAATGCTTTGGAAATGTAAGAGATAAGGGAGAAGAGCTTGCAAACAGATTTATACTTGGTTCGGCCTTATCCTTGACCTACGTCCGATCCCCCAAGCCTCACTTGGGATTTTCAATCCACTATCTTTAATCTTCTTGATTACACGATCAGAATCGAAGCAATCCTCTCTCTAGGATTCACTCCCCCTTACAATCTGTAATCAACACACCGCTTGATTACACACTCGTACTCAAGTAATCCTCTCACTAGGATTCACTCCCCTTACAAGTTGTAATCAACACAATGTATATCCCACTCAAGATTCCCCAATCTTGAGTAACTCTCGAAAGATAATGTGTTTACAATAATTTTCCTCTCAAAGGAATGGATAAATAATCACTGAAGTACAAACACAATTCATTTCACTCTCTAAGCTATCTAGACAAGTAAAACAGAGTGAAAAGGATGTAGAAGCGAGTATCAGCATTTTGGCATTGTAATCTTGTATCTCCACGTTTTTTCGCTTGAATCGTCCTCTTTTTATAGGTAGAGAACACCATATGACCGTTTATAGCCGTTGCCCATATCGACAAGGTTTGGGTTGAGCTTTGGTCTTCTTCTCTCTCTAGTTTATGCTTAATCCAGCGTGCGAAGTTCGAGTTGACTTCTTGACAATAGATCCGTTGGAATGGCGGTTCTTTGGATGTGGAAAGCGAGACATTAATCACTTGCAAACGTGTGCGAGGGATTACCCAAAAGTATGCAACTTTTTCGGGTTTTGCTTTTAAAGTCGACGTCACTTTTGCTTTTGCTTTAAACCTTCAATAAACACTCTCTAATTTATCTGAAACTCACCAATAAAGTGGTTAAACATATATAGGAACATTAGAGATTAATCATAGGAAGTATTAAGATCAAACAAGAAGGTTTCACAGATTCGTAGAATTTGAATTTTTGAATCGCCGATGCAAACCGAGGTTTGTTTTTCCAAACTCGAGTTTTGAACATTAAAAATGAAGTTTCGCTTCATGCCAAACCAAACCCGAGGTTTGCGTAGAGAACCCGAGGTTTGTAAAATATGTTTGAGGTTTAAAATCTATGTTCGGGACTGAACTCGAGCTTGCATGTCGAACTCGAGTTCGGACTTTTGTCGAGGAAACCATCGGGGGTTCACCTAAAAATATATTTTGCTCAAGGCTTAGACTCGAGCCTATAAGTGAGCATGCTCGAGTTTACCACTTGTTCATGACAAAATAAGTTATAATGTTTAAAACATGAACTTGGAGGTTCCCTGGACAAACTCTAGAGTTCTCTTGTGTTGAAAAATCATTTTGCTCTCTCGAAAGGCATGAACTCGAGTTCTCATATGTGAACTCGAGTTCACCTACTTAAGTGAACTCAAGGAGTGCTTTTGGTCGAGGCAACCGGAGGTTTAAACAATGTGTCTCAGTTTGTCCATTGGAAAAATGATGAAGGCTTTACGCGGACACGAACTCGAGTTCATAAGCTTGAACTCGAGTTTGCTCAACTTAGGAAACTTCAGGAAAACTTTTGACTTGAAACAAACCTGAGGTTCATTGAGGCAAACCGGAGGTTCATCAAAATCTCATTTGAAAATTTCTTCCCGGAGGTAAGCTCGAGTTCATCATTATGAACTCGAGTTCACATATTT
The DNA here is from genome assembly GCA_019022655.1 of Acacia acuminata. Taxonomy (NCBI): domain Eukaryota; kingdom Viridiplantae; phylum Streptophyta; class Magnoliopsida; order Fabales; family Fabaceae; genus Acacia; species Acacia acuminata. Next base: position 2,773,736 of record JAFJYI010000045.1, read on the forward strand.
GTAAACTCATTGAAAGCATTCTCTGGAGGTGTGAACTTGAGGTTTGGAAAAATGAAGTCACGAGTTCAGAAATGTTTTTAACTCTAAATGCTCTCTGACTCTCATGAACTCGAGTTCATACTTATGGGCTCGAGTTCATCCAAGACTTACATAAATAAACCTTTGGTCATGTCTCGGGTTCAAACGTTGAAGCGGCAAGTTTGGCTTCTGTGAGCAACGAACTCGAGTTCGCTGTCTAGGCTCGAGTTCGACACTTACGTAATATTTTTGAAATGAAATTTGCAAGCTTCAAAGCTTATTTTAACTTGCCAAAAATATTCAAACCTGTTTGCAATTGTCAGTTATCATCAAAACACATAGAGAACTAACAAATTGTATATCCCTAAACTTAGTATTAAAGTTGCTCCCGACATGACGTAGGCAATACACATGATAGGCGTATGGAGGCTGCCAATTACGATGATCTTTAACCGCCTTTATGATATCAGATATCAAACAAATACCCTGCCTCTGCGTCACATGATCACGTATGAGACAAAGAAACCACCACCAATCATCATACTTCTCACCAGGAGGAACAACAGCAAAGGCAATAGGCAGGACCTTCCCATCCCCATCCTGTGAAGTTGCAATCAAAAAAGTACCTTTGTATTTTCCGTACAAGTGGGTGCCATCAACTTGTAGTATGGGCTTACAGTATTTGGAGGCTTCAATGGTCTGGTTAAATGACCAAAAAACCCTACGAAAGACGTGTTTGTCGTTATAAAAACGATGCTCGTCGAAACATTCATCTGTATCTAGCCTGAAAACAGAACCCATGTTACACTGCGTCATATATGTCAACCAATTGGGCAAGAATGCATATGATTCCTCCCAATCACCAAATAACTTCACAATGGCCTTCATTTTCGCCTTCCAAGCCTTCATGTATGTTACATTATATCCATACGGACGTTGTATCCTCTCTTGTATCAAGACCTTGGTTTTAAAGTGGATCTCCTCTTAACATACCTAATGACAACAAAGCAAATTATACATGTCTTGTCAATAACTAAACCAAATGTAACTACAAAACAAATGGAAAACCTACGATAATGGATGCACATATAACATCGAATCTAGTGTCTATGATCCCGGCGAGATTCCCGGTTTAGGCAGTGTGCTCTTGCCCCCACTTACGCACCACCCAACAATTTCCATTCTTGGGGAGAATTTCCCTCATATACCAAGGATAACTGTCAGCATGATTTCGACACTGCATCACAAACCTATTCTCATCGCTTTTTGCAACTTTGGCCGTAAGATGAGACTTCATGCAATATAATTTCACGGCATGTTGCATTTCAAACTTAGAATGAAACTACTGATACAGATATAATGGATCACCTAAATACCAACTACCTTGCCCCTCATCACCACCATACAACATGTCTATGTCATCATCACAGTATGCCCAATTAATGGAGGAATAGTACGGGCTTTCGTTCCAAAATGGCTCACTCTCAGGCCCTACATCTGTCAAGATGTTTTCTTTGTCAGAACCACTAAATAAAAATTACAAATACAAATACAAGTTTACTAACTTACCACTTCTAACCGGGTCAACACGAAGCGGTGGCATTGTTGCGGTACTCGGGTTTTGGGTTCGTGCGAGCATCAAAATCACCCTCTACATCGATTAATCCGAGTTGTCACCTAGTGGAATAAACATCTCAAATTCGTCCTCCTCATTGCTATGCATATTCTCATATTCCTCATCCTCCTCTTCCTCTTCATCCGTCAATGTTACCTGACTTAAGACTTGTGAAGGTGCAGATACACCGACAGGTCTGTCTTCTTAACCAAAATACTGTGCAGATCTTGTATGCATGGGTACGGATGATGATTCACCGATTCAAGCTCAACATATATCTCAATAAAATTTTGTGCTCTCCGATTAGCAAATGCATCTATGACACACTCTACGTCTTCATCATCACATACATCGTTACTAATGTAGTATACACTATCCTTACCCACTATAGTCTCCACTTTGGCAATTAACCGATGAATGCATTGTCTTCCATGTAGCCCCAATTTTTGATAAATTCTTTCTTTGAGCTCGTTGTACGTAATGCCCCATTTGATTTTCATCATTTTCGTTTTTCCTTCAAATTGAACACCGTCAGGACCTACAAAATGCCTCCCACTATAGTAGATTACAGTAACGTGTGTGTTTGGACTTGAACTCATCCTTCACACTAGAATTTGGGAGCTGAAAAACGAAGGGTTTCAGGTTACAAACAAAAACAAAAACTTAACAAAGTGAAACTACAAAGATTACACAACAATCATACCTTCAACTAGGTGGAATCGTATTAAACCTTGATGGGCCGCACTAAAACTGAGAAAAGAGAGAGTATTGGAAGGGGAAATGGGTGTTTAGTCGATTAGGGTTTGTGAATGTGCGATTGGGGTTTTTTTAAAACGCCTATGGACTGGTTTAGTCGACTAAACCGCGGGGATCTTTTAAAAAAATGGTCCCCACGTTTTACTCGACTAAACACTGAGATTTAGTCGACTAAATCACGGGGATCTTAAAAAAAATTGAGCCCTGTGTTTTAGTCGACTAAATGAGGGCTTTAGTCGACTAAACAGGGGCAAATGGTTAAATAGTTTCCAAACAGGGGCATTTTGTTAAATAGTTATTTAAAAAGGGGCAAATTGGAAAAAAAGCCGGCGCCACCATCTTCACTAAATTGGACCTCAAGTCTGGGTACCACCAAATACGCATCCGGGAAGGAGATGAACCCAAAACAGCCTTTCGAAACCATGATGGTCACTACAAGTTCAAGGTTATGCCTTTCGGTTTGACCAACGCCCCTTCTACCTTTCAATCTTTGATGAATGATGTATTCAGGAGTTATTTACGCAAGTTTATCCTAGTTTTTTTTATGATATTCTGGTGTATAGTCAAAACAGGGACCTCCACAAGGAACATTTGTGCAAGGCCTTGGCAATCCTCAAACAACATCAGCTCGTGATCAATCCGAAGAAGTGTGTATTCGGCCAGCCGCAGATAGAGTACTTGGGGCACATTATGACAGCTGAAGGGGTAAAAGCTAATCCCTCCAAAATCAAGGCAATGCAGCAGTGGCCTACACCGCACCTGGAGGCTCTGCGAGGATTCCTTGGGCTAACGAGATATTATCGGAAATTTGTTAAGGGGTACAGCAAGATCGCTGCACCATTGACCCAACTACTTAAAAAAGACTCATTTAAATGGGGGAAAGACGCACAGGGGGCCTTTGAGGAGATCAAGAAAGCCATGACAACTCTTCCACGGTTAGCTATGCTGGATTTCACCAAACCTTTCATCATAGAGGCCGATGCATCAGGCAAGGGGATCGGTGCGGTGTTAATGCAAGAAGGGAAGCCAATAGCTTATTTCAGTCAGAAGCTATCTGAGCGTCAATAGCAAGGATCTGTTTATGAACGAGAACTGATGGCCCTTGTGTTAGCAATTAGAAAGTGGCAACATTATTTGTAAAGTGGCAACATTATTTGTCATCTCAGCCTTTTGTGGACAAGACTGATCGGCGGGCACTTAATTACTTACTCGAACAGCAGATCATAGCTCCAGATCAGCAAAAGTGGATCACAAAGCTCATGGGGTATAAGTTTGAAATTCAATACAAGCCTGGGAAGGACAATAGAGTGGCAGACGCTTTGTCCCGGTAAGGCACTGAGGTCGAATTGAGGGCTGTGTCTCTTTGGCAATATGATGGAGTGGCAAATTTGGAAGGAGAAATTCAGGCTGATGCATACTTGAGGGAGGTAAAACAGAACTTAATCCAAGGAAAGGAAGGACCGAAGGGGTACTCTTTTGAAAGGGGAGTATTATAGAAGGAGGGATGGCTGGCATTACCTCGGGAGTCCAGCAAAGCAAGGGAACTCATTAAAGAATTCCATGACTCACCTCTAGGAGGCCACTCGGGTTACTTAAGGACATACAAACGTCAAGCAGCGGTGGTTTATTGGGTGGACATGAGAAAAGATGTGCAAAATTATGTCGCCAAGTGTGAAGTCTGCCAACGGAACAAATATGGGGCTCTACAACCAGCCAGGTTGCTTCAACCACTACCAATCCCAACCGCAACTTGGGAGGATGTCAGCATGGATTTTATAGGAGGGCTACCCAAGAGTAATCGATTCGACACTATAATGGTTGTTGTGGATCGTCTCACCAAGTATGCCCACTTCATACATTTGGCTCACCCCTATGACGCAACAGATGTCGCTCAAATGTTTGAAAAAAAAATAGTGCGTCTGCATGGTTTTCCCAGCACCATTGCGTCCGACAGGGATAATGTTTTCACCAGTCAGTTTTGGAAAGAATTATTTCATATGGCTAGAACAACGCTGAAGTTTAATTCATCTTACCATCCAGAAACAGATGGGCAGACCGAAGTAGTGAATCGGAGTTTGGAGGCTTATCTGAGGTGTGCAATCGGAAACATTCCAAAACAGTGGGCAAAAATGCTTCCATGGGCTGAGTTTTGGTATAATACTACTTTTCACAGTGCCATTAATATGACTCCTTTTAGAGCTCTCTATGGCCGAGACCCCTTCCCTACTTAAATGGAAAGACCGGCCTTCTCGCGTCCATGACGTAGATCGACAATTACAAGATCGTAATCTGATACTTGAAGAGTTAAAGACTCAGCTCGAACGTGCTCAGTTCTGCATGAAGGAACAAGCTGATAAGAATCGCAGAGAGGTGACATTTTTAGTTGGAGATCTGGTATATCTCAAACTCAGACCTTATCATTTCAAATCCTTGGCTAAACGTCCAAATGAGAAGCTCGCCCCTCGTTACTATGGGCCATATGCAATCAGCGAGTGCATTGGGAAGGTTGCTTACAGATTACAACTACCCTCCTCAGCTAAGATACACAATGTGTTTCATGTATCTCAACTCAAGAGGGCTTCTCAGATGACTGCTGAGGAACAACGACTTCCCCAAGGGCTTTCCGAGGAGCTGGAATTAATTGTAAAACCAGAAACCGTGAGGGACATCCGCAAGAATCGTGAGGGCGTTTTGCAAATTTTGATTAAATGGAAAGGGCTGCCGGAACACGACAATACATGGGAGGATGCTCTGGACATTCAGCTACAGTTTCCAGACTTTCACCTTGAGGACAAGGTGATTCTTGCAGCGGTGGGAAATGATGGGCTCGATAAGTTTTGGAACCAAGCATACCAAAGAAGAGCAAAGCCCAATAGAGCAAGCCCACAGTTAGAAAGGTCCAGAGGACCACCTGTTGAGGACGTTGTGGAACCTCTGACACTAGCAGAGTAGTAGGGGTGTGTATAAGGGAGGCAGGGAGGACTGAGAGAGGGTATGTAGAAAGAGAGTGGTAAGGGAGGGAACCTGGTCTCTCGAATATGCCAGGAGGGGAACTACTGTTTCATTGAGTGTGTTTATTTCTTGTTTCTGTTTCATTTTAATTGTCTTAGGAGCATTGTAATTCCTTCAAGAGTTCTTCAGGAACAGAGTAATATCAGAACGTGTGATATTTTCAATTAATTTCTTGACGTTCCTATCAGAAGTCAATAAGAAACATTAGACTGATCTTTGATAAAGATATATAATAGATTGTGCAGACATAAACTGGACTGTGTGAGGATCATTACAGCGCTCACAATCAACAAAATATATGTCCACAAAGAAACTTTAGATCATATGAGACCACTGTGAAATTAATGACCTGTATGATGTTCTTTTCAACTCTTGAATTACTTGGCGGATCTGGCTGTGAGTGCGTGAAGAATATATAATAGTAGGAAGTTTTGAGGCCTCACGTTGTGAAGTTGAAACGTCTACTTTGCCCTCAGAATTTTGAGTGGTCTTGACGTTCGCACCAGTTGAGAAACTGCCCAAACTCTTCCGCCAAGCTAATGTAGCACAGAAGACAAAGTGTTTTGCCAGTTCCCGTTGGACTCTCCAACAGTGCATTACATTTCTGCCAGAAAACATAATAATGTGTGTGATCAAGGCTCAAGATACAGTATGATGCTTTCGTTTGGCCAGAGATACTATGTTAATGTGACTTAAAATTAGTGATACCCGTAATGGTGAATGGAAGATGTGAAAAGAATAAATATTAGCTATGCTTTATCCAGTAGAATGCAAGGAAGACATGCGGAATGTGGACTAAAATAAACAGGAAAGCTACTGATTTTGAACGAGTCATTGTTATCGTTCAAATGGTGAACTTTGTAGCCTTTTGATTGTGCCCCTTACTTGATTGAGATCTTTGAACCATATCATCCAAATGGCCTCAAAACATCTATATTATCCCCAGGCCTTTCATTGCATTCCCTTTTCGTAAGGCATACCACAAAAATTTATTTAATAAAAAGGGTCGTCCATAACCTACTTCCTGGAGTGATTGTATGACTTTCTCCATGTAAACAAGCTGACAATCATAGGCCTCAAATGGGAATTCTACATCGATCCCCCGAATCTTGTATGTCGGCATCTCTTTGTTTCCTCTCTAAAGCATGACCTGCACAAAGTATAAGGAGACGTTACTTCGAAAGTCCTTTTTTCTACCATAAGCTTCATAACCACATTACTTAAATACATATATATATAAACAAAATTGTTGAATGAACAAGAAAGAAAATAATCAAATCAAGATTTCGGTTAGAACATTTTTTCATTTGCTTCCAATTGTACGCACTTCTCTATCTCCTAATTGCTCAAAACAAAATATTAAAACTCTAATCATAATTTATTTAAAGTTTTAGTAACATCTCATTCAGTAAGACTTTTTGTTCTCACATCATATATTTATATCTCACCCACATTTCAATTTTCCTTAAAGCAAAACCATTGTCATTTCTTTTACACTTTAGTTCTAAGAATTCACATAGTCCATTTAATAAAACTTAGGAAAAGAGAGGAGCTTTCATACATAACACCACACCCACCCTCGTATATTGAGCAGAGGAGCAGAAATAGACGAAGGAGACTCCTGAAATCACACACACAGCAGCGAAATAGGGGAAGGAAAACATAGTCCCACGCACCCACGGCAACTAGCAGAAACGCTGAAGAAGAAAAACGCAGCCAACACGCAGAACTCAACACATAGATGCGACCACAAGGAAGAGGAAGCATGATGAAATGCTCCGTCACACTCCAAGGCAGCGTCGACGTTGGTGGTCAAGGGAAACGGAGGACAAGAGGGAAGCTAGGGATTTTAATTTTGCCTCCCCTTTCCCGTGTAAAGTCGGTCAAAAATGGATGAGGACAAATATCAGTTTTGTCCCATTATGCTTTCAGGTTAAAAGTCAGATGGTATGATTTGGATTTCGGATAGCAGTGACAATATAGAAGGTTTTTTTTTTTTCTTTCTAAATGGGCTGGTGTTTAAAATAAAGTTTAAAAAGTCATTTAAGATAAAAAAAAAATGACTGAAAAGAATATGAATCTAGTTGTATATATCATTATAATTGAAGATAAAAATTTAAATTTGATAAAAAAATTAAAATTATTATTAGTTGTATAATTCATTTGAATATAATTTTCTCATTAATCTTGATATAACAATAGTCATTCATATGAAAAACCAAGATTAATGATGCTAAAACTCAATATTAAATATAAGCTAACAGAACATTAAAAGCCACCATTAGAAGCCATAAACCAATTTGGTTGACTTCTCCTCAAAAACCACTTTTTTAAAAAAAAGCCCAGTTGATTAAGATGAGATCCCAAACACCCCAAAATTTGTTTTTCCCTCTATTAAGGGTAAGTTTGGTTTGAGGGAAGGAAAGGAAGGGGAGGCGAGGCGAGGGGAGAGGGAAAAAAATGAGGGGAGGAGAAAATTGTACCAAAATTGAGTCTAGTGGGCCATACAAAGTTTTCCTCGCATCCCATTTTTTCCCTCCCCTCCCCTCCCCTTCCCCCAAACCAAACTTACCCTAACCCGTTTGGTAAAAAAAAGATTAGAGAAGGAAAGGGAAGATCCCAATCTTCCCATGGATTTTAGGTGTTTGGTAGAGAAAAGTCCGGTCGGCAAGATCTTCCGGTGAGTATTTATCTTCCCTTATTTGAGGGAAGATGCTTTCCATCAGAAAATGGAAGGAAAGCTGCAATCTTCCCAAGAAAGTGTTTTTTTGACAGATTATCCCATGAAATTCAAACTTAGCGGGAAGTTCGAACTTGGCGGAAAAGTTTAAATTTGGCGAGAAAGTTTGAATTTGGCGAATTTTTTTTTTTTTTTTTTTTTTTTTCACGAGTTCGAACTTTACAAGAATATTTTTTAAAAAAAATATATTTTAGCAAAAACATATTTTTCTTTTTTATTTTGAATTAGTTTCTTTTTAGGGTAAAATAGACATTTCCTAATTCTTTACCAACTACCACATCTTCATTTTCTTCTTACCAAACAACTCAAACCATCTTATCTCATCTTTCAAATCTTCCTTTCCATTCCTTTCCTTCCCCAAATCTTCTTTATAACAAATGAGGCCTAAGGGCCCATTTGGTACGCTGATTTCGGCAAAGGGAAAGGGAAGATTAGTGTCTTCCCACGCAGAAATCTGTTTGGCGCACCATTGTCCTGGAAAATGCCTTTCTCGCCAGCCTCCATCTTCCCACATATGTGGCAAAGTTGAATCCCTCCAAATCTGGCGGGATAGTGATTTCGTTCCCGGAAGAGTGAAATTTGGGACAAAAAAGCCCCTGTACAGTGCTTGTTGTTTATTAAAAAAAAAGACATTCGTGGGTTTAGGTGTACGAAGGGCGCGAACCTGAAATTGAAGACACTGGATTTGGAGACGCAACTCAACTTGGACGCAGGTGCAAATACAAGTAAGTTTCAATGGGTATGAGAATTGTTTGTTGTTTTATCCATTGTTGCCGATGCCCCGTGTTCATTTCTGTACATTCGTCTCTTTCTGTGTCGATGGGTATGGAGTTGTCGATGGGTATGTGAGTTTGGAGCTGAAGGTTGGTCGAATAATATGCATGTTTGTGGGTTAATGGGAGTGAGGTGATGTTAATAAAAGAGAGAGGCAGCTGGTACAGGGCATCTCTGTTAATGTCGACAATAATAAATGTGGTCATTAAAATGTGTTGTGTTATAAATGAAAGTGGTTTGTGTGTGGGTATACGCATTTAATATGAAAAATGGATTGACATTCTTATGTTTTGTATCTTAATTAGTGTCGGTTTTCTCCCCTATTTTGATATTTTATTATCTTGGATGAGTATTCTCTTTTTTAATTCAAATTTCGATATGATTTGGGTGATCGGTCTTGCTGATTTGAAATGATTCAATCCTTCGGAGTATTGCAATATATCACTCGGACATGCATGACATTTCTTGTCCGATACATGCTTTTTTTTGTTGGCCGACTCATCCAAGGTGTTCTCATTTTCGCACCAAGACCTTGCCCAACTTTGACCATCGTGGTTCGTGTGGGGAAAGGGGGTTTGTTGGTGATGAAGGAAGATCCGGGTGGGATGGAGGATGATGTGATGCTTGAAGATGATGGCCTACCGGAAACACCAAATACTGTCCTGTTGATTCGATTTCTCACGCACACGACGACATTGGTTTCACACAAATCCCTCCAAGTGAAACTTACGTCATGTCCCAGAAGAAGCTCTTTAGTTTGAACCACTCGAAGTGATGGCTGAACCTTGTCAGAAGCGAGAGATCTTGTATAGCCATATATATATAGCTCAGACGGCCTTGAAACTATCTTTTTGTGTAGCCATATATAATATAGATTGGCCTATATTCTGTAGTCTTTTGTATAGCCATATATGATGCAGGGGTGTCGTTCACTTTTTGGGACACCACTTGCCTTTTGTATGTTTAGGGCAACAAAGTGTAAACCATGTTAACTTAGTGAAAATTTAGAGTTCGAGATGGGATACACTTTGTGTCTATCATTAATGTAATTGCAAATGTTTTGTGCTGTTGTGGTCTGTCAAATATATATGCAGCAATATATATGGAATGTAAATCAGGAACAAGTTTATGAATGGCCTTGAAGGACCTTTGTTACGTCCGCATTTTATGTTTCACAGAATTTTGAGTTACTTTATGTCTTCTGTTGCTATGGTTTTATTTGCACAGGGTTAGGTATCTGGTTTAGCATAGATGTCGCCTCTGTCAATTTTTACGTTCGAACGCTTTGCATTGTTTTGCAATTACATTCGAACGTAATTAATACGTGCGAACATAAAAGTGTCATTCCCAGTTACATCATCTAAGTACGGTGATTACGTTCGAACATAGAAGTGTCGCTCGAACGTTCCCTGAAGAATATAGTTATTGTTTATTTATTTTTTAAAATTGTGTTTCCCCCCAATTTCACTAAAATTGTGTTGATATTGCTGCTATGTGTTAAGTGCTATCCATTATCTTTACTTGTGTATACCGGCAATATTTTTTCCATTGTTTTGATGTGTTTTATGTTTTTGCGTAATATTTAATGTGTTTTCCCCGATAATTGCAACTACTAAATTGATCGATATATAGTCTTTCCGGTTGTTCGATGAACACCATTGCTTGTTCATTGTCCACATTCATCCTTTGCATCCTTGTGCATGTTAACCCCATTTGTAGGGTACCTTTTATGGTTGTTGAATCCAACTTTGCCTTCCTTCTTATGCAGCAATTGAAAATTTATAAATGCCCTTGCAATTGCTTTCACCCACCTCTTCATATTGCTTGCATTTGTGTCAATTAACCATTTGACTTTTCATCCAACATTGCCTTCCTTGTTTTGAAGCATTTGAGAAGGCCAAATTTGATTATGTTATTTCATTCCATTTGTCAAATTATCTTCTCAATTAGCCATGTGACTTGTAATCCTACGTTGCCTTCACTCTTCTGAAGCATTTGAGAAGGCCAAATTTGATTATGTTCATTCATTCCATTTGTCAAAAGTTTGCCTCAATTAGCCATGTGACTTGTAATGCTACATTGCCTTCCCTGTTTTGAGGCATTTGGTAATGCCAAATTTCATTATATTCATTGCTTCAATCAGTCTAAATTGGCCATTTGAGTTTTAATCCTCTATTGCATCAATCTGTCTTTGTTTTGCATTTGTATGCATTATATTGGTTCACTATGTGATCTTCTTCTTTAAGCTGATATTTCTCAAACAAATATGCTGATATGCATCTTGTATCACTCATTCTATCTTCTTCTTCATCCTCACACGTGCATTATAACAAGGTTTTGATGAGTTAGGTTAATTAAAAGCAATCGGTTCTTTTCTCGCTTTTCGTGTGGGAATGACAAATTTCATTATATTCATCGCTTCAATCAGTTTTTCTTAACGGAGGAACTCCAATTCTTCATGGACTTCACACTTTTCGTGGTTTTTTTTTTTCTTTGTCTTTGTTTTCATTTATTTTTCCATTCTCTACGAATGCATCAACTGGGTTCAAAGGTTTGCTATTTTTTCCATTCTTCCTCTGTCACTATTTTCGCTACCGGTTTCATCGTTTACTGTTGTCACCTTCTAATTCCAATCATGTGCGTCGTCCTTCTCAACATCTTGAATCCATTCGTTGGCGCAATTCCATTTCGCATCCACGTCTACTTTCGTTTTCAATCTGCACATTGACGCCATCTGGGTTCGTCATCCTTGTGTTTTAGGGTTCGTCGTTCTCCCACTGCTAAAAAAAACAAAACCGAAATTTCCCAATTGTTTTTTTTTGTTTTTTTTAATATAGGGGCTTTTTTGGTATTTCACCTCACATTCCCATTTAACTAACACTCAATTCTTCATACCAAACAATTCATTTTCCATCAACTTAAGTTCCCTTCCCATGTCTACCAAACAGCTCAACTTTTTAATTTCCCTTTCAATCTTCCCTTCCATTCCTTTCCCTCCTTTAAATTTATTTCCCTCCTTAAATCTTCCCCGTACCAAACGGGCCCTAAGTGTTTAGCCCCTCTACCGGGTTTATTTATTTTTTATTTTTGCTGGGCAATGCCATGCCAAATAGGCTATTTATTGTAACTTGATAAGTAATTTTTTTATTCACTCGTTAAAACTTTTAAAAGTAGATTTTCAATTATGATTTAGAATATACAAAATAAGTATATAAGAGTAGATTTATCTCAACCTACATAAACAAACACATTTGGATCCAAAGAATGAACAAGCAATCATTCATTCGCTCGCTCCATTTAATGGAACTATCGATTTAAAGAAACTCATTTAGGCCCACCACGATTTCAATCTTGCCAGATGAGAGTATTTGAATTGGGTCTGAAAAATGAAATTACTCCACTAGGTGAGTATAAGGGAGAGCAGATGAGAAATGTAAGTTTTCTCCTCATTTTCTCTCAACATATGGAAAAATATTTGGGAGAAAAATGGGGTGGGTTCCACCCTCTATTTTCTTCCTCATTTTTCTTTTTTCATACTGTTTATAAATTTAGGGAAGTATGAATTTGTTGATTTTACCAATATGTTCTTTTGTTATTTTCTCTTTGTCTCATTATTTTTTTTATAAAATTTCTATCTTAATCTCATTAATTCCTAGCATCTTCTCTTCCCGTTCTGAGATTTATTCCATTGATTCACATTTGAAGTGTTATGCGTGTCTTACTTTCTACTTTTTGAGTCCCTCTCTAATCAAACATGCCCATGAAAATGGTTTTCTAATTGAAGATAATTTATAGTTACCTTGAAATTTGGACTGATTTTGTTTCTAGGCAAATCGAAGATGATGTCTTTTACGAATCTATAGTTGCAAAAACACACTATAGGTGTTTATTCTTTCAATCATCTCATATACATTCCATGTAAATTGTGCGACATTAGGGTTAAAATAATTGTAAGGACTTACCCTTTAATATTGTTGAGTCACCTAAGGGTCTGTTTGATTGGAGGGGAGGGGATGAAAGATGAGCCCCTCCCCTCATCTGGTTTGAAATTTTGGAGGGGAGCCAAAATATACCCTCCAAATCCCTTCCGTCCTTTTATTTTGGTTCCCTCCAAATTGGGGTATTTTAGAGGTAGCAGAATATATTGACTAATATGCCCCCATTAACTTTCTGATATTTCCATTGATGCCCTGACGGCGACCAAATTAAAAACACGGACTCTAGACACTTTGGTAGCGGTGAAGAAGGGATTTGTGGTGATTATCATGGACCGGAAGATGAAATCAGTTTGGGGATTGACGAAGGTCTTTGTGGCGGCCATTGGAGGAGCTGAAGGAATGTGAGGGAATGAGAGGAAATGTAGGGGGAGAGGGGAGAGAGAGTGTGTTTAGGGATGAGGATGGTGTGTCTCATGTAAGGGCAAAATGGTCAATAAGTTATTACCACCCTCCCCCTCCTAAACCAAACAAAGGATCTTTTCCCCTTCCTTTATTTCTAGCAAACCAAACAAGGTAATATACCTTCTTCTCCCTCCCCTCCCCTCAAACCAAACACACCCTAAAATTTGAGATCTCAATGCTTTAGGGAGGAGTGGATTCAGGGGTTAGGGTTAAAAGTTAATAGGAATTTGTATTTAAAAACCTTCAATTTTTTAATTATAAAAGGGCATTATGATCTTTTAACAACATTTATAAATTCCTAATCAAGCCTCATGAGAGATTTTAAAAAGTACAGCCCGATTCTCGATGTAGGTATTTCAAATGGATTTAAATGAGATTCTCCCCATTCATAAACACATTATATATTTATTAATTGGATTAATCGAAATTTTAATCAAGTTCTTTTATCTACATTAACTCAATTAATTAAACTTATGTCTCAATATAATAAAAAATATTAAATAAACAAATCTAACAAATAAAAAATTATGAAAAATGAAAAAAAAAACTCTTAGATTGTTCATAACAATTTTTTTTTAAAAAAAATATAGATATCATGAAGGGTAAATTAATAAATAAAATTTATTTTAATAAAATATTTATTTAAAAATAATTTTAGATTGTTCTTAACAGCACGTTAAGAGTTTGGATTTTATTATATGCTTTTTTGAATAGAGAGAAAATCAGTATAATTAAGGCAAAATTTGAGGGAAGTTAGATTATTTTACCATAAGAAAAATATAAGAAATACGTTTAGAATTGGCTTTAGTATTTCTTAATAAATAAATGGGTTTACACTTCTTATGTTGTATAAAAAGACGAAGATTTCTATACATATATGAAATGGTGGGACCAACATCTTTTTTATTTAAAAAATAAATAAAAAAATCAAGCATGAAAATCTTAGTATTTATGATATAAGGATACACTTCTCCTATAATATAAGAAGTGTATTTCCTATAAATAAAAGACCCATTTAATTTTGTTTTGTTACTGTGTACTTTAGGTACATTGGCCGTTGGATGAAGCTCCTATTATCATCTTATATATATTTTTTCTAGGTAAAAGAAATAAGGGAGAGACAAAATACTTATCAAAATTGTGTTTTGTCATTTTTTGGTAAAAAAAGATTTTCGGCTGAGTCTTCCATTTTTATTTGCTAAGCTTCATGTGTCCATAATTTTCAGATGAAAATAATTTCCTCTGAGCCTCCAATTAAAAATGATGTCAACAGTCCCCTTTATTAAGGTTAACTGTCAGCCAAATCGTAAAGAAGAATTAATTTTGAGTTTTGAAGAAGCATTAATATGTTCAAGTAGTTCAATGAGCTCATATTCTGACGATTTTGTTCTCACTGTAGTAATTATTCAACGGCTACATTATTCAATTGTTCCAGAATTTGTTCTAACGGCTACATTTTTCTATTATTCCAACAGCTATATAATTTAACGGTAAGGTTGTAATTTTCACCTAATGGCTCTTGATAATTAAGTTTTTAAATATATTTTTAATCCTTTTCATTTAATTTTTTTAGTGATAAATTTTGGAAAATGAATTCAATTAAATTATATTTATTTTGTAAAGAATTGACGAAATCTTGAAAATTACTTTACTAAATTTTTCATTTAATAATTTTTTTTTGCACATGTGGCTATTGAATATATTTTTTTTTTTTTTTTTGTATAAATTTTTAGATTTAACTGAATACTAATGATGGAATCATTTGGGCTGAATTAGAAAAAAGTTTCATTTAATTTCTTATTATGTTTAAGTAAATTTGTGTAAGTAAAAATTAAGGAGTTTGCTATATCAAAAAAAAGAAAAAAGGGAAAAGGAAATTAAGTAGTTTGATGAGACAGACCCTTTTGCTTTATGGGCCACGTAACGAAGGCCTAAACCCAAAATGAAATTAAGAAAAAAAGCCTTTAATTACACCGCCCTTCCGTCTTCGACAACGGGCAAATCGGATCTGTGCACAAATTTGGAAACTCTTCTCAGAGCGTCTCCTTAAATTCTGATGGAACAAGCCAAATCTCCAGTTTCTGTGTAGCCGATGGAAGAAAGGTGTCTCCTTTCAAAGGTTCCAGCTTTCACTACAAAAAAATTGACTTTCGGCGGCGACAAAAGTCGCCGCTGAAAGTCCAAAAGTCGCCACCAAAAGTGTTTCAGTGGCGACAAAAAGTCGCCGTCAAGTCGTTGCTGAAACGACTGTCGCGGATACTTTTGGCGGCGACAATTTAATGTCGCCACTGAAAGTTGACAATCAGTGGCGACAAACGTCGCCGCTGAAAGTCACAATTTTTTTTTGAAAAAAATCTTTCAGCGGCGACAAAAGTCGCCACTGAAAGTCTCAATTTTTTTAAAAAAATCTTTCAGCGGCGACAAAAGTCGCCACTGAAAGTCTCATTAAAAAAAAAAAAATCATATCTTTCCGCGGCGACTTTTGTCGCTGAAAGTCAATTTTTTTAAAAAAAATAAATTAAATGGCTATTTTTTTATATACTCTAACAAGCCTAATGCGTAAACCCTCCCATGGTCATAAGCAATTTGTCCCTATCAGTCAATAAGACCCTTAAGCCACCTGCATGTTTCAAGTTGACAAGTTTTAGTAACACCAAAAAAATTGCATGAACTATATAGCATGAACTACAAAGCATAATAGAACTTTTAAAATATTTGGCTAGATCAGAACCTTAAATTTTTTTCCAGGCTTAGCAATCTCAATTTCAGACATATGACAAAGAGGACATAGTGCCTTCAAACCACCAGGAATTTGCACAATGGCACCAAAGGAATCAACAGAAAAGAAACTTAGCCTTCACCACCATCCCTGGGTTGACATCGAATGTGTAAACACATCTCCTTCAAAAGCACTAGCCTCGGCTTTCGATACATAAACACACGACAGGATAAATGAAACATCCTAGAGTCAATATAAGTCAGTTAAAAGCATAGACGACAGGCTAAAACAGCCATCAAACACAACCACATTATATGTCCATGATTTCTTTCAATTTAACAAATAGAATAAAGATAAAACAGAAATTCATGGTTTCAGTCATATGTCTATAATTTCTCTCAATTTCTTTACTGATAATTTATAATAAGTAGAAAGACAGGTAGAGTGGCACCACCAATTACAATGTATCATATGGTAGAATGTTTTCATAAACAACCATTCCAATACGTGAACGTGACATTACAATATACGGATGAACAAATTATTTATCTGGTGGTGTACTGAGCCTGCTGTTGCTAGCTAGACCAGATTCTGCAAAAAGGCCTTCCAATGTATGTAAATGACAGCAAGCAGAGTGAAAATAAAAACAAGAAAGGTAAGAACTCACTTTAGTTCGAGGAATCATCACATTTCTAGGAACATGCAATCCATTTGAGGTTGCATATTCCGAGCAGCGACTAAAAGTTTTGCCCTCTACAAAGAGAGCCAACCAAAACGGAAGAGGATAATCCTTTAGTCTTTCGAGGCCTTTGCAAATACAGTATCACAAAGGAAGAGGGGAAATTTTACGGTAAGTTTAAATCTTGGACCTTAGTTAAGCGATATGAGCTATCTACATAACATGCGAGAGATGTGAATCTCTTACATGCATGCAGAATATATGCTTAGTATGTTTTAACAAGTCATACCTTTAATGTGCTTTCATCCTTGGCCCAACTTCTCTCCGAGAAAAAGATACTCGAAAACCACATAGACCAACCAATTACCTCGCATTCATAGAACTTTAAAAGTAGGCCAACAAAGTGATAAATTTAACCAGCAAGTGGTCATGCTCGATAATGAGTTCATATACATCAATTATATATCCCTACACTCATACCCCAACTTCAAATTGCATGAACATCCATGATCAAATGATTAAACGATCATGACCTCAAAGCAAAACAAGAACCATTCCATTTTTTCATTTTGGAAAGCGAAGGACCACTTTACAATGAGAGACATACTCGGCAAAGCATTTTTATGATAATAAGACATGCAACCATTGAAATCAACCATTAAGGAATCAATTAGGTTCCCTTTGATCAATTGCATTTCTTAAAAGAATAAAATAATTGAAATGCCAATAGGGGCCCTTGTTGATTGGAAGTCCAAATTATTCAACTTAAACATCAATTTGGATAATTAATTCCCTCCAAAGCAAACTTATAATTATATAACAAATATCTAGATCATCCTCGTATTATTTTTGTAAATTTAGCTATAAGATATAATATGTGAATATATTACTCTCAAGGGTTTGTAGTCGCATTTACTAGGGTGGGCATGTACATAATTTCTGCTACAACCCTGTTGATTCATTTGTACAAATTTTTTGATAGCGGTCGTACAAGAACATAGCATGTTGCCTGAAACAAAGGAATCAAAAGGTAATTATACATCTTTTTACATTAGTTTCGTTTTTGGCATTTAAACCCTTTCTAATTAAGTTATCTGAATATTCAAGTTTGTCAGAACTCTCATATCTGTGCACTAGGTTTGCGTTCCTTAGAGAATGCTGAAATAATTATCTAACACTTCATCGAAAATTCCCGGATGAACGAGTTAATATGGAGGAAGTAAGTAAGATGTCTTTGGGACGAAAATAGAATAATTTAAATTTTGGGGGAGAGGGGCACCCAAAACTTGCTTTCCGTAGACTCGAGAGGATGAGAAGAGAGAACAGAGATCCTAGAGGTGTATAATACAAGCAAAAGCTTAGATTCACAAGCATGTTTCCGATTCTGAGAACCAAATACATTGATAGATCATATATCGGCACTTTGCTTTGTAAGTTACAGCAAGTAGCGATCCCCACAAGCTAAAGACATAGTCCAGATGCACCAGATAACAAAAATCAAATCCGAAAATGGAAAGAATCCATTAAAAAAGAAATTGACAGCACTTTGGAAATAAAACAGAAGCCACGAGAGGAAAATAGAAGTTGGGCATGAAATAATCAACCTACGATAACCTTAAAAGAAGAAGTGAATTATTGATACCGGATGAGATTAACGACAAGGCCGGAGACGAAAAGCAAAACACCCACATCGAGGAATCCAAAATTCATACTCGAGCAAACTCCCGACATGATCGAGACATTAACAAAATTCATACGCACGTGCGAGCAAACCTTAGATAGTAACATTTTTTTTTTTCCCGAAAATCCGCATTGTCTACCAAACTTTGTGATTCCTTTCAAACTCCTAGATAAAAAAAATTTGGTGCAAGAGATTCGAGCACCGTCTACCAAAGAGACAAACCCTTATTTCGAAAGCCCTTGTTGCGGAATCGAAAAAGAGAAAGACAATAAAAACGATTCATACGCAAAGCAAGAGATTCAGAACTCGCCGTGGAAAACCTAATAGGAAAAGGAAGAAAACTTACCTCAACGGTGAAACTCGCGGTGACCGTCGACGGACTGAGACGTCACCGGTGAGGAGAGGAGCCTGAATGAGCCGAAAGGAAAGCAAGGTTGAGAGGGAGACGCCGAGAGGAGAAGGCTACAGAATTTTTTTGCAAGGGATGGGAGGGAAAGAGAAATCGCGCTACACCGGGGGCGCGAGACTCGAAAAAAATGGGCGGCGGCACTTGATTTAGGGATTTAGATTTTAGGTGGCGACACAAAAATCGCCACCGAAACGCTTTTTCGGTGGCGACAAAAAATTGTCGCCATCGAAAGTACCTTCAGACGGCGACATTATGTCGCCTTGAAACATCTTTTAACAGCGACAAATGAGAGTCGCTGCTGAAACCTATTACTTTCGGTGGCGACTTTAAAAGTCGCCACTGAAGCTAGGCCTTTAGCGGCGACAACATAATGTCGCCACTAATAGTAACACTTTCAGTGGCGACTTGACAAGTCGCCGCCGAAAGTCAATACTTTCAGCGGCGACCCCAGTGTCGCCGCTGAAAGTCTTACTTTCGGCGGCGACTTTCAAAGTCGCCACCGAAAGTGGTCGCTGAAAGTCATTTTTTTTGTAGTGTTTCTACTTCCCTGTTGACCTTCTCATTCTCCAAGGTACGCCCCTTCCTTTATACTCCACTAATTAGATATTGCTTTTGTGGTTGCCTTCCCCTGATTTTATGATGGTTCTGTGCTTGTTTATTGTAAGTGATTTTTGTTTGCTTCCTTGGCTTCGATGCTTTCAAGGGGATGTTTTCATGTTGCCCTTGCTGTTTATTGTGGTTGACTTCCCCTGTTTTTGTGTTTTGTATGGACTGTGATGGTTCTGTGCTTGTTTATTGTAAGTGATTTTTTTTTTTTTATGCTTTCAAGGTGGATTTTTTCATGTTGTCGTTGCTGTTTATACTTGTTGTTTGTTGCTTGCTCTTTCCCTTCTCAAATTGTTGTTGTGCTGGTTTATTGTGAGTGGTTTTGCTTGTTTGTCTGGCTTGTATGTTTTAAATGTTTTTTTTTTCCTTTTTCATGTTGTTGTTCTTCGTTTGTAGACTTGTTTGTTGGTTCTTCGCTTCATTTCAAATTGGTGTTGTGCTTTTTGATTGCGAGTGATTTTTTTTTTTTTTTCATTTGTTTGTCGGCTTGGATGCCATTGTTGTTTTCAGATTTGTTTGGTGCTTGCTATTTCGCTAAATTTGTATGGAGTTCTCAAATTATCGAGCTTGAGCTTGTTTACTATGATTGATTTTGTTTCCCCATCAAGTAGATTTGTTTGTTGTTGTTGTTGGTTGCTGTTTTTATTACGTGATTGTCATCAACAAAACCCATCTTATCCTTTTCATTGTAACTGCGTTTACAGTTGGATTTGTTTGTTGTTGTTGTTGGTTCTTTGTTTTTATTACGTGATTGTCATCAACAAAACCCATCTTATCCTTTTCATTGTAACTGCGTTTACAAATTTGGACAATCCACTTTCAAAGGTGCCCGCTTTCTCCTTCCCTTGACTTCTTATTTTAAATATAGACCTCTTCTTAACTCTTTCGTGTGCTTTTTCGAATTTCGTTATTTTATTGTTTTAAAATTTGATTTCAGAATCCTGTTCTTATTTTATATCTGATATTTGATTTTCTTTCTTCTTTTTTGCCCTCAATGTTTGATTATTTGATTCATGCTTTGTAATTACTTTTTTTAAAGTCTTTTCAATTCTCATTTTATTATTTGATAGATATAAAAGTCTACAATTTTTTTAAACTAATTATTAAATTCATTCTGTAAATTCATTTTTTTTTTTTTGGTAAATTCGTTCATAAAACTTCAATTCAGACTTTGTAATTACATTTTTAACCCTTTCCAATTCTTATTTTATCATTAGCTCGATTTTAAAACCTACAGTTTTTTGTTTTGTTTTGTTTTGTTTTGTTTTGTTTTGTTTTTTTTTTTGTGTGGCTAAAATCTACCGTTTTGAATTTGACTATCTTACTTGTTTTAAGTCTCAGTTGAAAATAAATTTTTTATGGTTAACAAATGCTTTGAATTTATCAAATTTATATACCATTACCTAACATCTAAGGATTCCTTCTCGTCCTTTTTTTATTATTTGATTGATTGCTTCAAATATCCGCATATTTATTATTTGGTTGTTTAAAATCTGCATTTTTAAAAATTCACTACTTTACTAAACTTGATTTGAAAATAAATTTTTTGATGGTTAATAAATGTTTCTAATTTTTTGTTTCATTCTTTGTAATTACTTTTTAAACTCTTTTTGGTGCTTATTTTGTTTTTAATTGTTCTTCTTTTTTTTTTTTTTTAAATTCTGTTGTTTCAAAATTTCGTTTGAAAATCCTTTTCTTATTTTATTATATGATTGGTTTACAAATCTGCATTTTTGAAAACCCAACCTTACTTTTTGAAATTTGATTTGAAAATAAACTTTTTGATGGTTAATAAATGTTTCTAATTTTTTGTTTCATAATGTATAATTACTTTTTAAATTCTTTTACGTTTTTATTTTTATTATTATTCTTCTTTTATTTTATTGTTTGAAAAAATCATCAAATTTAAGTTCTATTATTTTGTTGTTTCGAAATTTGACTTGAAAATCCTCTTCTTATTTTATTATTTGATTGAATTCAATATCTGTATTTTTGAAAACGCTATCTCACTTTTTTAAATCTGGTTTGAAAATATATTTTGATGACAAATATTTCTAATTTTTTATTTCATACTTTGTAAATTGTAATAACTTTTTAAATTTTTAGTTTTTATTTTTTGATTGTTTTAAAAATCTTCAACTTTAACTTCTATTATTTTGTTATTTCGAAATTTCATTTGAAAATTTTTTTTTTTTTTTTACTGATTGGAAAATCTGCATTTTTTGCAAAACACAATGTTACTTTTTAAAATTTGATTTGAAAACAATTTTTTATTTTTTATTTTAGTAAATGTCTCTTCAATTCTTATTTTTTTTTTTTTTTTTATTGTTCTTCCTGTTTTTATGATTTGATTGTTATAAAACCTTCAAATTTGAATTCTATTATTTTGTTGCTTCAAAATTTCATTTGCTAATCATTTTCGACCATTTGGTTTTTTGACCATGACTACATTAGATAGCCACGTGGTGTCTTGCACTTCTTGGATAAAACCGGCTTCCAACCACTCTTCTACATGCTTTTCCGAGCCACTCCTCGCTCCGGCCATGATTTCTCTTCTTCGGGCCACCGGAGTCGATCCGGATATATTGCCAATCCGTGACAAAACTCGGGTTCTATCCCGGGTATCTCAGATGGTTTCCATGCAAACACTCTTTATTTCTCGTCAGAAAGTCTTCCAACTCCGATCGAACCGCTGGGTCAAGAGCTTTGCCGATTTTGGTGACTTGTCCTGGTTTTGTACCCAGAACAAGATCCTCCAGCTCTCCATTTGCCTCTGCCCTCTGGATCTTATCCTCTTCCCGTAGATCCAATTCCACCAGATTAACTGACTCCTCTGAAGACTTTTTCGTCTTACACGGACTCTTCCCTTTTGGGTTCCAAGATGAAGATGACGGTCCATCCTTTCTCTCTTTGACCGTCTCAAAATAGCATTGTCGAGATTCCTTCTAATCACCTTTAATCGTAACCACCTCGTTCTTGTTACTAACCAACTTCAGCTTCTGGTACTTAGTTGACACCACCATATCCCAGTCATGTATTGTCGGTCGCCTCAGAATGATGTTGTATGAAGATGGGAAGTTGGCCACAACGAATTTAATCCATTCTGAATTGCACACCTCCTTGCTCCCCAACATTAACTTGAGGTCAATATATCCCTTAGGGTGAGTATCTTGTCCGTTGAAAGCCATCAAGGTTGTCCTGCATGGCTTTAAATCCTCCGAGTTGAGTTTCATCCGCCTAAATGCATCCCACAAAAGAATGTCAACCAAACTCCCGTTGTCCACAAATATCTTCTTAACTCGGCAGTTTGCTACCATTCCAGTGATCGCCAAACCATCATGATGGCCCGGGGCTTTGCAGAAGAAGAGCTTTTCTTGAACCCGGGGCTTTCCTTGATAGAGAGAACCTCCCTCAGGTACCTTGTCCTCTGGCTCGCCGAATCTCCTCCTCCTCCAAATCCTCCACTAATAACGTTGCATTCGTTCTTTGCCATTCTTGGTCTTTTGGGAATCGAAGTTTATCTCTCCCCACGGTTAGCGCCAATGTTCTGTTCTAAAAACACAAATGTCTAACCTCGATGGGTTAGGTCAGCGCCAATGTTCTGTTCTAAGAACACAAATGTCTAACCTCGATAGGTTAGGGAATGATTAACTTACTCCACTATATTTAATGTCCGTGATTAGTGACGAGATTACAAGGCGATTAGCATTTTACCTGATTATGGAAGGATTCTGCCATGAGGTGTCCTTGTTGGGCCGTATCATATCCGGGCCCAATATACGAGCCCATAACACATTGAAACAACGTAACGGTTCCTTTCGTTCGTTATAAAAATGAAAAGTTGTGATATATATCTTCCTTCCTTTGCTACGACTTCTTCTTTTAACTACAATTTAATTCTTTACTTTTTTTTCAATCTGTTACTTTCGTCCTTTGATCCTTACATCAATCAAGAGTTTATTAGGAATCATATTTTTAATTAGCTATTACATATTATAAGTTATAAACCCTGACTATTTTAATCACACTAATATTGAAATGGTCAAGACTTAATGTGGTTTAACAACTCATACGGGCTCAATTAGTTGAGGAACACATAATTGATTTAATGACTTTGGATGTGGGAACTGCCAAAACCAAGGTTTATGTTGATAATTGATTTTTTATGAGTTCCCAAACACACATTATATTCTATATTTAATTTAGCGTCCCACCGTGCTTCAAATAATAATTTTTGATAGGTGAATATTTCTGCGTACGAAAAAGGTCTAACAAATTACAATGTTCATAAGCCATATTTAATTCAAGACTATTTACAGTTCATTATTAATCTAGGATATAGTTTAAATGTAAGGAACCCTACTCATGAAACATATATACCCAGAAACAAATTAAAATAAAACACTTTTAAAATTCCAATGTATTAAAAAATTCCTGGTCTTCAAGTCGATAAAATTCAAACATATATAATGTTTGACTATGTACTTAGTATAATTAACGTGATAATTATATGATGAAAATATAAATGAGAGAATGACTTTTAGGAAATAATATAAGAAAAGTCCTCATTGACAAGTGAATATGGGGATTAACAAGTGAATTAGTTACCATTAACAACTTATGAGACTTGTTAATGTACTATTTCTCTTGGTTGGAACCTAAATGTCATTCTCCCAATATAAATTTATGCAGACAAATAGTCAACTTGCAAGTTAAATTATATAGTTCCATTTTAACACATTTGTAGCCTCAATGAGTTGAACTAAATATTAATTAGATACAAAAATTTCTAGGGATGTGCCTATATATGTAATTTATTAGATTAAAAAAATAAGCTTATTAGGTGTCATAATTATAATACCCCATCATCCACTATTTCTATTATTAGTAGAATTAAACAAAATACTCCACTATTTCTATTTTTAAAATGGCAAGCAACATCATCTTATTTTTATTAGGACATATAAACATACAAACATATAATGCAACACTATTAAGCATTACAATCAGCTCCCATTATTGATAAAAGATGGTGTTATATGATGCATGCTCCATTTCATTTCACTTTCAACAAAGCATAGTGGCTAAGTAGGTTTTATGACTAAGTTTCCATTGTTTCTCTTAATTGATTGAATGCAAGAATGACTCAACTCACACCTCCATCATGCTCACTTATGGATATCATATTCAAGATATCATAAATGCCTTATTTTCTATTCTAAATCATCACAAGGTGGAAACACACTCTAATGCACAAGTTAGGCCACTCCATTACATCAATTGAATATCACATTTGCATAATCTACTAGACATGCATTTGGACATTATTTTATGTACCACCTTGAGCTAGCTTAGCCTATAAATAGAGAAGAATTTCTCTTCATTCCTCACACCTTCAGCTCCAAGAAGCTGAATATTGAGTAGTAAGAGTGAGAGTGAGAGTGGTGATAGTTGAGGAGCAAGGTGAAGGAGTAAGAACTTCAAGAGGTAAGTTCTTGAGCTCTAGTTTTTAGATGTTGGTAGAATTTTGGTTTAATCTAGTAAATTGTAAAATAATTTTATATACATGTTTATAAGGTTACTATGGTGTTTAAAACGTAAAATAGATGAAGAAGAAGGAGGAAAATGATTTTTTATGATTAATGGGGTAAGATTGTGAAAGTTAGTAAATTTCCAGTTTTTGAGTTTTGACTGGCAGCGAATATTGTGACCATTATTTTATATATCAAATGAAGTCTGTAAATCATGAAACTTTACATGGTTAAAGTAGACATGTTGGGATTTCCAAATATATATAATATGTTACGTTTTGAGTTCTGTACAAGGAACTACGAATTTTTGAAGATAAGCCATGTTTTCTGGATTTTAATTGGAACAGTGTTTGGAAACAGAAAATATGGGAATGACTCATGCATTTCGAGTTGATTCCCTTATTTTTCCTTGAAATTAGACATGTCAAGGGTCATGGGGAATTTTACAGAACCTCGTTTCGATTTTTTTAGAATTAATTATGATTTTCCAAAGTTCCTATAAAAATCTGCATAGAAAATCCAGCAATACGTTTTTCATGAAATGTAAGGGTAAAATTGGAATAATGAATCCACCAAGGGTAAAAAGGTCAATAGTGGCAAAGGTAACCCTTAAGATATTATTCTAAGTGATATGGTAATATGTTAGGATATCCGGGAAGTTTGGAGTCGGATTCGATGGACGGACATATTACTATTCACGTGGAAGGAAGGTACGTTCGCGTACAGTAACTTTAACTCTGATATGTCTTGTATGCTTATATGTGATAGATGATTTCATTGGGTCATGGATAAGACTTTGTCTTGGATCATGTACCGTGGCTTAGGTCACTGTTTACACATTCAGCTTTGTGCGGGTTATAGTCTTGATAACGCCGTAGTATGTTTTCCTAGCGCTGAGGACACGAGGAGCTGTCGTGGCACCGATGGTGCAAACGTGGATAACATTACATCTGCTGTGTGCTTATGTATTGTTGTGGATAACATTACATGTGTTGTGTGCTATGTATTGTTGTGTTGTTAACATTACATCTGCTGTGTGCTTATGTATTGTTGTAGCCTTACATTTGCTGCGTGCTATGTATTGGTTATTCTTTGTAATGTAATGAATATCTATCATACATATATTGTTTATACTTTTCATATGAGGTTAACTGTTACCTAAGATTCAATTTGTTTTGAATCTTAGACATGACTAAAGGTTCAGGGAAGGAACCAAGATTTAAGAAGACGTCGTGAACGGAGCCGTGAAGAGGCGCCGATGGACGGAATACGTGTAGAGGCATCGGACGGAACGAATGCCGGAAGAAGTTTAACAGAGACAAGTTCTGGCATGAATCTGATAGAGTTATTTCAATCCATTCGGTGCTTAAACCAAGGAAGGGTTATTCTATGTGGTTCAGTCATAAATCACCGTGAGAGACGGGGAAACTTCCACTAGACTAACATCCGTCCTGGTCAATGGGTTTGTTTAACTGTATTTGGTTCAGAGCCACAAGATCAGTTAAGGCCTGGTACGAGATTGTATAATTACTTTGTAAAGAGTTTTAAATTATACAAGTTTTTGGATAAGTGTATCACTCGAATATTCCTTCGGGATTATTTAATATATTAGCATATGTATGGGCATTTTTCATCCATACGATAATACGTTTCCGCAATAATACGAGTCTACAGACACAATAAGAAGTATGAAATTTGGGGTGTTACAATAATTATCGTATGAATAAGTACACGTGACATGACATGATGGCCCTCGCACTCGCTCTATTTGAAACCAGCATGTAACTTTTTTAGTAATATTATTTTTTAATGCAATATTATTGGAACCATAAATAATTACAACTAAATTGTGATTACTAATTACCAACAATAAATTCTTTTTTATTAAGATTTCTAAACATCTCTTTGTATTATAAACAATATTTGTGTGAATCTCGCTGAGAGATTGTAAATTTGGAATTGTTTCATTTTAATTCCAATAAAAAGCAACCCGATATCTGTCATCATATTAAACAAATATCTTAATCAAAAATAGTTTAAGAAACCACTATACCATTCCGACAACTTATCTTTGTTTGCAACTTACCCTCACATGATACATTAAAATTTCATGACAGGAGCAGATTTTTTTAAACCCACAATTACTTTTACACAACTATTTCAATCCATCCCTACTTCTCCTCTTGATATGCAACATATAGTTAAAGAAACATTTTATTGGGACCCTATATGGAGTATAATTGATATTCAGATCTATTTTTTAACTCATTGTTTCATGAGTAATGAGTTTAAGTTAAATATATTTATTCCACCAAAATATATTCATATATAAAAATATTACCCAATATTTACATATGTATCATTGAAACTTTTGATGCTATGCTTTTTCTCTCTTCTCTTTCTTATTTTCTCTTGTATAATTTCTTATCCACCTGCTGTAAGTAAAATAATAAGGAGTCACTTTTTCTAAATATGGAAATGATGCAGTGCTAATTCACTTTTTGAGTAATACCCTATTTGGTCCCTGGAAAAAAACACGGACCCCTTTTTGGTCCCTCGATAAAAATAACTCGTCCCGTCATCCCGTAAAATCCAAAAACAGCCCACGTTAGTCCTTCCGTCACCTAAACCCTAACGGCGTCACTAACGTAGCTGATGTGTAATGTTAGTTGTCCCACCTGTCACCATCTTCACTCATCAACAACCCACGTGGTCCCTGGCAAATCGACATCGTATTCCTCCCATTTTCTCCCTCCATTTTGCCGCTGAAATGAAAACAACAGAACCTTCTCCTTCCATCTCGCCGGTTAATTTCTAACGTCAAGGAAAACAACTGTGTCGGTCTGAGCCATTTGCATATTTCGTTTGATTTCTGCATGGTGAGTGTGGTTGCTACTGGAGTTTTGGCAAGAGTGTGTTCAGAAATAAAAGAGAAGACCTATTTATCCGTTCGAGGTAAATATTCTTACTGTAGTGTATAATCCAAATAAAGTTTTGATTCCGTGGTCCCATGTACAATGGTAGTGTAACGGTCCATTTTTTACGCCAAAGGTGGTCCCTCGTAAAGATTAGGGTTTAAAAAAATTGAAAAGTGCTTCTTAGTGTCCATGGGCCTTGTTTGGTGGTCCCTTCTTGCGACAGTAAAATGTTCCCCCTTTCTTAGGATTGATTGGTTTCCATTATTTTTTCTCGTAAACATATGGTATTACGGTGTGTTGGTTTGCATTATGCATTTGGATTAACAGGATTGCTATTATTTGGGTTTTATAGATGGATGACTATATAGTCATTGTGTATCACCATGGGGGATTGTTAGTGAGGAATGACAATGGGGTCTTGGTGTATATAAATGGCAGAGTTGATGAGTTGGCTGAGGTGGACGTAGACTTTGTTAACTTGAAGGACATTGAGGAAATTTTCAAGGATTATGGATATGACTGGCAGGAGAAATAGACCAATACTCGAGTATCCTGAAGACATACTCGAGTACTGGCAAGGCGAGACTCCATGGATTTTAAGAAATAGCTCATACTCGAGTATTCCCAACAAATACTCGAGTAATAGTGAGACAGAAACCTCTTCAAAGTTGTTAAAATAACCACTACTCGAGTATCCCCATCCAATACTCGAGTACTTTCAAACTAGAGGAACTTCTGCTGATAAATCATCACATCAATACTCGAGTAGGTAACTACAATACTCGAGTACTGACCATTGCCATTTGAGAAACTCAACTTTGAATCATGTCTCTGAGTATTGAATACTCGAGTATTTAATGCAAATACTCGAGTAGTGGAGCAATACTCGAGTATTCAAGTGGAATACTCGAGTAAGGTCGGGCCACACCAAGGTTTTCAAATCTTCCACCGTTTCATTTCTCTTCACTCCGTTTTCTGATTTATTTACTCTTTCCCTTACTCTCTTCATACTTCCAAACCCTACCTTCATCTTCCGTCATCTTCACCACTCTTCTCCGTTAATCCACCGTCGACTTCAGTTTCAGACCGTTGAAGTTCCCTCCTTATTTCATTTTCATCGATCGATTTCATCTTCCCAAACTCCTCACTGCTCAATTCCTCTCATTCTCTCATCGAACAACGATCTCAATGGCACATTCTTCATCTGAGTCTTCTGAACAGCCGTTAACGAAGAAGCCACGTTCAACCTATCAATGGACACCCAAATTTGATGTGCAATCCAAGGCAAAAACCAAGTCTGTCTCAATTGTTGAACCTTTGCGGCCAGTTACTCGATTTCAGACCGATTCATTACCTTCTAGCAAAGGCAGAAGCAAAAACCAGTCTCAACCTTCAACAAAATCAGTAAAATCTGGGAGTACATCCAATGATTTTGATGCTGTATTTCACAATGGACGATCAAAGGTTGTTGAAGATCAAATCCAATTGCCATA
The DNA here is from genome assembly GCA_019022655.1 of Acacia acuminata. Classification (NCBI taxonomy): domain Eukaryota; kingdom Viridiplantae; phylum Streptophyta; class Magnoliopsida; order Fabales; family Fabaceae; genus Acacia; species Acacia acuminata. Next base: position 2,803,087 of record JAFJYI010000045.1, read on the forward strand.
AAATTCAAAGAAACACAGCGCTTCAAGAACTCAGAAACACAATCTCAAAGGTTCAATTGGACCCTTTGCTCCAAAGCTCATAGGACAGATTAGTGCACGCCATTGTCCTCCTGGTATGTGTGAAGACCCCATGATATTTCCCAATGATAAGTCCTTTGCAGTCAACTATGATAATCGGCCATTTTGCCCTACTGTTTATTTAAACTTAGAAGACTTTAAAAAGGAATGCAACTTGGATTTATCACCTTGGCTGAAACCATACATGCCCCTATTAAGCATAGATACCTCTTATTCTCCACAAGTTGTAAAGATTTTTTTATCACTATATGCATGTGAAAGCAAAGAAAAATGAACATGATGAAGATGTTTTGGTTACTTGTTAGAGGAAAGGAAATCAGATTTTCTGCTAAGGATCTTAATACCCTTTTTGGATTTACACATGTGCTTGAGGATCCTCCTAAACTATCTGATTCTGAGTCCATGAAGATTTTGTTTCCTACTGCTGATTTTGATGGTGATATCTTCAAGTTTAAGCCGGGCCAAATGTCTGAAACCTATAGAGTTCTCTGGTATTTGTATAGTCGCAATATGGTAAACAAGGGACAGAGCTACACTCATTTTGTCCTTAAGGATTTCCAATTGTTTCCCTCACTTGTTGTTAAGGAGCCAAGGAATTTGGGTAAATGATTATCTCCGAAATGCTACTCTTTTTGTCATCCTCCAGGAAAAATACAATCCCATTTCCCAATCTAGTGTCTCGAATAATTGGCTACTACAATATTTGGTATCTTCTAGCGAAGATACTACTGTCTTCCCAAAGAAATTTGGGGAATCCAATCTGCTTTTTATGAAAATTTCTTTCACCGAGGCCACCGGTAAGAAAAAGGAAGAACAAGCCAAGCAATCAAAGCCCTCCTCATCCAAGCAACCAGAAGAGGCACAATCATCTCAGGCCAGCACTCACTCTGCGCCTCTGTCCTTCACTCAAGCCTCCATTCAACACCTGGTCAATACTTCTATTCAAAATACTCTCAACCCATTTATGGAACATTTTCAGAAGGTTAATGCTCAGTTGCTCACAACCATGGCAAATGAGATGAAAGCAATGGCTAAGTTTGTTGGGTCCAAATTCCTTTAACAAAACGAGGAAATGAGAAAGGAATTTCAACTGCTAACTGACAGACAGAAGGATATTCAACAATCTGTGCTTGATGTAGAGAAGACCATCGATGCCTTAGCCATCAAGCTTTATGCTACTCCCACTTCTGTACTTCCTATGCCTTCTACTTCTGCTCCTGATGCACTAGATTGCCATCCTATCTCCACTCCTCCTATTGATCCAGTTGCCCATGTCCCTGATCCTGTCACTTCATTTGCTCCTGATGTTCCTCCTTCTGGTGATCCTGTCTCTGCTCATGCACCTCCCTCTATTCCTTCTGAGACACCAGCATCCCCCTCTTTGATGGATGACAAAGGGGGAGAAGAAGATAGAGCGATGATTTTGTTAGTTCTCTATGTTTTAGATGTTTTGATGATAACAATTATAATGTAATTAAGTTAATAGATTCAAGGTTAAATCATGTTTTATATAGTTAACTTGAATCTATATTGGTTAGAAAGTTTTGCCTTTGGTTGCCTCGAGTTTAGCTCTGTATGCTTCAAGTCATGTGTTATCATTTAAAAGAAAATGTTTTTGATCTCATGTGTCTCGAGTTGAAGAGTTAATAAGTTGAATTTTTACACGCCTCAAGTTAAATCTGTGGATGCTTCAAGTTAAATGATGGAAATGTTTTAAACAAATTTTGTTAACTCCAGTCAAATGTTTTTATGCCTCGAGTTATCTATTTGATGTTAAATGTTTGGACCAATTTGTTTTTAATTCTTGATATCAAGTTAATGACTCAATTCATTAACTTTTATACCAAGTTAAATTGCGTTTTTTAAAGGCCATCGGGTTTAACTATTGAATATCAAGTTAATGACTCAAGTCATTAACTCAAGTCAAGCTTTCGTTTGGCCATTTCTTTTGAAGGCATCGGGTTTAACTTTTGGATATCAAGTCATTCACTTATTAACTCAAGTCAAGCTTTCGTTTGGCCATTTCTTTTGAAGGCATCGGGTTTAACTTTTGGATATCAAGTCATTGACTCAAGTCATTCACTTATTAACTCAAGTTAAGCTTTCATTTGGTCATTTCTTTTGAAGGCATCAGGTTTAACTTTTGGATATCAAGTTAATGACTCAAGTCATTCACTTATTAACTCAAGTTAAGTTTTCATTTGGCCATTTGTTTTGAAGGCATCGGGTTTAACTTTTAGATATCAAGTTAATGACTCAAGTCAATAACTCAAGTCATTCACTTCTTATATCAAGTTAATCTTTCAAATTGTCTATTTGGTGGAAAGCATCGACTTTAACTCTTGAATATCAAGTTATTGACTCAAGTCATTAACTCAAGGCATGACTTTCGGACTTCAAGTTAAAACATTAAAATCGTGTATTTCAAAAGAGAAAGTCATTGACTCTTGCATATCAAGTGAATAACTCAAGTCATCAACTCAAGTCATGTCTTAGACTCTTTCATCCCGTGACTTGATTTTCTCTAAAATCAATTGCCTTGAGTCAAGTATTTTTTTCTTCCTTGAGTTATTACCTCAAGTCATCAACTTCTTATCTGAAAGTTAAACTTCTCTGTTTTCAAAATCACCGTCTTCGTAAATTCAAAATCATTCAATGTGATTTCATTACCTCATATCTTGACTCATTACTATTCCTAAATGCTTTTAACATGTTTGCTGATGAGTTTCAGATAATCGTATCTTGGATTAACATCAATTTATTATAAAGCAATTTGAATGTCAGAGTGCATTAAATGCACTTACCATATCGAGACACAATCTCAACAACCATTCTTCTGAACATTCGAAAGATATTCCTGCTATTCCTATCTCGCACTAAATGCTATTTCACAACGGGAAAAATAGAAGGAATGAAAGAATGTGGTGACGATACAAATCCACCTGGATCATTAACGGCGAAAGTGACCAACAAAACTTCATCTACCTAACGGCTATATTTAAGAGTCACAACGGATTCCTTCAAACCTTCACCAACGGTCATAAATTGCAACAACTATAAATTCCTGAAGCATTGAATTCGCCACCTACCGAAGTGCTGCGCAATCAATTTGAATTTAATTACATTCGCTATTTCATCTATTTTATCAACTGCACTTCAGTGTTCATTTATTTATCAACTCGTGAGGAGTACTTAAACACTTATTTCATTGTTAAGTTTGTATCTTAAGGTTGAGGAACCTTAAGAGAGGGTGTATCAATTACAACTTGTAAGGGAGAGTGGAGTCTGAGAGCGAGAGGACCATCCTTCGTTTACATAGAGTGTAATTGTGTTGGAGAAATAGTGAAATCCCAGGTGTTCTGGGGACTGGACGTAGGTCAGTGTATTGGACCGAACCAGTATAAATTGTCTTGTGTTCTTCTATCTTATTGGTCTCTATTTTGTTTATACACAAGAAAAGATTTTAAATTCAAAGATCACCTATTCACCCCCCTCTAGGTGATATTCCACCTTCATTTGGTATCAGAGCGTTGGTTTCTCAGTTGGGCTTAATATCCCGAGAAAGATCATGGAAGGAATATTACCTGACGGTGCTTCAATTAACTGACCCCCAGGATTCAACGGCGAACATTATTCCTTTTGGAAGGCTAAATTTAGAGTGTTCGTGATGGCTACTGAATACGGTCTCTGGAGAGTGATAGAAACTGGAGACTATGTACCTATGAAAACTGAAGGAGGAATTACAGTTCCAAAAACAGAGGCTGAATTCGATGAGAATGATAAGAAGAATATCACTCTCAACAGTAAGGCTATTCTGATGCTTCAAAGTGCTCTCAGTCAAAAGGAGTACTTTTGGATATGTAATCTGTCAACCGCGAAAGAAATGTGGAAGGCTCTAGAGATTGCATATGAAGGTACTTACGGCATCAAGGAGAATCGGATTAATACTCTGACCACCGAGTATGACTTACTGCGAATGAAGTCAGGAGAAACCATTGCCGAGTTTCAACTCAGATACACTCATTTAACAAATCAGTTGGCGGCCTTGGGTAAAATATATGAACAAGGTCCTCAAGTCAGGAAGATTCTCAATATTCTGACAAAAGACTAGGAAGCTAAGGTCACAGCAATAGAGGAGGCTCGTGGAGAATCAATGGCCTCAGTTGCTGCCTTATTCGGAAGTTTGTCTGAATATGAAAGCAAGCTGAGATTCAAAAGGACCTGGATGATGTCAACAGTAACCAAAACAAGGGAATCGCTCTTAATGCCTTGAATGAGAAAGAAGAGAAGGACGAGGATGATGAGGATGACGAGATGGCCATGTTTGTACAGAGATTCAAAAAGTTCTACAGAAAGGATCGTGGTTTCAGAAATAGATTTCAAAGAGGGAATCCAAGTAACAAACGTGACTTCAGAGACAAAGATCAAATCATTTGTTATGAATGTGAGAAGCCTGGCCATTACAAGTCAGAATGCCCTCAACTGAAAGATAGTGAGAAAGAAAAGAAGAAGAAGTCTTATCAGTTTAAGAAGAAGGCATATGTGTCAGGAATCTGGGGAGACGACTCCTCAGGAGAAGAGAGCGAAGAAGAGAAAGAAACTGCCAATGTCTGTCTGGTGGTAGAAGAAGAAGAGCAAACTGAAAATGGCAATGAGGTAACCTATGATGAATTATTTGATGAATATAATGAGATACAATCTGAATTTGAAAAACTTATGGATGAGTGCATATCCTTGAAAAGGGAAAATACGACTCTTAAATTACGTGTTGAAAATCTTACCTGTGAAAATCTTATCTGTGAGGATTGTTTGGATTTGGAGAAAAGAAATTCATACCTTATAAAATCACTTGAGAAATTCACTAAGGGTAGTGAAGTGCTCAACATAATTTTGAAAGCACAAAGATTTACGAACGATCATTCGGGCATAGGTTATAATCCTATTTTTGATAAACAAAAAGGGAAGAAGAAAACTGGTGAAAAATCCTATTTGAACTATTTTTGAAAAACAGTTCACTCTTCAAACCCATTTGCACATTGTAATTATTGCAACCGAAAGGGACATAGTACTTCATCGTGTTTTCATAAAAAGGATAGAAGGGGTAAGCCGATTAGTAATTATCAGTGGGTGCCTAAGGGAACCTACATTCCTAAGGCCCAGACTAGCCCTAAAGGACCCAAGAAAAGATGGGTACCTAAAGCTTGATCCCTTGTGGTCTTGTAGGTGTGTTTGAGAGCATCAAGAATCAACAAGTGGTATATCGACAGTGGATGCTCCAGACACATGACGGGAGATGCAGAGAAGTTTGTTGATATGAGATCAAAAGATGAAGGCGAAGTCACCTTTGGAGGAAATCAATCCGGAAAAATCACTGGCATTGGTGAAATCGGAACAAAGGATGGATCGCAGATTAAAGATGTCTATCTTGTGGAAGGTCTCTTCCATAATCTTCTGAGTGTAAGTCAAAGTGCTGACAAGAACAACTGGATTATCTTTGACTCAAAAGAGTGTCTCATCGTCAACAAATATGATCTCCCAATTGATAAAGGTAAACTAAAGGTATTATTCAAAGCTCCTCGTGAAGGAAATTGTTATACCTTGGATTTACCAAAAATGAATTCTGAAAAGTGTTTTCTTAGTAACTTAGATGAAAGTTGGCTATGGCATAAGCATTTGGCTCATGTTAACATGTATCAACTGGATAAGCTGTTAAGAAAAGATTTAGTGATTAGTTTACCCAAACTTCAATTTAAAAATGATATGATTTGTGACTCATGTCAAAGAGGTAAACAAACTAAATCGTCTTTTAAAAACAAACCCGAAATCTCGACAAACTGGCCACTTCAATTACTTTACATGGATTTAGTTGGGCCCGCAAGAGTAAAGAGTCTTGGTGGGAATCTATATACTCTAGTCATTGTCGATGATTTCTCATGTTTCACTTGGACAATTTTTTTATCTTCTAAAGATGAAACATTTAATCTGTTTGTTGTGTTTGCCAATAAGGTGCAAAACGAGAAAGGTATTTGCATTACAGCCATTCGAACGGATCATGGAGGTGAATTCGAGAATCAAGCGTTTGGAGAATTCTGTGATGCTCACGGGATTGATCACAATTTCTCGGCTCCAAGGACACCACAACAGAATGGTGCGGTCGAAAGGAAGAACCGTGTATTAACTGAGATGGCCCGTTCAATGTTGAATGAGAATCAAACTTCACAAGTTTTCGGCGTACGCAATGAGCACAAAGAAGCTACATCACCAATCGAGCGTATCTCGAAAGAAACTCAACAAGACTCCTTACGAACTCTACAAAGGAAGGAAACCGAATTTGGCTCACCTCCATATCTTTGGGTTTAAGTGCTACGTACATAACAATGGTAAGGATAACCTGGGTAAATTCGATCCTAAATCCGACGAAGGTATTTTTCTTGAGTATTCAAATAGAAGTAAGGCATATAGAGTTTTTAACAAACGTACTCGTGTGGTTGAAGAATCAATACATGTTGTGTTCTGTGAATCTAAATTAGATGAACCTCTGGTGGATGATGATGAAGAAAATGTGTTCAAAAATCAATTCTTTTCGAAAACTACCCCTGCCTCTATTGAAAATCCTCAAGATGTTTTCGAAGCTGATCCTCAAAACAATTTAGAAAATCCTGATCAATCTCAACCTAGAGCTTGGAAGTTCATTAGGAATCATCCATTGGACCAAGTGATAGGTGATGTTAATCAAGGAGTGAGGACGAGATGAAGTACTTTAAATGAAGTTACCTTTTCTGCTTTTATCTCCCACATTGAACCCTCAAAAATTGACGAAGCCCTATCAGACAATGATTGGGTGTTAGCAATGCAAGAGGAGTTACATCAATTTGATAGAAATCAAGTTTGGGATTTGGTACCTAGGCCTAAAGACCATCCGGTCATTGGCACCAAATGGGTATTCAAAAACAAACGAGATGAATCCGTAATTATAGTCCGTAACAAGGCTAGGCTGGTCGCCAAGGGCTATAATCAGGAAGAAGGTATTGATTATGAGGAAACGTTTGCTCCAGTGGCTAGATTGGAAGCAATTCGTGTACTCTTAGCCTTTGTGTGTATCAAAGGATTCAAACTTTATCAAATGGATGTGAAGAGTGCCTTCTTAAATGGTTTTATTCAGGAGGAAGTATATATAGAACAACCTCCTGGTTTTGAAAATGAACATCATCCAGATTATGTCTATCGACTTAAGAAAGCCTTGTATGGTCTCAAACAAGCTCCTAGAGCTTGGTATGAACGGTTAAGTAAATTTCTTCTAGAACAAGGCATTATTAGAAGAAAAGCAGACACGACACTTTTTATCAAAACTAATAAGCTAAATGAACTCCTAATTGTGCAAATATATGTAGACGATATAATTTTTGGTGCTACTACATGGAGGTGTGTGATTCTTTTGTTATCCCAGAAGTGACACCCAAAGCCATTCAAATTAAGTTGTTTCCCTTCTCTCTGAGGGACAAGGCTCGAAAGTGGCTCAATAATCTACCTACCGGCTCAGTCACGTCCTGGGAGGACCTCGGGAGAAGATTTCTGCTTTACTTCTTCCCACCGATGAGGAACGCACAATTAAGAAAAGATGTAGCCGCCTTCAAGCAAAATCCGAGGAACTAGCCCATGAAGCTTGAGATAGATTCAAGAACCTTGAGAGATGCCCGCAAAATGGATTACAAGAATGGGCTCAATTGGAAACCTTCTACCGTGGACTGAATAGCAATACTCGAGCCTTTGTGGATGCTGCGCGCAAACGGGTCCATGCTCATGCGGCCATAGAACAAGGCATGCTAATTGTTGGAAACAATAACAGCACAGGGTCATCAATGGAGTGACAACAACAGGACCCCATGCAAGGAAGTCGTAAGTATTAGCACAACGGATGTGTTAATGACCCTCACGACACAGATGAAGGCTTTAACTACAACTATTAAGGATTACTCAGACCCGCCATACAGGCCAATCACCAAAGTCCATTATCTTGCAACAGCTGTCAAAAGAGTAGCACGCCCACTGTTCTAAGAAGGCACACCACCGACATTCTGGGGACTACATGGCAAGAAACAACTCAGAAATGCTAAGTCAACAGGTCACACTTCAAAAGTTAGAAGAGAAAATCGGCCAAATGACTGCTCTCACTAGGGAACACCCAGAACACCTACCTAATAGCATAGCAATTGCAGCCACTGAAAGTAACATGCAAGAGGTAACGTTGCATCCAGACAGCCTATCGGGCGATGCTACAGCGTGTTCACCACCGGTAGTGATAAACGAGCACATACCAAAGGAGCTGGGGGATGACACCACTAATTTGATCGCACATAACAAAGCCACCAGACTAACCTCCATCCAGAAACCTCAAAAATTCTTAGAATTCGTGTAGCGACCCCACGTTCACATGGCACCAGCAGCAGCAGTAAATAAAATGCCCACATATGTGATAGTTAAAATTTGGAATAGTAATTTCCAGGCCCTGTAGGGCCGGCCCTGGCCCTGGTACTATCGGGCCGGGCTTTGAAAAACAGATGTTTTCCTTATCTCAGGCCCTGGAGGGCCGGCCCTGTAGGGCCCAGGCCCTGTAGGGCCGGGCCGGCCCTGATTCCCAGCTCTAATAAGGGCAATATGTGATCTAAGATCTCAAGTGAACATAATACCCGATGACGAATTCGATGATATCCTAAGACACTGCCATTCATCACCCTATGGGGGACATTATGGAGGAGTTCGAACGGCAGCCAAGGTGCTTCAGTCGGGGTTTTATTGGCTTACTCTGTTTAAAGATGCCCATCAATTTGTGTCCAAGTGCGACAGATGCCAACGGACTGGCAACATATCTCATCGGCATGAAATGCCGCTAACACCTATCATGGAGGTCGAAGTGTTCAACGTATGGGGAATCAACTTTATGGGTCCCTTCCCTCCGTCAAGAGGGAACCAGTACATACTAGTCGCTGTTGACTATGTTTCTAAATAGGTTGAAGCAACCGCTTTACCAACAAATAACTCCAGAGCCGTAAGCAGGTTTTTTTCAAAACAGATATTTACAAAATTTGGTACCCCCCGAGCATTAATTAGTGATGAAGGATCTCACTTCGGCAATGGACAAATTGCAGCTTTGCTTGCCAAATACGGAGTTAAGCACCGAGTCGCCACAGCCTATCACCCTCAATCAAATGGTCAAGCAGAGGTCTCAAACAGAGAAGTCAAACGTATCTTGGAAAAGGTGGTGCATCCAAACCAAAAGGACTGGTCCGACAAGCTCGACGATTCATTATGGATGTACCGCACTGCGTACAAAACTCCGCTAGGTGTCTCTCCCTATCAACTTGTGTTCGGGAAAGCCTGCCATCTCCCGGTTGAAGTGTAACATAAGGCCTATTGGGCAATAGCACAGTTGAATATGGACCTAACCACAGCAGGTGACAAACGGCTACTACAGATGCATGAGCTAGACGAATTCCGTTTGGCTGCTTACGAAAATGCAAAGCTATACAAGGAAAAAGTCAAGCGATGGCATGACAAGTGACTGATTCCCCGCACTTTTGAGGTTGGCCAGGAGGTCCTGTTGTACACTCCCGTCTGAAACTATTCCCAGGAAAGCTGAAATCCAGGTGGGCAGGACCCTTTATGATCGATGCCTTAACTCCGCACGGCGCAATTGACCTTAGAAACCCAGTGACAGGGAACAACTTTCGAGTCAACAGTCAGAGAATTAAACATTACTGGTCAACCCCCATTGAGAGAAACAAGACAGCCATTGCCCTAAGATCACCCTAAGTCACAGGCACTATGTCCGGCTGAAGACGTTAAAGCAAACGCTACTGGGAGACAGCCCAGGTTCACATTTCGTAGCAACGCTGCAGGAGGGAGCATATCCAGTAGGGAGCATGCTATGGCATAAGGGCTAGACATCAAGGCCACAGTATCACACCATAGTAAGGGCTCAACAATTTCACCAGGTACGCTTTTCACATGTTTAATGACCATCTGTAAGAATCCATAACTTAGTGGGCCACTCTGGTGGGCTCGTGACAAGCCAACTCAGCGTACCAACGAGACGCGATGCTTGATATTCAAATTCAACCTTTCCTCTATCCACCCCATTCTGATTATCCACTCCTCCCGCGTCTTTCCCCATGCCCCCTGCTCCTCTCTCCACCGCCATACCATCGAAAATACCATGCCGAGGGCTTTAAAGATAACGCGGATTCATCAAGCACACTGTCCGGTCCGCCACCGCCACCAAGATGACCCGGCACCGGTTGCCAGACCTGCCACGCCTTCTTCTTCGACCTCGTTGTACTCCTGCGTCTCTTCAGGTTCCCCAGGACCAGCCTCTGTGTACAACAAGGCATATATCATTGAGCATGCGCCCCTTTACTGGCGCCCCGAGACCGATGCCAAACACCCACGCCGGTACAGAAACCGCATTCACCTGCTACACCAGGAGTTGAAGAATGTCCATAGCGACCCGCGCACGTTCTCCGTCGCTCACCGTCGAAGTAGTGCCCCAGCCCCTCCACCTCCTCGCGCCCGTAGTTTTATTTTTCTTTTGTTAATTTTAGTTTAGTTTATTTTCTTTTTCTGTTTGGTTATCTTGACAATTGCTCTGGCCCTGGGCGTTCTCCCCAGGGCCCCTTTTGTGAATGCTTTTTGGTAATTTTCCTTCTCTTGCTCTCTGCTTTTCTCGCCCCCTCAATCTTGAATGCCCGCGTGCGCTCGATTCTTGCATATTATTCTACAATGTGGGCATTGCATTGTTTAAGTGTGGGGAGATAGATACCAATTTGCGATATAATCTGCCACAAATGTCTCTGTAATTGTGTGTTTGTGCTTTGATTCACCCTACATTTAGTTTTTGGTGCACCTACTGAACTGAAAACTTTTGAAAAATTCCATGGTAAAGCATGAATAGGGCATTGTAGCAATGGAATGAATGCTTGTGTAACTAAACAGAGCACGATTGTTTAGGGGAACTGAACCTTTAGGCTTGGGAAATTGACAGTGCTAGCCAATCTGATACGAGGTAAAGTGGCAATGAGGGAGTTTAAAGGGAAGAACCCCCAATGGAAGGATTAAATTGAGCCTACTGCCTACTTGTTCTATTTTGGGTGCATGTCTGCTAGCCTATGTTTGATCCTTGATTTGTCTTAGTTCTTTGATATACTATTTAGCATTTGAGTTTGAAGTTCGTAGGAAAAAGGCATTCATGTCGTACCCATTATCCCCATATGCAACCCATTGATCATCTTCCCATGTCGTCACCCCCTTTGAGCCACACACGTATGCTATAGCAGAGCAGGTGGAATAAGAGAATTGAAGAAAACTGAGAACAACGCTACGGCAGAATGCTCCCGTGAAAAGCTGTAGAAAGAATTGAAGAGCTGTTGGTTTGTTTCTATAAAAAAAGAGCGAAAAAAGGAAAAGAAAAAGAAAGAAGGAAGAACCCAAGAAAAGGCTTGAAATATAGAACAAAGCATGAAGTACAAGACTCAAGGAGAAGCACTCGGCTGAAGACGAAGGACTTATCTGCCAAGCTGCTATAGCATCCACCATTTTTTCCATCTCACAATATTTAGCCATCCACACATTACAACCCAAGAAGTCCTTTGGATGAATGAATACTCAAAATGCTAGGAAGAAATTTTAGAACTTTGACAAGGCTATGGATCTTCTCGGCCTGTTTGACAAGAGAGAAACGAAAATCCCTGGGTAAGCGAGTGTAAACACTGAAACTTGAGAGCCCCTTGAGATTTCTTCATCTAAACGACACCACGCTTCATGAGCGGTTGGCATTGGGAAGTGGGATTGCTGAATAGGGGATGGGAACTGAAATCAAGCATGCAAGCAAGGTTATACAGACAGGAGTACCACAGCTATGAGCTTTTGTTCGCGTTATCTGATTTTGCCAAGGAGTGCAAAAAGCTAAGTGTGGGGGTATTTGATGAGCACAAATAATACCATGTTTTCCCTATACTAATTGGTTGAATTGAATGTTAAATCCAAGCTTAACCATAGATAATCTAAGCAAAAAGGCATACATTCATGATATAGGGACTAAGGAGTAGAAATCATTTGCATGTGCTGAAAATGGAACAATTTACTGAGTTTTTAAGGGAAATCGTATAGCAAGGCTGATACGATGCTATAGCATTCTGACAGCAATTCGAAATGTAATACAAAGCATCCTGATTGCTATAGCAAAGTAGAGGAAGCAATGCTATGCGATATGTTTTCTGACCTTTTTACCCAGATGATTTCAGGAATAAAATAAAAGGCGATATCGACAGATAGGTTGCTAACGTAATGAAATAGAAGATGCGGAGGATCGGAACTGAAAGATTTGGAGAATCCCGCAGAATCAATAGAAGCAATCTACTCAGATCCAAAGATTGATAGATTCTGACAGATTAGGAAAGGCCCAGCTCGCTGTGGCTTAAGCCGCAAGAAAAGACTGATTATAAAAGGAAACAACAGAGCCAACCCTAACAGAGTCGGACCGCCCAGCATCCTTCCTTGCAGTGCGACGGAACGAAGAAGATGTGGAGTGGTGACGTGACAAGACCTCAACCACGCCGTCGGAAATTCCATCAAGCTTTCTGTTTTCTATTCTTTTTATCTTTGTTTTATTGATCATGGGTCATTCTGTTAGTGTCTGTTTTGTGTGTCCCTCGTCAGTCATGAACTAAACTTTATATGGCTGGACGAGGATGAGTCTTTAAGTGTTGAATGAACTCAGTTGCAGTTTCTTAATTCAATAAATTTGGTTTGCGTATCGGTGTGCTTATTACTAGTCGGTTAACGGAAGTTAAGGGCTAGATCGTGGCCCCGCCCATCGGCAAGGAGTTGGGGTTAGACCTCTGAAAAACAGTGTTTGCTAGGCCGCTCGTGCATGGCGTGACCTATTATTGTAGGCTTCAGGAATGGGTCTACCTCTCATAACTATTACACCCTAAGAATAATGCAGGTCTAACTAGAAAGTTGCCATAGGAATATGGAAGGAGTATAGTTAGTATCAAATGTATCGGACGCGGAAGCTTCGGTAGATTATAGTGGTGGGTTAACCAAATAGCTTTGCAGTCGGTATCTATGCTGTAGCAATTGCGGAAGCTGTACAGTATGGATGCTATAGCATTGGGGTAGAGCAACTGGGGGATTGAAGCACTTAAGGATGATTCTGAGTCTAGCCTAACTTCTCACTGATATCTTCTCTCGTTCATGGATCTTTTGTTTACATTTGCTAGTAGCATAATCACAAAACCCCTCAACCAATTATATCTATTTTCTGTTTTCACAACTGTCATAGCATCGGTGCGTCACTCCTCGGTATCTCAGTCTCTATCGAACGATACTCTACTTTCACTTTATTACTTGTTCGACTGGTTCACTTGCCATCAAGGAAATCGACCAACAAACATCCCAAACATTTGTCATGCTAGATGACCATGTATCAGAATCAATAAGGAATGTTGTAGCATCTTCTCCACAATAGACCATCGATCTAAGACCATCTAGGGTCATAAGGCAACCTCCTCCGTTCCCTCAGAGACTGCAGAAATAAAGCCAAGATAAGCAGTTTTGAAAATTCCTCGACATGCTTAAACAGCTGCACATTAACATCCCTTTGGTGGAAGCATTAGAGTAGATGCCCAGTCACGTAAAATTTATGAAAGACATCCTGTCCAAAAAGAGAAGGCTGGAAGAATTTAAAACTGTAGCACTGACCCGAAAATGCAGCGCCTTACTGTCAAATCGACTACGCCTGAAATTAAAGGACCCTGGTAGCTTCACAATCCTCTGTGCCATTGGGCCACAGTACGCTGGAAAAGCATTATGTGACCTCGGAGCTAGCATTAATTTGATGCCAATGTCTGTATTCAAAAGGTTGGCAGTTGGAGAGGCAAGACCCACAAGAGTCACATTACAATTGGCTGACCGCTCCATTGTCCTGCTTGAAGGAAAAATTGAAGATGTCTTGGTAAAGGTAGATAAATTCATCTTTCCAGTGGATTTTATCATTCTTGACTTCGAAGCTGACAGAGAAGTCCCAATTATTTTGGGAAGACCATTCACGGAGACTGGGAGAACATTGATTGATGTAGAAAAAGGAGAGCTCACTATGTGAGTCAATGATGAACATGTAACCTTCTCAATTCTAAGGAAGGTGCATTATGCATACCTAGCAGATGAATGTTCACTACTACAGGACGACGAAGATGGAAGCACTGGGATAGCCAGCACCTTCCTCCTCATGTGAACCAAATGTTGCATTAAAGTCAGGCTGAAGACTATAATCCAAGCGCTACTGGGAGGCGGCCCAACCTATTTTTTCTTTCTTGGGAATTGCAACTATACAGGAGACGAGTCTAGTATGGTCACTGCTACGCATTATAACAAGCATTTAGGTTACAACAAGGCGACAAATTGGCTTCTGGCCACTCGAAGGAAATAAAATCACGCAAACCAAGTATGTCTTTGTCTATGAGCGCTATGGTTACATGTAATTTTGTTCTAGGCCCACCACCACTTCTAGGCCCACCACCACTTCTAGGCCAACCACACTTCGAATTGAGCCAACTCATGGCTCAAGCATCAAATTGTTTCGCTTTCCACCCTTCAAACCCAACATCCCCAGTTCCAGATACACGCTCGCTAATCTCGTCCATTGTTCCACACATTTTTCCCTCTCTCCAATCCTAGTGTCGACCTCCCCCTCCTTACCTACCAACCATGCCAAAAGTCAAGTAAGCAATGCGGCGTGGCCGTTTGCCCTCGACGGTGTGCACCTGTCATTTCCAAGCTCTCCCACCACCACCAGCCCACAATCACTCCCACCACCACCACCCGCCCCTGTTCCCGCTGCTGCCATCGATATTTCTTCCGACTCCACTTCCTCCACCTCGTCAGGCCCCACCAATTCCTCTGATAAATCTTATATCCTCATCCACGCCCCCTTCTACTGATGCCCTGCCACTAACATGGACTCCACAGACGAATTCGTCTCCCACCTCGGTACTCTACATTCGGAGTTGAAGTCCCTCCGCCAAGACCCGCACGTTTTCCTTGCTGGTCACCGCCACGGGCCACCAACGGCCATCTCCCTCTTCCAGTCCCACTCGAAGAACCCGGTCATGAATGGTGCGGACGGGACCTCCTCAGACGAGGATACTGCTACCAGTGCTCGTGACCCTACTGGCCCCTCTGACCCCTAGTGTAGTTGCTACCCCTTGCTGTCATTTCATTTCCCTTTTTTATTTGTTTCTCTATCCCTACCCTGAGCAATTTCCTCAGGGCCCTTTTGTGAATGCTCCCTTTGCCTGGTTTTCAATTCTGACTTATTACTACCTCATTGTTTCTCCCTTTGCACATTTCTCTTCCTACGCAATGGGGACATTGTACAATTTAACTGTGGGGGAGCATATCAGCTAACCCATAAATGATCTTTGATTTGTCTTATTTCTCTGATTAAACTATTTGGCATCTGAGTCATAATGCGTAGGATAAAGGCATTCATATTTCATCCCCAAATCCCTTACACAAACCATTATTTCATTCTCCATTTGCTACCCCCTTTGAGCCTTGGATACATTGCTGTGGCAGCAACAGACCGAGGGCCAAGTGATAAAATGTGCATAATGCTATAGCATAGTACTCGTTGTGAAAATGCTGTGAGAAAAGTTGTGTTAAAAAAAGGGATAAGGGTCTTAAATGCTATGAAAGTTTTCGCTCAGGAGCACTGGTAAGACGGAAGTTTTTTTGGGACCAAAAATGCCACAGAAGTACACAGGAAGTATCATTTTTGCCACGGAAGTTTTCACTGAGGAGCAATTTTTCCCCGGAAGTTTTCACTAAGGAGCAATTTTGCCCCGGAAGTTTACAAAACGTAGCAATTTTTCCCTTATGTCCCCAAATATTAAATTTGACTATTAAATCAGTCAAAGACCACACATGTCATGCCTTGAAAAGGTCGAAGTTGGAGTCAGAGAAGGAGATCCTTCAGATGTTGAACTCAAGGCGGCTAGAATTTATGAAGTCGAACTAGTCGAAGGGACTGAAAGGTCTGTCACAAAACGCAAATGAAACGCAAAACGAGAAATGAATTGTTCCAAAAATTTGTTTATTAAAAACAAATCAATAGTGATAATATTTATGTTTGTATAGACTGATCATTTGCTTAGATCATAAGTGATGCTTCCTTTGGGTTTTGTGACAGTTGACCTTTCAGTCCCTTTGACCAGTTCGGCTTCACAAATTCTGGCCGCCTTGAGCTCAACATCTCAAGGACTGACCTTTTCAAGGCATAACATGTGTGGTCTTTGACCGATTTAATAGTCAAATTTAATATTTGGGGACGAAAGGGCAAAATTGCTCCTTAGGGAAAACTTAGGGGCAAAATTGATCCTCGCCGAAAACTTCCGTGGCATTTTTGGTCCCAAAAAACTTCCGTCTTACCAGTGCTCCGAGCGAAAACTTCCATGGCATTTAAGACCCTTATCCCTAAAAAAAATCGACTGTATAATACAAGACGAGGCAGCAAAAGATAAGCAAATACTTGGAAGAAGCACAAGGAATGCTTATGTATAACTCAATGTCTGCCTAGGTGTGATGCTATAGCAATACCCTCTTTTCTACTACCACACACAACAGCCACTCCATACACTACAACCCGAGAAGCCCTTTTGACGTATGAAAACTCAGATGCTAGGAAGTAATTTTAGAACTTTGACAAGGCTATAGACTTTCTAGGTTAAGCTTGATAGAGAGAAAATAAAATCCCTAAGTGACTGAGAGCATACACTTAGTCCGAGCGCCTCTTAATGCCACCTTACTTAAGCAATATCTTGCATAGCGTACTGCTAGTACTGGGCAATGGGATTACCTACACAGGAACGTGAACTAAGGGCAAATAACAAAAGGTACGATTGTGTAGCCAGTCATGCTAGTGCTATGGATTGAAGTTATGCTCTGTTATCTTTATCTTTGTTTTGCCCAGGAGAGCAAAAAGCTAAGTGTGGAGGTGTTTGATGAGTACTATTTTTACCATGTTTTCCTTACAATGTGTGACTGTTTGCATGGTGAATATGAACTGAAATGCATCTGAGTAAATATGTTATAATTCACGTATATGGGGAAATTTAGGATGAATTTCTTAAATTGTGGTAATTGTATAAACATCCTACACATGTGCATAAGAAAAGGACAAGTTTAACATTACTGTAAAAGCACATAGCAGAGCGGCACGATGTTAGTTCTCGTGTTTTGATGATCACAAACTCTGAGTTATTGAATTAAGTAATATGTGTCTAAATTGGGGTTTGCTCGAGTAGAGGTTAGCCCATGCCCGAGCATACTTAATATGATAGATTGTTCAAGTGTTTCAGAAAGGATGCCTGAGCAAGGAGATTGGGTTGCTCAAGCATCATCGAGCTTAGAGAGAAAACAATTACAAGTTAACAACCATGCCCGAGCAAGGAGATTGGAATGCCCGAGCATCATCAGGCTAAAGTGAAGATTTGCAAATTGAAGAGTCATGCCCGAGCAGAGTGAAAGGCATGCTCGAGCAGAGGTAAAAGGGTGCCCAAGCAGCATCAATTGTCTTCTAATCCTTAGCTTCTGTATGACTCTTGCCCGAGCATGAATATGTCATGCTCGAGCACCATGCTCGAGCAGAGGAGAAAGCATGCTCGAGCAGAATCATTTTAACTGTAAGTCCTCGCCTCTGTTTGCCTCTTGCCTAAGCATTCTTTTAGTGTTGCTCGAGCATTGGTGATGTCTTGCCCGAGCATGAAGATCCTCTTGCTCGAGCATCAGTGATAGAACCCAATTTTTAATTACACCAGGAGAAGCTTGCCCGAGCAAGCATGGTTTGTTGCTCGAGCATAGGAAGCTACACCACTCTTTCTAGTATATCTTCTACTGGTTGCCCAAGCATACATATAGTCATGCTCGAGCATGATCAATCTCTTTCTTTCAAATCTCCGTCTTCGTAAACAATAAATCATCGTGTTTAATTTCATTTCTACATATCATTACTCATTATTATTCCTAATTGCTTTTAATCAGTTTGCTAATGAGTTTCAGATAATTTTATCATGGATTAACAACAAATTTGCATAAAGCAAGTTGTGTGTCAGAGAAGCATTAAATGCAGTTGCCATAGCAGTGATATCCTTGGAAACCACTTTCTGATCAATGTAAAGCATTTTCTGATATTCCGCCTGCGCATTAAATGCTATCTCTCAACGGTTAAAACAAAAGGAATAAAGAATGTTGCTAAGACCAAGAATCATTGACGGTGATTATACGAACGCTTCAAACGGACATTTTTGAAGCAAACTCAACGGCTTAATTCAAGCTTCTCCAACAGTCATTAAACACAACATCTATAAATACCATAAGCATTGAATTCACCACCTACTGAAATGTTGTGCATTCAAATTGAACTTATTGCAATCTGTTGTTTCAATTGTTTCATTAATATCTTCAGATATCTTGTACTTCAATGTTCATTTATTATTTACTCGTGAGGAGTCATTAAACACTTATTTCATTCAGTTGTTAAATCTTAAGGTTGTGGAACCTTAAGTGTGGGTGTACGATTACAATCTGTAAGGGGGAGTGAGTCCGAGTGTGAAAGGATCATCCTAAGTTACAGAGTATGTAATTGTGTTTGTATTTGAATAGATAGTAGAAATCCCAAGGTGTGCTTAGGGACTGGACGTAAGTCGAAGTGTTAGACCGAACCAGTATAAATTGCCTCGTGTCTTTTTCCCTTATCTGTCTTTGTTTTACTTGCACTCGTGTGAGACTTGCGAAAAGTTTTTGAGATCACCTATTCACCCCCTCTAGGTGATATTCCATCTTCATTTGGTATCAAAGCTTGGTTACTCTGTTGGGCTTAACATCTCGAGTTAGATCATGGATGGAATATTACCAGATGGCGCTTCAATCAATCGACCACCAGAATTTAATGGTCAACATTATTTGTTCTAGAAAAACAAGTTCAGAGTGTTTGTTATTGCAACTGAGTTTGGTCTAGGAGGGTGTTCGAGAGAGGAGACTATGCTCCGTTAGTTCTCGAAGATAGTCTTAGAGTTCCAAAATTGGAAGAAGACTATGATGAAAATGATCGGAGAAACGTCATACTCAACAGTAAACACGGGTGGAAAAAAGGCTTTTAAGACCGGACAAAAGAGGTACTGTAAGACCGCACCCGACACCGGTCTTATTCCAGCCGGTATTAAAAATCTGTAACTTTTAAGATCGGATTCGAACCGGTCTAGAAGAAACTTTTTTAGACCGGAAATTTTAAAAGTTAGGTCTTAAAATTTGTACTATATAGACCTGATATGTATTTTGTTCGATCCTAAAACTCAACTTTTAAGATAGGACCAAAACATAGACCAGATCTAAACATATCGACATTTTTAAGATCGGATAAAGAAACTCCGGTCTAAAAAATACCGACTTCTAGGACAGACGACTAACTAATCCAGTTCTAAAATTAATTAAATTTAAGATCGGGTACTTAATACATCCGGTCTTAAAAATCCAACTTTTTAGACCGGTCTTAATAAACAGCAGTCTGAAAAGACCAACTGTTAAGATCGGCATAGACCTTTAAGACCGGTGTTATAAATTCATCCTGTCTTGACATTTGAACTTTTAAGACCGGCGTTATTATCTCCCGGTCTAAATTTTTCAGAATTTTTCCCTGTTCTGTTCTTCCTGATCATATATATACACACACATCCACCACCCAATCCAGCACAAAAAAGTTGATACTTTAAGCTACAAGCTATGAACAATCCACTATGAATAAATTGAATTGGGAAAATAATACAAATATTATTCACCATGAGTTTTGTGACCTCTTAATTTATACTATGGTACAACACGTTAATGAGTATATACAATAAAATAAATTACAAATACAATGATGAGTTACAAATACAGCACCATGCCTTCATCTGATCCCACCCAACAATGTAACATGATATCCCCTTTTATAACATATACTCTAATATATATATATCGGATCCTGCCACAAAAATAAAACAAGAACAAAAGCTTCACAGTCAGTGACATTATTGTTTAAGAACATAGAAGGAATATAGTTAAAACCTTAAAGTTTTCAAAGAATTCTGCATATGAATATTACCTTATGAATTGACTCTTTTATAAAGGGATATCCTCCCATATCCCTTCTTGATGATCATTTCTTATTCCGGGTTCATTATCCGCTTCATCTTCTTCGTTCATGTCCGGTAGACCCCTTGAAAAAGGAGTACTCTGAGGAAGACCGTAATTTGAATGAATTGCATCATCAATATCAATGACCCTTTTTCCTTGGAGAGCTACAGACCACATTTTATTTCCTGATCAGTGATATAGAACACTTGTTTCACCTGGTCTGCCATAATAAAAGGTTCATCTCCAAAACTTCTACCATTGATATCAACTAATGTAAATCCTAGCCGATCGATCTAAACACCATTATTGACATTAACCCACTTGCATTTGAAAATGAGAAATCTAATTTAAACATAGTCCACCTCCCAAATCTCTTCAATAACCCCATAATAAGGCATGACTGCCAATTTAGGCCTCTTGTCTTTCGAACTGGAGAAGTGCATAGATTCAGTCTCTAACATAACACCACTGTTCTGGACGGTGCTTCTATCATCTAGGGACTTTGTGTAAAAAGTAAAACCATTGATCACATACGATTTCCAACTTATGACGTCAACCTTCAGACCACGTGCTAACCATTTGATTGTATCAGAAACACATTCCTCTCCCTCGACCTTGTGTTTGAACCATTTTGCAAAAGTTCTGTTATGCTCCCTAATCAACTTTGTTCAGTCATTTTATGATTTTCTTTCCTTACAGCTTCTTTATGTTCTTCTATGTTGTCTTGAACTTCATCAACATTATTCAAGATGTATAAGTGGACTTGTGATAATTCATCGGATCCACACTCTTTACCGAAGCCCCTCGCCTACCCCCTTCAGCATGCTGATATTTAGGAAGACCAATATGTCTTACTTTGGCCAAATAATTTTGACAAAATTCCATGGCTTCTTCAGAAATATATTTATGAACAATTGATGCTTCTGGCCGGTATGCGTTCTTCACGTACCCTTTTAGGAATTTCATAGATCTTTCAATTGGGTACATCCGCCGTAAATGGATAGGGCCGCACAACTTTATCTCCCTCACTAGATGGATAATTAGATGAACCATAATGTCAAAAAATGTAGGAACAAAAAGCTTCTCAAGGTGGCACAAGATAAGATATCCTTCATTCTCCAATTCATCCAACTTTTCAATCTCGAAAACTTTACTACAAACCGCATTGAAGAAGAAACAAAGTCTAGTCAAAATGTGTTGAAAATCATATTTGGCGATGCCTCGAATAGCTACTGGGAGTAGCTGTTGCATCAAGACATGACAATCATGAGACTTTTGGCCTACTAATGTCAAGTCCTTCATCGATACAAGCCTCTTAAAATTTGAAGAATACCTCGAGGGAACTTTTGTCAATGTAAACATCCACAAAAACTTTGTTTCTCATCCTTAGACAAAGTATGAGAAGCCGGGGGACAATAATTTCTCTTCCCAAATGACCTTGGATGTAAGTCTTCGCGTAGTCCCATTGCTTGCAAATCCAATCTTGCCTTCACAACATCCTTGGAACTATCTTGTATGTTGAGAAGCGTGCCAACAATACTATCACATATGTTTTTCTCTACATGCATGACATCAATATAGTGTCTCACATCAAGATTGCGCCAATATGGAAGATCGAAGAATACATATCTCTTTTTCCATATATTTGTTTCTTTTCTACTCTTGGCTGTCTTATTGAAGATGACCCTGATATTTTTCACCTTCTCATAAACTTGCTCCCCAGTCAATGCCACCGGAGCATCTTCATACTCTTGGCCACCAAAAAAGGCTTTCTTTAATCGACGATATGAGTGGTCCCGTCTAAGAAATCTCCTATGTCCAAGATAAACCGTCTTTCTTCCATGTTCGAGTTGATTGTAGCATGTGCCTTCTTCACAGACCGGACATGCTTTATGGCCCTTTACACTACACCCTAACAAGTTATCATATGCTGGGAAGTCGTTTATAGTATAGAATATCATGGCTCACAATTTAAAGACCTCCTTCTTGAAAGAGTAAAAAACATCAACACATTCTTCCCATAACTCCTTCAAGTCTTCGATCAAGGGCTCAAGGTAAACATCAATGTCATTTCCGGGTTGTTTTGGTCCCGAAATCAACATAGACAGCATGATGTACTTTCGTTTCATGCATAACATAGGAGAGAAGTTGTAAATAATGAGGAGTATAGGCCATGAACTATGTATGCTGCTAAGGCTTCCATATGGATTCATGCCATTTGTGCTAAGGGCAAGCCTAAGGTTCCTAGGTTCTTCACCTGAAGTTCGGAAATAATTGATCGATTTTTTTCCATTGAGAAGAATCGGCCGGATGTCGAAGCTTTCCATCAAAAATCCTCTCATCAGCATGCCACCTCAAATTTTTTGCATCATTCTCATTAGCAAAAAAATCGCTTAAACCTTGGTATGATTGGAAGATACCACAAACACTTTTGCAGGCCCCTTATTTGACTTGTACCTTGGGGTTTCACATATCGGACAATTCTACTTCTCTTCAAACTCTTTTCTATACAATATGCAATCATTTGGGCATGCAATCCTTTTGTACTCCATCCCTAGTGGACAAAGTATTTTCTTAGCATCATAGTATCGATGCAGCAACACATTATCATCCCTAAGCATGTTCTTAAAAGCCTCAAGCATTTCAGAGAAACTCTTGTTGCTCCATCCATGACGTGCCTTCAAGCTTACCAATTTCAATACAGCGTTCAACAATTGGTATTTTTTACACCCAGGTATAGCGGGGTCTCTGCATCATTGCACATATTACCATATGCATGTGATTGCTCAAAAGCCTCTTCTCCTACATCACGAATAATGTCCTTTATGCGATCATCCATATCCGTGTCATTATCATCAAATGCCACTTCCCCATGTTGAGACCCACTTGTCATTTTTTCACCATGTCATGACCATACCGTATAAGTCTTACAAAATTCTTCACAAATTAAATGTGTGTGTATAACTTTAGGACTTAGTCGCTTCTCATTCAAACATTATACACAAGGGAAATAAAACTTCCCACTATCATCATGGGCATTTTGTTTAGCAAATTCTATAAATTCCCTCATCCCATTCTGATATTCAACACTCGTCTGTAAGGCATTATTTATCCAACTGTGATCCATAGTATAATTCCTATATATAGACGGAAAGATTTAACATACATAATCCAAAAAAATTGAAACTTGCATATAAAATAAGACAACTCTAAATGCATATATATGCTCAAATGTCGGTTATGTCTTTTTTTTTCTTTTTTTTCAGATAAACTTGCCCATTAAATGCAGAACGAAGAATCACTTTTGGTCATAAATGTATCACAGTGAATCCAAGAAGCAAAATAAATGCATGACGGGGAAATTAAATGCATCGCATGAAGGTCTTGTGGACTCACCGTAGCATATAAATTCAAATGCGTTTGCTGAGTCTTTCTTCTCCGACCACGAACGTTGATGTTGCAGACAGCAAAAGTAACCTAAAAACACTAGTTGGTCAGTTCGGTAGGTCTAAAGTGCAAATATAATCTTCAAAATACAATATTCATTAAAAACAGAGAAACCCACAATAACATTTCATCGATTTCGTTCAACCCATGAAAAACCCAAAACCATAAGCGGGGAAAATCATAAAGTTATATAACCGAAACATCTCTTACAACTTGGTCTATAGACGTTTAGCTAAGGAACCAGAAAGTGGTTGTCAAGAGAACAACGTGAAGAACGAAGAAACACACAAACACCGGAGACAGACCTGGAGTAATCACTTTCGGCGCGACAAGAGACGTTCGAGAGGGAAATTTAATTTTCTACGCGATAGAGACATGTTTTAGTATTTATTATTTTATTAAGACCGGTTAATTATAAAGTATCCGGTCCTAAAGATATAATTTTATTAATTAATTTTTAAGACCGGCGGTTAAGAATACGGTCCTAAATTTTACTATTCATTTAATTTTAAGATCAGAGTTTTATAAAATATCTGGTCCTAAAATTCAAATATTTATTAATTAATTTTGGGTTAAGGTGCATTTTTTCCCTTAAAATATGCACCCAGGAGCAATTTTGCCCCTAAAGTTTTTGACGTAGCAATGTTGCCCCTGAAGTTTAAAAACGGAGCAATGTTGCCCCTCCGTTAAAAACCCTAATGGTCAAACAATGCTGCGCCCGAGGCTAATGCCTCTATTGTGACAAAGAAGACTAAGGTCTCGGGCGGCGAAGGGCCGGCTCCATCCATCCCCCCCGGACCATCTCAGGAAGTTGTTTCTGAAACTCCGAAGGGGAAACAGGTTGTTGTCTCTGTGGGCAAAACTGTGCCTACGGTTATCACGACTACTCCTTCGGCATCGGTTCTCCCGGCACCTTTGCCCACTCCGCCTCCTCCACCTCCTTCTACCGGGTCATCCCATCCTTCTTTCATGCTTCCTTGCAGCTTCATATCGAACAAGGGGTGACCAATGAACTGGACGTCGCGTTCCTCCTCCCCGGGAATTTATGGAGAGCTGGGCCTTGTCTCCGCCTAGCGTTGAGGAGGTGTATGCAGCGTAACGATATTTATGCAAATCTGTTGGGCTGCTTCAAGCTTATATTCTCGTGAGGGAGAAGTATGCTTTGGTGGATGCAGAGAATAAATGCTTGAGAGCGTCTCAGGAAGAGGTGGCAGCCAAGCAAAAAGCTCTGGAGGAGGCCGTGTCAACGAAAAAGGCCTTGGCCGAGTCTGAGGCCAAGCTGCACATTTTGGAGGAGGAGTGGGATGCCGCCCGGCTCGAGCGGGATGCTTCTAAGGCCGCGGTCGTGAAGATGGATAAAGATCTTCTACAGGCGCGGGAAGGGGTGGAGAAGTCAACCTGATAACCTTGGAATTTATGTTGTTTTAATTGCAAAAATGAGCTAAAAACTCTTTCATTGTCATGGTTTAATGGATCAAATTAGTTAAATATGTGGTTTCATCTTCATAATTAGTTTTTAGACTTCATTTGTATTGATCTTGGTCATATTTGGAATTTGGATCAAAATTGGGCTCAAATCACATCTCTTTTACAATTGGATAATGAACACTGTTTGGTATTTTGATCATAATTTGGGTTCTAGACCTCCAATTGATCCGTATTTTATATGTTAGGAAAGCTGAAACAAAGCCCTACAACTTCTATGAAGAGCCCAGAAGCTAAATAAGACGTTTCAAGGACCAAATTGGGCTTGGAAGACAAGACAATGCGCTGTGACGGACTCTGGACCAACATGCAGTGTTTGATCCATAACTGGAGCTACAGAACTTCAAATTAGGTCAGGTTTGTGCGACTGGAAATCTGACATCCGGGGCTACATTTCATATGAAGACAACATCACCGAAAGCCACCGAAATCTGGGTGAAAACCAGGCTGTAAATCGGACGCGTTTTTGGAGCACAAAAGTCAAGAATTGTGGCTCAATAGTTCTTCCAAGTCTTCTATAAATACATGCACGTTTTGAAGTTGTAGACACACTTGGAGTAGACCAAGAACTCTCCATTTTAGGTTCTTTCTTTCTTAGTTTCAGATTTATTTCATTTTATGTTCTTTCCTTCTTGTTATTTGCCTCCTATATGGAAGTGCTTAGATCATTTTTATAACTTTCATGCAATTTATTTTCCATTGCTTTCCTTTTTGATCATTGCCTCCTATATGGAAGTGCTTTCGATATTGTTTATGATTTTTATGTATTGCTTTTCTTTCTTGTTCATAGCCTCCTACTTGGTATGGCTTAGTTTTAACCTTTCCTTTTGATTGTTTTAGTTTGATTTTTATGTTCTTCATCTTTTACTTTTTATGCTTGGTCATGGTTAGCATGAACTAAGTATTTTTCTAAGGTCATGTATGGATTCTCTATGAAGTTTAATTGAAATTCTGTTTTTAATTACATAATGTTTGTCTTGGATATGTTTCTTTAATCCATGCTTAATGCCTTAGTTAGTTTGATCATCTAATTAAGGAATTGAAAGATTAATTAGACCTTGGGAAAGGCTAGTTAATTCTAGGTTCAATTGATTAAAGAACATAAGGTACTAGTAAGGGAACTTGACATAGGCTTTATGCAATCATAAAGAATTCTGGACTTAATGCAAGAATTAATTCTAATGAGCATGGGAACATGACTTTAGGATTAAGGATTAGGCTAATTGACTTAGGAATAAGCAATTAGATTGAAATCTGAAATTCGATTGACATACTCCAATTCAAGGGTTAAGTAATTAAATTCTACCTTAAAAGAAGATTAGGTCTTAATCTAGCTTTTGGTAAAGGAAGAACAATTAAATGGATTATTGATGATATACATGACCCTAGGCTTTTGTTAATTGCATTCTATAAAGCTTAATTCAATTTCTTTGTAATTTTACTTTCTTTAAATATTTTCATCAAAAATTCATATGGTTGCATCAACTTTAAATCAAAGTAAATTAAGTTGGTAGTTGGAACTTTGGTCCCTGTGGGAACGATATTTTATTACCTTGGGATACTTGCCGGCATTACACCGATAGTGTATACTTGCACTGGTTACCCCTCATCACAACCTCCGAGTGTGCCCAGGCCCCGAAAGCGCTGGGCGAGAGTATTGAGGCGGTGAAAGCCCTTCGAAGCAACGCGATATGCTGTCCTCTAAGCTTACAACATCTCGAGGAGGCCCTAGCCATAGTGCAGCAGGCGCGCTTGGAGTCCGATGAGCTCTTGAAGCAGACTGCCAAAGATTGCTTTGACAATGCCCTGGAGCAGATCCAGTTCTTGAATCCGACGACGAAGCTTAACTTGGACTGCTATGATTTTCGCGCCTTTGTCAAGGACGGAGTCTTAGTTCCGTATCAATCTCCTTCCGCCAATGCGTCCCGATCCGAAGAAGAGGGAGGAGAGTCGGATGCGGAGAGCGAGGCAACCAAGTGCTCTCATGAAGCCGGCTCGTCTAGTTAAGTTTGACTTCGTCTTTGGTGGGCGTCTGTGCCCCTTTATTTTGAGGATTTCCGGCCTTTGTGCCATTCTGTAAATATTTGTATGACTATGGATGAATTATTTATTCACCCTTCTGCCATTTTTTTAAATTCCATATTTGAAATTTCTTGACTGTAGTAGATACAAGTCGTTTACTCGACCAACACTAATGTGTGGGAGGATGGGGCAGGGTTGTATGTTTTAACCTCTTAGGGTGTTAACTTAACCGTACTACCTTGTTTCGGCTTGACTAGTCGGAAAAGTTGATAGGAACCGAATTAAGGGCGAGGCCGTCACATGTCAACCGAGGTGTTTATTACCTCAAATCTGACATTTTGACTTGATCAGGGTCGGAATGACAGCCTGCTTTCTTAAATCGGGCGAGTGTTGACGCGTCAATTTCGTGAAGGCCACGTATGGCATTTTTGCCGAGATCTTACCAATGCACGTCGGAGTACAACGGCCGGTGTCATACATCTAGATGTTTTTATGTTAATGACCGGGTGTGAGAACCTCGGTGTCGGGTTTTGGACCGGGCTTAATGGCCTTGGTTTCATGCTTAAGCAAGTAATTGTGCACATTGACGCATTTCCTTGATGGATTCTTTCATTAAATAAAGCAGTTCAAAAGAGCGTACAAATGGTCATGAATTATTCAGATGCAAAATAAAGAACAATTGGAGGAAACATAAGGGAAAGTAAGAAATAACCGAACAAGTAGCCTTGGTGTCTACGGGCCGAGCCTTAACCTAGCTGTAATAGATCTTTAGCTTATCGTTCCATGTCCTCTTAACCGGCTTCCTTGCCAGGGTTTCGAGAACATATGACCCAGCATCGAGTTTTTCTTTAACCCGATAAGGACCTTCCCAATTTGCTGCTAGTTTTCCATCTTGGGAATTCTTGTTTCCGATGTCGGCCCGCCGAAGTACCAAGTTACCTCGGTTAAAGGATCGTGGTTGAACCTTCCGATTATATTTTGCCGCGAGTAGCTGCTTGGCGGCAAGTTCCCGGCAATGGGCTGTGATTCGGATCTTATCAATTAGGTCCAGGTCCTGCCCTAGGGCGTCGTCATTTGACGCCCGATCCTTCCCGTCCGGCTCGATCTTTCTCCATGATGGCTGCCCGATTTCAATCGGGATCATTGCTTCGCATCCATAGGTCACCGGAATGGGGTTTCGGGTCGAGGACTGCACGCTCGTCCTGTAGCCCCATAGAACGCTATGGAGCTGTTCGGTCCAGCTGGATTCAGCCTTTAACATGTGTTTCTTTAATCCGTCAAGAATGATCTTATTAGCTGACTCGGCCTGGCCATTAGATTGCGGATGTTCGACGGAGGAGAAGTGTTGCTGGATGTCCAAGTTGGACATTAAGGCCTGGAATCTATGGTTCGTGAACTGGGTTCCATTATCAGTGAGGACTTCAAAGAGTATCCCAAATCGAGCAAAGATGTTATGACGAACGAATCTCATAATTCAAGACGAGGTGATCGTAGTCAATGCCTCCGCTTCAATCCATTTGGTGAAATAGTCTACGGCGACAATGAGCCATTTGAGCCGTCTGTGTGCCGGCTCGAACGGTCCGAGGATGTCCATTCCCCATTTATAGAAGGGCCAAGGGGCCGGCATCCCTTTAACTCCGTCGGTGGTGGCCATAAGATCCCGGCGTGTTTCTGGTAGCTGTCGCACCGCTTGGCGGCTTCCATAGCATCATGCTTCATGGTGGGCCAATAATAGCCGGCGCGTAATGCCTTCCTTGCCAAAGCCTTGCCCCCTATGTGTTGGCCGTTGCATCCCTCATGTATCTCGGTCAATACGTACCTTGCTTCGGACTCACCTAGGCATCGCATCATCGGGCAGTGCACGCCTTTTCTGTATAGCTGATCATCGACCATAGTGTAGATGGCGGCTTCTCTCATGAGCTTCTTTGCAAAGAAATGGAATCGTTGGGATGATCCCCCTTTCTAGGTAATCTTCAATTGGCTTTCTCCAGTCCGTGGCGGATAAGATAGTCATGACGCACGTGGGCTCGGCCAAATTCTATTGGATCACAGTTCTATGACTCCCCGGACCTTTGGTACTTGCTAGCTTGGAGAGAATATCGGCCCGGGTATTCTCTTCTCTCGGGATATGAGAGACAATCACTTCTTCGAACTCCGTCATTACTTCTTTTGCTCTGTTCAAGTACTTAGCCAACAGGGGGCCTTTTGCTTGATAGCTGCCATCAATCTATGCGGCGACAAGTTGTGAGTCGGTGAACACCTTAACTCGCCGCGCTCCGCTCTCTTTTGCTTGAGACAATCCGGCTAATAGGGCCTCGTATTCGGCCTGGTTATTGGAGGTCGGTAATTCCAACCGGAGGGAATGCTCGCAGCGACCCCTCAGGACTTTCAACAATGACTCCCGCTCCACCGCCTTTTGGATTGGAAGATCCGTCTACAAATACCTTCCAGAATTCCTCGCTAGCCCTAATCGGAGTCAATTCTCTGATGAAATTGGCCAATGCTTGTGATTTGATCGCATGCCGGGATTCAAAAGCGATTTCGAACTCGGACAGTTCAATTGCCCAGCTTGTCATTCGCCCTGCCAGGTCGGGTTTGTGAAAATCTGCCGGATTGGCCGATTAGTCCGACTACTATCCGATGTCCCCGGAAGTATGGTCGGCCGTCTCGCCGTTGTTAGTAATGCGAATGCCATCTTTTCCAACCGGTATCTCGAGCTCGGCGTTTTGTAACGCTTTGCTCACAAAGTAGACGGGTGTCCTGTCCGGCCTCGGTTTTCTCTTACCAAGGCGGCACTTACCGCCTCGTCTCCCACGTGACAGTACAAGAACAAGGTCTCCCCTTGCTCCGGCCGTTAGTACGGAGGGTTGCCAAACATCGATTAATTTCTTCAAAGGTCTGTTTCATAATCCGAATTCCATCCTCCATGAGTCTCTTTCTTCAATAATTTAAAGAAAGGTAATGCCTTCTCGGCCGATCTGGGTAAGAATCTTGTCAGGACCGCCAAACGACCTGTTAATTGCTGAACTTCCTTCTTAAAGTTCGAGACTTGCATGTCTAGCATGGCCTTGCATTTGTCCCGGTTAGCCTCAATCCCTCGATTGGTCAAAGATAAAACCTAGGAATTTCCCAGCGGGCACTCGGAAGGCACATTTGGCCGGATTCAACCTGATTTGGTATGTCTTAATTTTTCAAACGTCTGCTCTAGATCCCGGATATGCTCCTCGGTTGTTTTGACTTCACGATCATGTCGTCTATATAGACCTCCACATTTCGTCCGGGATTTGGTCCTCAAAGACGCGGTTCATCATTCGTTGGTACGTAGCTCCGGCGTTCTTCAATCCAAATGGCATGACGTTATAGCAATAGTTAGCCTTGTCGGTCATGAAGGCGGTTTTATCTTGATCCTCTGGGTGCATGGCAATCTGATTATAGCCGGAGTAAGCATCCATAAAGGAAAGCAACTGGTACCCGGCCGAGTTATCAGCGAGTTGATC
Organism: Acacia acuminata; assembly: GCA_019022655.1. Classification (NCBI taxonomy): domain Eukaryota; kingdom Viridiplantae; phylum Streptophyta; class Magnoliopsida; order Fabales; family Fabaceae; genus Acacia; species Acacia acuminata. Next base: position 2,833,842 of record JAFJYI010000045.1, read on the forward strand.
AATATTGGGCATAGGGTAGGAGTCTTTTAGACACGCTTTATTCAGATTGGTGTAGTCAGTGCACACCCTCCATTTGCCAGCCAATTTTAAGACCATGACCACGTTCGAGAGCCAAGTTGTGTATTGTACCTCTCTGATGAATCCAGCGGCAAAGAGCTCTTCAATGTGACTTTCAAGGGCTTTCTGCCTGTTGTATGAGATATTCCTCCTCTTTTGGGCCACTGGCTTCGACCCCGGCCATTTGGCGAGTTTGTGGCGATAAAAAGTGTGGGTCGATCCCGGTATTTCGGCCGACGTCCGGGCGAAGACGTCCCGATTTTGTCTTAAGAACTTGATCGGCCGCGCTTTTATATCTCGCATCCATGTCTCTCGCCGACTTTAGTTGTCTTGGAGGGATCCGTCCCGAGGATTAATTCCTCCAGCTCCCCTTCCGCTCCGGGCGTGGGTTTTGGTTCACGGAGGTCCAGCTCTACCATATTAACCGATCACGGGGGCCGCCCTCATTTCTCGACATTGGTCATAACCTCGTTGGTTCGAGCCGCGGCGGGGATGATGGTCCTTCCTCCTCGACTCGGAGAGTCTCAAGTAATATTGTCGTGACACTTTCTCGGTCTTCGGACACTTCAACCACCCGATTCTTATCATTGATCATTTTCAATTTTTGGTGCTTAGGGACGCTAGCATGTCCCAATTGTGTATAGTGGGTCGGACCAATATAATATTATAGGGAGAGTGGAAGTCGGCCACTACGAACCTTACACGTTCTGACTTGAAAGCTTCCTTGGTTCCCAGCGTTAATCTGAGCTCAATATATCCTTTTGGGAAGGAACGCTCTCCATTAAACCCGATTAGGGTGGATTTGAACGGCTTTAGGTCTTCAACATTGAGGTGCATCCTCTGGTATGCGTCCCAGCTTATGATGTCGGCCGAACTCCCTGCATCCACGAAGATCCGTTTGACTCAGCAATTTACTACGATTCCGGTGATGACCAATCCGTCTTGGTGGCCGGGAATAACCTCCTTAAGCTCCTCGTCCGTGAAGACTAATGGGGGTGGTTTCGGTTTCGATGAGCTGCCTTTAAACTTTGGTACATCTTTTATCGTTAGCACCTCCCAGAGGTATTTCTTGCGCTGACTTATAGTATCTCCACCTCCTCCGAAACCGCCACTGATGCCATTGCATTGGAGATCAGTCTCTGGGAAACCGTCGATAGGGCCGGTTTTCCGTTTCTTCTCAGGTTCCCAAGCGTCCGTAGCCGGACTACTGCTTCGGCGGCTTCGTTCGCCCGCTTGTTTTGCCTTGAGTTTTGATGACGTATTAGCGAAGTTTCCCTTCTCTCACAAACTTTTCGATAGCATCCCGAGTTCATAACATTCGTCAATGGTATGACCGGAGCAGTCGTGGAAAGTGCAAAATTTTCCCCGATCTGTAGTGGACCGGTTTCTGATAAGCCTCGGCTTGGCCACCCTTTTCATCTCGGTCTGGGCTACCTCCTTCCACAGCTGCGAACGCGGAACATTCAAGGGGGTGTAGTTGCCATATTTCACCTTATTATCCGTCCTCTCTTGCTGGGGTCGGCTCTCTCAGCCGCGTCTGCGGCGTTTCGGCTTGTGCTTGTCCGTCAGATGCCTTCTTTCGGGCGATGAATTCCTGGCCTTCTCAGGTTCATCTGCATTGGCAATTTCCATTTGCTCGACATCTAGGTACTTCTTTGCTTCGGTATAGAATTCATTCAATGAGTATAATCGATTCTTGCACGATGTCCCGGCCAAGCGTGTCGTTGGGTCCAGACCGATTGACGAGGCAATGTACATGGACCTCTTCGATAATGAGCGTACCGCATTGCCGTGTCTCTCGAACCGATCCAGGTACTTCGCAATGTCTCGCCTTTCTTTTTGTTTTACCTTACTCAACGTGAATTGAGATTTTGGTTGTTTCTTGCCGGTGGCAAAGTGCAATTCAAACTTATGCCCGAGGTCTTCAAAGTTCTGAATGGAATTATTGGATAATGAACTCAACCATTTGTGGGCCGGTCCGTTTAACGTGGCCGAGAAAAGCCTTAAGATGACCAGACCTTCTATTGACCTGACCCACATCAACTTTTCAAATATCTCCAGGTGGTGACGTGGATCCTGGGTCCCATCGTACTTGGGAAGATCGGCTAGGTCAAAATTCTTCGGGTAGGGGGCCGTGGCCGTTGCACGGGAGAATGGGGTCCCATCTGAGCCAGCCAAGTACTTCATCTTATACTGCCATGGTGACCCTCGTGTCCGAGGCGCCGTGGTTGCCTCTCGAAGCTCATCCGAGTCCTGATCAAGGTCTCGGTCTTCATGACTATCAAGGTTACGGTCTTTATAACCGTCATGGCGGTCTTCTCGGCCTCGATCTTCCGCATCCCGGATCCGTAATTGCCTTTCCTTGTTCCTTCTGGGTGTCGGCTGGCGTTCTCACTCCTTTCTTGCTTCCCCCTCATTCCTGTCGCGGGCCCGCCGATTCAATTCTGGGCTGGTATGCGGACTACTGCTGTCCAGGCGTACAACCTCCTTTCCCTTCTAAGAGCTTCTCTGGGTTCCGCGTTGAAACATGTTTTCAAGCTTTTCCTCAATCATTAATTCCAGAGCATGAAAATCCTCTTGCCGTTGGAGGTGATCTATTTTTTCATTGTTTTCGAACCTCTGAAGCATCGACCCTTAGGTTCTCCTTAAAATGTGGACGTCGGTGTCTAGTACCTGAACGTCTGGAGCCGGGGCCGTCTGGGCTCGGTCTCTTGGCGGCCCCTCTTGCGAAGGTTCGTCGTTGGAAGGAGATGTGCTCTCTGTGTTAGTAACGTGACCCTCCGGAGTCTTTTCTCGTGGAGGTTGATCATGAGTCTGCGGTTGACTCGGTCCGGCCTGAGGCTGATTTGGTGGTAAAGTACTTTCATTGTGTGGCCAGTCTGATCACTGGCTTTGCATGTGGCTTCTGGTGTTGGCCATTAGTGGTCACGGGGATAGAAATTTAAGGTCCCCATGGTCGGCGCCAATGTTCTGTTATAGAACACAGATGTTCAGCCAAGGGCTGGTATATTGATCTTGGATGGATAGGCTCTGCTTGAATATCTATGGAGGACATAACCAGGAGAGCGTCGGATCACTGTACACGACAAAGGGGTGATGTGTGTGCACAGTGAGACTGTATGTAAATAGTCTAGGTTAGAATGTGTGCACCTTGTTACTCGTCCCTCCGTATTTATAGAGGTGTCCGGGTGCGATATCCGGCACGCCATTAATGGGGCACGCCATTAATGGGGTGGATATCCGGGGTACGCCATTAATGGGACGTGTCATTAATGGGGTGAGTATCTCGGTAGGCCGTTACAATATGGATGGATCTTGCCTAGACGAGATTTTCGGATCTCCACCTATGATTAGCGGATCACGCTTCCCCGGCTCGTGGGGCCGTGCTATGGACTTGGGTTTTTTTGGGCCAAGAATAAGACCGGAGAATCCATCAGAGAATTTCAACTTCACTTTACTCATCTGATCAATCAATTGGCAGCTCTGGGTAAAACATATGAACAAAATTCTCAAGTCAGGAAAATTCTTAATGTCCTAACAAAAGACTGGGAAGCTAAAGTCATAGCAATCAAAGAAGCCCCTGGAGAATCAATGACTTCAGTTGCTGCTCTGTTAGGAAGTTTATCTGAATATGAAAGCAAATTGAAATTCAAGAAGGGCTTGGACGAAGTCAACACTAGTAAGAACAAAGGTATCGCTCTTAATGCTGTGAAGGAGAAGGAAGATAAAGACGAAGAAGATGGGGATGATAATGAGATGGGCATGTTTGTGTGAAGATTCAAGAAGTTCTACAAAAGAGACCAAGGCTTCAGAAATAGATTCCATAAAGGAAGCTCAAGTAATAGACGCGAACTCAAAGATAAAGATCAAGTTATCTGTTACGAGTGCAAAAAACTAGGCCACTACAAACCTGAATGTCCTCAGCTAAAAGGAAATGAAATGGAAAAGAAGAAGTTCAATAACTTCAAAAAGAAAGCCTATGTATCTGCTATATGGGGACATGGTTCTTCTAAAGATGAAACATTTGATCAGTTTGTTACCTTTGCCAAGAAGGTCCAAAACAAGAAAGGTTTCTCTATTGCAGGTACTCATACTGATCATGGTGGAGAGTTCAAAAATCATGCTTTTGGAGAATTCTGTGATGAAATGGGAATTGATCACAACTTCTCAGCCCCAAGGACTCCTTAACAAAATGGTGTTGTTGAGAGAAAGAATCAAGTCCTCACCGAGATGGCAAGGGCAATGTTGAACGAGAACCAAACCTCCCAAGTGTTTTGGGCTGATGCCATGAGCAGCACTTGCTACATCTCAAATCGAGCATACCTCTGAAAGAAGCTTAATAAGACTTGTACAAAGGAAGAAAGCCCAACCTTGCACACTTGCACATATTTGGCTGCAAATGTTTGTGCACAACAGTGGTAAGGAGAACTTAGGGAAATTTGATCCTAAGTCAGATGAAGATATATTTCTGGGTTATTCTAATAGGAGTAAGGCATATAGAATATTTAATAATTGTACTCGTGTTGTAGAAGAGTCTATACATGTTGTATTTTGTGAAGCCAAATCTAACATGTCTTTGGATGATAATGAACCTATTGTTTAAAACCAATCTGTTTAAAAAACTTCTTCTGTTTTGGAGAATTCTGATAAATCTTTTGAAAAAGAACCTGTAGTTAAAAACAATTGCGAAAATACTTGCGAAAACGCTGATCAATCTCAACCTAGATCTTGAAGATACAACAAGAGTTATCCTCTGGACCAAGTGATAGGTGATGTAAATCAAGGAGTGAGAACCAGAAAAAGTACTTTGAATGAAGTTACTTTCTTTGCTTTCATTTCAGAGATTAAACCCTCTGAGATTGACGAATCCCGCTCAAACAATGATTGGGTTATAGCATTGCAAGAGGAGTTACATTTGTTTGAATGAAATCAAGTTTGAGACTTGGTACCTAGGCCTAAAGACCATCCAGTTATTGGCACTAAATGAGTATTCAAGAACAAACGTGATGAATCTGCAATCATTGTTCATAATAAGGCAAAGTGGCCAAAGGCTATAATCAAGAAGAAGGAATTGATTATGAAGAAACTTATGCTCTAGTGGTAAGATTGGAAGCCATAAGGGTTCTTCTAGCCTTTGCTTGCATTAAGGGATTCAAACTTTATCAAATGGATGTGAAATCTGCATTTTTGAATGGTTTTATCGAAGAGGAAGTTTATGTTGAACAACCTCCTGGATTTGAAGATTAGCATCATCCGGATCATGTCTTTCATCTAAAGAAAGCTTTGTATGGTCTTAAGCAAGCTCTTAAAGCTTGGTATGAAAGACTTAGCAAATTCCTTCTTGATCAAGGATTTGTTAGAGGCAAAGTAGAACTCTCTTCATAAAATGCAACAAGACTAATGATTTGTTAATTGTTCAAATCTATGTTGCTGATATTATTTTTGGTGCTTCTAATGATGCTTTGTGTGAAGAATTTTCCAAGACAATGTAGGGAGAGTTTGAGATGTCAATGATGGGGGAGTTGAACTACTTCATTGGTTTGCAAATCAAGCAAAAGAAGAAAGGCGTCTTCGTATCTCAAACCAAATATCTCAAAGATCTCTTAAAGAAGCATGGGATTGACCAATGCAACGGAGCTGATACTCCAATGAGTTCAACCACTCCCTTGGATGCTGATAAGGATGTCAAGGACTTCAACATAACAAGATATAAAGAAATGATTGGATCATTGCTCTATCTAACCGTAAGTCGGCCGAACATCCAATTCAAGTGTGGGGATGTGTGCAAGATATCAATCAGCCCCAAAAGAGTCTTATACTAAACATGTGAAGAGAATATTTAGATATCTTACAGACACAGAAACTCTTGGATTATGGTTTCCCAAAGGACAAGCTGAATATCTCGTGGCGTATTCATATTCAGACCATGCTGGATATAAGACTGATCGAAAGAGTACAAGTAGCCAATGTGAATTCCTTGATGGTTCACTTGTGTCTTGATTTAGCAAGAAGAAAACAACGGTCTCTTTATCATCAACCGAAGCTGAATACATTGTCGTATCAAGTTGTTGTGCTCAAGTTTCATGGCTCAAGCAACAACTTCAAGATTTGGGAATCCATCTTAAGGAGATACCAATTCTGTGTGACAACACTAGCACAATCAGCTTGGCGAAGAATCCTATTCAACATACAAGAACCAAGCACATTGATGTTAGACATCACTTCATCAAAAACCATGTTCAAAAGAAAGATGTTAAAGTATTGTTCATTCCTACTCATCTTCAACTTGTTGATATCTTCACAAAGCCATTAGCAAAGGAGCAATTTACATTCATTAGAAGAGAATTGGGAATGGTAAATCCCAATGAGTTGTAAATAACCTCTACTTAATGTTAGTTATGTTTTTTTTATGACCAATAAAACTAACTTAAGCATTGGAGTGTCTAGTTGTGACTTATGCAGGAAATCTGATGTATCTCTTAAGTTGCAGAAGTTTGTTGTCAAAAGAGGAAAACTCAAGTTTGCAAACCCCAAACTTGAGTCAACTGAAGGCAGATAGCAAACTCTTAAGTTTTGGAGAAAACTTAACTCGAGCCGGCGGATAACACACTCAAGTGTAATTCAGATAGAAAGCAACTAAGGTTTTGAAGGCAAAACCAAACTCGAGTCAAGATGAGACAAAGAGAGCAATCGAGGCAGAGCAACTTCCAAACTCGAGCCAACAAGTGATTTACTCGAGTCGACGAAATTTTTCAAGTGTTCTCATATGCACACTTGAAGTCCAGGTTAGCACATGTTTATCTAAACTCAAGCTTGTTCTTGTAAACTCGAGCACCGTAACTCGAGTCAGTAAGTGGAAACTCGAGTTTATAGCTTTTTATATATATACAGAAACTCGACTATTGCTCTTTACTTCACCCTTCCCTCGAGTGTAAACCTAAATCTCTTTGAAATCCTCTCATCCTTCTTGCCCTAAACTCGAGCCTATCCTCCGATAATGCCTCCCAAAAGATTTGCCAAGGCCGTGGATGGTGATTCCGACTACGAAGGCAATGCATCTCCTCCTCCACCGGAAAGACCTAGGAGTTAGAAACAAATTCCTAAACATCTCAAAACTAAAGTGGCCTTGAAGAGCCTTGTCCAAGGTTAAAGCGAAGAAGATTGTGTTAGAAGAACCTTCGAGGTTCCTAAAAGGAAGTTGATTGACCCAAAAGCTGCAAAACACAAGGACAAGGAACCAGCCCCTAAGGTTCCTAAGCCTAAGAAGAAAAAGAGGACTGTTCCTTCATCTCAGTTCAGAGGTTCCCCTTCTGGTCCTTCGACTTCTCGACTTCGTGAGCAATCCAGCTCTTAGGTATTCTCTGAAGAAATTCTTGCTCTTCAAGATATTTATAATCACCCTACTCCTCTAGTTGATTTTTGCTGCAAACCAATCCTTTTCGAAAATGAGGATGCTAAACTGTTTAGGTAAAGATTTTCAAATAGAACTTTTTGTCCTACAGTTTATGTGGATCTTACTAAGCTTAAGGAAGATTGTAATCTTGATCTTTCTCCTTGGCTTAAGCAATTCGAAAATCTCATTTCCATTCATGATTCGTATAGCCCTGGCATAGTCTAGGCTTTTTACTACAATATAAAATGGGTTAATCGTTTGGATAGTGAAGGTAACCTCATAGAAGAAAGGATTGTCACTCATCTTAGGGGTATAAAGATTGTTTTAACTAGTTCATATATCAACTCCTTACTTCAAATATGTGAATGTCTTAGTAGTAAAACTAGGGCAAGACCTATTGGACGATAGTCCTTAGGTGGCTAACCTAGTTGCATTCCAGGCGACTTGGGATACTTCCGATTGAGAACGCTGGTGGATTTCAGATAGGACTCTTAGTAGTTCCCAGTCGTATATTTCTAGTTGGGTGTCGTGACTGAGAACTCGGACGTACAAGAGGACTCTCGGTACATGCCAATTCGTTACACCCGATTGAGAACTCCGACGTGTAGGAGGAATCTCGGTACATGCCAATTCATTAAACCCGATTGAGAACTCCGACGTACAGGAGGACTCTCGGTACATGCCAATTCATTAAACCCGATTGAGAACTCCGACGTACAGGAGGACTCTCGGTACATGTCAAATCGTTACACCCGATTGAGAGCTCTAACATACAGGATGACTATCATTGCATGCCAATTGGCTATACCTAGCGCTATGGTTATGTGATATGTGTATGCTTATTTGGCTGCATATGATATGATTTCTGAATGCTATACATACTATTGTAGACTTTTTATGTTTATGATTAACTATCATATAATGTTTATACTTTGTTTCTGAGATTAATCTGTTACTCTGGGATCCTTAAGGATTACATCCCCTGTTACTCCATATGGAATCTCAAACATACCCAACGAGGTCGAACATGGTCATAGTGGCTGGCAAAGCTCCAAAAGAAAGGCAACGGACGTAGAAATTTGTTGGCTGAAATTTGGAATTTTTTAATAGTACTGTTGTGTATAGTGTTAGTTCTCTATGTGTTTTGATGATAACTAAAAATTGTAAACTTAATTGAAGTTAATGGTTACGTTAAAAATGTTTGAAACCTGCTTAAAACTTAACCAATAACTTACTGTCAAAGCTTAACTCGAGTTTGGAGTTGCAAAACTCAAGTTTACTCAAGACAGAGAGTAAGTCAAAACAGTTGTAACTTGACTCGAGTGTCTAAATGAAAAACTCGTGTTTGTGTTTGATCGAGAGTTTCAAAGCATTTAAATTTTAAATTGACTTGAGTCGTCATGATAAACTCGAGTTAGTACAAGGTGATTTTTTTTTTTTTTTTCCAAAGTATTTTGAATCTAAAGTGACTCGAGCCCGTTCGTTGAAACTCGGTCAGATTTTGTGGACTTAAACTTATTTTCAAATTAAAAAGTCCTAAACTCGAGTTAGTCACATAATGACTCGAGTGAACACAAACTCAAAACGTTTTCAAAATGCTACCGAAAAGTTCATTTTGAAAGAAGATCTTGACTCGAGTGAACTATGATTGACTCGAGTCATGCACTTGAGTGAAACATTTTAAACTCGAGTTTCAATCATACAGAGTCATCTTCACTTAAACTTCAAATCTATTTTCAAATAATATGATCCAGTGACTTGAGCCTAAAATGTCAAGCTCAAGTCATGCACTCAGTTTGGATGAATAAACTCGACTGTGAAGCATCCCTGTTTTGAAATCAAAGTGTCCGGATTTGCGAAATCTTCATGTATGATCTGTATTCTTCATATCATCTCTCATTACTATTCCAAACTATGTTTAATTGATTTGTTAGTGAGTTTTAGATTATCAAAGGACTGTTAAACTAAAGATTAAGCTAGCAAATGATGATGTTAGAAGCATTAAATGCTGGGTTCAGAAAACTAAGCATGGATTTGGCAAATCATTCTCTGCACATTCTAAAGGGTTTAATGTTTTCTTTCCTCATCTGGATGCCAGATCATCCAACGGATTTATCTTAAGGAAAGTCAACATAGAAAGTCTGGGCGTCTGGGTTGAATCAAAATGACGGAGTAAATACACCTCTTGCAACCTAACGACTCTTTAATATTTCCAACGGTTGTATCAAGTCTTCAAACGGTCATTAAATGCTTCCAACATATATAAGCTGAAGCATTCAATTTCCAAACCTACCACAACAACCAAGAACACAAGAAAACACAAAAATAGTCAAAGTATTATTTGCATTTATTGTTTTCTTCTCATCTGTATAATATCTTCAGATATTCTAAACTTCAGTGATTATTCATCTGCTCTTTTAGAAATTTTATCTTTGATTACCAATCATTGTAAGAATATCAAAGTATTGGGACTTTGAGATTGGGTTATCAAATTACAACTTGTAAGGGGGAGTATATCCTAGTGAGATGATAACTTTCATGTACAGAGTGTGTATCTGAATGGAGTGATAGTGAAAATCCCAGAGAGTCTGGGGACTAGACGTAGGTCAAGAGTTGAGACTGAACCAGTATAAATATTCTGTGTCAACCTCTCTCTCCCCCTCTCTGTTATACTCTGTTCTTCATCTGTTTATTGGGTGTTTCGAAATGAATTTTTAAAATCCCCAATTCACCCCCTCTTAGTGATATTCTGTCATTTACATATAGACCAATTAGTTAAAGTTATTTTGGAACTGTTATACTATGACATTAGTGTTTTGGATCACCGTATTGTGAACTATGAAGTTAATCTTGTCTGTAATCAAGAATAACTTATTATCAGTATACTATGTTATACCTGTGTTGCTCACAGAATTTTGTTGTATTACTCTGATAAATGTCGTAATTACAAGGGGTATGACAAGCAGAGTGAGATAGAAGAAAAAGAAGCCAGGAAGATTATCCTGTGAAGGAGCCAATTCCTGAATATTATATTGACCAAAAAATCATGATGGCTTAGCTATAGTGAAAGGTGAGGGGTGCCGATGCTAAGCCATTTAGGAGTTGGCTTGAGGGATGATATTATATATATATATATATATATATATTTATAGAGAGAGAGAGATTTTATTTTAGATATGTCTCTTCATGAGCTTGTTTTAAGAAAGAATAGAATGATCCCTTGGATAAAGGATGCTGCGAGGAAGATAATTCTTAAGGTATTGTAACTTATATTGAGGTATTCTTTGGCAATATATAGTTTTTTGTGAGTAATATGGAAATACATAGTTTTGTCTCAATTATGAGATTATGCTATGAATAACATTTTCAGTGTACCTTTGTCTAAAACGTGGCACTACTTGTCATATTAATTATAAGGAAAATCCCTTAAATATACCGTATGAATTTTGAAATTTGGAAAAGGTAATCCTAAATCCATAACTCATGACCAAATAGAGATTTTAAAAAGTTAATGATTTTACAAAAGCCCCTCTATTTTTTTTCTAAGATAATAGGAAAATGCCACCCTTATCGAAGTACCACCACCAATCAGTAGAAACGTCCTTCTGCACTTTTCTTTTTGTTTGACTAAGTAGTTATCGTGACTGTTAAGTGATCTCAACTCAACTGGCACACTCAGCAACTGGAATGTCTAACTTCATCTTCTCCCGGCTTCATCGTCCATCAATCTCCCAATTTATAAACAACGTTATACCTTCCACCATTCGTTTACGATTTTTGCACTCATCTTCTCTGTTAAGGATGTTCTGTTGGGATCCGTACACACAGCGGAAGGATTTTCATCCATTAAAAATCTTACGAATCCCATCAAGGAGGATCTATCAACCGCGTTGAAATCGGGTAGTCAAGAAATCATACCTATGCAAACTCGTGTGCGTCTCAAACATCGTGCAATCTTGTTCGATCAAACAGGAGCGATTCTGCGAATCCACTCCCTCTACTGGTATCCACACGAACAGCCTCCATCCACTCCCTCTAACGCCTTCAGTATTTTCGCGTCTCTTTTTTTTTTCTTGTTTTCTTTTAGGGTTTTTCACGGCTTTTCTAATACGTCTTGCAAAATGTCCTGTAGGTTTTTCAAAACTTAATAGGCGTATTATATATTCAAAATTAATCCTTATTAATTTTGAAATCTGAACTTGATTAAAATAATATATTAAATAAATCTATCCGATAAATCTAATCTAATCTATTTATTTAATCCGAGTTAAAAGCCTCATTGATCTAATTTATCTCTATAAATTAAATCGAGATATGATATCTATCTATTTAATTAAATCGAGATACTATATCTCAATTCAAATTAAATCGATATATGATATCTCTATTCGAAAATTAAATCGAGATATAATATCTCTATTTATTTTAGATATTTAATTTATCAAATAAAGTAAATACTAAACAAATATTATATGATAATATTATAATCTATATTACATAATATTATTATATTATTTTCAAATTTATATAATATATATATTATCCTAGATTAAAGTTACATTCATTAAATCTTAGACATATCTAAGATTCAATGAATCTAGACACTATTGCTCATGTTGGGCTATTCTTATGTGTGACCCTGCAGGCCCACATGAGATTGACAGCAGGTCAATAGTGTACCGGCCCACAAATCGCAAGAGGCCTCTAGCAAGACATTGCGACTACCCAATTCATATGGGGATCGATAATACAATACAACCTATCATACAACCATGTCACGTCCCTTTTGTCACGCGATAATTTGGTAAAGGATGAGGCATAGATAATGTTAACTTCCTGTTCTTGACCATTACTTCCTTGATTCTTGAGTAGTCTAATAATTGAAATGGAAACTCATTTCCATCGTAGTATAGCCATACATTTCTCAGACTCACTCATCGAGGGGCCCAGTATTATCTCTCTACAAATGTGAGGGACAAATTCCATCTTGACCATTCACATTCCTCTACATGAAAATGACTAATCCCGATCGAAGCCTTTATCATCACTCGATCGAAGGTGACTTTTGACTAGGCAAAGACCAGCGACTCTCATGTAGGAATCCATGATGATCTCAGGTCAAAGGGTGTTGTGACACGGATATACATGAGATAAACTTATGACTAAATCCATACAGCTTTCTCATAGTGGGTCGGTCCAGCACCTTGTACTCTTACAAGTGCCTATGACTTTGATTCGTATCTCCAAACTCATCAAAGTCATACTGGTCTTAGTTCATCTTCGCTCCTGCATAGATGACCGACCAGGGACATTTAGGATAATTTAGAAGATATATCCAAGGATACAGTTATCACTATAAACATGCAAATCAAATGATAACTAAAAGGAGAATGCTTTAAATAACATTAATGTCTAAAGTACAGTGACTTGCCCCTAGGGCATAATTTCCAACATGTTCATGGTTATATTGATACTTTTGAATTTCGATAATAAGTCCATTATATATCTAACTAATGTGGCTATCAACGATCACACGAGTTATCGCTTTAAAGCATATATTAGCGAAAAAGGAACCAATTCCACTGCTGGACTGATGACTTCCTAATTTTAATAGATTTAAGGTATATTTTAATTTATTCGGGAAGTCATCAATACTAAATTAAGGAGATTCTCTTAAGGTTTTAAGAAATATCAATCTTGGTGCATCATTTGGGGATTTCAACTTAGAAGATAAATTTTTAATCAAGTTAAAAAAAGTTGTTATTATTATCAATATAATTACTATTATTATTATATAATGTTTATTCGATATCCGCAACACGACCATTGACGAATATTGGGATGGTTTGGACTAAATAGCAATGGGGCCCACAAATTGAAAAAATAGGTGGAGACCTAAATCTAAAAAAGGAAGAAGGCACAGATCTGGAAAAAAATGAAAACAGACGCGAGGAAACAGAGAGCAGAGATACGAGCTTAGAGCGCCGCGAAACGAGAAGAACCTTCACCTTGAACACCATCACAAAGCACTACCTTCTCCATCGTCAATGACTCACGCCTTCATAACTATCGTCACTGGAGGGTGGAGCTGTAACTCTTCTCTACAGCTATGAACAAAGGTCGAGTTTCGGACCAAAACTAGCAAGCAAAGCCGCAAACTTGAGCTGGAGATTCAACCATCACCTTTACAAACAACCTTCATTGTCGTCTCCTCGACCACGCCTCACCATCTTCGTCATTGAACTTCATATCTCTCCCTCACCATCACAAACACACAGCCACGAGTTGGACCATTGAAGAAAAGAAGTAGAGTTGGCTGATCGGAGATTGTGGTTCACTGTTCAGGGAATCTCTTTAGCACGGGAAGTCGACGGACAAATAGGAGGCAAATTGATTTTTCCGTGTTGGTTTTAATTCTCTTCCCCTTTCTATACGAATCGATCTCCGGAATTTTCTATATTTTCTTTGTTGTGACGGATTTTATTACAGCCATGTCGCTAATTTTTCCTTAACCTAGAGGAGTTATGAACTTTATGGGTGGGTTAGATTTGTTTTCATTATCTAGTTATAATTAATGTTAATTTTGGTTACTTAATTTTATTTAGCTTTATCTTTTTTGTTACTAACCATCATTGAATATGAATTTGAACATTAGAATTTACCTTGACGGAGAGAATTTTAATTAGGCTCGAGATTAAGTAATATGATATTAGATTATGATTTAACTTACGTAGGATAGACATATACTTAATGGCCCCATATAATTGTTGAAGAGTGTGTTCAAATTTTGTTATGTCTTAAGTAATTAGGTTAGACATAACAATTTATACTTAAGAGAAGGTTGTAAGTGGACCGACAAGCATTTATAGCTATTTATACTCGAGATCAACAAAATTGATATTAAAGCTAATTAAATCAGTTAAAACAAGGTTTATGAAGCTAATAGGGGATTAGTGACTCTAAGTTACTCATTTGATTATTGTAGTAGTTTCTTTATTTTAATTTTATTTTTAATTTCTTTTCATTTAATTAAATTCAATTTGGGTTAGTCAATTTAAACGAAAGTGTAAAATTAATGCTTAACTAAAGTTTGTTTATTAGCAACAACATTGCCTGCTCAATTTTTTTTTTTTTTTTTTGGTATTGACAGGAAGACATGAAAGGAGAGGGAAAATAGTGGGGTCGCCATGAATAGAATCGCGAGTGAAAATGTCGTCACTTGGTCGACGAGTATGGGGAGAAAACCGAACTCATACGTTAGCCAAACAAAATTATATGGAGTATGAATAAATACAAGGAGAGATAGATATTGAGAGAATGAGAAAAAGGTCGCATGGAACTTTAGAATAAAAAAGGTTTCTCTACTGTATTTTTCTATAAATTTTCAAAGAAAATGGTGAAATAATTAATCAAATCATGCTAATTGGCATGGAAAAAAGCCAAACTAATTAAAATAAAAATAAAGATTAAAGATATAGCACAAAGCACATATAGAATTATTAATTAGGAAGCGGTGGAATACATATTTAGTGTTACATAAATCATAGATTACATGGCTCGTTTTATTTTTGAGCCTAAAATTAAAGTTCAGCCACACTAAGGTCATCAAGCAAGAATGCGGGAGAAAGAAACATGCTCATCCTCATAATCAAATCAATCTGCAATGATATCATACATATGTAATTAGTTAAAAGCACTAATAATTATATATGAAAGTAAAAAAGATTAAATAAAATTATATATATTACAATAACCTATTTACCTCTTACAATATCCAAGTAGTGGACATAACTTTTGAACTTTGATTGGAATTTCTGCTTGGCCGTGGGGTCATCCCATTTCAAGCTGTCCCACCAATTTTGTTGTCCTTGGATAAGTGTCAACTTATGTTTAGCAGAGTTGGAATCCAATGGTAACTTTTCCAACTTTGGACAAAGACGAATGATGACGGATTTGAGGGAAGGAAAAGGTAAGGGTGCCCTGTGAATGCTCTCAAGTGTTGGTAACTTCTCCAAAATCAGCTC
Source organism: Acacia acuminata (assembly GCA_019022655.1). NCBI lineage: Eukaryota > Viridiplantae > Streptophyta > Magnoliopsida > Fabales > Fabaceae > Acacia > Acacia acuminata. The sequence continues at coordinate 2,849,316 of JAFJYI010000045.1, forward strand.
GACAAGAGAATCGAATACAGGAGAAGAATCCACATTCTCATCCTTTATTGCTTCTTCCTCTTTTATCACTTCTTCCATTGAATAACATCCACGAATCTGAAGTTTTTGAAGGAGTGGAGCATACTTGAGCCATGTCACATGAGTTACTGAACACGAATAAATTTTCACCATTCGGAGCTTGGCTAGGCAACATTTTTCAGGCATAAAAGGATATAGATCGCTTCTAAAATTCAACCCATATAAAAAAATTTCCTGCAGCTTCTTTAATCGTGACAAGGACCCTAATGATAATAAAGGCTTCTCATTCAGCTTATACGGGTCGATGGTATAAAAAGTAGAAAGGTAGTATAAGCAACTTTGCAATCTGGTTGACTCCGATAATTTGTTTAGGCCATCTGTACTCATGACATTTATCCATAATTCCTCAATATTTGGTAGGCACTCCACCTCTTCAAAAAATCTTCTCTCTTCTAATGGGATTCTCAAGATGCCAGGAAGTCTAAACACTCTCAATTGTTGAAGACTTGATAGCACTCCCAATGGAATCTCCAAAGCCCAGACATAACGAGCGTCTGATATAGGTTGAAAGCTCAGAAATTTTAAATTTGTCAAGGACAGCAAGTTGATCCAAAACTTTGGTTCTAGACTATACATGATATGAAAAGAAAGATATTCCAGAGAAGTTAAACCCTCAATTTCTACAAAGTCTAGTCTAAAGACATGTAGTTCCAAGACTTTTAATCTCTTCATGTATTTAATATCTTCGGTGGCGATGTTGTATCTCTTTCGATAAAACTAGTGTTGTGACATTTGTAGGATCTATAAATTTTTGTGATTCCCAATCATTTATGATCGAAATCCTCTTCACAAGTTCCATATTATCGGGATCTTTTGGTAATAACCACAATGCCATGTCACGAATCATATCATGCATTTTAACAGTACGGGATACAAAAAAATCATCTTCAACGCTTTCTAGCAAGCACGAAAGCTTCAACTTTTCAATAACAGACTCACCAACACCACGTATATCTTGAACACTCATTGTCATCCCTTTACAAAGAAATTTCTCCCACATCCATTTATTGATGAGATCGGAAACTAGAATCTCATAATCTTCTGAGTATAATGCACAGTACAAGAAACATTGTTTTTGTACTGCATCCAATTTGTCATAGCTATATTTAAGGATAGAGAATACTTTTTTCTCCAAATCTGGTGTAGTCCACAAAGAATTTGCTAAGTTCTTTATTGAATGTTCCCAAGCTTCAACACTCTTCACTCCTGCCATGCTACTTCCTAGTACAATCAATGCAAGGGGTAGCCTTTCACATTCCTTTGCCATCTTTTCTGCTAGCCTTGGAATGTTTGGGTGTGAGTTTAGAGTTTCTTCACCAACTTTCATACGAAACAACTCAAGTCCTTCTTTCTCTGTTAAAATTTCGACCTTGAATTTTTTTGAACTTGCATTTGATCGCACACATTTTCTAATCGTGTTGTGAATAACACTTTAGATTGAAAATTAGTATCCTTTGGATGCGGCACTCCCACTAATTTCAAGTCCAAGTGATCCCATATGTCATCTAATAATAAGACAAATTTCTTTTCTTTAAGGACTCCATATATTTTTGTTGCTTTTTGATCTTGATCATTGCATTGAGTCCAAATGTCATCCCCGATCCTTATAAATTTTCTGATAGTATCCATAATACTATCCAAGTTGGGCTCTCTTGACACCACCACCCATGTCACAAAATTAAATCCTAGCCTTCTCTTCCCAAGTTCATTGTTAATTTTCTTTAGAAGGGTAGTCTTCCCTACCCCACCCATCCCATATAAACCAATGATGCTAACATTCTCTTCTTCAATACTCTTCCATACCTTCTTAAACATCGAATCCAATCCCACTACTTCATCCAGAGGCATTTCAATTGGCCCGGGTGGTTTTATGTGAGCAATTTTGAAATTTTCACTACTATATCTTTTCCCATCTATTGCTAAATCATCTACATTATTGACCATCTTAGCAGCTTTCTTTCCTAGCTTGTAGCTTGACTTACAATTCTTGGGGCAACATTTACTTAGGCATTTGTCTTGAATTTCTTTGGCTCCTTGGTCTTGAATATCTGTTACTTCCGTGTTAAGTATAAATTATAAAATTATTTATTTTTTTAATTTGTATGGAGCATTTTATACTAAACATACTTTCCAATCAATTTTCAACGAGCATGAGAAAATTTTCCAATAAATTCTTTAATCCTAAAGACATTTTCTCACCCTAATGATCACTTTCGAGACCTAACTTATCTAAACCTCTTTATATCTAAAAACATTGGTAGAAAAATGGAATTTGAGATATATATGTATATTAATCAATTGTTAGAAATCATATCCGGCCCTAATATTATTTGAACTAGACAATATATATTCATTTCGCAACCTATATTCTTATAAGCTCTTCCAAAGACCTAAACCCAAAACCTTATGGCCGAATGATATTAATTGGAGAGAACATTAATTATTGTAATTTTTTAAGAAGACCAAACACTAAAATATAAATTTAAAAATATGATTTGTCCTTAGTTAAACCTCCTATATCCTCTCTCACCACATCATAATCCTAAATCCTTAACCTTAAACCCTAAATTACTTAGAGAGTATGACCTCAAAGAAAAACATGTCGTTCCTTAAGCGAGAAGACCCATAAACGTCAAACTTCTTTGTTGGACACCAATTTGTATCTTTTGATAATTATCTAAGGTTTAAACTTTGTAGTTGCTAATTTTCCTCTCTAACACTTATTTAGTTGGAGAAGAGGGGTAGGAAGGGGAGGAAAAATAAGCCCCTCCCTTCATTTAGTTTGAAATTTTGGAGGGGAGAGGACCTCAAAGCTTCCACCGCGCTCTCCAACACCTCTATTTTGGCTCCTCTCTAAATTGGGGGTTTTGGAGGGCGACCAAAATGTGGTGACCGCTTTACGCTTATAACTTATGTGATATTCCAATAATGTTTATCATAAAAAAAATATTATGATAAAAAAAATATTATCATTATTAAAATATTTTATTATAAAATAAAAATATATAATTTACAAAACTATTAAAAATATATTACTAAATTAATGTAATATAAAAATTATATCTTTGAGAATAAAAAAATATTATAATTATAACATATGCTCAAACAAATTTAAATAAAATGTAAGTAAAAAATATTATTATTAAATTAATTTGAATAAAAAATACATTTTTACCAATATAAAATATTATTATAAAATTGATTTAAAATAAAAATAAATTTTCATAAATAAAAATGTTATAATTATAAAATTTTTTAATATAATTATCATCATAATGAAAATATATTATTTTTATTAAATTAAAATAATATTTTTTTTTAAAATATATTACTTTTATAATAAAATGTATTATATGAAATTATTTTAAAATGAAAATATGTTATTTTAAATAAAAAATACTATCATAGTTAAAATAATATATTATTATACAATTAATTTGAAACAGATATATATTATTATATTTATTATAAATGAAAATATTATTATATTAATTAGATAACATGTAAATTAATTTATATAACATATAAATAAAAATATATAGCTAAATATGTTAGGGTAGAATGGTAAATTGCCATCATTCCTCCCCTCCCATCCTATCATAAATCAAACAAAGTGAATAATTAAAAACCTTTCACCACCTACCCTCTCCTTGTATCTGTTCCCCTCAATCCCCTCCCTTTAAACCAAACAGACCTTAAGTATTCACTTAGGCATTTGTCTTGAATTTCGCTATGAGCTTCCCAAGTACAATTAAGTTTTGAATGTGTAAAAGTAGACATAATCTTCTAACAATGTAACAAATTTTTTTAGCAATTCCGTTAATGGCTCAAATGTCCTATAAAGTAGAAGGGAGAACAAATGGGTTCCACATAAAAAAGACATGAAAGTCTAAGCTAATTTAACGGAATTACTAACATTGCTCCATTTTTAAAGAGACGGTGTTTACTTTTACACCCTTCAAAACTTGATTATGCCATACGTTCATGGTGAAAAGCTTTGTTGTTAAAATTACACCTTAACTCTAAGACATAACAAAAACATAGATTAAAAATTAACAAATTATATTGTTCAATTTATCCCTTCTTTTATTAAATTCATAACTCATTAGTTTATTTGTATGAGTTTTTACATTAAAAAATTGAATAAAAATACATTAACGACCTTCTGTTTTACATAAATTATAGTAACCCTCCCCTATTTTGAAAAAGTACTATATAAACCTTCACTAAAATTAAAATATATGTTATGCAAACTTGCTTCATATATTTCAATTTTCATCTATCCAACCACAAGTTAGTTTTTAAACCCCAACCTATTACCATATAAAATTAAAATCATAAAAAATTCATTTATATTTTTGTAAGAATGTTCTTGCAGACTTACGTTGTAATGTGAATACAAATGGATTTTAGTGTTTTAAGGAATGAGTTTAATTTACTCCAGGGCTCTAAGTTTTCTACATAATTATCTTCTATTATTTTTCTTGTTTCCTTTCTCTAATGTCCATACTATACTTTCTGAATTTTTCTGGACATGTTGATTGATGACTACTCATCATGTAAAAAACACTTCAAAATTTAACTAATAAGAAAATTTAAAAAGAAAGAATAGCTGAGATGCAAAATACCTGTTGAATGTTGTCAACTTTTTCCAGCCATCTATCGATTTCTTGTGCTCTTCGCATCCCTCCTGTGTTCTCAGCTTCATCAACTCTTGTCTTCAAATCCTCTTTCATGCTTTGGAGATCTTCCCATTTATCTTTCAGTGACTCCAAATTCTCTTCCAGCTTGTAAATATATTCAGCTTCTTTCTTGGCACAACCACAAAGACACTCGGTAATGTCCCATATGATTCCGCCGATATCCATATGCCTCACAGTTATTTCCAAGCAATGTTAAGGTTTCATTCCTCCAAAACCAAACAACAAAGCGTGCAAGTTAGATGAATGGAAATCAGCACAGATCTTACATATCAGCAAGCAATAAATGATAAGGCTGACTTATAGACTGCTCAGTTCAAATGGGGATAAAGGATGGAGTTGCCATCTGCATGAGTAGTGCAGACCTAATCGCAAGCACCACTGTAATGACAAAATTCCTGCCTCTAACTTCCAGTGTTCCAGAGCAAATCAAAGAGAAATCAGAGCATTTAAAAAAAAAAAAAAAAAAAAAAAAAAAAAAAAAAAAAAAAAACACAGAACCACGACCAAAATATAAAAATAACTATGAGTGAGAGACGAGGCAGCGTTGTCTCTCACCAGAGTGAAAAATCGACACAGAACTGGAGAAGAGGCAGATCGGTAAGGGACCGGAGAACTGAAAATACGAGCAAGATCGATTAAAATAAAGTGAAGCAACTCACCAAAGTGAGAGACGACGCTGAGACCGGAGAACTGAAAATACGACGCTGAAAGACGACACAGAACCTTTGATTCGGACTTCAACTTCGGAGAACTGGAGAACAGGCAGATCGAATCTGTATCTGGCGACCGGATCCGTGAGAGTCGACCTCCGGATCTGTGAGAGACGGCAAGGCTCTGTGTGACCTGTGAGAGTCGACCTCCGGAAGTGAAGAGAGAACGCGCTGTGTGACTGTGATTCTGTGAACTGTGAAGTGAGAAGGTGAAGACGCGAAGTGAGAGTGCGAGGGCCGATCGTCGAGAAGAGAGAGGCGAGGTCGATTTCAGCAATATGAAAGTCAAAGGATAGGCTTCTCTGTGGCTTATGACCAAAGATAGTCCGGTAGATGCAAATGAGAAGCCAGGTCCCTTTCACTAATATGAAAGTAAAAGGATAGGCTTCTCTCCGCAGCTTTTTCTTCCGCTGCCTGTCCTTTTCTTCAAAAGGTGGTCGTTTGGGGAGGAAAATGGCAAGAGAAACAAAGAAGTGTTAATGCGTGCGTGAATGGGGCCATTCCTAATTGCTGAGGCAGAATATGGTTAACTGTGCAAGAATAAATAGATAATCGATGTAGCTGCTAAGTTTTTATAAGCTCCAGATATAATGTATTTTTTTATTTCGTCTTTAATTAACTATATCTCTCTTTCATCTTTTTTTTTTCCACTCATTTTTTCTCTCATTACCTCTAATTATTATTATTTGTGTTTGTGCACATTAAAAAAGGAAATTAAAGATACTGATATGATATTCATAATGAAAAAGTATATAAAATATTAGTCTAACCCACTCCACTAATATTCATAATTCTCTTTATTAATGGTGGGCTTACTGACCTCCACATGGTATACAGATATACAACATTCATTCAAAGCCAAGTTGTTAAGAATAATTTGAGCAAAAAAAAAAAGTTGTTAAGAATAAGGATCATATTGATTTTAAGTTTCTGTTCACAGGGAACTTTTTTTAAGCTGCGTTCACAAGGATGAAGACAAAGCGTTAATCTAATAAAGAACCGATAATACTCCCCACCCCCTCTTTCTCTCTATATAATACGAGTACATACATATCTTTTTTAATTTAGGAAAAATAATTATGAGATTCTAAATAATGAAGAGTTTTGAGTCAAAGGAGACATTGGTGGTTACTGGTGAATAATTTAGGAAAAATAATTATATGAACAAGTTATACAAATGTCAAAGATTCTAAATATCTTTTTTAAGTGTCAGATTTCTAATATACACCGACTAATCAACTATAAAAATATTTGTCTATTTTTGTTATGAACAAGTTATACAAATGTCTTTCCAATTTTTCATTGACATTTTTATTTTGAAAATTATTACTAATATTTTTATGATTTTTTTTTCTAAAAAATTATAAGTGAGATCAAATCATGAACCTTAATTTTATTTACAAGAGAACTTTTATACCACCAAGTTACAAGGACTCTGGCCTTTCTCTTTTCCTTTAATCCTTTTACATGGCCTCATAAGTTACAGCTTCTTTTCCAACATTCACAATTATTGATACTTAACCAACAGTGGTGGGGTTTAAATTAATGGAGTCAATTCAGTTCTGGTCGTGGGGTTTTAATAATGGCGTTTCCTCTGTTTGATTTGATTTGAAGCAATGACACAAGGGCAAGTCCTTTTTAAATAGAGAAATAATAAAAACTTACCCGGCCCTTCTTGTTATGTAGAGATTCATGATATAATCTCATAATATAATAAAGAATAGAGTAAATCTTTAATAGATAGATGAGCCAAAATCAATAATCCATCAGACTACTAAAACACAAAGAGAATCTTTCGTAATCAAATAAGTAATTCTCTACTAATTTTCATATATTTTCCAGACTACTTTACGTCACTATTTATAGAAAAAAAGAATAACCATGACTCCCAAAAATTTAGGACCACTAGCCACGACTCATAAGAATAACATATTGAATACATTTAATTCAACAAATAAAATACTTTGATCAGCATATAATCCTAACTACAAAGTTTAACTAACAAGAAAATCTTTTTTTTTAAAAAAAAAAAAAGAAAGAAAGAAAAAGGAACAGCTTGAACGCCAAGTACCTGCTGAATGGCATCAACTTTTGCGCAGCTTCTTCTACTCTTGAGTTCAAATCCTCTTCCATGCTTTGAAGATCTTCCCATTTATCTTCTTCCAGTGACTCCAAATTATTTTCCAAGTCATAAAAGAAATCCTATATCCACTGCATAATCTTTAGAGCTTTTAATTATAGAGATCGCCATTTATATATGCTCGGCTGGGTAGCTACACATTTTATTCAAATTATTATGGGTAACTTGTACTTTTTTGATTCAAATAAGCTCTTCAAAACTCAAACACACTTCAAAAAATGGAACCACAAAAAATATAAGAAAGTTATATACCAGGCACATATGCTCCATGCCAATCATGCTTATGATTTGATCTCATATGGTGTGGCCATGCAAGGTAGCATAGAGATTAATGAAGATAATTGGACACTTATCATAATTGGATTGTTTTAGTTGACCATATTGTTGGGCTATTTTCAATGCGAAAATTATGTGATCAAGAAATCTGGGACACAAAAATCAGTGATCTTTTATATAAATGCACCACTAATTTAAAGTAATACATCGCATCCTTCACATTTATTAAAAAAAAAAAAAAAAAAAAAAAAAAAGGCAATTAAAGATACTGATATGATATTCATGATAAAAAAATTAATGGTGGTGTTACGGACCTATATCAGGCCCAATAGTAGGATGGCCCAGCAAGGAATATACTGCATATCAGGATCTGCCTATAATAAAGGGGAATCCTATCTTATCAATAATCAAAGAAGATCTTAATCTAGATCCGGCAGTTATGATACTTGGGCCACGGATCACAGAGGGCCCATGAGTCTCAACCTAAGGTACACTCTATAAATATAGAGGTCAAACCCTAAGGTACATACGTTCTAACTCAGAACTATTTACATACTATCATCACTGTGCACACATATCACCCCTTGGGTGAAAGCCTCTCATGTGTATAGTGATCCTACGTTCTCTTGGTTGTCTACCTCATAGACACTCAGGTTGAACCCATTGATCCCATATCAACGTACTAGCCCACCTGGCTAGACATCTATGTTTCATACCAGAACAAGTGGGCTTATGGACCTCCACATGGTATACAAATATACAAAATTAATTCAAAGCCAAGTTGTTAAAAATAATGATAATATTGATTAGAAGGTTCTGTTCACAGGGAATTTTTTTGTAAGCTTGCGTTCACAAGGATGAAGACAAAGCTTTAATTCGATCAATAAAGCACCGACAATACTCCCCACCCCTGCCTAGCGCTTAGTAGCGCTCTTAGCACTTGTGCCAGCTTTAGGAGCTGGTCTCCCCCTTGTCCCGGGCTCGACCCCGCCCCCCCCCCCCACTTGGAGTATCAAAAAAAAAACTCCCCACCCCTTCTTTCTCTCTCTATATATACATATCTTGTTTAAGTGTCAGATTTCTAATATACTAACAAAACTATAAAAATATTGGTCTATTTTTGTTATAAACAAGTTATACAAATGTCTTTCCAATTTTTCATAGACATTTTTATTTTGAAAATTATTACTAATTTTCTAAAATTATAAGTGAGATCAAACCATGGACCTTTTTTATTTACAAGAGAACTTTTATACCACTAAGTTACAAGGACACCGGCCTTTCTCTTGTCCTTTAATCCTTTTACATGGCCTCATAAGTTACAGCTTCTCTTCCAACATTCACAATTATTGAACGCCATCACCAAGCACTACCTTCTCCATTTCTGGTGACTCATGCCTTCATCACCATCATCGTCAGTGGCGGAGCCGTAACTCTTCTCCACCGCTATGAACAGAGCTTAAGTTTTAGACCAAAACCAGCAACCAGAGCCGCAAACCCGAGCTGGAGATTTGACCATCACCTTCAAAAATCACCTTCATTCCCATCTCCTCGACCACACCTCACCATCTTTGTCGTTGAACTTCATCTCTCTCCCTCACCATCACAAACACACAACCATGAGTTGGAGCATTGAAGAAAAGAAGCAAAGTTGGTTGATTGGAGATTGTGGTTCACCATTCCGGGAATCTCTTTAGCACGGGAAGTCGACTGACAAACAGGAGGCAAAGTGATTTTGCTGTCATGGTTTTAATTCTCGTCCCTTTCTATATGAATTTGGTATCTGGAATTTTTTGTGTTGTGATGGATATTATTATAGCGATTTGTGGCTAATATTTCCTTGTAACCTAGAGCGGCTATGAATTTTATGGATGGATTAGACTTTGTTTTCATTATTTAGTTATAATTAATTTTAATTTTGATTATTTAATCTTGTTTAGTTTTATTTATTTAGTGAATGACCATCATTGAATATGAATTTGACCATTAGGATTTACCTTGACGAATGGAATTTTAATTAAGCTCGACATTAAGTAATATGGGATTAGATTATAATTTAATTTGTGATTAGGATAAACATATACCTAATAGCCCCATATAATTGTTGAAGAGTGTGCTTGAGTTTTGTTGCCTCTTGAGTAATTATGTTAGACACAACAATTTACACTTAAGATAAGAGAGGGTTGTAAGTGGACCAACAGTCACTTATAATTATTTATACTTGAGATTAATAAAATTAATATTAAGTCTAATTAAATTAGTGGAATCAAGGTTTATGAAGCTAATAAGGGATTAATGACTCTAGGTTCATTTGATTATTGTGGTAGTTTGTTTATTTTAATTTTAATATTAATTTCTTTTCATTTAATTAAATTCAATTTGGGTGGGTTAACTTAAAAGAAAGTGTAAAATTAATGCTTAACTAAAATTTGGATATTAAGTCCTCATGGGAACAATACTTTACTCACTCTTTATTACTTGATACGGTTCAAAAACTTGTGGAGCCATAGGCTATAAAGACATACACTCATTTTTCTATGCCGATTTCTATCTTAGATCACATATCCATTTCCATATTCTCTCTTCTTATGGGATTTAATTAGGAAGTATTAGCAACAACATCGCTTGTTCAGATTTTTTATTTGGGGTATTGACAGGAAGACATGAAAGGAGAGGGGAACGAGTGGGGTCACCTTGAACAGAAACGCTGAGTGAAAATGCCATCGCGTGGTTGACGAGTAGTGGGGAGAAAACCGAACGCATGCTTTGGCCAAACAAAATTATATGGAATATGAATAAATACAAGAAGAGATGGATATTGAAAAAACAAAAAAAAGGTCTCATGGAACTGTGAATTTTTTAAAAAAAAAATGTTTCTCTGCCGTTTTTTCCAATAAATTTTATTTTTCTGAAAATTTTCAAAGCAAATTGTGAAATAATTAATCAAACAATGCTAATTGGCATGAAAAATGCCAACTAATTAAAATAAAATTAAAGATTAAAGATATAGCACAAAGCACACATATAATTCAGGGAATAATCCATGTTTAGTGTTAAATAAATCACACAATACATGGATTGTTTTATTTTTTAGCCTAAAATTAAAGTTCAGCCACACGAGGTCTTCAAACAAGAAAGCGGGAGAAAGAAACATGCTCCTATTTGGAAAGTAAGTCGATCTGCAGACTACAATGATATCATACATATGCAGTAATTAGTTAAAAGCACTAATAATTATATATGAGAGTAAAAAAGATTAAATAGAATTATATAAATTACAATATTGTATTTACCTCTTTCAATATCCTAGGAGTTGACATAACTTTTGAACTTTGATTGGAATTTGTGCTTGGCAATGGGGTCATCCCATTTCAAACTGTCCCACCAATTTTGTTGTCCTTGGACAATTAAGCGTCAACTTAAGTTTGGCAGAGTTAAAAAAAATGGTAACTTTGCCAGCTTTGGACAACTATGTATGAAAACGGATTTAAGAGAAGGAAAAGGTAAGCGTGCCTTGTGAATGCTCTTAAGTATTGATAAGTCCTCCAAAATTAGCTCGACAAGAGAAGAATCCACCACTACTACGTAAACCGGCTTTTACATCCCCGATTGGCGTCCTATTCTTAAAAAGGGAGTTAAAAAAACGCGGTGGCATTTTTGTAATTAGCAGGTGACCTTTGGAGTCTAATTTTAATTCTTAAATGCCAAAAGTGCATCCCTGGCGTCAAAAGCAAGTGAAAAGTGGACCCAGGCGAAAAAGGGGAAACAATTGGAGTCTAAGTCTGAGAATTAGACTCCCTAGGTCGGAATTTGGAGTCTAAGTTCAAGAATTAGACTCCTTAGGTCATTTTTCCCCAACCCAAAACCCATTCCCGCGTTGTCTCCCTCATGCGTATCCATCGATTCTCATTCTCTCGGATTTCTTCTCAACCCTGGTCCACCTTGTCTCTGCCCTCACTCCGCCATTGCTCCATCGTCCCTCCGCTCTAGCGCTCTACTCTGTTCTGCCATCTGCATCAGTCTTCATCCATCTCTCGCAGGCACGGCTCCGTCGTCTTCTCATCTTCCTCTCCTTCTTCATACCCAGAAACCTTAGACCCCAACCTCCGTTGCCGCCCTCTTGTTTGATCGTCCGTCGTCGGTTTCTATCTTCTACCTCGGCAAGTTAGTTTACTATCTTGTGTTACTCGCGATTGCTTGGCAGGTCCTCTCAATCTGTTGTTGAATCTTAGGAATTGGACCTCGACTTGTAGGTCCCTAATGGCTGGGAGAAGTGCCTAGACCTCAAGGTTTCGTTTAATCCTTTTTTTTTTTTTTGTTTCCTGCGAAAATTAATTTGGTCGGTGTCATGAATTCTGGTTGGCAAATACTCGTCTTCGTGGTTTCGGGGAATTTGAATCCTCTTTGCAAATGTCACAAGTTATTTTGTCTTTTGAAGGAATTTAACCGTTGAATTTTACACTATTGAAATATTTCATTGATATTTTTCTTTCTAATCTCGATTTCTTTGCTCTGCTATTCTTTGTAATCCTAAACCATGGCTTTTGTTTTTAATCTGTTTAAAAAAAAATTGGTTTGTTACAAGTGTTTGATTTAGAGGACCACTCATGTTTTGATGGCCTTCTGAATTATACTTGAGAATTTGAAGGGAATTAAGGACCTGATAGTTTGGAAAGACTTGATAGTTTCGCTTCTTATTTAAAAACAGGCCTCCAATGAATTAATTTCTTTCGGTTCTTGTAGCCTTCTGATCTGAACGTTTATTCTCCAATGGAAGCGTTTTAATGTCTGAACTTATTGGTTTTGTGCAAATAAGTTCTTGCTTGCTTTTGCTTTCCATTGGTTTTGTGATAATGTGTCAATACTGATGTTTGTCAGTTATTTTCAGTCAGGGAAAGTCTATATTCAAAGGTGCAACTCTTTAAAGCTTATAATCAGTGTCACAACACAAACCCAATTCAAGTCCATCAGGTTCAAAACTTCAGAACCTAAACTGCCCTCCTTCTCTATTATATATTCTTCATGTTGCTCCAGATTGAAAATTGAAAATATTTAAATGCATGCATACACACACATTGAAATCTCTATGTTTTGGTATTTATTTGTTCATCAATTTGCATTACAACAATTGACAAGAATTAAAGAGTTGTAGATTGTATGTGCAAGTTGGCTCAGATTATTAGCATTTTGGTTATGTTTCTGATTTCTCCTATTAAAGGGGGCATAACTGCAAATCAACTTTTTTCGTCTTGTCTATATTCTTTTATTTTTTAATGCATCTAAAAATTTCCTTAAAAAAAATTTGAGGGCGCTACCCCGAATTCCTGAATCCCCCCTTACTAATTGTGCGGACACAAACACAAAATCCTGGCTCCGCCACTGATTATTGATGCCATTTTCTGTATCTGATTGAAGAATGCAAGCGCAGGGGGTTCTTCACCATAAATTTCTCAAATTCAAAGATTCTATCTCAACCCGTGGTCGTCGGAGCATACACGCCACTGAACAGCGAGAACAATGTATCATAAAGAAAAGGTTCTGTACTTCTTGGCCTAGAGCTCTCATCAGTGGACTTCAAATTCAATCTTCATCCTCTATGGTTATCTATCCAACACATCCGCCATCTCCGTGGTCTCGTTCGTTCTCGCCGTCTCTCCCGGTGAGTGCGTGAGTTTGCTCTCTCCATCTTTGATTAGCATTTTGCAGATTCAGTCCTTCATTCAGGTGAGTCTATGACTTTGTTCTCTCAGCTCTGATTGATTTTTGTGTTCTTCATTCTTGTTATTGAGCTTATTAGTCTGTTGTAGGTTGTTTTTTTAATCTAATTCAGGAGTCAAGTCTGTCACCTTGTCAAAAACAGAATGCTTAGATGCTTTTTCATATATAGAAACGAGAGAAACAATAAATCAGAATTTCACTTATCACAGTTTGAGCCTAACTGTATATAATAAAATGCTGGGCAATTTTTTGTAATTAAATTAGAAAAGCAGAGTTAGATTTCTAGGAACAAGAAAGCTTGACAAGTCTTGGTGGGAATTGTGCACTCTCCAATGGCTACATAGTAATCTTTTGGTTGGACCCGTTAATTAGCTTCTGATTTTGCTAGTTTAAGCTGTTGATTCTGAGTATGACTTCAGCCTATTTATGATGAAATGTTGATTATAATTACTATTCTTGATTTACTATTAATGTGCATATTTTTGCAATTGATTTTAACTTTTCGTTCAAGCATTCTATTCAAGCATATCAAAAGAGCCATAGAATCATTAGTGAGAAAAAGAAGAGAAGAAAAATAGGAAGAAATAAAGGAAGAATCAACTAGCTTCCAACAACACTCATAGGTAATTATGCTACCTTAAATCCATTTGTAGGCTTGGTTTTATTATTAGAAGCTTGTATGGCTTAATGGTTTACCATTATGGATTTAAGTGTTTTTAATCTAGTCGTTGATATTTTTCTATTGTCTTTCCTTTATCATTAGCCATCTGAACTACATGAACTTGATTAAAAAAAGTGATGGCTTCATGGTTTACCATTACTATTGAAGTATATGTTAGTACGAATAATTATAGTGTTCTCTTTGTTGATGAAAGTCTTTGGATTTAATAGCGATATTGTTGGAAATGTCATAGGTGGTAATAAAATGGATCATAGTTGGATGAATGCTTTGAGAACTAGTGAAGAATATGAGAATGGGGTGAAGGAGTTTATTGAATTTGCTAGAAGGAATGTGGCTACAAAAAATGGGATGTAATTTTGTCCATGTGTAAATTATTTAAATGAGAGTAGACTGGATATTTCTGATATAAGGGATCACCTACTTTGTGACGGAATAAACCTTTGCTACACAACATGGATATGGCATGGTGAGGAAGTAAGAACTGTTGCGTCCCACGAAAATGAAGTTGAGGTAGATGATGATGGAATGGAGAGAATGATTCATGATGTTGGGGTCGAATCTTTTGCACAATCGCGTGAATATGATAACATGCAGAGTGATGCAGAGACACCTTTGTTCCCTGGGTGTACTAAGTATACACGGTTGGCTGGGACCTTACATTTGGTCAACCCAGGATTCCCCGCCCATCCCAACCACCAAAGACAGTTATAACCCTCCGGAGGTACAACAATGTGAACCTTCTCTCCATCCATAGGGTGGCGAACCCTGCAAGCTATATGTGGATGTCCCACAATGTCGTCAAGTTGCCGATGCCCTTGTTCACTCACAATTCACCACCCACCATAATAAACAAATTCGAAAAAATCAACGTAGGGTGACTGTGACGAGTGTTCGAGAGGGGGGAAGTAGAAATAGCCATCCCGATCCCTGATGACGAGGTTCCCAAACTAGGCAAGGCGATAGGATTGTTCATCCTTTGGCCGAAGAGACTTATTGACTGCAAGTCGGCACCTCCAATGGTAGGAAATACTAACTATTACTTGAACTTTAGACTATTGCTATCATTATTGTTGTGCTTATGTGTTTGAGAGAAAATCTTTTGTGTATGACATCATTTTGCTGTGACTTTGGGATTTTTGTTGTCAAACTTGAAATTGCTTAAATTGTGTATATTTACATAAACTTGAACTATACAGCTGATTGCTACATTTTCTTGTCAACCTACTCATAATCTGTATTTTATGTTTTACTAGGATGATCACCATGCGACACAATTTCCTTTCTTGGCACGATTGCAACAGGTGTACAATGACATTAAAGATGTCAGCATGCAGATGCCTCAGGAAATTCTTGGCTCAAGAGTGCCATCATATCCTTTTACAATTGACAATACAGATCTGTCGCAGTTTATTCATTTAGAGGAGCTAGATGTATGTTGGCTTAAACTTGGAGTCCTGTAAGTAAATCTTTCGCCTTTCAATTAATCATGTGATTTTTTCTTTTTATATATTCAACTTCATTTATCTTTTTGATTCCATCATAGTTTCCTCCACAACCTATGTGTACAAGTCAGAAAAAAAAGACTCATATGGATTGTTATGTCCATCGAACACATCAAGGAGCCACAGTACCTTGGAATTAAGGACATTTTATATGGGTTCTACACTGGCAGAGTCAAAATTGCCTTGTTATATAGCTTGATTCATGAAGGGTACGTATTTTAGTTTTGTCTATTTAAAATGTTTAAGAATAAATTACCTTCTTATCTTAACTTCATCTTATTCTATATGAGTTGTTTTAGTTATGATTATACTTTGTGTGTTGTTTGTCCACCCATTAACACCGTCTATTGGTTCGATTCCATGGGTGGGAGGCCGCACAAAGAAATAAAAATCATGTTCAGCAAGTATGTAAACTTTTTGCAGAATCATTGATATTCTTGAATTAAATGAATTGTTATAATGTCTGTTCATTTTCATTTTAATGAGAGTGCACTGAAGGCATATAAATTGATTTCTGGGATTAAAGCGGGTCCAAGTAGAGAACCGGTGTGGGTTTATCCGATAGTAAGTAGTTTGTTTCCATTCAAGTTATTTCATTGACAGTGGAATTCGATATGCCTATATTCATTAAAAAGGAATTTAAGTAACTGTTTGCTTTTGATTTATAGTGCCCTCAACAACCAGGGGATTGGGAGTGTGAATACTACGTTATGCTCTACATGTACTCCATCATTCGGAGCGGACGTGCTTGATTTTGAGGAGGTACTTTTTCCTTCATTCTCAAATGGTAATATTTTTTGAAGTTGTACTTTAGTTGTGTAATTAATTCATTCACTTGATTGATTTAACTTATACCTTATTTTCTATTTTACTGATTTTTGGTACTAAGGATGCCTACTCAAACGAAGAAATCGATTTGGTTCGAAACCTGTTATTTGGATATCTTCTACGCAACACATAGATGAATGAAGTTAGTCTTTATATTGATTGATTAGTAGCGGGTAGCTAGACAAAGCATTTTGACACTTTGTTCTTCTGCAATGAGATAGATGAATGAAGTTAGTCCTTATATTACTTGACTAGTAGTAAGTAGCTAGACAACATTTTGACACTTTGTGGTGATTGTTGTACATAGAAGTAGTAGTAGTTACCACTTGAATTAGTTAGAGCTAATTGGTTGAAATGATTTGAAGTTAGCCAAGTTTGTTGTTACTACTTTGTTACCTCTATGTCCAACTCATCATGAACTATGTATCTTGGGATATTTGTTATATAAAAGGTGCATGTATTCTGTTTTACGTATAAGGTTAGTGAGCTAACCTTTTAGCACATAGCTAGGTGTTGTATGCAATTATCAAATTCTGTTGATTATTTATGTAAGGATGTTTTTTGTAAGAAATTGTGGGATAGTGAATATACAAAGCAATTATTTAAAAAAAAAAAAGAACACTTAAGGAGTCTAATTTTCAGAATTAGACTCCTAAAGTGAGACTTAAGGAGTCTAATTTCTGAATTATACTTCTAAAGTGAGACTTAAGGAGTCTAAGTATTGGAATTAGACTCCTTAAGTCATGACTTAAGGAGTCTAATTCCAAATATTAGACTCCTTAAGTGAGATCTGAGAGCGTAATTGTCATGAATTAAGGAGTCTAAGTTATGGAATTAGACTCCTTAAGTCGACTTAAGGAGTCTAATTTTAAAATAGGACTCCTTAAGTTTTCCTACGCGCGCCCCCCAAGATATACGTCCCCCTGGAAAAGGACGTCAAAAGTACAAAAAAATTCAAGCAAAGGATATAGATCGCTTCTAATATACAACCCTCCTAAAACAATTTCCTGCAGCTTCTTTAATCCTGACACAGACCCTAATGATAATAAAGGCTTCTCATTTTGGTTGCTGGGACAAATAGTAGAAAGGTTGTATAAGCAACTTTGCAATTTGGTCGACTCCAATAATTTGTTTAGGCCATCTCTACTCCTGACATTTATCCATAACTCCTCAATATTTGGTAGGCACTCCATCTCTTCTAAAATTCTTCTCTCTTCTTCAAATAGGCTAATGAAGATGTGAGCAAGTCTAAACACTCTCAATCGTTGAAGACTTGATAGCACTCCCAATGGAATTTCCCATCCCTTCATATGACCGTACATAGCTTGAAAACTCAGAAATTTTAAATTCGTCAAGGACTGCGAGTTGATCCAAAACTCTAGTGCTGGAAATCTATCCATGATATGAAAAGAAAGATATTCCACAGAAGTTAGACCCCAATGTCTATCAATTCTCGTCTCCGAGACATGTAGTTCCAAGACTGTTAATCTATTCATGTATTTAATATCTTCCGGCTAACATTGTATCCCTTCCAATAAAACTAATGTTGTGACATTTGCAGGATCTATACTTTCTTGTGATTCCCAATCATTTATTTATGATCAAAATCCTCTTCACAAGTTCCATATAGTCTGGATCTTCTGGTGATAACCACAATGCCATGTCGGGAATCACATCATGCATTTTAAGCGTACGAGATACAAAAAAATCATCTTCAACGCTTTCAAGCAAGCACGAAAGCTTCAACTTTTCAATAACGAGACTCACCACGACCATGGATATCTTGAACACTCATTGTCATTTCTTTACAGAGAAATTTCTCCCATATCCATTTGTCAATGAGATCGGAAACTAGAATCTCATATTCTTCTGGGTATAATGCACAATATAAGAAACATCATTTTTGTATTGCATCCAATTTGTCATAGCTATATTTGAGGATAGAGTATACTTTTGTCTCCAAATCTGGTGCAGTCCATGAAGATCTTGTTAGGTTCTTTATTGAATCTTCCCAAACCGCCACACTCCTCACTCCAGCCATGCAACTTCCTACTACAATCAATGCAAGGGGTAGCCCTTTACATTCCTTTGCCATCTTTTCGATAGCCTTGGAATGTTTGGGTGTGAGTTCGCAGTTTCTTCACCAACTTTCATACAAAACAACCCAAATGCTTCTTTTCTGTTAAAACTTCAACCATGAATTTTCTTTGAACTTGCGTTTTTATGCACACATTTTCTGATCGTGTTGTCAACAAAACTTTAGATTGAAAATTAGTATCCTTTGGATGCGGCAATCCCACTAATTTGAAGTCTAACTGAGCCCATATGTCATCCAGTAATAAGATAAATTTCTTTTCTTTAAGGACTCCATATATCTTTGCTACTTTTTGATCTTGATGACTGCATTCAGTCCAAATGTCATCCCCGATCCCTATAAATTTTCTAATAGTATCCATACTACTATCCAAGTTGGGATCTTTTGACACCACAACCCATATCACAAAATTAAATCCTAGCCTTCTCTTCCCAAGTTCATTGTTAATTTTCTTTAGAAGGGTAGTCTTCCCTACCCCACCCATCCCATATAAACTAATGAGGCCGACATTCTATTCTTCAATACTCTCCCATACCTTGTTAATCATCAAATCCAATCCCACTACTTCATCCATAGGCATTTCAATTGGCTCGGGGGGTTTTTTGTGAGCAATTTTGAAATTTTCACTACATCTTTTCCCCTCTGCGCTAAATTATCTACATTATCGTACATCTTAGCAGCTTTCTTTCCTAGCTTGTAGCTTGACTTACAATTCTTGGAGCAACATTTACTTAGGCATTTGTCTTGAATTTCTTTGGCTCCTTGGACTTCAATATCTATTACTTCATGTGTTAGGTATAAATTATTAATTTGTTGTTGTTGTTTTTTTTTTATTTGTATGTAGCATTTTATTCTAAACATACTTTCCAATGAATTTTCAACGAGCATGAGAAAAATTTCCAATAAATACTTTAATCCTAAAGGCATTTTCTCTCTCTAATGATAAGCTTTCGAGACCTAATCTACCTAAACTTCTTTATATCTAAAAACATTGGTAGAAAAATGGAATTTGAGATAAATATGTATATTAATCGATTGTTAGAAATCATATTCGGCCCTAATATTAGGCTGAACTAGACAATAGATATATTCATTTGTGCAACCTATGTTCTTATAAGCTCTTCTAGTACCTAAAGCCAAAACCTTATGGCTAAATGATATTAATTGGAGTAAACTTTAAATGTTGTAATTTTTTAAGACGACCAAACACTAAAATATAAATTAAAAAATACGATTTGTCCTTAGTTAAACCTCATAATTTCCCTCTCACCACATCATAATTACCCGGAGAGTCTGTGTCGTTCCTTGAGTAGAAGACCATAAACTGTCAAAACTGCTTTGTTGGACACCGGTTTGTATCTTTTGATAATTATCTAAGGTTTAAACTTTGTAGTTGCTGATTTTCCTCTCTAATGACCTATTTTGTTGGAGGAGAGGATGGAAGGGGAGAAAAATGAGCCCCTCTCCTAATTTGGTTTGAAATTTTGGAGGGGAGAGGATGGAAGGGGAGAAAAATGAGCCCCTCTCCTAATTTGGTTTGAAATTTTGGAGGGGAGGGGACCTCAAAGCTTCCATCTCCTCCCCTCCAACACCTCTATTTTGGCTCCCCTTCAAAGTGGAGGTTTTGGAGGGGAACCAAAATGTAGTGACCACTTTACCCTTAGAACTTATGTGATATTCCAATAATGCCTATGATAAAAAATATTATGATAAATAAAAATATTATCACATTTAAAATATTTTAGTGTAAAATAAAAATATATGATTTAGAAAACTAGCATAATTAAACCTATAATTATTAAAAAAATAATTTAATATAAAATTATACCTTTAAGAATAAAAAATTATTATATTTATAACATATGCTCATGTTAATTTAAATAAAATATATTATTATAAGTAAAAAAAAAATTCTTAAATTAATTTGAATAAAAATTAGAGTTTTACAAATAAAAAATATTATTATAAAATTAATTTTTTTAAAAATTCATAAATAAAAATATTATATTTATAAGATTTTTTAATATATTAGATGAAATTATTTTAAAATGAAAATATGTTATTCTAAATAAAAAAATAATATTATAGTTAAAAGATATATTATTATACAATTAATTTGAACAAATATATATTATTATATTTATTATAAATAAAATTGTTATTATATTAATTACAAATATAACTAAATATGTTAGGATAGAATAGTAAATTGCAATCATTCCTCCCCTCTCATCTAATCTTAAGTCAACCATCGAACCTCCACCCCCACCAACCAAACCAATCAAGGTAACACTCTGCCCGTTCCTTCTATCCCCTCCCCTCCATACCCTCCTTTTAAACCAAACAGACCCAAAAGATTTTCCTCGTCAACTAGAGAGGAGGCATAAATTTGAAGTTAAGAAGGAATACAAAGAAAGAGGCTTCTTTGCGTGTGAGATGGCACAATTTGTGGTCCCAACTCAGGACTATGAAACATGTGAGATGTGGTCAGGGGAATATAAGTTTAAATATCTCAATAAGCTAATTGTTTGAACTCTCTCCGATTTATATAATTTTAATTATAGATATAAAAATGTTTAAATAATATGTGTATAAATTTTATACTAATAGATAGGATTAAGATGCAATTTTAGCAACCAATTTGTTCACTATGAGCTTCTAGCACAATTAAATTTTGAATGTGTAAAAGTAGACACAATCTTTTAACAATGGGACAATTTTAGCAATTCCGTTAATGGCTCAAATGACCTATAAAATAGAAGGGAGAACAAGTGAGTCCTACATAAAAAAGAAATAGAAGTTTGAGCTAATTTTGTAATACCCCAAAATTCCTATTTATGATAAATACTATATTTTGATAAATAATACATATTAATTAATGGTGAATATGTGGTCTCAAGTTTTGTAACTTATTAATTATTATTTTAAGTAATTTTTCCTTGAAATTGAATCAACCAAAGGCTAAATTTAAGATCATATCTAAGGATCATAAAATACACTATAATTGTCATATTGAATCATGATTCTTGTATAACTGAAATAAGCAATAAAAGGTTATAAAAATGCTTAAATTAATTAAAGGAAATTAGTTACAATTAGTGGGAAATTAAATTTGCACTAATTAAATGTTTAAGTAATTCTTCAAAATTCATCAAGAGGCAAATTAGAAAGCATTAATTAGAGAATGTCCTAATTTAAAAATGAAGGGCCTAAAGAGATGAAATTAAGTTTGCTAATAATGCTTTAATAGCCTTGGTTAAATAGCAAATCGATTAATCTATGACATTTACAATAAAAGGGCAATTAAGCACATGGTTAAGGGAATAATTAGACTTAATTAAATCAACCCCTAAAGTCATGAGAGAGATTAACAAATAGAAGGCCAAGATTAAAACTAATAAAGCTAAATCTAATGATTCTAACTAATTATACAATTAAAGCTAAATCTATGTGAAATTTGGGGAGCCAATAGGAGGCTTGGATTATTAATTGTGAGACACATAAGAAACATATTCATGAGCCAAGTGAGAGAGAGCCACGGTTTTGCTTAAGGAAGAGAAGAGAGTGATGAAGCATAAAGTAGCTTTGAAAAGTCAAACTTTTCAACTAACCAATAAGAAGCCATAAAATAATCAATGTTTTGGCAATTAAAAAAGCAACATAAATGGCTAAATGACTGGAGCATGTCGACAATGCAATTAAATGGAGGAGATTAAACTTCAAAAAGTGCATTTCTAATTCAAGGGTTAAGGTGAGTTTTTGTCAAATTTAATTGCCACTTGTGTCCTTAAAATTTCCCTATAAATAGAGGGCTCTTCCTTTCAAATTCTTCACACCAAAATCAGTTAAAACATCTGATTTTAATATTAGAGAGTGAGTAGAGTGAAGTTCTTGGAGCAAGAAGGAAGAAAAAGTTGAGCTTCAAGGGTAATGTTCTTGAGCTCTAGCTTTTTAGTTCTTAGAATAAATGTTGTTTAATCTAGAAAATAGGAAGTAAAATTCCTATACTTGTTTGTAGGCCTCCTTGTATTGAGAGGTAAAAACATGGCAGGAAATAATTTTTGGGAATCAATATGCCAAAAGCGTGAGAATTTCCAGAAAACTGGGCTGTTAAGTCAGTCACTTTGAGGCTATTATTTTTTGCATCAAATGATCTTTAAAAATCACAGAATTTTACATGAATAAATTAGACATGTAGGGCTTTCCAAATATATAAAATATGCAGTGTGTTGAGTTCTGTACAATGAGATAAAAATTCTTGAAGTTAAGCCACGTTTTTGGATTTAAATCTGAACAGTGTTTGAAGAATTAAAAACTGGGAATGATTCTTGATGTTATGGCTTCTAGAAATATCTTTCCTTAAAATTAGACATGTTAAGGGTCATGAAGAATTTTACGGAACCTCTTTTCGATTTTTCTAGAATTAATTATGATTTTTCAAAGTTACCAGAAAATCCAATACTGCGTTTTTAAATAAATGTAAGGGTAAAATTGTAAATAACAGATCCACCAAGGGTAGAGAGGTAAATAGAGGTGGAAATATCTCTTAGGATATTATTCTAAGTGATATGGTGATATGTTAGGATATCCAGGACGTCCAGGGCCGGATTCAAAGGTCAGGCGTATTGCTAACTACGCAGAAGGAAGGTACGTTCGCGTACTAGTAACTTTAACTCTGATGTGTCTTGTATGCATGTATGTGATGGAATGATTCATGAAGTGATGGGCAAGACTAGGTCTTGGGTCATGCATTGTGACTTCGGTCACTGTTTATACATTCGGCTTTATACGGGTTATAGTCTTGATAATCTTTGTTGAGTTTTCCTAGCGCGAAGACACGAGGAGCATGCGTGGCACCTTGGTTAGTGCAAACGTGGATGACTTTACATGTGTTGTGTGCTATGTACTGTTGTTGTGTTAATTTTACATCTGTTGTGTGCTTATGTGTTGGTTATTGCTGTAATGTAATGAATATCTGTCATACATATACTGTTTATACTTTTCACATGAGGTTAACTGTTACATGAGGTCTAATGGGTATTGGACCTCAGATTTGTCTAAGGTTCAGGAAAGGAACCAGAGTCAGAGGAGGCACCGGTAAATGGAGCCGTGAAAAGGCACCGAAGGAAGGAGCTGATAAGAGGCACCGGTCAAGGCAAATGCCGGAAGGGCGTCAATAGAGCATTCTTTCTGGCACGAATTTAACAACGTTACTCAAACAGTTTGGTGCCGAAGGTAGGGCTAGTCTATGTGGTTCAGTCGATAAGTCACCGTGAACTCGGTGAGACTTCCACGATAGACACCTACCTGGCCAAATTGTTTGATTAACAGAGTTAGGTTCATTGCCCCAAGTCTAGCTACGGCTTGGTTGAAGATTGTATAGTTACCATAAAGATTTGTAATTATACAAGCTCTGTATTATTGTATCACACGAATATTTCTTGGGAAATTTTTAATATATCAGTTTATGTCGGGACATCAGCATATGTCCGGGAATTTTATATCAGTTACTCATTGTCCGAATGTAAGCACATGCTCTCCATTACTCTGAGTGGTAGCACCTCAAACTCTGTCGATTTTTCTTAAAACTAAGTGTCAACAGACACGATTTCAAGTATAGAATTTCGGGTGTTACAAATTTAATGGAATTGTTAAAATTGCTCTATTCCACTAATATGAAAGTCAACGGAAAGGCTTCTCTCTGCTGCCTGTCCTTTTCTTCAAAACGTGGTCGTTTGGGGAGGAAAATGGCAAGAGAAACAAAGGACTGTTAATGCGTGAATGGGGCCATTCCTAATTCCTGAGGCAGAATATGCTTAACTGTGCAAGAATAAATCGATAATAGATGTAGGCATGTAGCTGCTAAGTTTTTATAAGCTCCAGATATAATGTATTTTTTTTTATTTCGTCTCTAATTAATTATATGTCTCTTTCATCTTTTTTTTTTCCACTCATTTTTCCTCTCACTACCTCTAATTATTATTATTTGTTTTTGTGCACATTAAAAAAGGAAATTAAAGATTCTGATATGATATTCATAATAAAAAAAAGGTATATAAAATATTAGTCTAACCCACTCCACCGATATTTATAATACTCTTTATTAATGGTGGGCTTACTGACCTCCACATGCAGATATACAACATTCATTCAAAGCCAAGTTGTTAAAAATAATGATCATATTGATTTGAAGTTTCTGTTCACGGGAACTTTTTTTAAGCTTGCGTTCACAAGGATGAAGACAAAGCGTTAATTTAATAAAGAACCGACAATACTCCCCACCCCCTCTTTCTCTCTATATAATACATACATATCTTTTTTAATTTAGGGAAAATAATTATGAGAATCTAAATAATGAAGAGTTTTGAGTCAAAGGAGACATTGGTGGTTACTCGTGAATAATTTAGGAAAAATAATTATATGAACAAGTTATACAAATGTCAAAGATTCTAAATACACCGACTAATAAACTATAAAAATATTCGTCTATTTTTGTTATGAACAAGTTATACAAATGTCTTCCCAATTTTTCATTGACATTTTTATTTTGAAAAGTATACTAATATTTTTATGATTTTTTTAAAAAAAAATTATAAGTGAGATCAAATCATGAACCTTTTATTTACAAGAGAACTTTTATACCACGAAGTTACAAGGACTCTGGCCTTTCTCTTATCCTTTAATCCTTTTACATGGCCTAATAAGTTAGAGCTTCTCTTCCAGCATTCACAATTATTGATACTCAACAACAGTGGTGGGGTTTAAATTAATGGAGTCAATTCAGTTCTGGTCGTGGGGCTTTAATAATGGCGTTTCCTCTGTTTGATTTGATTTGAAGCAATGACACAAGGGCAAGTCCTTTTTAAAAAGAGAAATAATAAAAACTTACCCGGCCCTTCTTGTTATGTAGAGATTCATGATATAATCTAATAATATAATAAAGAATAGGGTAAATCTTTAATAGACAGATGAGCCAAAATCAGTACCCATCGAACTACTAAAGCACAGGAAGAATCTCTCGAAATCAAATAAGTAATTCTCTACTAATTTTCATATATTTTCCAGACTACTTTAGGTCACTATTTATAGATAAAAAGAATAACCATGACTCCCAAAAATTTAGGACCACTAACCACTCATAAGAATAACATATTGAATACATTTAATTTAATAAATAAAATACTTTGATCAGCATATAACCTAACTACAAAGTTTAACTAACAAGAAAATCTTTAAAAAAAAGAAAGAAAAAGGAACAGCTGATCAATGGCATCAACTTTTGCGCAGCTTCTTCAACTCGAGTTCAAATCCTCTTCCATGCTTTGAAGATCTTCCCATTTATCTTCTTCCAGTGACTCCACTTTATTTTCCAAGTCATAAAAGAAATCCTATATCCACTGCATAATCTTTAGAGCTTTTAATTATAGAGATCGCCATTTATATATGCTCAGTTGGGTAGCTACACATTTTATTCAATTTATTATGGGTAACTTGTACTTTTTTGATTCAAATAAACTCTTCAAAACTCAAACACACTTCAAAAAATGGAACCACAAAAAATTTAAGAAAGTTATATATCAGGCACATATGCTCCATGCCAATCATGCTTATATGATTTGATCTCATAAGGTGTGGTCATGCGAGATTGGCTTTTTCTTTTCCCCCCATGCTTGTAGCATAGAGATTAATGAAGATAATTGGACACTTATCATAATTGGATTGTGTTTTAGTTGACCATATTGTTGGGCTATTTTCAGTGGGAAAATTATGTGATCAAGAAATCTGGGACACAAAAATCAGTGATCTTTTATATAAATGAACCGCTAATTTAAAGTAATATATCCCATCCTTCACATTAAAAAAAGGCAATTAAAGATACTGATATGATATTCATGATAAAAAAGTCTATAAAATATTATTACAGATGAGGACATTAATGGTGGGCTTACTGACCTCCACATGGTATACAAATATACAAAATTAATTCAAAGCCAAGTTGTTAAAAATAATGATAATATGATTAGTTCGGTTCTGTTCACAGGGAATTTTTTTTAAGCTTGCATTCACAAGGATGAAGACAAAGCGTTAATTTAATAAAGCACCGGCAATACTCCCCACCCCTTCATTCTCTCTCTCTATATATACAAATCTTTTTTAAGTGTCAGATTTCTAATATACACCGACTAACAAAACTATAAAAATATTGGTCTATTTTTGTTATAAACAAGTTATACAAATGTCTTTCCAATTTTTCATAGACATTTTTATTTTGAAAATTATTACTAATTTTTTGAAATTATAAGTGAGATCAAACCATGGAGTTTTTTATTTACAAGAGAACTTTTATAAAGTTACAAGGACACTGCCTTTCTCTTGTCCTTTAATCCTTTTACATGGCCTAATAAGTTACAGCTTCTCTTCCAACATTCACAATTATCGATCTCCGGAAGTGAAGAGAGAAGGCGCTGTGACTGTGATTCTGTGAACTGTGAAGTGAGAAGGTGAAGACGCGAAGTGAGAGTGCGAGAGCCGATCGTCGAGAAGAGTCCTAGAGCCGATCGTCGAGAGGGGTAGGGGTAGAGGAGAGAAGCAGGTCCTCGTTTTCACTAATATGAAAGTCAAAGGATAGGCTTCTCTCTGCGGCTTTTTCTTCCGCTGCCTGTCCTTTTCTTCAAACCGTGGTCATTCCTAATTACTGAGGCAGAATAAATATATAATGGATGTAGCTGCTAAAAATTATTAATGAGTTTAGTTGTTTTTATAAGTTCCAGATATAATGTTTTTTTTTTTATTTCGTCTCTAATTAATTATATGCCTTTTTCATCTTTTTTTCACTCATTTTTTCTCTCAGTGCCTCTAATTAATTATTACTTGTTTTTGTGCACATTAAAAAAGGAAATTAAACATACTGATATGATATTCATGATTAAAAAAATGTCTATAAAATATTAGTCTAACCCATTCCACTGATATTCATAATACTCTTTATTAAATGTGACAGAAAAAGAGGGTTTTGGTGTCGTTGTAGGCATCTATCATGACGCTTATTACAGATGAGGACATTAATGGTGGGTTACTGACCTCCACATGGTATACAAATATACAACATTCATTCAAAGCCAAGTTGTTTAAAATAATGGTCATATTGATTTGAAGTTTCTGTTCACCTGGTTTTTTTTTTTTTTTTTTTTTTTTAAGCTTGTGTTCACAAGGATGAAGACAAATTAAAGCGTTCATTTAATAAAGCACCAAAAATACTCCCCACGCCGTCTTTCTCTATATATATACACATATCTTTTTAAAGTGTCAAATTTCTAATATACACCGACTAATAAACTGTAATAATCTTTGTCTATTTTTGTTATGAACAAGTTATACGAATGTCTTTCCAATTTTGCATCTACATTTTCATTTTGAAAATTATTACTAATATTTTTATAATTTTTTTTAAATTATAAGTGAGATCAAATCATGAACCTTTTATTTAAAACAGAACTTTTATACCACTAAGTTACAAGTTATAATCTCTCACATAGTTCTTTAATATTCCGACTCATCATGCTCCTCATCTTGTGGGGATTGTGCTTTAATAAAATGCTTAGAATTTTATTATCTCTCACATAATTCCAGCACCCTTCTATGCCAATAATTCCAGCACCCTTCTATGCCAATAATTCCATCACCCTTCTAACGTACCAAACAAGGCATAAAATGGGTCCTCACCTTTCCAGCTATTTTCGCAAAATGATAATCGAGCTAGTATTGCCTATTCGTTGATAAAGAGAAATAAAAGATTCATTTTCATTCAATAAAAGCTAAATAATTCAAATTCATTTCTTATTTTATTTTTTCATTATATTTAGATCAACAAAAAACAATACGAATGCCTTTTCAATTTTGCATCTACATTTTCATTTATCTCTCATGACGTAAACATGTCCCATGAGACGCACTGCTCAATCTCATATATTTGAAAAATGAGATAGGTAATGTTGGGACTTGTCCTTTAGGTTACAAAAAAATAATATAGGGACTAGTCCTAAATCATGTTGGTCCAGCTCTACAAAAATTACAAGCTCGACGAATATTTGGACTTGTTCAGCTATTCACACATGATTACTTTCCTCTGCAGACCAATTCTGTTTTTCCCCTTCTGGTCTCATATAAACAAACGCTCTTGCATTTCAATTTGGAGCTTGTCTTAATTCTCCTGAAGCAGACATCTCCCAAAATACCAATTATGGAATGCCAATCTCAAATGCATGAAAAGCTTTTTAATTAATTTACTCCCCATCAAAACTCAAAGGCAATCTACAACAGCTTGAACGCCAAGTACCTGTTGAATGGCATCAACTCTTGCACTGCTTCTTCAACTCTTGAGTTCAAATCCTCTTCCATGCTTTGAAGATCTTCCCATTTATCTTCTTCCAGTGACTTCAAATTATTTTCCAAGTCATAAATATAAAAATATAAGGGAGAATCTCATATAAAGATGACTGAATTACCTAAATTCTAATTTGGGTTACTAAACTAAATAAATTATATTTTAGGTTGTGCTTTATGATTAGGAATTTAAAATTTGGGTTAGATTATCTCGATATCTCTTAGTTATTAATATAACAAAACTAAAAGCATAACTCTATTATTTGCTATATCATTTAATTCTTAGAAAATATTGTACAACATTGTGCTCCGACTTATTTCCAAATATTAATTATACCCGATATTCTTTTGTTATACAATATTTGGTTTTATCAAAAAGTAGGAGTGTATAAAATAAAGAGGTGAATTCTCTTGTGTACTATAATGTTTCACGAATATCTTTATATGAGATTTTTCCCTTTTTATAAAAAAATAATCATGGATCATATATTCAGGAGATATATGTAAAGGTTTCAAAATTTCAACTTGGGTCATATAATTTTGAATATAAACATAAATATCAAAAGAAGGTAATATATTTTCATGTGGATACGTAGATCTACCGTCACAATAGATTTCAATTTATTTTAATACAATTGTATATTGTATAAAAAATATTGTGCATAATTTTTTTTAGTGAGTTACCAGAGCTTTCATTGTTTGATGATATGTATTTTGTTCATCACTGCCTACATTATTAATGTTTGGAAGAAGTCAGAGCACAAACAGTGCTCCGTTGTACAGTACTTTCCAAAGTTTTAATTGATAGGCCAATAATAAGGTTATATTTTTAATTTTCCCTTTTAATAACTAAGGGAAATAGAGGTAATTTGACCCAAATTTTAAATCTCTTATTATGACGCATAACATGATATATAATTTGTTAAGTCACTAGTGGAAAAAAGAGCTTTAAGACCGCCTCATTTAGACCGGAGTAATGACGCAGGTCTTAATGGTATGACCGATGGCGATTTTGTAAATATAAAGAACTTATTGGACCGCATCCTTTATCAATGAGTCTTAAATATATTATTTAGACCGCTTAACAAAACAAACGGTCTTAAAAATGTTATTAAAAAAAACTGAAAGTTCAAATTTCTTTATAGAGAAATCTCGAACAGGCTGACTTATATTTTCTGCGGTCCAAAATAATGAGGAAAAAATTAAATAAACTTTTAAGACCGGATATATATAACAGACGGTCTTAAAGATTATACTTTTTAGACCAGATATAAATTTTAACTGGTACTAAATAATTTATTACTTTTAAGTTTGGAGTTTAATAAACGGCGGTCTTAAAACTTAACATTTAAGAACGTCTTTTTAGTTCATCCGGTCTTAAAAATAAAGCGCCAAATATATTCTTCTTCGCGCGAAACGTTCCTTATGACTTACGTTGTCCCTCTGAACTCTAAAACCCCTCTTCTTGTTGTGAAACCACTCTTCCCGTTGCATTACTCTCTTCCTCGCCCACGCGAAATGTTACCTTACGACTTACGTTGTCCTCCGAACTCGAAACCCCTCTTCTTGTTGTGAAACCACTCTTCCCGTTGCATTACCTCTCTTCCTCGCCCACGTACCATTAGCTTCTGTTACGCTCTCATTTGCTCAGGCATTCCTCTCTTCCTGTCTCGAAAATGAACGGTGAAAACGATTCCATTCGTGTTCCGGGAATGCCAGTTACTAGTGTGAGTCAGAACGAACCCTCTTCATCTAACAATATGCCTCGTAACCGCCCAACACGCCGTGGTAGAAGAGGCACAAGAATGATGGATGTAACCCTAAGTCGGACTTCTAGGTCAAAGCTGGAGATTCAGTTTGATGAAAAGTTGCAACCTTTCGGTCCTAATAAAAGCAAATATACTAGTTTTGTCGACTGTCTTGCACGCAGCAAGGTTAGCATCTTAACTGATGAGTGGAAAAATGTGGACTTCGACAAAGTAAAGCAACCTATTTGGGACACTATCCAGCTTACATTAATCTCATGAAGGTGCTAGGAGCATTAGTTAAACCAAATGGCATAACCAACCATTCATACAACCCATATTTAGTTTTAAAAGATGTTTTCAATTCATCCCCTTTTCTAATCCTAATTTGATGGTATCCACTCTTTAAATCAATTTTAGAGAAGAAACAAGCACCATGCAATTCATCCAATAAATCATCCAATCAAGGAATGTGATGTCTATACTTTACCGTGATGTTATTTATGGCTCTACAATCAGTGCACATCCTCCATGTTCCATCTTTCTTAGGTACTAGAATGACTGGAACTGCACATGGACTTAAGCTTTCTTGCACCCACCCTTTTTGCATCAAGTCTCCAACTTGTCTTTGAATCTCCTTGGTATCTTGGGGGTTACTCCTATAGGCTGGCCGGTTAGGCAATGAAGCTCCCGGAATGAGATCAATTTGATGTTCTATGCCTCTTAGAGGTGGTAGCTCGTGAGGTATCTCTTTAGGAAAAAACATCTTTAAATTCCTGCAACAAATTAGAAACCTCATTTGGAAGAGAGTTAGTAGGACTTGCATCTGTAAAATTATTTTCTTTACTCAAAAGTAAGAGCATTGGCTTTTTCAAATGCATTGCCTTTTTCACCTCTTTTTCTTTTATAAACAAGTTTGGTGCTTTTCTCTCTTTTTTTCTCTTTTTTTTTTCCTTTCTCTCTTCCACTCTCTTTTCTCTCTTGCTTTCTTTTTTCTCTCATTTTTAAATTATCCTCACTAACTTCTCTTGGTATCAAAGGTGCAAGAATAGTCTTGCGTTCTTTATGTACAAAAGAGAACTTGTTGGTGTAACCATCATGCATAACTTTCTTATCATATTGCCAAGGTCTCCCAAGAAGCAAATGACAAGCCTCCATTGGTACCACATCACATAAAACTGTAGCATCATACTTTCCTACGGAGAAGTTCACCTCCACTTGTTTGCTTACGGTCACTTCACCATCCTCACTAAGCCATTGAAGCTTGTATGGCAGCGGGTGAGGTTTGGTTTCCATGCCCAATTTAGACACCATTCTAGCACTAGCAATATTAGTACAACTCCCTCCATCAATAATTAAAGAACATACCTTCCCTTGGATAAGGCATCTAGTATGAAAGATGTTCTCTCTTTGACTATCATCCATGTCTTTTGCTTGGCTACCCAACATCCTTCTTACCATAAACAAATCTCCTTCTGGAATTATTTCTTCAATAGACTCATCTTCATCATCTTGTGAGGCAAAATCTGAAGAAGACTCACTAGTAAGCTCTCCATCCTCTTTAAGTAACATAGTCTTCTTAATTGGACATTCTGAAGCTATGTGGCCTCTCCCCAAACACTTGAAGCATTTTATTTCACTACTCCTTGTCTTTTTAGGGGTCTCATTGGATTTAGTTTGAGTCCTTGGAGGTGTAGCAACGGGATTGCTTGATGAAGTACCTCCCTCCTTCTTATTTCTATCCTTCCAGCTTGAAGAATTAAAATTTGAAGAGTTTTTCCTCATGACACCCTTTCTCTTGAGTTGTTGTTCTACCTTACTAGCTTGTTGCACTAAATCCTCCAACTCCACATAATTTTACAACTCCACAACATCCCTTATATCATTATTCAGCCCATGCAAGAAACGTGCCATAGTAGCCTCCCGTTCTTCACTAATATTT
The DNA here is from genome assembly GCA_019022655.1 of Acacia acuminata. Lineage (NCBI taxonomy): Eukaryota > Viridiplantae > Streptophyta > Magnoliopsida > Fabales > Fabaceae > Acacia > Acacia acuminata. The sequence goes on from JAFJYI010000045.1 coordinate 2,882,118, forward strand.
GCTCTAATCAAGGACACCTCCATCTCTTTATAATACTCATCTACACTCTTGTTACCTTGTGTGAGTCTTTGAAGTTTATTGTGAAGGTCTCGATGATAATGGGAAGGTACAAATCTTCTTCTCATTAGCCTTTTCATCTCCACCCAACTATCCACCAATGGTTCTTCATATCTCACCCTCTCCCTTTGCAATTGGTCCCACCAAATGAGAGCATAATCACTAAACTCCATGGCTGCCACCTTCATTTTCTTCTCTTCGTATAATTGTGACATGCAAATAAGTGCTCAATCTTCATTTCCCACTCTAAATAGGCCTCTAGGATCACTTTTTCCTTTAAAAGATGGTATATTAAGCTTCACTCCCTTAATTCTATCCTCTCTAGCACCATTCTCATTATCTCTTCTTCTCCTTCTTTCATCTCTCCCTCTCTTGTCTATCTTCATCATGATTCCCCGATTTTCTATTCTCTCAATTCTCTCATATAACTCCTCTCTGTGTTCCCTCATCATCCTTTGCATTTGAGTTGTAATGGCTTCAATTAGCAATCTGTTATCTCCTATAGGAGGAGGAACACCTTCACCACTGTACACTGCCATAATTCAAGGAAAAGAACAAAAGTAATAGGACCTCACCACTCGCTCACGTGTTTACACTCTTAAAAATGTATCACTCGTGTTTGTTGCTCTCTATAAGTCTTTTGTGTAGTGTTCTCTCTTGCCTTTTACCACTCAATACAGAATCTCCAAGAACACTCAAGAGTACAATCCCAAGCTCAAGAATTGGTGGTGACTCACAATACAAATTGGAAAAGATGTCAAAGAAGACAAGACAAAGAAAACCCAAAACAATTTGGAGGAATTATTCACGGAAGACACTTTGGACTTGATTCACAAGTAGAGTAGTATGTGTAATGGAATAGCAAGGTGCTATATAGTTTGTTTGTTTTTTTTTTTTTTTTTTTTTTTTTTTTTTTTTTTTGCTCCTTTTTTTTTTTTTATAACACCGATTCTTCAACACAAGGAATTTGTGATTTTGGAATCAAACTTTGAAATTCTACTAATTTAGAACTAAATTAGATAGAATTCCCACAACCGAGCTATTACTTAACACGCTAACAACACACTACTCAAGAACATGAATTGAAAGGATTAAAATTCAAGAACAATGATGGACAAGGGATGAACACCAAGAACCAAGTGCAGAAATATGCGAATCGAACAAGAAATTGAAAGAAACAACAACCGAAGATTGAAAGAACAAATTAGGAACAAACAACAACGGCTAAAACAGAATTGTGCAATTCAAAAATCAAAGACACAAATTTTAGGGATAGGGTTACCAAATGTGTGACCAGATTGGACGTAAACAATCGAGAAAAGATAACTCAATTCCAATCCTAGAACCTTTGCTTTGATACCAGATGATATGATTCCCGAAAGGAAAGTATGATTGGATCAACTGGGAATGGAATTTCGCGCTGGAAATTCATCCTGCAACGCGTCTGAGAAGAACCAAACGTATCTCACGCTACAGACCTCGGAATTGGGTGATTCCAAAACGAGGTGAAAGTTCGCTTTCTGAAACACAATTTTGGCTCAAGAAACACCGAAAAAGGATAAGGGAAACCAGAGATACGAAACCAAGAAATTTAGAACGAAAACTAAAGTTTATGGATTATAGCTAGGCGCCACAATTCCAAAGAACTGATAAGCCTAAGAACGCCACAAGGATTGATGCCCTTGATAAGTTCAGAGATTCTCAAAAGAACCCTAAAGAAGCTTGTCTCTCACCAAAAAGGTTAACTCTGAATTCAAATCTCCGTCTCAAAAGCTATGGTGTTCCCTTATATAGTGGACAACATCCATATTAAGTTTAACCTAAATATGCTTACACACAAAGCCCAATAAGCCTTATTACAAAAGTTTAACTAAATATAAGAAAGATAAAACTAAGTGCAGAATTTGGGCCAAGTAAATTGAAGCCTTCATGCATATCCATTGAGGCTTATTCTTCAAGGTCTTCAATCTGAATTAAGTGTATCATTTCGGCCTCTTCTTCCTTTACACTTGGGCTTGTCTCAAGTAAGGTGGTCACCAGGAGATTTAGGGCCTCTTTAGCCTTTTTAGCTTTTGCTCTTATCATTGGGCCTCCAAGACCTTATATGTCCTCCAAGTTTGTTGCCTTGGTCACACCGCCTCCCATGTCCTCATCATATTGTCATTTTCCGCACTAAAATTTATCATTGCTTATTGCTTGCTTATCGTAGAACTTTTTGATAATTACATTTCTTTTTAAGACATGAGATTCAAATTTATAGTTCTCATGAGTAAAGAGATGTTAGAGATATAAACTAGTTGTTGCTCACATAAATGACTATGGCACAGTAGTCATCCCAAGCAAATGGGGCTCAAATCGGAGTCCTGCAAATGGGAGGATACACAAGTCATCGCGCTTCCTTCGCCTCTTCCATTCTATTGGAACCTACTCCCCTCTCCGTCTCACCCCCAATCAAGACCTACCCCTTTATTTCTATATTTCTTTGCTAAGGGTAGAAATTTATACCCGACTTACAAATTCGTCAGAAAAACACCCAGTTCATGGCACGTTCATGCTCCACAGGGTTCAAAAGAGAGCGACAATGGTAACGAGTGTGATAGACATCGAAATTCTTGCTTTTGCTTTCCTTTTTTTTTTGTGGGTTATAGGTTAGGGGTATTATTGGAAAATAACCAACATTTAAATATTCTAGATTGGGTCATTGACCTAATTTAAGATTTATTGAGTTTATCAACCTTATATAGGATTTTCCTATTTCAACCGTCTTTATATGGGATTCTCCCAATTATTACTTGTTTTTATGCACATTAAAAAAGGAAATTAAAGATACTGATATGATATTGATAATAAAAATGTATATAAAATATTAGTCTAACCCATTCCACTGATATTCATAATACTCTTTATTGAAGTTACAGATGAGGACATTAATGGTAGGCTTACTAACCTCCACGTGGTATACAGATATACAACATTCATCAAAGCCAAGTTGTTAAGAATAATGATCATATTGATTTGAAGTTTCGGTTCGCTGGGAATTTTTTTTAAGCTTGCGTCCACAAGGATGAAGACAGAGCGTTAATTTAATAGGGGAAAATCCATGTGTAACATCCCATTTTCAAAAGCAATATATATTTTTTTCATCAGAGTAGAGCATCGGAGCGATTGAGTAACTGATATTTATATTCAAAATGCCGTAAGTCTGGCTGATTACGGTAGCGGTACGTTATACCGAGTGTTTTCAAAGTAAATAACAAAAGAAGAAAGTCTTCATCTGAGTCCCTATGCGTGCCGCTTGCCTTTCTCCTCGATCCTCGGTCCTCTTGACTCTGACGCTATGTTAAGAGCTGAGGTTCAATGCCCATTGAACCTCGTAACGGTTAACCTCATGCTTATGTGTGACAAAATATGTATGACGAGATATTCCTAACATTACAGCATTAACCAATACATAGCACACAGCAGATGTAAGGTTACAACAATACATAACAGCAGATGTAATGTCAATCACAACAGCAGTACATAGCACACAGCACATGTAAAGTCATCCACGTTTTCACTAACCAGTGCCACGACAGCTCCTCGTGTCCTCAGCGCTAGGAAAACTCAACGGCATTACCAAAACTCGTAACCCGTATAAACAAAGCTGAATGTATAAACGGTGAACTAAGACGAGTCTTAGACACGGTGCATGACCCAAGACAAAGTCCCGTCCATGACTCTATGAAATAGTCTATCACATATAAGCATACAATACGCATCAGAGTTAGTGTTACAGTACGCGAATGTACCTTTCACTGTGTAATGGCCACATGCCTGACCTTTGAACCCAGCCCCGGACTTCCCGGATATCCTAACATATCACCATAATACTTAGAATAATATCCTAAGGGATATTTTCACCGCTATTTTCCTCTCTACCCTTGGTGGATTTGTTATTTACAATTTTGCCCTTACATTTATTTAAAAACGCAATACTGAATTTTCTGGGCAGATTTTGCATCAACTTTGAAAAATCATAATTAATTCTAGAAAAATTGAAACAAGGATCTGTAAAATTCCCGGAATCCTTAAGATGTCTATTTTGGAGTAAAAATATGAGATTCTACCCAGAACTTAAGAAAAATTCCCAGTTTCCACGTTTTCATATGCTGCCCAGAATTTTCCCAGAATTTCGTAGCTAAATTTTGAGAATTTCTATCTCACTGTACAAAACTCATTTCAACATGTTCTTGGCATATTTGAAAAGCCCTATATGTCTAATTTAACCATAATTTTTCCCATAATTTTTCAACATCATTTTGAACAAGAAATATTGGCATTTCTATCGCCGATTTCAGAAATCGCCTACCGACAAAATTTCGCCAGAACTTCGTTACTTCGGTGTTTTTCTTCCAGAAATTTTTCCCTAACCCTTCCTTCATCAATTTTTTGAAATAAAGATATTTTTAACCATAAAAACATGAAAATAAAACTACTCTAGAATTTTTAAGATTAAAACACAACTATCTATGAATTTAAAACTCAAAACTCAAGAACTTGCTTACCTATGCTTAAACTCCTTCAAGCTACTTCCCACTCAACCTCACTTCTCTCTAATTTCAGATTGCTCTTGCTTGTTTGGTGTGAAGAATGAAGAGAGGTGATGCCTCTATTTATATGAAAATTCATACCTCTTCAACAAGCTCACTCTTCTCTCTTGTACACACACACACCACACACAAAGACAAACATGTGGCCTCTCCTCCTCCTTATGTGTGAGCTGAAATCTATGGCTAGAAGGGAGGATGAATCATCCCATTTTACTCCCTTTGACCTTGCATTGTTGGCTCAATTTCTCACCATGTGTGATTTAGAAGAATATCTAGATTTTTATAAGACTAGTTGGCTCTTAACTAGGCTTTGGAACTAGATACAAATGGGATAGCTGGTTACTAACTAAATAAGAGACATTTAGGTGTAAATCATAAAATTTATCCAAGTCTCATTTAGTTCTAAATTTTTGAAAATCATGGCCTTCATTAGATATCTCTAATTGCCCTTTATCATCTTGAAATTAAATATGTAAGTTGGGTAAAAATCATAGTGATATTTTATCCCAATGTTAATATATAGATTTGTTTGAATTAAACCTTCTCCCTTAATTGATTTTGATAATAATTAATTGAACATGAAAATTAGTGTTCAATTAGGCAAATATTATCTCATCTTTATTGGATTAATTATTTGAGATATTATTTTAGAAAGCTTGGCTCTCATGGCTCCAACAAGGCTATTTTGACTTTAATTACTCCATGGGAATTAATTGAGATAATATCTTAGATTTTTTTCCAACTTTTCTTCTCCTTCAGGACATGTAAAACCGCCCCCTACTCCTAAACTTGACTTGAATTTGTGCTTCATGTGAGTTTAATAAAGGAAGAGCTAGCTAAGCCTCCTATTGGTCCATAAATTATCTCATGGATTAATTACAAGATTAATTTAGAACCTTTGGATTACACTTTATTAGATTTAATCTCGGCCCTTTATTTATGTAGGAATATCTTTATACTATTGAATATCTTTATTTAATTACACATGTGCTCTTATACTTTAATATCTTGATTTAATTAGTATTATTCCATTCTTCTTTATCAAGCTAGTCCAAACCGTGCCTACTCCCTTTTAACCATTTATGTTACTTTTAAATTGCCAAAACATTGTTCATTCATTGCATATTCCCATCTGATTCATTTTAATACTCATGCGCCACTTCTTTTGACTCTTTCATCTCTAATACACAATGCTTTATTAATCTCTTTCATCACATCTTATCCCAAGATTAAATATGTGTATTTTGTGGCATAAACTTAATAAATATTAGGTATTTTATTCGATTTAATCTCTATTTATTTTCATTGCCATCTACCTCTTGTTGAGCTTAAACAATTAGCCATTAATTACTTAACTAATCACTTTCTAATTGTTGATAATTTTCTTAATTAGGAGTAATCATTTTCTCACAACTATTTCATTGACATTGGTATTTTATGTTCCACATATCATATTAAAAATCATGGGGCAACTTATGCTCCCCAAAATTATATTTAATTTTGCCTCATTATTTTTCAAGAGAAATAATCCCAAAAATTCCTAAAATTAGAGACAACATACTTTCTAATTTTCAATAAATATTTTATTGCCTCTTGGGATTTACCATAATATTTTCGGGGGCATTTCATAGCCCATAATTGCATTTAGGGATTTTGACACTTTAATCCTTCTAATTTCATTAGAAATTTCCCTAGACAATAGAATAAGTATCCTACAAGGTTTTAAAACCACATATTCAGCTATTTTTAATAGGTATTTTCTATCAAAATATAGTGGCTATGCTACATAGGATTTTTAGGGTATTACACCATGTCGGGGCCCATTTTAGCAAAAAAATGCTCAAGAAAAAGTCACATGTCAAAAAAGGTCCCAGAGTCTTTTCTGGTATTATTTCATAAAACGTTTACAACTAAATCGGTCTCATTAACAACTAAATCAGTAGAATTAACAACAATATCCTAACAACTAAATTAATCCCATTAACAACTAAATTAGTATTAGTTAACAACTATATCGTAGACATTAACAACTAACGTTTTATGAAATAATACTAGAAAAGGCCTTGAAGCTTTTTGACATTTTTTTTAAAACTAAAATGGGCCTTGAGATGGACTTTCCCATTTAATAAAGCACCGACAATACTCTCCACCCCTTCTTTCTCTCTCTAATAAATGTTATACAAATGTCTTTCCAATTTTTCATAGACATTTTTATTTTGAAAATTATTACTAATATTTTTATGAATGTTTTTTTCAAATTATAAGTGCGATCAAATCATGGACCTTTTTATTTATAAGAGAACTTTTATTCCACTAAGTTACAAGGACACTGGCCTTTCTCTTATCCTTTAATCCTTTTACATGGCCTCACAAGTTACAGCTTCTCTTCCACCATTCACAATTATTGATACTCAACAACAGTGGTGGAGTTAAAATTAATGGAGTCAATTCAGTTCTGGTCGTGGGCTTTAATAATGGCGTTTCCTCTGTTTGATTTGATTTCAAGCAATGACACAAGGGCCTTTTTTAATAGAGAAATAATAAAAACTTACCCCTTCTTCTAATGTCAAGATTAATGATTTTATTTCCTCATCATTGGATTGAGATTGCCATGGTGAAAGTAATTAGGAGGTAGGTGAAGAGTTTTGAGTCAAAGGAGACACTGGTGGTTACTAGTGACTAATTTAGGAAGAATAATTAAGAGATTCTAAATAATGATCATAATCATAAAAAAAGTTTCAAGAACTAGTTAAAACATGGATTTATTGTTATTTTCTATACTAAAATTTATCATTGCATATTGCTCGCTTATCTTTGAACTTTTTGATAATTATTTCTTTTTTAAGACCTTACAATAATTTATATGAGATTCATATTTATAGTTGTCGTAAGTTAAGAGATGTTAGAGACATAAACTAGTTGTTGCTCACATAAATGACTTTGACACAATAGACTAGACATAAACTAGTTGTTGCTCACATAAATGACTTTGACACAATAGACTATTAACATTGAATAGCACAAGAGACCAGTAGACGAATAATGGATCATAGATTGATAGAATTGTAAAGTTGATATTCCAACAGTTATATTCCAATCAAATAAAACTCTTAAATGAACTCTATAGACAACTTTTAAAAAGTAAACAACTATTGAATAAGATACTTTGCTTTTGCAACTCTCTAAGTAACCTTAGATAATGAAGTGAAAGCTTAGAGTATAGCTCTTCAGTTAAAGAGCCATAATCCAATATGCCTCCATTTTTACTAGCCAAGAGGTGAGTTCTTCAAGCGGGGAGAAATGATGAAAATAGAAAAGGAAGATGAAAATAATAATGAAAAATTCTACTAGATTTGAAGGTAACCAAGGATTTTTAATGATTAATAAGGCGATCGGGAATATTTTATTTTAATGTTCATTAGTTGGTATTTTTTATCATTAATATTATTTGCATTTAATTTACGTTGCTAGAATGTTTTGTTATCAATTCTCATATTTCATGTACTAACATAGCTTTAATAAAACTAACTATTTCTTAAAGAACAACACCTTTTTGTATACAGAGTTTTCTTGAGCTAACATTTCCTTCCACCAAATATTGATCATCTCATCTTTTGATTTTGCAACCTTCCAAAAGTGCCTTTAATTATTATAAAGGTGGGACCTTAATTTGGTGAATTTTAGTTTTGCAACTCCCAATTTACGTGTATTTTATAAAATAGAGCTTAATTGATAAGGGCATGATATGTTCGAGAGACATGTTTCTTTAATATATATATATATATATATATATATTTTCAAACTCATCATACTCCTCATCTTGTGGGGATTGTGCTTTAATAAAATGCTTAGAATTTTATAATCTATCGCATAGTTCTGTCACGTTTCTTGCCAAAAATTCCATCACTCTTGTAAAGAGAGTGAAAATGAAGATTAAAAAAGGGGGAGTTTTTAGAAGCAAAAACTAATTGTTTGGGTAACTTTAAAACTGTGATTTTAGAAGCCATTTTCTATATGCTAAGATAAAGCTTCTCTCACATGTTTACATTGTAAATCGTAAAAACTATTCTCTAAAAACTAATCCAAACACACATATTTGATTGATTTTACAATGTTTTTTTTTCTTAATCATTTCTTAGGTTTCTCATTAACGATTTAAATACATTTCTACAATTGACCTAATTGATTTTGCAAACATGCAAATGTCTTCTGAACATTTTTGCGTAGTAAATGCCCCATTTGATGTATGAGAAGAGTTTTTAAAGAATAAATGAAAAAGGAGGTGGAAGTGAAGTGGAAATGGCTATGCTGAATTTTATTCCTACATAAATGAATTTATAATCTGGTGACATGGGAAGCTCATGTAAATAACAGGTGGTGGATAAATCATATTTATAACCACCAGATGGTGGACTAACTTGATGCATTAGTTCTACCAAAATTACTGAGCCCATGAGCTTTAGTTGGCTTACTCCATTCCGCTGCTTCGGTTTAGAGCTTGACCAACTTCATAGCTTGTAGAAGAGAGCGTGGTTTCTGCACCGATATATCGCAACGTAAATCTGGTTTCAATCCTCCTACATAACAGTCTAGTAGTGCCGCTTCAGACAGATCCATCGTTCGATTAGCTAAGGCCATGAATGGGCTATTATAATCCTCCAACTTTCCTTGTTGAACCGATTTAAACAATTGGGATCTAGCAGTCGAATTTGGAAGGACCGTACTGCTCTTCAATAGCCTGAACGAGAGCGTTCCAATGAGGAATGTGGTTAGCCCTGTCCAGCATCTGAAACCGTTGAACGTCTGGAACCTCAAAATATTTGAAATATTGTTTCACCTAGAAAATCCATTGAAGCACGTCGGATACGTCAAAGCGAGGAAAGTCCGACTTCACTTGTCTGTTCAGTGGAGTAAAATATGCAACCTGTTGAAAACCGGAGGTATTTGGTATAGGTGTATCAATCTTCACTGCCGAGCTCGAACTCTCTGCCTTCTTGTCCAGATCATCCAACTTTAATAATACGACTTCCATGAAATTCTCCAGACGATTAAAATGAGTCTTAGCATTATCCACAAACTCATTAGGCTTCTTTCGCTCTGTTTGTAATTCCTTCAAGCGGGTTTCTCAACAATGAATTTTCTCAATGAAAGTACCAATTGGTATGAGCACTCAAAAATAACAATAAATCAGAAGTAAATATCAGAATGGAAATTGTATTGCTGCAACTATATACTCTGCAAATCAGTCATTCATCGATGATCACAGGATACTGACATAAGGAATAACAGAAAGAGAAAACAGAATAGAACGTTTGGAGGAACCAGAGAGAGAGAAAATTCCTAATATATTTTACACGCTCCTCTAACAACTTTTGTCCTTATTTAGATACTACTTCCGGTCCTAATTATAGGAATATTTTTATAATGCAATTGCAATTTACACTACAAAAATATTCCTATAATTAGGACCGGATGGAGTACTATTCTTCATTTCTTTAAGCTTTCAGGTTTTTTTTTTTTTTTTTTTTTTTGATATAATAAAATGATGGCAAGTGTGCAACCACTCCGAATTCTGCAGTGATAAGGACGACCCTCCCAACAGTGGTAGCTCCATATAAGGCGGATTACGAGTGGTTTTACCGCAGCTCAAACTCTAGACCTCTTAAAGGAATCCAGCACCACATTCCGCTAGACCAACCACATGTTGATATAAAGCTTTCGGTTCTTTTTTGATATAAAGCTTCCATGTTCTTCTTTTCAATCTTTTGCTCTTCCTAATGGGCCTTTGCTCACCCACTGTCAGTGCAGCCGTTGGATCCTCTATTTTCTGGCCCATTTCCCCTTCAATCATGACATTTTATTCCCGACATGGACCCTAATTATAATAAAGGCTTCTCATTCAGGTCACTGACACAAATAGAAAGCTTGTTTTATCAAAAATAAAATAAAATAAAATAGAAAGCTCGTATATGCATCTTTGCAACTTGGCGGACTCCAATAATTTGTTTTGGCCGTCTCAACTCTCTGTATCTATGCATAATTCATCAATAGGTGGTCGGGACTCCAACTATTCCAAAATTTCTTCTTTCTTCTGAAACACTTATCTTGTCAAACATTCTAAACATTTTTACTTGTTGAAGACTCGATAGCACTCCCAACGGAATCTCCCATTCATGTCATCACCGTATGTCTTTTGAATGCTCAGAAATTTTAAATTTGTCAAGGCCCGCAAATTGATCCAAAACTCTCTCTCTTATATTGCCTGAAAGTTCAATCAAAACTCATCTGGTCCTAGATTTTCTTCCCACACATGATAACAAAGGTATTCCAAAGAAATTAGACCCCTCATGTCTAAAAATCCTTCTCCACCGACATGTAGTTCCAAGACTTTCAATCTCTTCATCGCGCATTTAATATCTTCCAGTTGATGTAGCATACTGACATAAAAACTCTTTCAATAAAACCAGGGTTGTGATATTTAAAGAATCGTCTAGGATTTTCTGAGATTACTAATAATTCATGAATAGAATATTCTTCACAAATTCCATATTTTCGTGATCTTGCTTCAATAACCACAGTGCCATGTCACGAACCGCATCATGTATTTTTACCGTACTGTATATATATAAATAAATTAAACAAAAAATCATCCTCAATGGTTTCTAGAAAGCACGAGAGTTTCAGCTTTACAAAGATATTTCTCCCATATCCATTTATCAATGAGATCAAGAACTAGAATCTCACAATCTTCTTCTGAGTATAATGCACATACAAGAAACGTCGTTTTTCTACCTCATCCAAGTTGTCATAGCTAAATTTAAACATAGAGAATACTTTTTTCTCCAAATCTGGTCCAGTCCATGAAGAACTTGTTAGGCTGTTTATTGAATGTTCCCATGCTCCCACGCTCTTCACTCCAGCCATCGCACTTCCTTACACAATCAGTGCAAGGGGTAGCCCTTTACATTCCTTTGCCACGCTCTATTTGTAATTCATGAGCTTGTTTGAAATTATTATACGTAATTCATCGATTAACGAGACAAAATTGAGATGCACTCGCTCTATTTGAAATTATTCTGTTCATGAGCTTGTTTTAAGAAAGAATAGAATGATCCCCTAAATAAAGGATGTGAAGAAGATAATTCTTATGGCAGTGGAACTTATATTTTGAGGTATTCTTTGTCAATATATAGTTTTGTCTCAATTATGAGATTATGCTATGACTAACATTTTCAGCGTACCTTTGTCTAATTAGTGGCACTACTTGCCACATTAATTATAGAGAAAATCCCTTAAAAATATCACATGAATTCTGAAATTTGAAAAAGGTGTCGTGAATGTGCAAAATCTTAAATTCATAACTCATGACCAAGTAGAGATTTTAGAATGTTAATGTTCTTACAAAAGCCCCTCAAATATTTTAAGAAAATAGGAAAATGACACCTCATCGAAGCATCACTTTTGTCGTGAGAACCGTAGGATTCTTATCAGAAACACGGAAGCGTATCGTACGACGCGATATAGGAAAAGTTAAAACCTTTATCATTTTGATTACCTGGAAAGATGCAGCGATCTGAAGCAATGATCTGAAAGCTTCTCTACGAACAGTCCTCGTCCGCTTTATGATCGATCTTCCAGACTATCTCTCGAGGGGAATAGGATGATTGTGTGGGCAACCGTTCAGATGATGAACGTACGCACTCTCGGGTTTGTTTCTGATGAAAGCCTCCTTATGCTTGCGTCTCTTTTCCAAGCAGGTGAAAGTAGGTTTATATGCTACTACACCCAAGACCTAACCCTAAACCACATAGGCCATAGAGTTCTTGGGATGTAGTCTCAATTAAGCCTTATTGGGCTTAAGTGACTAAAGAGCACATTAACCCAACAATCTCCCACTTGCTCTTTAAGATACAAACTTGAGTTCGTAAACCCAAGACCATGTAGCCCATAAGCCATCATCATATGATAATATACCCCATCCCTTGTCTCGAGCTAGCCGGGGATCTACCATTTGTCATTCATCAAGGCTCATCATAATCAACAGAAGATTATCTAGTTCGGTGCTACTCCACTAAAAGCCCGAACGTGATCTCAAAGAATAATGACACTTATAACAGGAATATGCATTACCCCTTTATAGAATGTCTATAACTTGATTGACTAGTTTTCTATAACCCAATCAATTATTTATTCCCTTGACTTAATAGTTTCTCTAATGGATTACATGCACTGGCCAGTGTCTTCAATATCCAGGTACCGAAACATATCAAGGGGACATTTCCTATAAATTCCATGTTGTTTATCTCATAAACACCGATAACCAAACAGTCTCAATCCCAAAATACCGAGTTGTTGGCCGTCATATAGATCAAACCTCACCCATTGGTAAATCAAAGAATGAAAACTATTCGACTACCTATTTAAAATAAACTCAGGATTAAGAGCAACTACATGACTATAGTTATCTGGAGATTTGATTCCTTATGACAGAAAGAACAACCTTAATCAAATCTCTCCTTGATCCATTCAATGTAAGTACTAACTCACACCAATATTTTATGATGATTCGGACAAAACCATTTCATAAAATATTGCAGCCTAAATAAAGTGCCCAACTTAATTTAATAACTGTGAACCAATTCATCAATTGTGAGAACCTATGACCATGTCCTCTATGAACGTATTCATATGATCATATACTCCACAATTGATCCGGACCTTAGAGTTTGTAAATAGTGTGCAAAATAAATGAAAAACACCTCATTTATTAACATTCAGAAAAATGCAATGTCATAATGTCTTGCTCAAAAGGCACAAAATAACAAAGTGAAATAACAACTACCTAAAGCTATAGCAAATCTGGAATCCTCCTAAGACCCATAGATGAAACATGCCTCTCGAACACACGTTCAGGAAAACTCTTAGTAAAAGGGTCAGCAAGGTTCTCGTTTGATGCTATCTTTGCTACCAATGTATCTCCTCTTTTAATTATTTCTCGGATCAAGTGGTACTTCCTCTCTATGTGTTTTTGTCTCTTGTGACACCTTGGTTCCTTGGACTGTGCTATAGCCCCACTATTGTCACAGTAAAGTGTGATAAGACAATTAACACCCGGTATCACCTGAAGGTCCGTTAGGAACTTCTTTAACCATGCAGCTTCCTTTACAGCCTCAGAAGCAGCTACATACTCGGCCTCTGTGGCAAAGTCAGCCACACATGATTGTTTTACACTTCTCCAACAAATGGCACCGCCATTAAGGGTGTACACATATCCCGAGGTGGACTTTCTTGAGTCAATATCTCCTTGGAAATCGAGTCCATATAACCAATGGTTTCAAGACTCCCACTTGAGTAGACCAACATATAATCTCTCGTTCTCCATAGGTACTTGAGTATATGTTTAACCGCTACCCAGTGTTTCTCTCCAGGATCAGATTGGTACCGGCTTACTACTCCCACTGCATAGCAGATATCTGGTCTGGTACAAAGCATAGCATACATGAGACTACCTACTACTGAAGCATAAGGTATCCTACTCATGCGTTCTCTCTGCTCAGGAGTTTTAGGAGATTGCTTCTTAGAGAGATGAATTCCATGCCTGAAGGGTATAATTCCCCTCTTGGAATTCTCCATGCTAAACCTGGCAAGTATTTTGTCAATGTATTTAGCTTGGAATAATGCCAAAACCCTATTCTTTCGGTCTCGTAGGAGTTTAATACCAAGAATATAGTTGGCTTCCCCCAGGTCCTTCATATCAAAATGCTTGCTCAGCCACGTTTTTATGCCTAACAATACCTCTGTATCATTTCCGATAAGGAGTATATCATCCACATAAAGCACCAGAAAAGATACCGCATTACCTTGGATCCTTTTATACACACACGGCTCATCAGGACTTTTCTCAAAGCCATAAGATTCAATGGCTTGATCAAGTCTAATGTTCCATGATCTGGACGCTTGCTTAAGTCCATAAATGGACCTTTGCAACTTGTATACCATTTCTTCTTGCCCTTTGGCTATAAACCCTTTTGGTTGCTGCATATAGATTTCGTCTTCCAAATTGCCATTTAGAAAAGCAGTTTTGACATCCATTTGCCAAATCTCATAATCAAGATTTTCTTTGCAGCAGCCTAAGAGAATCCGGATGGACTTGAGCATGGCAACCGCGAAAAAAGTTTCATCATAATCCACACCTTCTTTTGGGAGTACCCTTTCGCCACCAATCTAGCTTTGAAGGTTTCAGCCTTCCCGTCCGATCCTCTCTTTCTCTTGTAAATCCACTTACACCCAATGGGTCTTACCCCTTTAGGTGTATCTACAAGAGACCAAACTGAGTTGGAATACATAGAATCCATTTCATGATTCATAGCCTTAAGCCATTCCTGAGCATCAACATCTCATAGTGCTTCGTCATAACTCGTGGGATCACCATCTTCATCAATGATGACATCCTGATTTGACTCACCCAACAAAAGATATCTTGCAGGTTTACGAATCAATCTCCCACTACGACTTTGTCGCACTTGATGTTGTGCATCTACGGGGGGTCCACATTTTGTGGGTTAACAATTTCTAGATGAGGTCCCTCATTAAGTGGATTAACCAATTCATGATTTTGTTCTTCATTAAGTTCATCATCATGTTGAACTTCATCATTATGCTGAACTTCTGGTTCTGTCTTTGGTTCCTGTGTATGTTCAGGTACATTTTCCCCTCTTTCAACAACCACAGGAATAAAAGCTGGAACCGACTGAGGTTGTGGTGAAACTTGATCTGAGACTAGCTCATCAAGAATAACCTTACTTCTTGGCTTATAATTTGTCATATAGTCCTCCTCTAAGAAAGCCACGTGAGTGCTCACTATGACATTCTTTTCTTTTGGACTATAAAACAACCAACCTCTGGTTCCTTTAGGATAGCCTATAAATATGCATACTTTAGTACGTGAGTCCATCTTATCTGGTTTCTGTTGCAAGACATGTGCTGGAGCACCCCAAATCTGAATATGGTTCATGGTGGGCTTACACCCTTTCCACAATTCTATTGGTGTCTTTGAAACCGACTTGGACGAAGCTAAGTTCAATAGATACATAGTCATTTCTAAGGCATATCCCCAGAATGAATCGAAAGAGATGAATAAGCGAGCATAGATCTTGTCATTTCTAAAAGGGTTCTATTTCTCCTTTCAAAGAACTTCATTCTGTGGGGTGTCCTTGGAGAAGATAATTGTGAAACTATCCCCTCTTTGGTCGGGTAAGACTGAACTCTCCCGAGATAGGTATTCACCCCTCGATCGATCAAAGAGTCTTAATTTGAACACCTAGATGCTTTTCTCGCCTCGGCCTTGAACTCTTGAAATTTTCCAAAAGCTTCGGACTTGTGATGCATCAGGTACACATGTCCAAATCTAGAGTAATCATCAGTAAATGTGATGAAATACTAATACTCGCCTCTGGCTTGGACATTTATTGGTCCACATACATCAGTATGTACCAATTCCAGCTAAAGTGTGACACGTTTTCCCTTGGCCTTGAAAGATCTCTTGGTCATTTTACCCTCTAAACAGGATTCACATACTGGTATCGGTGACAGAGATTTGCCGTAATCTCCCAAAATAACCAGATTAGAAAAGGATTTGCGGTATAATGTAACCGGGTCGTTTCCCAATGAATTCACGGTCGGTTTAATTTGAACAAGAAGAAAACAGAAAGAGTAAAATCGGGGTTTTTGATTCGGAAAGAGATTGAAAACGGAAATATGTAGAAACAAAACGAAATAACACAGATTAAAAGAAAGCATAGGATTAAAGGATTAACCCACGATTTTGGATTCACCCACTACCCTTCCTCGAACGAAACAGATTTATAATTGAACTCGTAATCGACTCTAGACAAACCGAAATCTCGATTTGTCTAGAAATTCCCTCAACCGAACAATCGTTCGAATTTGTTCGAATCGTGGCGCACCTCTGTACGATCGCACGAAATACTTTAACCCGATCCGAACTTCGTCCTTGGGAAATATCGATTTGGGTTTTTAATCAAAAACCCAATCCGAACCAAAAATCAAATCGATTAAGGGATACGAAACGAGTTAGACGGTTACCGATTAGGCGTGAATCCTCTGGATAGTGGATGGGACCCTCATCGTGGATCAATCTCAGAAATTTAGCCGAACATAATTAAGAAAGACGAAAAACGAGATGAAGAACGCGAAGAACACGAAGAACATTGCGGAAGAGAATTTGAAAACTACTATTTTGATCCTCCGAATTCTAAAAACGTGAATGAGAGTGTGTTTGTGGCTGCTGCTTCACTTAACCTAAAATGGCAAAACTAAATGGGGCTCCAATCCACAAGTCGGGCCCGGAACGAAAATAAAATAAAATGGGCTTTAATTACAAAATTCGAGCCCAAAAATACATATGACTTCGGCTCCAAAATCAACCGCCCTCTTGTCCGAATTTGCTCTTCATGTCTTCATAACAATTGTAGCTCTCTGAATCATCTGAAATATAAGACAAAAATGAGGCAAATCCGATGTCTGGTGCAAGAGTTATGGTAAAAATAGTGAAGCAATGTAAAACTGGAATTTATTATTAAATAATGGCTAAAATATAATAAAAGGCCTAAAGCCCAAATAAGTATAAAAGCCATTATTTATTAGCTAAAGAGTCCTAAATTATAAATCAAGAGACAAAAAGTAGTGTATGAAATATTCAATTATCAAATTCCCCCACACTTATCTTTTTGCACTCCCGAGCAAAATTCAAAGAAAAAGACCTAAAGGAGAAACTCTTCTTTTCTAACAATTGCTAACAATGCAAAAATTGAACAAGGGACACAAAGCTCCAAAAGATCAATCAATCAAGACCACAATCCCTTCATCTCAAATTACAATTCATGGTAATCTCAATTAATGATGCTAATCACATAAGATGGTCTTTCAAATGATGCGCTCAATCAATCAATCAATCAATCTCTCAAGTGTTTAAGGTAAATAAGTGTATCGCTCAAATTCTACTCAAGAAATTTGCTCTACCATAAGCTTGCTCAATTTCTACGTCTCCACTACTCATAACACATGCATGCACAAATCAAGAGAGCTTGTTATGAAAGGTTGTAATGGGGTTAGGGTGAAGGTAGGTAATAATATGGAATGAGAGGTTAAGCACCAAGGAAATTAAAAAGAGCACTAATTAACACAATCATTCTCTATATAAGAAAATTTTTATTTTACTTATATATCTCCTTTCTTTCTATGTATTTTCTTTCTATATTTCTTCTTTTTTTTTTTTTTTTTTTTTTTTTTTGCTTTTCTTTCTTTCTTTCTTTTTCTTTTTTTTTTTTTGAGAAAAAAATGAAACTATACTATATACATAATCACAATGACAAAAGCAAACATCCCCCACACTTAAATTGTTGCACTCCGAGCAACCCCCACACTTAAACACAAAACCAAGGTGAAACCAATGCTCAATAAATTTTCAAGGTGCGGAATAAAATGGTTTTTCGTTTAGGCTTGTAATGTAGCTTTGAAAAGAATGAGTCAAAAAGGCACAAAGGGCTAGCAAAGGAATCATAATGCAAGGGAAAGGCTATTTGGCCAAAGTGAGGAAAATAAAAGAAAGAAAACAAGCTTCCATCATACTTATGCACGTAAATGAAAAATGTAGTTTCAAAAAGAAAAGGAGCAAGTTCTAGAGAACACAAATCATGAGCGAGATGCACACATGAAAGAAAGAATGGCAAAAGATGAATTCCATTCATGCAGGCCCAAAACCTCACAAGGTCAATACCAACTTAGGCAATCAACAACATCAAATCAACTACCAAGACATGTAATCGAAGAGTCAAGAATGAATGAGACCAAACAGAATGATCCATTAAAACCAAAATGTCCAAGTTCATAATATGTAGCAATCATAGAAAGAGAGACTGTATTTATTTCAAAAATCAAAGTAGAAAAAGGAAAACAAATAGAAGAAAGAGGGAGAAAGAAAGAAGAATACTCCCAAGGGGTTTATGGAGGATAAGTGGCATCAATGAGGAGAATCTCGCTTCCTCAAGTCTGTTGGGATCCCTCATGAAATGGCTTGAGGCGATGCCCATTGACCTTAAAGGTTCGTCCTGTGGGTGGATCACATAGCTCAACAGCACCAAATGGAAAAATGTTAGTGATCTCAAAAGGGCCATCCCATTTAGATCGAAGCTTACCAGGCATAAACTTCAAACGGGAGTTAAACAGAAGAACTTTCTGGCCCACAGAAAATTCTTTCCTCGAATATGCTTATCATGGAATGCCTTAGTCTTTTCCTTGTATAACCGCGAGCTTTCATAGGCATCCAATCTAAGCTCATCCAACTCTTGCAATTGTAGCTTCCGCTCCATCCCGAGACTTGGCCAAATCCATGTTACACTTGTTTAATGGCCCAATAGGCTTGATGCTCCAACTCGAGGAAGATGACATGCCTTACCAAAGACAAGCCGATAAGGAGACATCCCAATCGGAGTCTTGTAGGCGGTGCGATATGCCCACAAAGCATCCTCTAATCGCTTACTCCAATCTTTCCGGGTAGAGTTAACAGTCTTCGAAGGATTTGCTTAATCTCTCTATTTGAGACTTCGGCTTGACCGTTGGTTTGAGGATGGTATCTTGTGGAGACCTTGTGAAGCACTCCATACTTGCGTAACAAGGCACCCATGCTTCGGTTGCAAAAATGGGAGCCTTGGTCACCGATAATAGCTCTAGGAATGCCAAACCCCGCAGAAAATGTTAGACCTAACAAAATCCACCACCACGGAAGAATCATTAGTCCAAGTGGCTTTCGCCTCAACCCATTTCGAGACATAATCAAACCCAAAGCAATATGTAAGTATAACCATATGAAGCGGGGAAATGGACCCATAAAATCAATACCCCAAACATCAAAGATCTCACAAAACAATATAGGGTTAAGGGCATCTCATGCCTACGGGAAATACTCCCGCTCTACGACGGTTATCACATGACTTACAAAAAGATGGGAATCATGAAACAAGGAAGGCCAAAATAATCCACCTGCCTAACACTTTCCTAGCAGTTCTTTGGGGTCCAAAGTGACCACCACAGCGAAGCATGAGCAAAATGCAATATAGAGTGAAACTCATGATCGCACACATCTCCTAACTACTTGGTCACTACAAAATTTCCACAGATAAGGGTCATCCCAAACATAATATTTAGACTCACTCTTTAATTTAAGGGTTTGGGCCCTAGTGGAATCTATAGGCAAAACACCAGCTACCAAGTAGTTAACTAGATTAGCATACCATGGAAGCTTACCTTGCAGCTGTAGAAGCTGCTCATCAGGGAAATCATCCCGAATAGAAGAGGGTGAGAGGGAGAATGAGTGATGCGACTCAAGTGGTCAACTACCCAGTTTTGTGCTCCACTTCGTCTCGAATCTCAACATCGAACTCTTGGAGCAATAACATCCACCGGATGAGTCGTGGCTTAGCATCTCGTCTTTTTCAAAAGAAACTTCAAAGCAAAGATGGTCGAGAAAACAATTACTCTACTTGCTAGCGAGATATGACCTAAACTTATCAAAGGCAAATACAATAGCCAACAACTCTTTCTCGGTAGTGGTGTAATTAGCGAGCGGGATCCAAAGTCTTGGAGGCATATGCAATCACATGAGATGCTCTATCAACTCATTGTGCCAAGATAGCACCAACCGCATAGTTAGAAGCATCACACATCAACTCAAAGGGGAGGCACCAATCGGGGCTTGGATCATCAATGTAGTCGCAACGCTTCAAATGATCGAAGGCCGCCTTGCAAGCATCATCAAATACAAAGTCAGTGTCCTTATGTAGAAGGTTGGACAAGGGTCGGGCAGTCTTGCTGAAATCCTGAATGAAACGCCGATAGAAACCTGCATGACCAAGAAAAGAGCGAATTTCCCGCACAGATACGGGGTAAGGCAAAGCAAATTACATCTATCTTAGCGGGATCTACCTCAATCCCTTTCCTAGACACTATGTGTCCCAAGACTATACCCGACTCAACCATAAAGTGACACTTCTCATAATTCAAGACAAGATTAGACTCAATACACCTATGCAAAACTCTAGACAAATTAGCCAAGCATGCATCAAAATCAGACCCATATATAAAGTGAAATCATCCATAAAAACCTCCATGCGGTCCTCTAGAAACTCGGAGAAAATGCTTACCATACAACGCCGAAAGGTGCCAGTGCGTTGCAAAGGCCAAAAGGCATCCTTCGGTAGGCATATGTTCCGAGGGGCATGTGAAGGTCGTCTTCTCTTGATCCTCGGGAGCAATATGGATCCGGAAGTATCCGAGTAGCCATCCAAGAAGCGGTAATGGGACTTGCCCCCAATCGCTCTAACATCCGATCAATGAAAGGTAGAGGGTAATGATCCTTGCGAGTGGCTTGGTTGAGTCTCCTATAGTCGATACAAACTCTCCAACTATTCTGAACTCGAGTAGCAATGAGCTCATTCTTCTGATTGGCTACCACAGTGACTCCGGATTTCTTAGGAACCACCGGACCAGGGCTAACCCACGGCTATCGAAATGGGATAGATGATACCGGCTTGCGAAGCTTAGTGACCTCTTTCTTCACCACATCAAGGATAATAGGATTAAGGCGTCTTTGGGGTTGCCTCACCGGGCTTAGAGTCCTCTTCCAACAGAATTCGATGCATACACATGGAAGGGCTAATGCCAACGATGTCGGCTAATGTCCACCCAATGGCTTTCTTGTTCGCCCTCAATAAGCTTAGCGCCTTCTCTTCTTGGTCGGGAAGAAGATTATTTGCCACAATGATCGGCAGCTTGTTCATCCACCTCCGTAAATGCATACTTCGGGTGATCCGGAAGGGATTTCAACTCAAGCTTGGGTGGTTGCTCGGTGGAGGGACGAAGCTTGGGTGGTTGTTGCAACAACTCGATGTCATCACACCGGAAATGCACGAAACCACATTCAAAGAAACAAGGATTGTGTCTATACAGCTCAATGTTAACATCGAATCAAGCTCATCAAAATCGAGTTAAGCTCATCAAAATCGGAATCGGGATGCACATTAGGATCGGGGTGAAGCTCAAACTCGGAATCAATATCGAATCCACATGTAATGTAGAATCACCAAGCAAGTCAATCACCAAATAATGCAAAGCATTAAGCAAATCGGTGCAAAAGAGCACCATTCATTATCGGCGCATGCACAAATGGGAGAATCACTCTCGGATGCAAAATCGATAATCAAGACACCAATCAGCAATAACACCATCCACAAGATCATCAATCACATCAATGCGAAAATGAATGTTCTTCCCTAGGATGTCTCATGGCATCAAAAATATTGAAATTCACAGATATATCACCAAACTCCATGGAAAGAGTACCGAATGCACATCTATCTTAGTCCTAGCTGTTTTCATGAAAGGCCTCCCTAGAATGATAGGTGATCTACTCTTCGGGAGACTCATCCTCCATATCTAAGATGTAAAAATCAGCGGGAAATATCGGTTCATTAACCTTGACTAATACATCCTCAACTAAACCGAAGGATGAACATTACTCCTATTAGCTAGCCGAACAACAACACCAGTAGGACGTAAAGGACCAAGACCAAGAGATTTATAAATAGAAGCCGAGGCATGACATTAATAGAAGCACCTAAATCTAGCATGCAATCATCAAATCTATAGTTACCAAAACAAAGCAAGGGATAGAAAACGTCCCCGGATCCTTGCACTTGCGAGGCATCGTAGAGGTGGATGAGTCCGATACATTCTGGTTCAAACTCACTCGTTCACTCCCCTTCGATCGCCTCTTATTGGTGCACAACTCCTTCGAAACTTGGCATATTTAGGAATTTGTTTGACTGCATCTAAGAGAGGAATGTTGATCTCTACTCTTTCGAATGTCTCAAGTATATCCTTCTCTTGTGCTTTTTCGCCAACTTCTTGGATTGAACTCGCTCTCGAGGGAAAGGAAGAGGAATGGGGATGTCTTCCTCTTCACCTTGCTTTGCCTTTTTATTTTTAGAGTCAATCTTCACATTTTTCGACTCTCTTTCGATATGGAAGTCACATCTCGCATTGGGTTTAGGTTCCTCCAATTGCTTGCCAGAACGAAGGGAGATAGCACTCACATTCCCCTTAGGATTAGGAATTGTTTGTGAAGGAAGAGTGTTGGATCCCTGAGGTTGAAGCTGGTTCAATGAGGTTGCCAACTGCCCAATCTGTGTTTGCAAACTCTGAATGGAAGTGTCGGTTCTTTGTTGGAACCGCATATTGTTTGTGACAAATTGCTTCATCATATCCTCAAGGGAGGAACCACCACTACCACTACTACTAGCCGTTGTTGTGTTGCTGTGGTGGAGGTGCACATATGGCTGGTCGAGGAGGTGGTGCTAGCAAAGGCAAAGGAGGTGCAGATTCTTTGTTGGAAATTCGTGGTCTATCTTGTCTCGTTGGTAATTCCCAGAATTTTGCTGATATTGGTTACTCGGTTCGATTCTGGTTCCAACGGAAATTGGGGTGATTTCTCCAACCAGGATTGTAGGTGTTGGAGAAGGCATTATTCTCATTTGGTATTGTGGCTTTCTGGAAAAGCTCCCACCGAAGCTACCGATTGGTCTTGATAAGCGGGATCATGCAAGGTAGGGCAAGAGTCGAGTAGAATGGTAAGGGTCGAACAGAACCCACATGAGTACCCAATCGAAGAGGAGAAGATTGTGCGTCGTGTCACACTTTTAACCGCCTCACCCGGAGGTCGGATCATCAAGTCTATTCTCTAATCTCGAGAATCATCTTGGACTGGAGGTGTTTGAACATGGTAAACAGGAGTACTATTGGCCCTAGTGCCAAATTCGAGAGTTGGCCGCCATCTCGGATAACAATTCTCGGGCATCTTCGGGTGTCTTGTTACGTAGAGCCCCACCACTAGAAGCATCCACCAAACCTTTGTCACGGTAGCGAGACCATCATAGAAATGGGTAATCAAGTCTTTCTCAGAGATCTGGTGGTGTGGACAGCTTGCGCACAACCTTTTGAACCTCTCCCAGTACTCATACAAAGTCTCCCCATTGACTTGCTTAATGTTGGCAATTTCCTTCTTGATCGCAGTTGCTCTTGAAGAAGGGAAATATTTCTCCATAAATAACCTCTGAACCTCAACCCAGCTCCCAATAGATGAAGGTGAAGGTACAACAACCGATCTTTGGCTCCACCTTCCAATGAGAAAGGAAACGCTCTCGGCTTGATTTGATCTTCATCAATGGCATGCGGTTTCATTGTCGCATACTAGATGGAACTCCTTCAAATGCTTAATGGCACACTCACCCGCAAGACCATGAAACTTAGGCAGCAAATGTATTAGACCAGATTTAAGCTCAAAGTTAGCAGCAAGGGCAGGATATTGAATGCACAAAGGTTGATAATTAACATCAGGTTCATTCAATTCCTTTAAAGTAAGATGATTTTCTTGTTCTTCTGCCATAATTTCTGAGTTACGAAAATTGCTACTAGAATCAGTGAAAACAACAAGACTATCAGAAGCACAATCAGAAAGATCAACGGTATGGACACAATCGTCGAATGGCCACTATCGACTCAAGTTCAATGTCCAATTCAGTATTAATCCCACGACTTAACCTAACAACTCTTCTAGCAGTGAGAATGGTTCTCTCTATTTCAGGATCAAATGGCAACAAGTCTTTTGGATTTATAGTGCTCCTAGTACTCATGCAGCAACATAAACACAAGGAAGAATTCGCAGAAAATCAGAATTACGAAAATGCCACCAGCCAATCAGAATTACAAAAATGCCACTAGCCAATCAGAATTACGAAAATGCCACTAAAAGTGGTAAAAAGTAGAAAAACCTAAGACACACAAAAGCAAACACAAAAACAAAAACTATGGTAGAAATTGACCTAAACAAGTCCAGAAACACTATCAAATGATTTTTAAAATTTTTGGGACTTGGACGGGGCAACTCCTAGACCATTGGGGAACCCAAAAATGGAATAAAAAAACTTCAAAAATTGAAAAAGTGGTCTAAACGATGGAATTTGGCAAAACGGAGCTTAGCACATGGAAAATCAAAGATTTTCGATGTGCGTTGCGAGATAGGCCATTTTCTATCACTGGACCAAATTTCAACCAAATCGGAGATACTGAAAAAAAAAATGACCCTAGTAGAAATCAAAAAAGTGAAACTTAAAAGTTTAAAAAAAAAGTGGTCTAAACGTTGGAATTTGGGGAAAATAGGGTATACCTCACTCCCTTCTTGGGAGTGACTCTTTCTTAGAATGCCCAATTCCTTGTGAATAAGACCTGGGTTGAGTGATCTGGGTCGAGAAAAATTTTTGTCCACCACCCGAACCACCTAAACTACCGAAAAACGAAGCTATTTACACTACATCCGTTACTAATCAAACCGATGCAAATTCCCCGCAGCGCGCCATATTTTGAGAGATTTGCCGTAATCTCCCAAAATAACCAGATTAGAAAAGGATTTGCAGTATAATGTAAACTGGGTCGTTTCCCAATGAATTCATGATCGGTTTAATTTGAACGGCAAGAAAACGAAAAAGAGTAAAATCGGGGTTTTTGATTCGGAAGAGATTGAAAACGAAAATATGTAGAAACAAAACGAAATAACACAGATTAAAAAAGCAGGATTAAAGGATTAACCCATGATTTTGGATTCACCCACTACCCTTCCTCGAACTAAAAACATTTATAATTGAACTCGTAATCGACTCTAGACAAACCGAAATCTCTCGATTTGTCTAGAAATTCCCTCAACTGAACAATCGTTCAGAATTTGTTCGAATCGTGGGCGCACCTCGTACGATCGCACGAAATACTTTAACCCGTCCGAACTTCGTCCTTGGGAAATATCGATTTGGGTTTTTAATCAAAAACCCAATCCGAACCAAAAATCAAATCGATTAAGGGATACGAAACGAGTTAGACGGTTACCGATTAGGCATGAATCCTCGGATAGTGGATGGGACCCTCATCGTGGATCAATCTCAGAAATTTAGCCGAACATAATTAAGAAAGACGAAAAACAAATGAAGAACGCGAAGAACACGAAGAACATTGCGAGAGAATTTGAAAACTACTATTTTGATCCTCGAATTCTAAAAACGTGAATGAGAGT
Organism: Acacia acuminata; assembly: GCA_019022655.1. Lineage (NCBI taxonomy): Eukaryota > Viridiplantae > Streptophyta > Magnoliopsida > Fabales > Fabaceae > Acacia > Acacia acuminata. The sequence goes on from JAFJYI010000045.1 coordinate 2,907,960, forward strand.
GTGTTTGTGGCTGCTGCCTCACTTAACCTAAAATGGCAAAATGAAATGGGGCTCCAATCCACAAGTCGGGCCCGGAACGAAAATAAAATAAAATGGGCTTTAATTACAAAATTCGAGCCCAAAAATACATATGACTTCGGCTCCAAAATCAACCGCCCTCTTGTCCGAATTTGCTCTTCATGTCTTCATAACAATTGTAGCTCTCTGAATCATCTGAAATATGAGACAAAAATGAGGCAAATCCGATGTCTGGTGCAAGAGTTATGGTAAAAATAGTGAAGCAATGTAAAACTGGAATTTATTATTAAATAATGGCTAAAATATAATAAAAGGCCTAAAGCCCAAATAAGTATAAAAGCCATTATTTATTAGCTAAAGAGTCCTAAATTATAAATCAAGAGACAAAAAGTAGTGTATGAAATATTCAATTATCAATCGGTTCAAAGTTTAGGGATTTCAAAATCCCACTTTTGACCAAACCTTGTATCCTGTTAGAGTTAATATGACCCAATCTCAAATGCCAAAGGTAAGTTTCATTGGAAACTTTTCTTTTCTATGATGAATTAATATGCTCAACATCTTTTAATTCAACATGATTAACTTCACGGGGAACATGATTAAGGAAATAAAGACCATTATTCTTTACACCAGAACAAATAAAAGAAGATGAACTTCTTATTGAAACTGAGGAATTAAACTGAACTTGTCAAACCATGTTTATCCAAGCAACTAACGTAAATTAAATTCCTCTTAAAATCTGGAATAAATAAACAGTCTTCTAAAACCAAAGTTCTGTAATTATCAAAAGATAAAATAACTTGTCCTTTGCTAGTGCGGACACAAGCTCCCGAGTTCCAAGCTTCAAATCTCTTTGTCCTTTACTTACGGGCAAGCTATGTTTGAACCACTACAAAGAATAACAAACACGGTTAGTGGCTCCTGAATCAACGATCCATTTAACATCGTGATTCTCCACTAAACAAGCCTCAATCACATTTAAATTACCCATACCATCAGCCTTCTTGAAGTTCGCTATCATTGTTAGACAATGATCCCGCACACTTCCTCCGGACATCACTTTGTCGGGTGACTGATCGCGCATTTTGCCTTGCGGATACGCTAGGCGTAGCAAACATGCCATCAAGAGTCCGGAGCATTGTTGCTCCACTCTCAATCATGCTCACTTGCTCCTGAAGGTGATTGGCGAGATCTGGCCAAAATGTAGCAATAACCGACACATTCGCCTTTTTCCCATCTTTCCTTCTCCTTTGAAATCGAGTCCGAATTGCATCGGACGCGTACGGGCAGGCTCATGACATTTGGCATAGGGGTAGTGAGAACAAAGTTGAGCTTTTCATATTGAAGAACAATATCCAAATTAGTTTTCCATTTTTTGTAGTTTGTACCATCCATAGGTTTTTGGCTCAAGATTGTAGCTAAAGGATTGAATGAAGACATTTTTACGAAAATAAGGAAAAAGAAAAACACACTAATTACAAACTTATAATTAACAACAAACAGATATATCGCTAGTAGATTCTAACAACTACTATTCGTTTATTGTTTAACAACCCATTAGTTATCTTTACAAGGTTTACGATGGCAAAATTCTTGTAAAACTAATATTGTTAGTTTGGGCCTTCAGTTCCATTGCTAGAGCCTCAATGGGAGGGTTAACAATTTTACCAAAGTTGAATGTATTTAACCATTGTTTACTTTCAAAATTATCTTTAGTATCTAAGTGTTGCCGACGATGGGCCGTACAAAAACTTTACTAAAATTTTGAAAATATTAGGGTTTAATCTAGCGAAATCCGATTATCCTTATCCGATGGGGCTTGGCGATAACCATTTCACTAATAAACCCACAATTGGGGCCCGTAGGTTTTAAAATTAAATGCTTAATTTAAAACCTTCACCCATTCAATATTTTAAATTTAGAATTTTCAATTTCCAAGAATTTATTCAATTTAGAGTAAATTATTAGGCATCTAAAATCTAGTCATGATTGGCGAGTGTGCGTCACATGACCATTTTAAATAACCCACAAATTACTCTAAAAGGTACAATTCTCTTAGGAAATTTCCTGGATTATTTGTCTAGATCTTAATTCCACAATTATTATTCTAGATTTTAATTTAAATCATAATAATTGATAATTAATGTCTAGATTTTAATTCCACAATTAATTAATCCAATTATTATTCTAGATTTCAAAATCATAATAAATGATAATAAATGTAGAGATTTTAATTCCACAATTAATTAATCCAATTATTATTCTAGATTTCAAAATCATAATAAATGATAATTAATGTAGAGATTTTAATTCCACAATTAATTAATCCAATTATTATTGTAGATTTCAAAATCATAATAAATGATAATTAATGTCTAGATTTTAATTCCACAATTAATTAATCCAATTATTATTCTAGATTTCAAAATCATAATAAATGATAATTAATGTCTAGATTTCAATTCCACAATTAATTAATCCAATTATTATTCTAGATTTCAAAATCATAATAAATGATAATTAATGTAGAGATTTTAATTCCACAATTAATTAATCCAATTATTATTCTAGATTTCAAAATCATAATAAATGATAATTAATGTAGTGGACAATCTAAATAATCTTGCATAATAACTATCATACTAGTCGATTCAAGGCATAATAGCTACTATGCAATTATGACATGTGATTATGCAACAATATGGAATCTTCCTATTCTATATGACATGTTATTTACAAACATCATGTTAATCGCAGATATAATTCATACAATTTAACAAAGGCATTAAATAATTAAACAAATAACTTTAATCCATGGCTTTCCTAAAAAAATAAGAATAAAAATTTACAACTTTGGAATTCTTCTTTTGTCCAGCCCATAGTATCTATCTCTAGCCCCTTTAGGGTATCTATGGGCCCAAAAGCCCAAAGACCCATACTTTGGCTAGAAACCCTAGGACACACAAGAGGAACCCTAGCCGTCACCCCGCCACGCCATCGGTAGAAGCCATCTCAAAGCCACGAAACTCCGGGGAAGGACCGTGTTGAATGCTCATCTTCTTCGCAGTTTCTTGATCTCTAACTTTTTAAATTCGAAAAATACATAGAAATTCCAAAAAATAAAAATAAAAAAACAGCAAGGAGGAAACCTAATCATATGAGATTAGCCTCCTTGTTACAAATTACGAAATACACGAGAAAATCTAACCATGGATTAAAGCGATTAACCGATTGAAATTAAAACTAATACCAAATATGAATTATAAACGAATAACTACCATGAAATAAATAACAAATATAGAAAAAGATGTCATATTTTCAAAAAATAATTTTCAAAAAGAATCACATGAAATATAAATTAAAATCAAAACTCGGTTTTTTCCTTATCGACATTGGCTCTAATGCCAATTATAGGGAACTAATTAGAAACGCGGAAGCGTATGGTACCACGTGATATAGGAAAAGTTAAAACCTTCATCGTTTTGATTACCGGAAAGATGCGCGATCGAAGCAACGATCTAAAAGCCTCTCGAACGAAGTCCTCGTCCGCTTTATGATCGATCTTCCAGACTATCTCTCGAGGGGAATAGGATGGTTGTGTGGGCAACCATTCAGATGATGAACGTCTACCTCTTGGGTTTGTTTCTGATGAGAGCCTCCTTATGCTTGCGTCTCTTTTCCAAGCAGGTGAAAGTATGTTTATATGCTACTACACCCAAGACCTAACCCTAAACCACATGGGCCATAGAGTTCTTGGGTTGTAGTCTCAATTAAGCCTTATTGGGCTTAAGTGACTAAAGAGCACATTAACCCAACAGAAACATCCCTCTTCCCTTTTCTTTTTGTTTGACTGAGTAGTAATTGTGACTGTTAAGTTAGCTCAGGTTCTAAATTAAGGAGATTCTCTTCAGATTTTAAGAAATATCAATCTCGGTGCATCATTTGGGGATTTCAACATAGAAGATAAATTTTTAATCAAGTTAAAAAAAGTTGTTATTATTATCAATATAATTACTATTATTATTATAGTAATGTTTATTCGATATCTGCAGCACAGCCACTGGACGGATGTTGGGACTTGGGATGGTTTGGACCGAATAGAAATGGGGCCCACAAATTGAAAAAAAAAAGGTGGAAACCTAAATCTAAAAAAGGGAGAAGGCACGAGATCTAGAAAAAAAAAGGAAAAAACAGACGCACGAGGAAACGAGAGAGCCGAGAGATGAGCTTAGAGCAACGAGAAGGACCTTCACCTTGAACGCCATCACCAAGCACTACCTTCTCCGTTGCCGGTGACTCACGCCTTCATGGCTATCTTTGCCGGCGGTGGAGCTGTAACTCTTCTCCGCCGCTATGAACAAAGGTTGAGTTTCAGACCGAAACCAGCAAGCGGAGCCGCAAACCTAAGTTGGAGATTCGACCATCACCTTTACAAATCACCTTCATTGTCGTCTCCTCAACCACGCCTCACCATCTTCGCCGTTGAACTTCATCTCTCTCACTCACCATCACAAACACACAGCCACAAGTTGGAGCATTGAAGAAAAGAAGCAGAGCTGGCTGATTGGAGATTGTGGTTCACCGTTTCAAGAATCTCTTTACCACGGGAAGTCGACGGAAAAACAGGAGGCAAACTGATTTTGCTGTCTTGGTTTTAATTCTCTTCCCCTTTTTATATGAATCTAATCTATAGAATTTTCTTTCTTTGTGGTGGATTTTATTATAGCTTTCGCCACCTAGATGATTTATGAAGTTTAGGGGTGGGTTAGATTTTATTTTTATTATCTAATTATAATTAGGCAAAAGTATTTCTTTAGTCATTAGAGATAAGTTATCTTCAGTGACCTCCAAAACTACGATGAAGGGTGTATTTGTAATTTTAGGTGAATTAATGAAGGGTGCAAAATTACAGAAACACCCTTCATTAATCCAAAACAACGTAGTTTTGAGGGTGATTTGGAGATAACTTATCTCCAATGATTTGAAGAAATCCTTTACCCTTATAATTAATGTTAATTTTGGTTACTTACTTTTGTTTAGCTTTATCTATTTAGTGACATCATTGAATAGGAATTTAAACATTAAAATTTAACTTGACAAAGGGAATTCTAATTAGGCTCTGAGATTAAGTAATATGAGATTAAATTACGATTAGGATATACATATACCTAATTTCATTGGCTCTCTCGAGTAATTATGTTAGACATAACAATTTACATTTAAGAGAGGGTTGTAAGTAGACTACAGACACTTATAGCTATTTATACTCGAGATTAATAAAGTTGACATTAAGGCTAATTAAATTAGTAAAATCAAGGTTTACGAGCAAATAAGATATTAGTGACTCTGAGTTGCTCATTTGATTATTGTGGTAGTTTGCTTATTTTTAATTTCTTTTCATTTAATGAAATTTAATTTGGGTTGTTCAACTTAAATGAAAGTATAAAATTAATGCTTAACTAAAATTTGTTTACTAAGTCTCGTGGGAACGATACTTTATTCACTCTTTATTACTTGATAGGGCTTGTAAACTTACAGAGTCATATGCAATAAAGTTTTGCCCTACCATGGACATACACTCAGTTTTTTTTTTCTGTGCCATTTTCGGTCTCAGATCACATATTCATTACCATATTCTCGCTTGTGGGACTTAATTAGGAAGTATTAGCAACAACATGAAAGGAGAGGGGAAAGAGTGGTGTCGCCATGAACAGAATCGCTGAGGGAAAATGCCGTCATGTGGTCGACGAGTAGTGGGGAGAAAATCAAACACATACTTTAGCCAAACAAAATTATATGGAGTATGAACAAATACAAGAAGAGATAGATATTGAAAGAATGAGAAAAAGGTCTCATGGAAGCGTAAAATAAAAAAATAAAAAAGGTTTCTTTACCGTATTTTCTATAAATTTTCAAAGCAAATGATGAAGTAATTAATCAAACTATGCCAATTGGCATGGCAAAAAGCCAAACTAATTAAAATAAGGGTTAAATACCATTTTTTCCATAGTTAGGGGGCATTTAGTACCTAGAAGTTTTTTAGAAGCAAATTTGCCTTGGAAGTTTTTTTGAGGAGCAAATTTTTGTAAACTTCCAAGGCAAAAATGATACAAAAATTGATTAATCCAATAGTCAAGATCAATCGATGGGCAAGATTGCTACATTTGTAAACTTTCGGGGCAAAAATGATACAAAAAAAAAAATTCGGGTGCTGGGTGCTCCAAAACCAAACTTCCGTAGTAAAATTGGTATTTACCCCTTAAAATAAAAATAAAAATTAAGGATATGATATATTACAAGGCACACATATAATTATTAATTAGAAGCATGGAATACATGTTTTATGTTACATAAATCACACAATACATGGCTTGTTTTGTTTTTTAGCCTAAAATTAAAGTTCAGCCACACTAAGGTCTTCAAACAAGAAAGCAGGAGAAATAAACAAGCTCATCCTCACAAGTAAGCCGAACCATAGACTGCAATAATATCATACATATGTAGGTAATTAGTTGAAAGCACTAATAATTATATATGAAAGTAAAAAATATTAAATAAAATTATATATATTACAATTACGCATTTACCTCTTACAATATCCCTGGAGTTGACATAACTTTTGAACTTTGATTAGAATTTGTGCTTAGCCGTGGGGTCATCCCATTTCAAACTGTCCCACTAAATTTGTTGTCCTTGGATAAGCGTCAATTTATGTTTGGCAGAGTTGAAATCAAATGGTAACTTTTCCAGCTTTGGACAATTATCTATGACAACGGATTTGAGGGAGCGGAGCATACTATACTGGCCCCCTATTCTGAGTCTTTTGCCCACTTCCTCTTTTCTTCTTTCTCTCTCTGTCGGCTGCTCTCTCTGCTCCCCCGCGAGTTCTCTTCTCCCCCTTCTCGCCGGTAGTATGTTTTACCACATGCTGTCGGCGAGCACCTTTCTTCTCCACTACTGCGGCAGAGTGGCTGTTCGGATCCCAGATCTCCGATCTGGGGCCTTCTCCCTCTGGGTTGCAGATGTGGGTTATCGTCCCTGTGGTGATTTTCTCCCTCTCCTTCTTCAGATTTGATCTCTTTGAGGTGAGAGTTTTCTGGTTTTATGTGTTTTTGCTTCTTTTTTTTTGTGGTATGGGGTTTTATGGTGGTGTTCTTGTCTCAGGAAATAAACAGATCTGTCATATCTGCTTTCAAATCCTTTTGGTTGGAAGGCTGTTTGGACGTTATGAGGTCCGATTATCTCTTGGTAGCTCGGATCTGCGTTCTTGGGGGAAGATCTAAAGAGGTGTTTTTTGGTGTGCCGTCGAGGTCACCAGATCTGTTTGGTCAGAAGAGCAGAAGTGTTCTTCAGGAGATTAAGAGTCTTCTTTCTTCTGAGGTTGGGTTGACTGGTTTCTTTACCCTAAGATGGGGTACCCAGTTAGCTGACTTAATTGCAGCTATTGCTTATAAGATTGTGTGCCCTTTGGGTTGGGTTTTTCAACGAACACTCTCTTGCTCGTCACTTCTAACCTTAGGTTTCGAGGAGGCCGATTATGTCCATGATTCTACTTCTACTCTTATATTTTTATTATACGGTGCTTGGCTATTATTGTATCCAGTTTATTTTGTTGTGTTTGTTGTTGTGTTTGTTGTATTTGTGTTAGCTTTGTTTGTTGTTGTTTTTATGTATTGTATCGGGTTACAGTATTAATATATATATCCTTTGAGCAAAAAAAAAAAAAAAAAAGGAGTGGAGCATACTTGAGCCATGTCACATGAGTTACTTTACAATAATAAATGTACACCATTCGGAGCTTGGCTAGCCAACATGTTTCTAGCATAAAAGGATATTGATCGCTTCTAATATTCACCCCATCTAAAACAATTTCCTGTAGCTTCTTTAATCCAGACACGGACACTAATGATAATAAAGGCATCTTATTCAGGTAGCTGGGGGACACAGAATAAAGTCTGTAAAAGCAACTTTGCAATTTGGTTGACTCCATTAATTTGTTTAGGCCACTTGTACTCCTGACACTTATCCATAATTCATCAATATTGGGCAGGCACTCCAGCTCTTCTAAAATTCTTCTCTCTTCTAATTCACTTATGAAGATGCTAGCAAGTCTAAACACTCTCAATTGTTGAAGACTTGATAAGACTCCCAATGGAATCTCCAATCCTGAGACAAAAGTACCATATGTAGTAGATTGAAAGCTCAGAGATTTTAAATTTGACAAGGACAGCAAGTTGATCCAAAACTCGGGTTCTGAAAATCCACACCTGATATGAAAAGAGAGATATTCCAGAGAAGTTAAACCTCCAATGTCTACAAATGCTAGTCCCCAGACATGTAGTGCCAAGACTTCTAATTTCTTTATGTACTTGATATCTACTAGCTAATGTTCTATCTCTTCCAATAAAACTATTGTTGTGACATTTGTAGGATCTATACTTTCTTGTGACTCCCAATCATTTGTGATTGAAATCCTCTTCACAAGTTCCATATTATTAGGGTCTTCTGGTAATAACCACAGTGCCATGTCATGAATCATATCATGCATTTTAACTGTACGAGATACAAAAAAATCATTTTCAACGCTTTTTAGCAAGCACGAAAACTTCAACTTTTCAATAACAGGCTCACCATGACCACGTATATCTTGAACACTCTTTGTCATATATTTACAAAGAAATTCCTCCCACATCCATTTATCCATGAGATCGGAAACTAGAATCTCATAATCTTCTGGGTATAATGCACAGTACAAGAAACATCGTTTTTCTACCGCATCCAATTTGTCATAGCTATATTTGAGGAGAGAGCATACTTTTTCCTCCAAATCTGGTTTAGTCAATAAAGAACTTGTTAAGTTCTTTATTGAATGTTCCCAAGCTTCAACATTCTTTACTCCGGCCATGCTACTTCCTAGTACAATCAATGCAAGGGGTAGCCCTTTACATTCCTTTGCCATCTTTTTTGCTAGCCTTGGAATGTTTGGGTGTGAGTTTAGAGTTTCTTCACCAACTTTCATACAAAACAAATCAAGTGCTTCTTTCTCTGTTAAAATTGTGACCTTGAATTTTTTTTTGAACTTGCATTTTTGCGCACACATTTTCTAATCGTGTTGTGAATAACACTTTAGATTGAAAATTAGTATCCTTTGGACGTGGCACCCCCACTAATTTCAAGTCCAACTGATCCCATATGTCATCCAATAATAAGACAAATTTCTTTTGTTTGAGAGGGCTTCATATATCTTTGCTGCCTTTATATCTAGATTACTACTTCGATTCCAAAAGTCATCCCCAAGCCCAACTAGTTTTCTAATATTATCCATAATACTGCTCAAGTTGGCCTCTTTTGACACCACCACCCACATCACAAAATCAAATCCAAGCCCTCTCTTCACAAGTTCATTGTTAATTTTCTTTAATAAGGTAGTCTTCCCTGCCCCGCCCATCCCATACAAACCAATGATGCCAACATTCTCTTCTTCAATACTATTCCACACCTCATTAAACATTAAATCTAATCCACTACTTCATCTTCACGCATCTCAATTGCTCTGGGGCATCTCAATTGCTCTGTGTACTTCTTTATGAGGAACTATAGAATCCCTATTGCCGAAGTTTTTCCCCTCAGTTGCTAATTTATCTATATCCTTAAGCACTTTAGCAACATTCTTTCCTAACTTGTGGCTTGACATGCAATTCTTTGGACACCATTGATTTAGGCATTTGTTTTGAATTTCTTGGGCTCCTTGAACTTCAATATCTTCTATTTCCTGTTAATATCAGGTTGCTAATTAGGTGCATAATCTTCTCTTTATTTATTTATGGAGTATGATGGTTCGACTTTTATTAACATATCTTTGCATAGATTCCAACTTTGATGTTCACCATGTTAAGAAAATCAGCAAAGACTTATTTTGCAAAGTATTTACACAAAAATAAATGCCTGATCTATGTAAACATTATAATTAGTGTTGGAAAATATTACGGCACTAGAAAATTTAATTGAAGTTAATGATATAATATATCATCATTATTCCTAATTTTGTCTACTATTCTTAATTATCTCTAAGAGCATTGAAATTCATATACTTTTTTATTCTTCCTTGATTGCATAAAAAAATACTTTATTTTTCATTAACTTATAGGGTTGTTTGGTACGAGGGAATTGGAGGGGAAGGGAGAAAATTGCTATGAGTTGAATTTACAAAAATTAAGGAAGTGGGATTATAAAATTTTAACAGAGAGGAGATAAAAGATAAAAAAGGTAAAAAAAATTAATTAAAAACTTTTATCCCCCTTCTCTAACTTTTATTTTAAAATCTAGTTTACAAACACCTCAAAAAAATCCTAATGTCAAACAACCCCTAAGTCATGAATTGAAATTACTCCAAAGGGGTGAAAAGAATATGTGTGTGTGTTTGTGTGTTTTTTTGAAAGGAAATCATTATAACTTGGAGAAATGGCCGACCTGTTGAATGGCTTCAACTCGTTGCAGCCAACCATTGAGTTGGTGAGATGTTTTCATCTCTGGATTGTTTTGAGCTTCTTCGATTTGTTCTTCCACATCTTTCTTAATGTCTTCAAGCTTCTTCCTTTCATCTTCCAGCAATTTCAGATTGTTTTCCAAATCAAAGACGAAATCAGCTTCTTTTTTAACGCAGCCACAGAAACACTTAGCACCATCCCATATGACTCCGATGAAGGAAGATGGTTCCATTTCGTTACAGCACTGAAGATTAACAGATCTGAGATGAGATGTTAAGGAACACTCAGCTCAGAATAAACTCGTTTTCGTTCTCATATATGTGATCCTTAGACGCGTTGCTCTATTATATTGTAAAGGCATCCCTAAAAAATGCGTGGCTAAAATAAATAGAGATTAAATATACAAAAATTAGAAACTTGGAAGGTATTGAATTTTTTTTTTTAAAAAAATAATAAATAAAGAATGATCTATTTTAAAATAAATTTGTGCACTTTTAAACTAAAGAATTATAATTGTTGCAAAGCTCCATATATTATTTATTTTTTAAAATTTTAATGAAGGTCTATGCAAATTCAAATAAAAAATTATTTATGATTTTTATGACATTTAAGAAAATCATATAACTTATTTTACGAATATAAACAAATTCTCTCTATAATTCTACCTCTTGTCCTAAATATAAGATAAAATTTATGGTACAATTTACGGTTCAAATTTTGTCTTATATTTAGAACTAAATACTACTCTCTCTAGTCCTTATTATAAAGTACCAACTAACAAATATATTTGGTCTTTTTTTATATTACACTCGTTTATTCCCAAGAAACATTGATTTTTTCCATATGTGTCCTTAATTAATGAGGATAGTAGGCGAGGTTATAATTAATATGATATTAGAGTTTAGTATAATTAGTAGGGGTAATATTACAAATTACTTAAATTCTTAGATAACTTTTTATTGATTTATAAAAATTATTCGTTAATGTCTTATAATAACCACCGTAAAGAAGGAGAAATAGTACTCAACGGGCGCATCACGCCTAGTTGCTTTGATAGAGGATTGTACGCCTAGTTGCTTTGATAGAGGATTGTGTTACTCAACGGGCGCATCACACCTAGTTGCTTTGATAGAGGATTGTGCATTCTATATGATATGTGGTCAAAACAGGTAGAGCTGTCAAAATGGGGAAATTTGGGACGCATACGTCATTCATTCAACCCCCATTTTTACTCTCTTTTTTATTTCATATAATGGGGTTATTTTTGGCCCTAACCTAAAATAACCCCCATCTTCTTGGGCTGTAATGGGGTCAGCCCCATGGGCTTTGAGAACCCCACCACATTTGCTCTTACCATCTATAAGCACCAATCCATCACCATCCAACCTCATAAACTTTTTCGCTGCTGGGTGAGACTTTTAAATATTTCACAGAAAATTTAATATACATATATACGTAGGTACATGAAAATTTAGTGAACAAAATTGTATTGTATCATTCATAATCAGTATTCATTTTAAGCTTCAAATTCAAATTGAAAACAATATTACTTTTTACCAAAAAAAAAAATCATATTCGATTATTTATCTTTAAACCAATTTTTTAAATATGAATTCTATTATTATATTTTAACTTTCTTCATTTCATTACAATTACTAAAATTTCACCTTGCTTTAATTTTATCGAATTTAATTAATTAGTAAAAGCTTTTAATTTTAAAATTCATAACTATTTTTTTTATAAAGGATCAATTTTATTAAATTAAAGAGGTATAATTATATTAATATGGTCATCTTTAATAATATAATCATGCTATTTTTTCCTCGATAATTCATACTATACTCATACTATTTTGATTTTTGAATGTAGGATTTGATTTATTTTAATACAAATGTAGGCTGTGATAGAAACTATGCGTTAGTTATGATGGGTTGATTAGTATGCCTGGACACATTCTTTCAACGTTATTATGTGAATGTAAAAATATAAAAATTTTCTTTTGGCCAAATAAAAAAATTTAATAAAATATATTACCTATAAATCATAAATATATTTTTTAATGTATTCCATGCATAAAAATCCATATCTAATTTATGAAGTGAATAGATTAGATATGAATATTTTGAAAATCACATTGGTAAAGCAAAACGGTAATTTCGGAAATGTAATATATATTTTTATTAGGTTTAAAATTTTTATTAGTTGCTTCACAATATTATTAGAGATATCAGAGTTGCTTATTTTTTATTTTGTTTCTTGTGAATTCCTATTTTTTTGTTATTATTAGTTTTCTAAAAGACTAAAAATTGTTACCGTCAATTCAAATTAATAGAGTTTTATTTATCGGTGTGTTATCCATAGTTTTGGTCATTATTTACTTTGATGCTTTACAAAATTATTTAAATAAATTTTTTAGTAAAGATAAAAAATAAGATGATGATAAAAATAATTTTTAAAAATTTAAATAATAATAATAATAATAACTATGATACATGCAAAATCAGTAAATCAATTTGAAACTTTCATGATCAAATTATATATATTTTTGCTGTACATGCTCTGTTTCAAGTCCAGATCTCTTACTAAGATGTGAGACCAATATGCAACTAACGGGCCTGCGGGCTGGCCCTAACCCTGAGGGCTAAATAATTTTTTTAGCCCGTATGCTATTTAACATACGGGCTTTTTTGGCCCTTGTGGGCTTTTTTTGGCCCTAGCCCATGGTAGGGGTGACCGTTTTTGACATTTCTCTAAAAACAGGAGTAGATAGGTAGGTGTGATGAGGTGTGGGCCCCTTCCCCTATTGGTGTGTTTAAATTGTCTTAATAAAAATAGGGAAAATCCTTACTAGGGCCCAGGTTATTAAAATATTGTGAAAAAAGGTCCTAGGAAAAGTCATAGATCTCTAGTATTATTTTAGAAAATATTGTATTAATATAGTTGTTAACGTATGCATGATTTAGTTCTTTAGAATATTATTGTTAACGCATATCGATTTAATTGTTAAGATATTATTATTAACGTATTGTTAATGTTCTCTGTTGTTAACGCTTGTAAAATAATATCAAAAAAGGACTTAGAATTTTTTTTGACATGTGACTTTTTTTTAAGGTGTTTTTTGACAATCTTTTGATTACTTAGGCCTTGATAAGGATATTGTCTACAAAATACAACATTTTGTTTTATCAAGTAAAAAAACCAATTATTAAAAAAAAAAGTAAAAACAATAAATTAAAGGGAAAATTCCATTTAAATACCAAATAAATTTGCAAAACCCCGTAAGTCGTCGAATTTGCAAAAAGACTTAGAGGTGACAAGGACCTTTAAGGGTTTTTTGCGATTCGCGCCAAATGACCATTTTGCCCTTAATTCTAAATAATTAAAAAAAAGAAATACCCCGGTGGGCCCCACCACCGGGCCAGGCCACCGCCACCAGGCCACCATGGGAGGTTTTTTTTTTTTTTTCGTGGGAGGGTTTTTTTTTTTTTTTTTTTTTTTTTTTTTTTTTTTGGGCGGGTGGGGTGTTTTGACAAAAATCAAAACAATGGATTGCAAATGGGGGGTGGGGTTCGAACCCCCACCCCCACTCAAAACCAAGGCTACTTGGTTTTCTTATTATATATATACACTAATAAATATATATATTTTTCTTAACATTTTTTCAATGGTATTTACAAGTCCAAAAGCACGATTTACAAGTCCAAAAGCGCGATTTACAAGTCCAAAAGCGCAAATTACCATTGCTTTCTTCAGGGTTCCTTTGATGCATGTTTTGTAAAACAAAAAAAAAATGCATTATTACAAGTCCAAAGCGCCATTTACAAGTCCAAAAGCACAAATTACCATTTCTTTCTTCGGGGTTCCTTTGATGCATGTTTTGTAAAACAAAACAAAAATGCATTATTACAAGTCAAAGCGCGATTACAAGTCAAAAGCGCAAATTACCATTGCTTTCTTCAACACATGCATCAAAAGAACCCTGAAGAAAGCAATGGTAATTTGCGCTTTTGGACTTGTAAATCGCGCTTTTGGACTTGTAAATCGTGCTTTTAGACTTGTAATAATGTTTTTTTTTAATTAGAAAACCTACATCAAAGGAACCCGAAGAAAGCAATAGTAATTTGCGCTTTTGGACTTGTAAATCGTGCTTTTGGACTTGTAAATCGCACTTTTGGACTTGTAATAATGCATTTTTTGTTTTCGTTTTTACAAAACATGCATCAAAGGAACCCTAAAGAAAGCAATGGTAATTTGCACTTTTGGACTTGTAAATCGTGCTTTTGGACTTGTAAATCACGCTTTTGAACTTGTAATAATACATGTTTTGTTTTTGTTTTTACAAAACATGAACCCTGAAGAAAGCAATGGTAATTTGCGCTTTTGGACTTGTAAATCGCGCTTTTGGACTTGTAAATCTCGATTTTGGACTTGTAATAATGCATTTTTTGTTTTTGTTTTTACAAAACATGCATCAAAGGAACCCTGAAGAAAACAATGGTAATTTGCGCTTTTGGACTTGTAAATCACGCTTTTAGACTTGTAATAATGCATTTTTTGTTTTTGTTTTTACAAAACATGCATCAAAGGAACCCTGAAGAAAGCAATGGTAATTTGCGCTTTTGGACTTGTAAATCACGCTTTTGGACTTGTAATAATGCATTTTTTGTTTTCGTTTTTACAAAACATGCATCAAAGGAACTCCCGAAGAAAGCAATGGTAATTTGCGCTTTTGGACTTGTAAATCACGCTTTTGGACTTGTAATAATACATTTTTTGTTTTCGTTTTACAAAACATGCATCAAAGGAACCCTAAAGAAAGCAATGGTAATTTGCACTTTTGGACTTGTAAATCGTGCTTTTGGACTTGTAAATCACGCTTTTGAACTTGTAATAATACATGTTTTGTTTTTGTTTTTACAAAACATGAACCCCGAAGAAAGCAATGGTAATTTGCGCTTTTGGACTTGTAAATCGCGCTTTTGGACTTGTAAATCTCGATTTTGGACTTGTAATAATGCATTTTTTGTTTTTGTTTTTACAAAACATGCATCAAAGGAACCCCTGAAGAAAACAATGGTAATTTTGCGCTTTTGGACTTGTAAATCACGCTTTTAGACTTGTAATAATGCATTTTTTGTTTTTGTTTTTACAAAACATGCATCAAAGGAACCCCAAGAAAGCAATGGTAATTTGCGCTTTTGGACTTGTAAATCACGCTTTTAGACTTGTAAATCGCGCTTTTGGACTTGTAATAATGCTTTTTTTTTATTTATTTATTACAAAACATGCATCAAAGGAACCCTGAAGAAAGCAATGGTAATTTGCGCTGTTAGATTTGTAAATCGCGCTTTTAGACTTATAAATACCATTGAAAAAATGTTAAGAAGAATATATATATTTATTAGTGTATATATATAATAAGAGAACCAAATAGCCCATTTGGTTGGGCTACTTGGTTTTGAGTGGGGGTGGGGGTTCGAACCTCACCCTCCACATTTGCAATCCATTGTTTTGATTTTTGTCAAAACACCCCCCCTTAAAAAAAAAAAAAAAAAAAACCTCCCACGGTGGCGGTGGTCGGCGACCGGCCGTGATCGCCAAGCAATGGTGGTCGGTAGCGGTGGGCCACCGAAGGGGTATTTCCTTTTTTTAATTATTTAGAACTAAGGGCAAAATGGTCATTTAGACGCGAATTCACAAAAAAACCCTTAAAGGTCCTTGTCACCTCTAAGTCTTTTTGCAAATTCGACGGACTTCTGGGGGTTTTGCAAATTCATTTGGTATTTAAATGGAATTTTCCCTAAATTAAATTATAGTATTATAAGCTAATTATATATTTACTAATTACTGTAGTTAGGAGTCAATGTAAAGCTTGTAGCGTGATGGTATTAGAGATGGTTAAAGGTCTTTTGGTTCCAGGTTCGAATCTTCTTTAAGATAAAGCGTGATTTTATTTTGCCTCAGTTGAGCGGAAATTGCCAAAATACCCTTATATGTGTTTCTCAAAAAAAAAAAAGAACAAAACAACACAAAACCTTGAGAAGTCAGATTCTCTTTTTCAGCGCACGACTTAGCCGTTCGGGCAGCAGAAGCTTCGCGACTTTGGAATCCAGAAACCTCGACCCCATTGCTTGACTCTGTCCTTTCACCCTTCCCTGCCATCATCGGTGACTGTCGTCCGCCCAACCACCGCCGGCGTTTCCCCCTCTTCACCATCGTCGTCTCACCATCTCCCTCGTTCTTCAAAGAGTCGTGACTGTAAGCAGAGTGTGTGTGTGATTGTTCACTTTTACCTTCTTCCTTCGTTCAACATCGTCGCTGTTCTCTTCTCTCTATTTTTTTTTTTTCCTCAATCGGCGTTTCAACATCAAGAGAAGAGGAGGAAATTTTTGAAAGTGGCTTGGCAATACCTTCCTGTCTGATTGGTGTCGTTGATTCTTATTGGTGTGTTCTTCAATCTTCTTAATTTATTTTTCCATAATTAGTTCTTGTCTCTCTACTTTGTGATTGTGGTTGATTTAAGTTACTCACTTGTTTCTCCGTTATCTCTTTTGCAAGTGGTAAGCATGATTCCTTTAATTTCCTTGATCGTCTTGTTGTTGAATGTTTGTATAAGAGGGATTAATTGGATCTCGATACTGATTTAATTTGATTATGAGCCAAACTTTGTTACGATAAATTTTATGATTTAATGGTAACTTTGAGATTTTTGGGTTCACAGAGCGGTCATAACCATTGTTTTGAGCTAATTTATAGAATGAACATGTAGTGTTTGATTAAATGCTTGAGAAATAAATTATGGATTTTGGGAAGTATTGGATAATTAGAAACTAATTAATTCCATATTAAGACTCAAGAAATTTTAACGGTGCTTATGAAAATGTTGGTATTTCATATACAAGTTAAAGCTAGATCAATTCTTCATTTGCAATTGCCACGAGTATTGTTGAATTTATGTAGTATTGTTGAATTTATGTATATATAGAGTGCCGGTGTTTGAGAAAGACAGACTATCATGAAAAGTGATATGAAATCTTTTCAAATATGATATTAGAGATTTCTGTAAAGTTATGGTTGTGATGACAATAATATTATTTGGATGCTGGGGGATTAAGGTTGAATCATATTCGAAGGCTACATGATAGGAAAGTTTATAGCTATTGGGACCATCAGGTGAGTGAATAACATCCCATGATTTTTTTTAGACAATATTTTTACTATTTTTATAGTTGTAAATTAATTACAACATTTTCCAAGCATGATATCATATCATCAAGGACAATTTACTAGATTTATTTCATTTTCCTGTTGGTACTGGAATGAATCAAGATTTAAGAATTTTGGTTGTTGTTAATTATTCTTCTTCAATTGATTCGTGGTACACTTCACAATTTTACACAAAATTGACAAGAAAACTTTCAAGATATGCTTTGTGAAACTTCATGCTGAGACGGGTTTATTTATTGTGGAAATGTTCCGATACGATTTTATGTTATTATGAAGGAATCTTTATGGATTGACTTGTGCAATTTGAAGAAACTATTTTGAAATTGTGAACTTTTGTGCTTGGGTCTTCTTTTATGGTATATGCTATATGAGCTTTCATTATCAAAAAAGGTATTTTCAGTTGAAAATGGTGAATTGACCTCATGCATTCTTGTAAATGTTTCTTATAGGACTGAATACAGAACACCTGGTGACTAACAGTTCTTGGTGCACCATGGTTAACCTCGAGCTCGTTTGATATTCGTGGGATTTGTTCTCACGCTTGTTTTTCGTGGGTCTTGTACCCGTGCTCGTTTTTCGTGGCCTTGTGCTGCTCTTGTTTTTGTGGCTTCCTGCCGTGCTTGGTTACTTTCCCTCGTGGACTGTGTGTCCACGCTTGTGTTCGTAGCCTTGAACTACGCTTGGTTGGTTACTCGCGTGGATTGTGTGTCCACGCTTGTTATCTGTTCTGTAGAAGTCCTACAAATAAATGAGATTTGAGATTTGATGTTTTAAAAACTGATTTGTTAAACAAAATGATTTATTACGCATTTCGATTTATTTGATTCATAATCCTATATAGAGTTTTATTGCCATATCGTTGTTATTTAAGGATAAATACGTTTAAAATTATTTTCTTATGTATTTCACTAAATTATATAAATGGGACGTTATTCACTAGAAATTTTTTGGCTTCAAATAGCATTGATGACCTTGCACCTTCAGTTGAACCGTGAAGACTGTCATTGTTGACCAAGCTTGTAGATATATTTTGGAGCATCGGCAAGTGGATGTAATGTTAAGCTTTCATTTATGTATTAATATTTGTGGTTTCGATGCTCTATGTAATCTATAGGTAGGATCCCTATTTTTATTTTCTTGTAATTTGGAACATATATATGCTATATAGAACGGAGTCCCCAATGCTGTAATGAAAATTCGGACCATTGTAGATTTTTTTTTTTTTTTTTTTTTTTTTTTTGGTGGAGGTTTAGTTTATAAATTTAGGGCTTAAAGAATGTGTGCCCCCTCATATTCCGTGTCGGCCACCCCTTAATTTTCAGGACGTGACACTAATGGGGTTGAGCATAACGAAAGATCTAATTTCTATTATGTGGTGACCAATATTCAAATCCCTATTTAAAAAGGTTATTTAGTGTCATTAAACATGACTGCCTTAGATGTGAGGATACATGTACCGAATACAAAAATTTGTATAGTATAGTAAAATTAAACGGTGTGAATCATGTATGATTCCTTAGTATGTCTTTGGTTTGAGGGGAAGGGATGGAGTGGTAAAGACTTGCCTTGCTTGGTTTAAGAAAGGATGTAAGGGGAGGTAGTTACTGATTTACTATTTTATCCTTATATATTAGTTTATATATTTTATTCAATTTCTATGTTATATAATTGGAATGATTATATTTCTTCTAGTTCACGATATAAGATATATTTAACTAATTTATAAGATTAAAGAAGTTAACTAATATGACATATATTTTTTAAAACACCATAGTCATCATTCTTAGTTCCTTCTTGCACCTCCTTAAAGGCTGAGTGGAGTAATATAATAATTAGGAATGTGGATTACATAACAAGAAAGAACATATAAAAGGGAAAATATAATAATTATGTTGCTTCCGTACTACTTTTATTAATTAAAATGGTAAAAAACACAATGAATCTTGTTCTTTATTCTCCACTACTTTTATTATCAAAATGGAAGAGAGTGTCTCTCTACTAAATCTTCTTTTCACTTTCTCTCAACTTAATCTCTCCACAATTGCATTGGATTTTAATAGTTCAAATTTATTCTGTAAAAATAATATTATCATTTAATAATATTACCATAATATTTTTAATTTAGTATAAAATCTCAACCATTAAAAATCAATTCAATCAATAATAGAAAGATTAAATGGAGGGAGACAAAAATGGGAGAGGGGTTACCAGGGAGGCCCCTTTCACCTCCTTTTATTAATCAAAACGGTACCCCCAAAAAAAAAAAAAAAAAAAAAAGCCCAATGAATCTTCTTTCGTTTGACTCACACCGAGAGAGAGAGAGACCTTGCTTTCCTTGTATAGAATGATCGAACCCAATTACTTTGTGATGCTCTCCTTATAGAAGAGGATTTTTTGTCTTGATTATCTAACTATGCTATGAAATTATTAGTCTTAAATATAAAATATAGTTGACTTAAAAAAAAAAGAATTAAAGAAGCTAAATAAGTAAGAGTGCAAATAGTATGTTGATATTTACTTAATTTATGGCTTTATTTCTTAGGGATTGATGGAAAACATTCTTTAAAATTATTTTTGTGTTTTAGGAGACCATTTGTTTTGCATATATACCTTGTTATGCAAACACAAAATCACTTAAAATAAGTTAAATGGTTAATATATAATCTTTGGTCTCTTAAATTTGCCTTTATTTTTGTTTTAGTTCCTCAATCTTCAAATAAGAGATTTTGGCGTCCCTTAAAGAGACAAATTGGTCCACATATTTATTTAATGATAGAGATTAATATTTTAAACAGAATAAAACTTAAGAGACCAAAATCTCTAGCTTGAAAGTTAAGAGATTAAAACCAAAATGAGGGCAAATTTAAGGAATCGAATATCATAATTCTTTTTTTTTTTTTTTTTTTGATGAAGTAGAAAAATGTATGAACGCTAAATTAGATCAAGCATTTATAAGTGACGAGTCTAAAACATATTTATGAATAATATTAAGAATGCAAACAATAATATGATTACTAAAATGACTGGCATATGTATATATATATATAATATAATATAATATAATATAATATTATGTAAAAAATGATTAACATATATATCATTTGTAAATTAAAAATAATACAAACAGTTTTACAAGCCATCTCCATCTCTTTCCCCTTGTACTTCTTCTTCTGGTTGCTGTTCTGGTTCCACATAGAGTGGCCTAGGCAACGGCACACATGAAAAACTACCTGTAGAGGATGCCAATACAACTGAAGCTGAGTTGCAGAGTAATACAAGTTGTTTCAATATAATGGTACGTACGTACACACATATTATATCATTTATGTTTATTAATTAAATTCTAGCTGAAATCAGAGTAATACAAGTTGCTAAGCAAAGTGATCAGCAGGGAGCGCTCATCAAATCCTGGTTGTTTTTAAAGTTAGTGTAAGAAAGTAGGGGTTTGGGGCCTCTAGGGTGCATCTCTAAATAATACTTCTTGTGATTCACCAACCTCCTAAATTTTTTTTTTCCTTGTTTCTTTGATCATTAGATTCTACATAAAATGAATGACATTTTTATATCTTATGAGAATAAAATGGTGAAGTTTTGAATTTTTTATGATTTTTCAAATGAAGAAATACTCTAAATTTGTTTTGCTAAAAAAACCTCTAAAATTTATGAGATAATTAGTTTTTTGAAAAATAATAAAAAATTCAAAACTTCACCGTTTTATTCTCATAAGATATCAAAAAGTCACTCATTTAAGGTAGAATATAATGATCACAAGAAACAAGAACAAAACAGTTGGGAAGTAGTGAAATTGCAAGGGACATTAGAGAGCACACCCTTGGTAGAGGGTTAGAATGAGAGGGCAGAGAGAGAGAGAGAGAGAGAAATCAATGGGCAGGATTTGGTGAGCGGTTCGTGCTTGGCAGGGTAATGTTGGTCGATTTCTTTGATGGCAAGTGAACCAGTCGAACAAGTAATAAGGTGTAAGTAGAGTATCGTCCCACAGAGACTAAGATACCAAAGAGTGACGCTCGTTTACTATGATAGTTGTGCAAGCAGAAAGTAAATATAATCACGTTGAGAGGTTTTTGTGATTATGCTACTAGCAAAAGTAAACATAATGACTTTAATGTGAGAAGATATCAATGAGAAGTTAGGCTGGACTTAGAATCATCCTTAAGAGCATCAATCCCCCAGTTACTCTACCCAATGCTATAGCATCTACACTGCACAGCTTCCGCAATGCTACAGCATAGATACTAATTACAAAGCTATTTGGTTAACCCACCATGATAGTCTACCGAAGCTTCCACGTTCGATACATATGACGCTAACTATACTCCTTCCATATTCCTATGGCAACTTTCTAGTTATGTCTGCTTTACGCTCAAGGTGTTATAGTTATGAGAGGTAGACCCATTCCTGAAGCCTACAATAATAGGTCAAGCCATGCATGGGCTGCCTAGCAAACATCAAGTTTCTCGGGAGGTTTAACCTCAACTCCTTGCCAGTAAGCCGAGGCCACAAATCTAGCCCTTAACTTCCATTAATCGACTAGTAATTAAAACACTGATAAGCAAACCAAATTTATTAAATTAAGACTTGCAACCGGGTTCATTCAACAACTTAGGAATCATCCTCGTCCCATATGAAAATTAGTTCATGACCGACGAGGGACACACAAAACGTACACTAACGAATGATCCATGATCGAAAGATGAAAACAAAAAGGGAAAATAGAAAGCTTTGACGGAGTTCCAATGGCGTGGATGCGGCCCTATCACGTCACCACTCCACGTCTTCTTCGTTCCGTCGTATTGCAGGGAAGGATCTTTGGGTTGCCCCGGGAAGTCTCATGCTCTTGTGAAATCTCTCACTCTTCTCTCAAGTCTGCCGAAAGTAGAATCTCATTCTAGGGCTCTCCGACTCCCTTAGGGTTGGCTCCGTTGCTTCCTTTTATAATCAGGCTTTTCTTGCGGTGTAAGTTACAGCAAGCTGGGCCTTTCTTAATCCGTCGGGATCTATTGTATCTCTTGATCCGAGTAGATTGCTTTTGTTGATTCTGCGAGATTCTTCAAATCTTTTAGTTCCGATCCTCCGCATCTTCTATTCCATTATCTCAGCAACCTATCTATCATATCACCCTTTTATTTTATTCCTGAAATCATCTGGGTAACAAGGTCAGAAAACATGCCGCATAGTATTGCGTCCTCTACTTTGCTATAGCATTGGGATGCCTTGTTTTGCACTTTGAATCGCTGTCAGAATGCTATAGCATCGTATCAGCTCTGCTATACGTTCTTCTTTAAAAACCCTGTAATTTGTTCCATTCTTAGCATATGCAAATGATTTCTACTCTTCAGTCCCTATATCATGAATGTATGTCTTTTTGCTTAGATTATCTGCAGTTAAGCTTGTATTTAACATTCAATTCAGTCAATAAGTATAAGGAAAACATGGTACGATTTGTGCTCATCAAATACCCCCACACTTAGCTTTTTGCACTCCTGGGCAAAATAAGATGAAGCGAACAGAAACTCATAGCTGCAGTACTCCTGTCCCTATAACTTTGCTTGCATGCTTGCTTCTAGTTTCCATCCCCTATTCGGCAATCCCACTGCCCAGTGCCAACCGCTCATAAAGCTTGGTATTGTTTAGATGAAGAAGTCTCAAGGGGCTCTCAAGTTCAGTTTTACACTCACTCACCCAGGGGATTTTTGTTTCTCTCTTGTCAAACGGGCCCAGAAGATCCATAGCCTTGTTAAAGTTCTAAGATTACTTCCTGACATTCTGAGTATTCGTTCATCCAAAGGACTTCTTGGGTTATAATGGGATGCTGGCCTAGTGTTTTGAGATGGGACTTGAAGGGCGATGCTATAGCAGATCCGGTAGACAAATCTTTTGGCTTCAGCCGAGTGCTCCTCCTTTAACTAGTAATTCTCGCTGTTCCTTACGCTAGGTCTTTTCTTGGGTTCTTCCTTTTTTTCTTTTTTTCTTTTCTTTCTTTCTTTCTCGTTTGTTTTAAGCAAACCAACAGCTCTTCAGTTCTTTCTACAGCTTTTCATGGGAGCAACCAACAGCTCTTCGGTTCTTTCTGCAGCTTTTCATGGGAGCACTCTGCTGTAGCATTTTTTCACAGTCTTCTTCTAGTTCTCTTATTTAACCTGTTCTGCTATAGCATACTTGTGTGGCTCAATGGGGTAGCAATGGGGAGATGATGATAAAAAGGGTTGTGTATGGGAATAATGGGTATGACATGAATGCCTTTATCCTACGAACTTCAAACTTAGATGCCAGATAGTCTATCAGAGAACTAAAACAAATCAAGGATCAAACATAGGCTAGCAAACATTCACACAGAATAAAACAATTAGGCTCAATTCAATCCTTCCATTGGGGGTTATTCCCTTTAAACTTCCTCATTACCACTTTACCTTGTGTTAGATTAGCTAGCACCGTCAATTTCCCAAGCCTAAAGGTTTAGTCCCCCTAGGCAATTGTGCTATGCTCCATTATACAGACATTCATTCCATTGCTACAAGATTCTATTCATGCTTTACCATGGAATTTGAAATTTTTTTTAGTATGTGCAAAAACTATATGCAGGGTAAATGTAGTAGCAGATTATTCATAAATCAGTATCAATCCTCCCCACACTTGAATGATGCAATTCCTACATTGCAATAGAACGATAATCAAGAACCTGGCGCGCATCAAGGGGCGAGAGACCAATATAAAGCAAGAGAAGAAAATTCACAAAAGGGCTCTGGGGAAAACGCCCAGGGCCTGAGCAAATTGTCAGGAAACAGGAAAAACAAACTAGACTAAAATGATTAAAAGAAAACTACGAGGTAGGAGGAACGGGAGGAGCTGGAGCACTGCTGGCCGTATCGTCTTCGTCTGAAGAGTCCCCGAGGGTGTTAACCACGAGGATGGCTGAGTGGGAGCGAGAGAGAGAGAGAGAGAGACGGCTGCTGGCAGATGACGGTGATGTGATTCAAGTTTCGCCCAAGAATCACTCCGGAGGGTTTTAAGCTCCATGCGCAGGCGACAGGGAAATTTGCGCGGAGACTTCATGTCAGTTGCCGAACGCCAGTAAAGAGGGGTGTGAGTGAGGATGTAGGCACGGTCGGAGGAGTCGGTGGTGCCAGAGACCACAGAGGGTTCAGTGGATGAAGAGGATGGAGAAAAAACCTGGATGGTGACGGGTAGTGCCGGCGCCGTGGATAGAATGAGATGGGGAGGCTGACGAGCATAGGTCGGTGGGGGCGCCCGGCCACACCGTGCTGTGCACTTCGTCCGGGCCATTGGTGTCTCGTGGGTAAGGATGGGGAAGGTGAAAGGAAGTCGGTGGGATTGTGAAAAGACGCGGGTAAAGGGGTGGTGGACTAGATAGAATAGATGATGGAATTTGAATATGAAACGTTACGGCTCCTTGGACAATGTGACCTTCTTAGTTGGCACGCAGTGGGCCCAAGAGGGTGGCCCATTAACACTATTGCATACATGAAGCGTTTATATTAGAGATGAGGAGCATACATGCCTAACATTTGGCTTATGTCGTGTGTTATTCTGGGGCCATGATGCCATGCCTCGTGCTGTAGCATATACCATGCTGGACTCGTTCACTCTTGCGGTGCTGCTAAAATCATAACCTTGGGTTGCCTCCCAGTAGCGCTTGGTTTAAAGTCTTCAACCTGACTTTGCTATAGCAATTTAATGCTGTGGTGGTGCAGGAGGGTTTCCTGCTTCCTTGATGTCATCTCAAAAAGTCAGGTACTTCTCAGTTGGGTCTTTGAATCTCACGGTCTTGAGCATTGAGAAGGTGACCTGATCATTGTTTACACGCATAGTGAGTTCTCCTTTCTCCACATCAATTAGCGTACGATCAGTTGCCATGAAGGGTCTTCCCAGCAGAATTGGGACATCATGATCTGCTTTAAAATCCAAGATAATGAAATCCACAGGGAAGATGAACTTATCTACTTTTACCAGAACGTCTTCGATCTTGCCTTCAGGTAGCATTATGGAGCGATCAGCTAGTTGCAATGTGACTGTTGTGGGCCTGGCTTCTCCTACTGCTAATTGCTTGAAAATTGACATGGGCATGAGATTTATGCTAACACCTAGGTCGCACATAGCTTTACCAAAGTAGTGAGGTCCAATTGCGCAGGAGATTGTAAAGCTACCCGGATCCTTTAGTTTTGGAGGTAGCCGATTGGTTAACATGGCATTGCAGTCCTAGGTCAATGCTACTGTCTCGAATTCTTCCAGTCGCCTCTTCTTAGACATAATTTCCTTCATAAACTTCATGTAGCTGGGCATTTGTTCCAAAGCTTCCATGAGTGGAAATTAATGTGCAATTGTTGTAGCATATCAAGGAACTGCTTGAATTGTTTCTCTTGTTCTTGCTTCTTTAGCCTTTGTGGGAAAGGTGGGGGTGGCTTTGGCATTACTGAAGGCCCGAGGTCAGGATTATGCTTTGATGATGACGCGATAGCATTCCTTTTTGGGTATTGAACGTGATCATCCAATGCTGCATGTAGAGGCAATGTTGCGGTGCTTAGGTTCTGTTCTGGTTGTGGCAGCCTTGGTTGCCTCTACTCATCTTCAAGGGTTTGTTCAGTGCTTCCTTGCCCTTCCTTAATTTTTTCAGGTTTCAGATCGTAACAACCATAGGTTGCTTGGTGCTTTCATGGGCTCTAAGCTTTTACCACTTCGGAGCTCTATCAGCTTGACTTCCTCTCTTCCTTGGATCCTGGGGACTTCAGTGTCATTGGGCAGGGATCCTGAGGGTCTGTTGTTAAGAGCAGTGGCTAGTTGTCCCACTTGAGTTTCAAGATTGCTCAAGGTTACTTGTTGATTCTGGATGATGGCATCGTTCCTTGCCATATAGTCCTTCAGAAGGGTCACCATAGAATTTTGCGGGTTTGACTCATCGCCCTGCTGCCGTGCTTGCTGATTGAACCTTGGTGGGTTTGATGTTCGGTTTGAATATTGGGGGCCTGGTGATTGTCCTGCTGCTTGTGAACCTTGAGAATTCCATGAGAAGTTGGGGTGTTATCTCCATCCCGGGTTGTATGTATTTGAATACGGATTGTTGGTGTTACTGCCGCTGTTAAAGTTGTTGATGAAGTTTACAGATTCAGGGTTTGCGGAACACTGAGAGTACGAGTGCTCTCCGCCACAGTACACACAAGCTACTTGAGATGGTTGCAGTGATGTGTTGCTTGAGGGAAGGGTCAGTCCTTTCACCATATTGGTTAGAGATGAAACCTGTGCTGTGAGAGCAGTCATAACATCTAGTTCATGTATCCCTGCGACAGTTCGAGAGGATGTAGCTCTGTCTGCTTGCCATTGATGACTATTCATGGCCATGCGTTCCAGTAAATTGTGGGCCTCTTCATAAGATTTCATTAGTAGGGATCCTCCCGAGGAGGCGTCTACAATTGATCGTGTTTGTGTATCGAGACCTCTGTAAAATGTTTCTATATGGACCCATTCAACTAGTCCATGCTGGGGGCATCTTCTTAGAATATTCTTGAATCTATCCCAGGCATCGTAAGTGGATTCACCAGGTTTTTGCTGAAAGTTGGTGATGTCTCCTCTGAGTTGGGCGTTCTTAGTAGGTGGAAAAAATTTCAGCAAGAACTTACTCCCCAGATCATTCTATGTGGGGATGGAATTAGCAGGTAGGTTGTTAAGCCATGTGTGAGCTTTGTCCCTTAGTGAAATAGGAACAATTTAATCCGGACGGCGTCGGGCAGTACGCCTGGGATTACAAAAGAATCACACACCTCCATGAAGGTTTTGAGATGAAGGTGCGGATCTTCGAATGGAAGTCCTCCAAACTGCTCGGTTGCATTCAGCATCTGAATCATGACACCTTTAATTTCAAAGTGTCCAACATTGAGAGTTGGTGGTGTGATGGCCGAGTTCAGTTTGTTTAGATCTGGAATCCCGAATTCCATGATGGCCTTATTCACATCTGGGTTTGGAGGTGGAGGGACCTGGTTATCCCTATTTATTACTATGTGCTCTCGTTGATCCTGCTCGTGATTGTCAGGTATATCCGCCATGCTTGCTAGGTCAAAAGATTGACTTTTGCACTTCTGCCTTCTGCGCCTCTGCTTGTAGGTACGTTCTATTTCTAGATCATAAGGCTCTAGGTTGGCTGGAGGCGAGTTGCGCATACACTACAGAATGTACCTGCAAATCAAGAACAGAGAAAGATGAGCTCTTTATTAAGAAAATCACAACTATTAAGCAAAGGGGCGTCGTCACAAAGGGTATGAGCAGTCCTCGGCAACGACGCCAAAAATTTGTTGGTAAATTTCCTTGATGGCAAGTGAACTAGTCGAACAAGTAATAAGGTGTAAGTAGAGTATCGTCCCACAGAGACTGAGATACCAAAGAGTGACGCTCGATTGATATGATAGTTGTGCAAGCAGAAAGTAAATATAATCACGTTGAGAGGTTTTTGTAATTATGCTACTAGCAAAAGTAAACAGAATGACTTTAACGTGAGAAGATATCAGTGAGAAGTTAGGCTGGACTTAGAATCATCCTTAAGTGCATCAATCCCCCAGTTGCTCTACCCAATACTATAGCATCTACACTGCACATCTTCCGCAATGCTACAACATAGATACTAATTACAAAGCTATTTGGTTAACCCACCACGATAGTCTACCGAAGCTTCCGCGTCCGATACATATGATGCTAACTATACTCCTTCCATATTCCTATGGCAACTTTCTAGTTATGTCTGCTTTACGCTTAGGGTGTTATAGTTATGAGAGGTAGACGCATTCCTGAAGCCTACAATAATATGTCAAGCCATGCACGGGCTGCCTAGCAAACACTGTTTCTTAAAGGTCTAACCTCAACTCCTTGCAAGTAAGCTGAGGCCACAAATCTAGCCCTTAACTTCTGTTAATCGACTAGTAATTAAAACACTGATAAGCAAACCAAATTTATTTAATTAAGACTTGCAACTAGGTTCATTCAACAACTTAAGGAATCATCCTCGTCCAGCCATATGAAAATCAGTTCATGACTGACGAGGGACACACAAAACAGACACTAACAGAATGACCCATGATCGAAAGATGAAAAAAAAGGAAAACAGAAAGCTTTGACGGTATTCCAATGGCGTGGATGTGGCCCTATCACGTCACAACTCCACGTCTTCTTCATTCCGTCGTACTGTAGGGAAGGATGCTGGGTTTTCCTGGAAGTCTCGTGCTCTTGTGAAATCTCTCACTCTTCTCTCAAGTCTGCCGAAAGTAGAATCTCGTTCTAGGGCTCTCCGACTCCCTTAGGGTTGGCTCCGTTGCTTCCTTTTATAATCAGGCTTTTCTTGCGGCGTAAGTTCGGGAATTTGGGCCTTTCCTAATCCGTCGGGATCTATTGTATCTCTTGATCCGAGTAGATTGCTTCTGTTGATTCTGCGGGATTCTTCAAATCTTTTAGTTTCGATCCTCCGCATCTTCTATTCCGTTATGTCAGCAACCTATCTGTCATATCACCCTTTTATTTTATTCCTAAAATCATCTGGGTAAAAAGGTCAGAAAACATGCCGCATAGGTTGCTGACGTAACGAAATAGAAGATACAAAGTATCGGAACTGAAAGATTTGAAGAATCCCGCAGGATTAACAGAAGCAATCTACTTGGATCACAAGATATGATAGATTCTGACAGATTAGGAAAGGCCCAACTCGTGGGAACTTAAGCCGCAAGGAAAGACTGATTATAAAAGCAAACAGCAGAGCCAACCCTAACAGATTCGGAGAGCCCTAGAACAAGATTCTGGCTTTCGGCAGACTCAAGAAAAGAGTGAGAGATTTCACAAGAGCACGATACTTCCAGGACCGCCCAGCATCCTTCCCTGCAGTGCGACGGAATGAAGAAGATGTGAAGTGGTGACGTGACAGGACCTCAATCAAGCCGTCGGAAATCCCATCAAGCTTTCTGTTTTCTATTCTTTTTATCTTTGTTTTATTGATCATGGGTCATTCTAGGAAGTGTCTGTCTGTGTCCCTCGTCATCATGAGCTAAACTTTATATGGCTGGACGAGGATGAGTCTTTAAGTGTTGAATGAACCCGATTGCAGTTTCTTAATTCAATAAATTTGGTTTGTGTATCGGTGTGCTTATTACTAGTCGGCTAACGGAAGTTAAGGGCTAGATCGTGGCCCCGACCATCGGGCAAGGAGTTGGGGTTAGACCTCTGAGAAACAGTGTTTGCTAGGCTGCCCGTGCACGGCGAGACCTATTATTGTAGGCTTCAGGAATGGGTCTACCTCTCATAACTATTACACCCTGATCATAAGGCAGGTCTGACTAGAAAGTTGCCATAGGAATATGGAAGGAGTATAGTTAGTATCAAATGTATCAGACGCAGAAGCTTCGGTAGATTATAGTGGTTGGTTAACCAAATAGCTTTGCGTCGGTGTCTCAGGCCGTAGCAATTGCGGAAGCGTACAAGATAGATGCTATAGCATTGGGGTAGAGCAACCGAGGGATTGAAGCACTTAAGGATGATTTCGAGTCCAAAGCCCGACTTCTCACCGATATCTTCTCTTGTTCATAGATCTTTTGTTTACATTTGCTAGTAGCATAGTTACGAAACCCCTCAACCAATTATATCTATTTTCTGTTTTCACAACTGTCATAGCATTGGTGCGTCACTCCTCGATATCTCAGTCTCTGTGGGACGATACTCTACTTTCACTTTATTACTTGTTTGACTGGTTCACTTGCCATCAAGGAAATCGACCAACATGAAGCTATGATCAATCTCTAACTATGTAAGGTTGAGAATTGAGGAAGATTGTATACTTAATTGTAGACGAGTAGGGCCAAATATAACTCCTTTCAAAAAGAAAGAGAAATAAAAAGATGAGCCTCATCTTTTCAATCATCCGTTACTTCTTTGTCGTGCTTTCATATATGTTTCGGATTTGATTTTTTTTTTTTGTAGTTAATTTCATTTAGATTTATAGATCATATAAGATGTATGGAAGTAACTTAAATGAAACATGTGACCCTAGCTATTTAAATGTGTTGAATCCACTTGTCATCATCACTTGAAATTTGTCCACAATAATTAACCTAAGACGGGGAGAGAATGAGAGTGATGTGGAAGGGAAACTCTAGAGGTTCCTTTAGTTTTCTCAAAGATAAGATGATTTTTTAAATTGTTCATCATTATCGATTGCCATATAAAGGAATCATAAGGTATGCCAAATATAATCAGAACAAGTTGGGAAAGGGTCTTCGTTTCCTTACCATCAATTTTCCTCCACTTCTTTATTTACACCATTAGAAAAACTCCGACGAGTTGATAATTAATATGCTATAAAAAGTAAAAAATAATAATAAAAGATTACATAAGATACTTTAATAAAAGTATAAAGACAAGAATTATTTAGAAATTTTGATTGAAATTTATTTATTTACATTTTTATTATTTAACAATGTAATACTATTTTTATAGGATATTAAATCTCAACATCAGAATTGCTTTAACAATGCAAATAAAGAAATGGAGAGAAATGAACAGTAAAAAAAACAAAAGAGAAAGGCCCTTTTCTTGAACAAGTTTGCCCACACTCACTCTATGTTGGAATTTTAGGAGAAAATCCCATGGGTTATGAATAAGAAGAAGGATGGAAAAGAAGAAGAAAAAGTAAGGAGGAATGTGTGTGAGAGAATAGTCCCACATTGCTTAGTTGGAGAGAAGTTGGAGGGTATATAAGTCCCAACTTGGCTCCTACTAATTGGGCTCTTGGGCCAACCCACTTTTGTGGAGGGGTGAGGACTGTTAGTTCTCTACAGGTTTTGATGATAACTGCCATTTGTAAACACAAGATATGGTTTTGTCTTTGGTAAGTTGAAAAACTTACTGTCAAGACAAAACTTGAGTATTGGTCTCAATACTCGAATATTGACTTGACAGAGAGTTGCTCAAATCAATTACACAAAGCAATACTCAAGTATTGGACACAATACTCGAGTATTGGACTTACGAAGAGCACTCCAAGTTTTTCACCCTTAGAGCCAAACTCGAGTATTGATATGAATACTCGAGTATGGAACACAGAGACAATTTTAACATTGACTTAAGATCTCAATACTCAAGTATTCAGTTGAATACTCGAGTATTGGTCATACAGAAAGTCATCAAGTTTCTCATCTTTTGAAAACTCGAGTATTGGTTTTGCATACTCGAGTATTGGATTTCCACAAAGTTTTTATACTTAACACTTGTTTATGAATACTCAAGTATCCATTTGAAAACTCAAGTATTGACTTGACATTAATCTACCAAAGTTTTCAAACTCCGTGAATACTCGAGTATTGGTTTGCACACTCGAGTATTGAACCGACGAGAAAGATTACAAGATTTATGCATGTGTTGAATACTCAAGTATTCATTTCAATACTCAAGTATTGACTTGGGAAAGACTTCACAAAGTTTTTCAAGATGAATGCATACTCGAGTATTCGGTTGGAAACTCGAGTATTGGGCATACGAGAGAGCTTTGCTCTTTGTCAATAATTTGAATACTCAAGTATTGAGATTAATACTTGAGTATTGAAGTTTTTGAACTTAAACTTATTTTCATATCAAAAGTTCAAAACTTCGAGTATGGATTTGGATACTCGAGTATTGACCTTATTTCAATGTTAATGTCCAAAGTCAAATCTTGATGATTCCTCTCAGGAAGAAGAATACTCATGTATCAAAATGAATACTCAAGTATTGACTTAAGTGCACAAGTGACAAACTCGAGTATTGATACACATACTGAGTATTGAACGCTAAGTTTGAAAATCAAATTTGACGAATTTGTGAAACCTTCTTGTTTGATCTTAATACTTCCTATGATTAATCTCTAATGTTTCTAGATATGTTTAACCACTTTATTGGTGAGTTTCAGACAGATTAGAGAACGTACATTGAAAGTTTAAAGCAAAAGCAAAATTGATGTCAGCACATTAAATGCAAACCCAGAAAGTTGCATACTTTTGGGTAATCTATCTGCACACGCCTACAAAGAATTAAAGAATTATTTCTACATCCAGCAGCTGCTATTCCAATGGACAAATTCACAGAGAGTCAACTCTGAACATCTGCCCAGCTGGATTAAGTGCAATTAGAGAGAGAAGAAGACCTTACCATGCCCAGAACTTTGGTTAATCAAGGCAACGATAATAATGAAGATTACAACGGTCAATTAATGCTCTCTTAGTATAAATAGAGATGCATTCAAGTCTTCTCAACAACTACAACAACTGAAAACGAAATACATTCAAGTCTAGCATTTGTTCTTTCAGTTTTCAACTGTATTGTATCCTTTGATAGTTTGTACTTCAGTTGTCACGCCCTGAAAACTGAGGGGTGGCCGGCTCGGAATATGAGTGAACTCACGTTCCTTAAGCCTTAAACTTATATATAAATATTAAATAATACTCATAATAACATTTGGAGCTATGCTCCACTACGACATATATATGTACATATATTCCAATTTACAAGAGAAGACAAGGATCCTACCTATAAATTACGTGGAGAGTCTAAACTATAGATGATTATATATACATATATAAATGAAAACTCAACTTTACATCCACTAATATATTGACAAGCTCGGTCAATAATGACAGTCTCCACTGTTCAGCTGAAGGTGCAAGGTCTGCAATGCCATCCGAGGCCAAAAAAATTTTCGGTGAATAACGTCCCATATATATAAAATTCAATGGAATACAAATGAGAGTAATTTAAACAGATTTAACTTTGAATAATAACAATATGACAATCATAAAAAAAAAAGAGTGAAGCTATTTAAAATTATCGTGAATCAAATAAATCCAAATACCTAGTAAAACCTTCAGTTTAACATAATCAATTTAAAACATAATTCTCAAACCTCATCTTTCCGTAGGACCTCAACAGAACGAGTAACAAGCGTGGACACACAGTCCACGAGGGAAAATAACCAAGCGTGACGTAGAGGCCACAAAAACAAGCGTGGACACACAGTCCACGAGGGTAAATAACCAAGCGCAGCACGAGGCAATGAAACAAGCGTAGGTACAAGACCCACGAATAACAAGCGTGAGAACGAATCCCACGAATATCAAGCGAGCTCGAGGTTAACCATGGTGCACCAAGGACTAACGATCACGCTGTTAGTAACCAGCGTTCTGTATTCAGTCCTATCAAAAACATTTTCAAGCATGCTTGGGGCCAATTTATCAAAACAATGAAAAATTTCTTCTTTCAATAACAAGTTAACTCGGATTGATTATAACATAATAGAATGCCCCAACATGAAAGTTTACAAAATCTCAAAACATATTCTTCCGACCCGATCAGTCGAAAGTCTTTTCATATAACAATTAACTTGCATAGAGGCATTTTAAATATAAGACCATCTCAATATAAGAGTTTGAGAGAATATCTCAGATTTTTTTTTAAGAAGACTGAACTTATGGATTTTGACTCAGAGTGATTGAATTTAAAGTTGCACTTCTGTGTGCATTGCCACATATTGAATCTTGTCTATTTTGCTTTGGGAAGTTATACTAATTAACACTATTATTATAATTTCAAATCGAATTGTTTGATTACCTGCTGACTTTCTAGTGATCTCTTTTGCCGCTTTGCAAGTTAGATCTAGTTCTTGGTTTCTTTGAAACAAGAATGGTTTGAATGTGCATGGTGGAATTAGCTAAAATCTTACGCATAAACTGATTTAGCTATTGAAAGTTGAAACTACACTTGGGTGAATTTTAGTGCAATGGTGCATATTGTTATTTATATGTTTAAATGAAATGATGATTTTATTTAAGGTTATATATATGTCGTAGTGGAGCATAGCTCCAAATGTTATTATGAGTATTATTTAATATTTATATATAAGTTTAAGGCTTAAGGAATGTGAGTTCACTCATATTCCGAGCCGGCCACCCCTCAGTTTTCAGGGCGTGACATCGGTGATTATTCTTATCTACTCTTAGAGAGAGTCTCTACTTGAAAAACATTTATTGTAAAGAATCACAAGTCAGGGGACTTGGTGATTTGGGAGTTCATTGATTACAACTTGTAAGGGAAGTGAGTTCTAGAGAGAACTACTCTTTGAGTACGAGTGTGTAATCTTTGTGATAGTGGAAAATCAGAGAGTCCGGGGATTTGGATGTAGGTCAAGTTGTTAGGACCGAACCAAGTATAAATCTCGTGTCCAAACTGCTCTTCCCTTTACTGTTCATCTCGTTTTTGCTTGTCTAAAAACATAGCAGATTACAGAAGTTTTTAAAAAATACCCAATTCACCCCCTCTTAGGTATATAGCTCCACTTTCAAGGACTTAGGTGACCCTTGGTCCACCACACGCGCGCCGCCCGTCCGGTTAGTCCGCACGTGTGAAATAAAATATTAATTTTTTATTTAATTATTTTTTGGATATAAATAATTTTTTATTAAATTATTTATTTGAATTTCCGAACATTTAAATAATTTCGTTGTGCCTATCCAAGTTTTCCAACTACAAATTTGTGTTTTGCGATCCGTTCGGATCATTTGCTCTATTCGTGCGTGCGTTCGTACGACGCACCCGGTTCGCCGCCAACATGAACACGGGTTGCCTCCGTTCGTTACGTTCGTGCATCTGTTTGCACAACGCATCAGTTTGCAGCAACAAACGAGTCAATCTGATCATGTTTTTTCAGAGTCTATAAATAGGGCGCCCTAGTCACAGATTAGATAACATTTTTTTTCTGCATACTCTCTCTCTGCATTCTGCATACACATTCGGTGTGTTCCGAAAGTAGACTCGTTGGATTCGCTTGGGCTTTAGACAAATAGAGCCATCTTTCTAAAGACGAATAATCCGCTATATCCTGGCAGACAATTGCTCAGAAAACCTTGGCGTCCGTATTGAGGGAGCAAAATTGTCTTAAGGACACAACGAAAGTTGGGCTCGGATTTCTGCATTTTCATTCAAAATACGGCAGTCTTGTGAGTTCGTTTTATAGTTTTCCATATTATACAGACCTGTTGAATGTTCTCTGTATGTTCTATTTATTTAATACAGATTCTTGTTATGCTATTCTGTTTATTGTATATTCAATTTCTACCTACTCAATACACTAGAAACAACACTCTATTATATAGAACCTATTATTATTTTTATTGGTTCAAGAGGACATCTTTCAAGTCTTAGAGCTAATTAATTTTAACTAACTTCGATAATATTTGTCATCATTAAATTATATCAAACATATACATTAACTAGTTCTTTATTTTACTTAAATTACGAAACCTTCTTTAAAATTGAAATGCGTATTACACAAACTTCCCTTGTATTTTTAAAATTTCATTTTCATCTATATGAATCTTAGTCGATGGTTAAGATATAAATTCAAAATTTTAGTATATTATAAAAATGATTAATTTAGATTCATTTTAAATGGTTAAAACTAAACTTTTGAATATGTTTTATTTTATCATAGAGTATAAATGGAATAAGTATCAATTGCTGAAAGAAAATGTAAATTATATAAATTTATATTTTACAATTTTTACCAATATGGAATGAGTTGATTTTACCAATATGCTCTTTTGTTATTTTTTCTGTCTCATTATTTTTTTAATAAAATTTCTATTTTAATCTCATGAATTCCTCACATCTCCTCTCCCCTTCTGAGATTTCTCTGATTGATTCACATTTGACATGCTATTTAGGTCTTAATTTCTACTTTGAGTCCCTCTCTAATCACACATGCCCACGAAAAAATATTGTGATTGAAGATAATTTATAGTTACATTGAAACTTGGACTGATTTTGTTTCTAGGCAAATCGAAGATAATATTTTTTTATGAATTTATAGTTGTAAAAACACACTATAGGTGTTTATTCTTTCAATCATCCTATATACATTCCATGTAACTTGTGCGACATTAGAGTTAAAATAATTGTGAGGACTTACCGTTCAATATTGTTGAGTCGCCTAAAAGTTGAGGTCCCAATCTTTAGGAAGAAGTGGATTTTGGTGTTAGGATTAAAAGTTAGTAGAAATTTATAATTAAAAATATTCAATTTTTAAATTATAAAATGGCATTATGGTCTTTAAAAAATTTATAAATCCCTAATCAGGCTTGTAGGCCTTATGAGAGATTTATTAAAAGTATACGCTTGATTTTGAATTTAGGTATTTCAAATAGATTTAAACAGGATTCTCCCCATTTATAAACGCATTATATATTTATTAGAAGGATTAGTCAAAATTTTAATCAAGTTCTTTATCTACATTAACTAAATTAATTAAACTTATGTCTCAATATAATAAAAAATATTAAATAAACATATTTTAAAAAATTGTAAAAATTGAAAAAAAAAACTCTTAAATTGTTCATAACAATTTTAACAAAAACAAAATATAGATATAGTATCATGAAGGGTAAATTAGTAAATAATGAAGCATTAATTTTTAGTTTTGAAGAAGCATTAATATGTTGAGGTAGTTCGATGAGCTCATATTCTGACGAATTTGTTCTCATGGTTACATTTTTCTATTATTCTAACAACTATATAACTCAACTGTACGGTTGTATTTTTCACATAATGGCTATTGATAATTAATTTTTAAATATATTTTTATCCTTTTTATTTAAGTTTTTAGTGGTAAATTTTGGCAGATGAGTCCAATTACATTATATTTATTTCATAAACAAAATTGACGAAATCTTGAAAATTACTTTACTAAATTTTTCATTTAATATTTTATTGCACATGTGGCTATTAAATGTTATTTTATTTTGTATAAATTTTTAGATCTTAACTGAATATTGATGATGGAATCATTTGGACTGAATTAGAAAAAAATTCATTATCTTAATTTCTTATTATGTTTAAGAAAATTTGTATAAGTAATAATTAAGGAGTTTGCTATATCAAAACAAAAAGAAATTAAGTAGTACGAGACACTTTTGCTTTAGGGAAAATTCTAAATAAATACCTTTTGAATTTGCAAAACCTCTAGAAGTTGTTGAATTTGTAAAAAGACTGAGAAGCACCAAGGACCTATGAGGGATATACAAATTCGGGTGAAATTACCCTTTTGCCCTTAGTTTTAAATAAATTAAAAGAAAAAAAGAAAAACCCTCAAACACCCCACCACCGGCTGGCCGGGCCACCACCGCCGGCTAGCCACCACGGCCACCCGGGCCGCCCACCACCACCACCAGTGGCCACCATCGGGCGCGATCATTGCCGTCGGCTGGCCAACTCCATCGTATCCGCCGGTGGCCACGCGGGGTGGCCATCCGGCGCGGTTGTTTATTGTGATTTTTTTTTTGTTTCTATGGGATTTTGTGATTTTTTCTGTTGTTATTCTTTGTTTCTAGACTTGTGTGTTGGTTGTTGTTTCCTAGTTTTGTATGGGCTATGATTGTTCTCAAATTGTTGCAATTTTGTTTGTTTACCTGAAAAGCTTGAATCGTTTCAAGTAGGATTTTGTGTTTGGTGATTTTGTTGCTTGTTTTCCCTAGTTTTGTATGGGTTGTGATTGTTTTCAAATTGTTGTGCTTTGGTTTTTCTGCTTGAAAAGCTTGGAGGTTTTCAAGGAGGATTTTGTAATTGGCGTTATTTATTGATTGTTTTTTTTTTCTTGGTTTTCTATGGCTGTGATTATTCTCAAATTGTTGTACTTTTGTGTGTTTGCTTGAAATGCTTGAATTTTGTTTGTTTTCTTTCTACAAATTTGGGTGTGCTTGAGAGGATGGATTTTGTGGTTCCTTAGAAAATAAGAAATATGAATGTGTGCCCCTATTATAAGGAATTATAATGTTTCTTTTCTTGTATCCCATGTGATTTGATTAGGCCTTAATTCTATCCTCCTTATGTAATTGATTGGTTTTTTTGTTTTTTTCCGTTTCTCTAACTTTATATGGGTTGTGATTGTTCTCAAATTGTTGTGCTTCGTTTGTCCGCTTGAAAAACATTGGAGACTTTGAAAGAGGATTTTATGTTTAGCACTTTTTTGATTGTTGTTTCACTAATTTTGCATGGGTAGTAATTGTTCTCAAATTGTTGGGCTTGTTTGTTGTGATTGATTTTTTTGTATCTATGCTTGAAAAGCTTGAGTGCTTTCAATGGTGATTTTTTGTTTTTTTTTTCCTGGTTGCTATTGCTGTTTCTAAACTTGGTTGTTGGATTTGTTTCCTAGTTTTTTGTATGGATTATGTCTTGAGGTTGTAAGTCCTTGGGTGCATTAAGCATGGTTATTCTCCCAGTGTGCATTTTGTGTGATTATTGGACTGTATGTCTTTAGGCTGTAAGACCTGATGTGCAATATATGTAATATTGGGCTGTGTTCCCATGATAAATGACTATTGTGCTGCATAGTGAATGCTATTTGAATATGATGATTGTTTATTAGATAGTTTGTTTTGCATGCTTTGGGAATTTGCATATTTTATGATGGTCTATTTTTACTATTGTGATTCCTAGGAATCTCACCCCTTTCCTTAAAATGGCATACAGTATTGGCAAAGACGTGGTCATCGCTGACACCTAAGAAGAGGGAGAAGCTCGAATAGCTTTATTTTGTTGCTCTTCTATATAATCTTTTTTCTTATACTTGGCCTTTTGGTTAGCCTTATATGGCTACTGTAACATGTCAATGCCTCGCTCTGGATATTATTCGCTTTAGGCCCCTCATGGCTTTAAAACCCGTCAAGAGGGTGGGGTATCCAGACCCTTATAAAGGACCTTTCGCTCCCTTCCCCAGTCGATATGGGACATAACACTCTACCCACCTTTGGGCCTAGCGTCCTCGTTGGCACATCAACCCAAATTGACCCGAACCTTTGGGGACAATATCGAGAGCGAGGCGTTGGGATGTTACAATTGGTATTAGAGACAGGCTTAGGTCAATGTGGGTTACTGTGCCAGCAAGGATGCTGGGCCCAAAGGTAACACATCAGCTAAGGAGGGGAACGAAAGATGTCTTATAACGGTCTGGATACCTCCCCCTCTTGACGCGTTTTAATGCTGTGAGGGGGTGATGGGCCCCAAAGCAGGCAATATCGAGAGCAAGTCGCTGGGATGTTACAGCTGTTGTTTGTTGTTTATATATATATATACACACACATATGAATGAAGATATACTTAGTAGTGGTATCATCAGTACGCAAATTAGTAATATCATTATCATTAGGCTTAATTAATGATACTGTGACAGGCACATGTATGATCAAGCTTATAACTTGACGAATGATTAAGCATAAAGAAGATCGATAGATTGAATGTGATATCAAAAAGGAACTCTGATACTATCAAGTCTAGTTCAAGGAATGATGGGTTTTTAATGATGATTTTGAACCACTAATAAATTGTTTTTGGAAGCTATAAAGTTTTCAAAAAAATTCATTCCTTTTACATGATCAAACCCTGTATCTGAGTTAAGTTTTCCTTTTAATGATTAAATGTGATATCAGAAAGGAACTCTAATACTATCAAGTCTAGGTTAAGGAATGATGTGTTTTTAATGATGAGTTTGAACAACTAATAAATTGTTTTAGGAAGTTTTAATTTTTTTCAGAAAAATCCATTCCTTTTACATGATCAAACCCGTATCCGAGTTAAGTTTTCCAACTATTTACAAAAGTGTTTACTCCTAGGACCAAACCTGCTTAGTGGTTTGAAATCATTATTAAGTAACTCATTTGACTTAGTATAAAGGTAAGGTGTTAGACGGTATGATATCAGAGGAAAGGTTCTGCCAATAAGTTAGGAATTAGGATGCTCGCTCGTATTTTGAAAATTTGGGTGCGCCTAAGGGGATATAGATTTCGTGGTTCCTTAGAAAATAATAAATATAACTTAGTCCGATTATCACAAATTATAATTTTTCCTTTCGTGTATCTCATGTGATTTAATTAGGCTTTAATTATAGCCTCCTTAATGTAATAATTTGGCGGTCTTGTTGGTTGCTGTTTCCCTAGCTTTGTAAGGGTTGTGATTGTTCTCGAATTGTTGTGCTTTTGTTTGTCTGCATGAAAATTGTTGTGCTTTGTTTGTTTTCTTTAAAAGCTTTGTGGCTTTCAAGGAGGATTTTGTGTTTGGCATTTTTATTCATTGCTATTTCCCTAGTTTTTGTATTGGCAAAGTGATTGTTGTCAAACTGTTGTGGTTATGTTTGTCTGTTTGAAAAGCTTAGATCCTTTCAAGGAGGATTTTGTCATGTTGCGTTTTCTAGACTACTTTTTTGTTCGATGCAATTTCATCAAATTGTTGTGATTGTGATTACTCTTTTTGTTTGTTTTCTTTATAGTGTGTTTAAGGGGATGAATTTGGGGTTCTCCTTGATATGTGGATTGATTGGGTTAGAAAATAAAGAATATGATTGTTAATATGTTAGGAATTATTATGTTTCCTTTTGGTTAGTCCAAAGCCTGCAATGCCTGTTCAAGCCCTACCCAACCCAGATAATTTATATTCCATATGGTCCTTATTATAAGGCACCAACTAACAATTCTTAAAAACCAATAAAAAACAGTTAAAATTAATAAAGTTGTTATACAATTTAAGTAACTTTCAATATTATCCCTACTAATTGCACTAAACTCTAATACTATATTAATTATTACTCTCATTCACTACTCTTATTAATTATGGGCATACATGAAAAAAATGCACTATGGAAACAAGCAAGTGCCTTATAAAAAGGACTAAATGCAATTGTTAGTTGGTGCCTTATAATAAGAACTATATATATATATATATATTTGTGAATGCACATATTTCATTAGTCTTGTTGCCTTTTTTTTATTTATGGATTATAGATTATTGGATGATATTTCTTATTCAATTAAGGATATTGTGTTGTGTTTAATTATGGAATTATGTGAACTACTAGTTTGTATATTGATTCTTTTTTAATGTTGCAATCTGTGAAATTATGGAATATATTTGATGTTTTTGTTGGGAAAAAAAGAATATATTTGATGCTTTAAATAAGGGTAATAGTCATTTTTGTGAGGAGTAGGGGATATCTAGAAGCTTTTTTAGGACTAATATTGCCGGAAGTTTACAAAATGTAGCAATTTTGCCATACAGGTCTTCCAATGTCAAGTTTGATCGTTAAATTAGTCAAACACCTCATCATCTCTCTATTTCTCTCTTCCTTATTCACTCTTTTGGGAAAAAAACCAGCAATCGTGGGCGGGGGCGGAATCGGGGGGCTAGAGGTGGCCCCCAAAAAATTACACAATCGGACCCAAAAGTTTTAGAAATTATTCTTTAACCTTATAAAAATTTCAATGTTTTCAGTTTAGTCCCTATCAAAAAGTCTCATGAAGGGACTAAATTGAAAATTTTGAAATTTTTATGAGGCTAAATCATAATTTATGTAAATTTTGGGTCCAATTCTGTAATTTTCTCCCCCTAATTTTAAAGCTGACTCCACTGGGTTTCAGTATGTGATTTTCGCCCCCTTGGTTTTCCATCCTGGCTCCGCCCCTGATCGTGGGTCAAAGTGGTCTTCAAGTTTGAAGCATATTTGAGTTTATATTATTAATATGTTTCATTTGATTAAGCAGCTTGCAGCTTTTGGTTTCGCCCCTTCATATTTTATCTCTATTTCTTTTTCATCACTAATTACCGATAATTATTATTACCGTGCTTCGTGGAAGGTGATGAGAAGAAACACCGATACTTGGGTTTTGTGTTGCTTTTTAGGAGGGAAAAAGGAAAAAGATATACACGGTTGTACCGCAATACTTTTGGTGAGCCTCCTTATTGGAACCACAGGCCACAAGGATGAGGTTGGAGCAGGGACGGAGGCACACTAGTGCCTATGGGTGCAAGTGAACCCATAAAAAATTTTAAAAATATATATTTTGTGAAGGACTTTTGTTGCAACTTAGCTGATTGGAGTAATTGGTTAAAACCTTCCCCATCTATATTCAAGGTCCCCGGTTCGAACAAGCACATTCTTCCTTTTGTTTGTTTGTTTTATTTTTTCCCCCAATTTCAGATTTCACTCACCGACAGGGCTCAGTTCTCACTCACCGTTCTCAGTTCTCACCGACAGTGCTCGCGGCTCCCAAACCTCCGTCGTCGGCATCTTCCAGCAGTCCAGCTCCTCTGAGGATTTTTCCGGTAAGCCCATCAACCTTCGTGTTTCCGTCCCCTCAACCTACAAGATCCACCGCTCTCCCCGTCTTTGTTCTTCAACGAGTGAGTCGAGCTGAAATCCACCACCTTCTGGCCGGCTTTCAC
The DNA here is from genome assembly GCA_019022655.1 of Acacia acuminata. NCBI lineage: Eukaryota > Viridiplantae > Streptophyta > Magnoliopsida > Fabales > Fabaceae > Acacia > Acacia acuminata. Next base: position 2,950,982 of record JAFJYI010000045.1, read on the forward strand.
TTCGATCGCGACTCTTTCCGTCATTTTTCCGGTAAGCCCATCGGCCTTCGTGTTTCTATCTACACCCATCAGCCTTCGTCTTTTCCCTACTGTATATCGTTTTCCTTCTAGGGGCTTGATCTATACATGTTATGGTTTTATTAATCTCATTATTTATTAAATGATTGAGCTTTGAGTTAATCGACGAGAGAAGAAGCTTCTGTTCTTGGAGGACGACGTCACCCCTTCATCGAAAATTTAAAGAGCATGAAAAACAATCATGTGTTTTGAATTGAATTTATGTTGTTCGTTTCGTATTTGTAATAAATTGATGAGTCATTGCCTGGACTTTGTTTTGTAAGACTTCACCGAGATTATCACTGTCGCTGCTTTTTTATAAGAATGAAGGAACCGAAACTAGTGTTTTTTTAGGTGGCCTTGGAAATCTGAATTACTTGTTTCAATTTTCATGTGATTAAGCTAAATCATTGACATATTAAGATCTCGATTGTTTCTTAGAGATGAGTAATTTTTGAAATTTCATTGTTCTCAGTTCTCACTCACAGATCCCCCTCTTTTCAATTTCATTGTTCTCAGTTCTTACTCACCGCTCTCACCCACGGTGCTCTCGGCTTCCAAACCTCCATCGTCGGCGTCTTCTAGCTCTTCCGAGGTAATTCTAATTCTGTCTAAGGCGTCATTGTTCTCAGTTCTCACTCACTGAGCCGCCTCTTGAGTTGCTTGCATTCTGATTCAATTTGATTCTGATTCTGATTCAATTCTGATTTAGTCAGACTGGTTTGGGCATTTTAGTTGCCTTGTATTGTACTTGAGGCTAGAATTTCAAGCTTGGCATTCGATAATGTTATTGGTGCATTGACTAAGTTTACTTTGGTCAAATTATCCCCGAGTTGGTTGTGTCTTTGAACATCTATTGCTTCTTGTTGGACTTGTTCTTAAAATATAATCTTGAACTAAATATCTCGATTTCTAGTGCATGTTCGAGATGCCATATTCATATATACTTGCAGCGCACTTGGCTGTTATGGAGATAAATCATTGATTGTAGAGTTGATCTTTTGTTTCATTTAATTTTGCTCTATGCTAGCTTAATGCATTTAAAACTTTCCTTAAAAAAAAATCCGGGCGCTCAACCCCCAAACACCCGAACCCCTCCACTAATTGTACACCCACTAACTCTAAATCCTGGCTCCGCCCCTGGGTTGGAGGGAGTATGCAGTTTGTGCTCTTCAACCCACAGAATAGACAACCATGTCTCAAGCTCCAAAATAACAGGATAACACACTTTAAATTTGTCGAGTACAGTAAGTTGTTGAAATACTCTTGTACAAATCCTTGCACATCCAAAGAAAGATATTCAAGAAAAACTAAGCCCCCAATGTCGAGAGATAATTTTCCTCTGACATTTAGTTTCAAGACCCTCAATCTCTTCATGTATTTAAAAACCTTCTAGAAATTGTTCACTATGGACATAATCATCTTTCAATAAAATTAGTGTGGTGGATCTTAGAGTTTTCGCGATTCCCAATAATTCATTATTGAAATCCTCTGCACAAGTTCCATGTTATCTTGATCATGTGCTACACAAAATGCCATGTCACGGATTGTTTCTGTAACATCCCATTTTTCAAAAGCGGAATAATATATATTTTTCCATCAGAGTAGAGCATCGGAGCAATTGAGTAACTGATATTTATATTCAAAATGCCGTAAGTCGGCGATTACGGTAGCGGTACGTTATACCGAGTGTTTTCAAAAGTAAATAACAAAAGAAGAAAGTCTTCAGCTGAGTCCCTATGCGTGCCGCTTGCCTTTTCCTCGATCCTCGGTCCTCCCGACCCGACGCTATGTTAAGAGCCGAGGTTCAATGCCCATTGAACCTCAGGTAACTGGTTAACCTCATGCTATGTGTAATACAAAATATGGATGACAGATATTCATGACATTACAGCAATACAAGTAATCAATACATAAGCACACAGCAGATGCAAGATTAACATATCAACAATAGTACATAGCACACAAAGACATGTAAAGTCATCCCTGTTTGCACTAACCAAGTTGCCACGATGGCTCCTCGTGTCCTCATCGCTAGGAAAACTCAACGGCATTACCAAGACTCGTAATCCGTATAAATAAAGCTGAATGTATAAACAAGTGAACTAAGACAGAGTCTTAGACACGGTGCATGACCCAAGACAAAGTCCTGTCCATGACTCTATGAAATAGTCTATCACATATAAGCATACAATAAGCATCAGAGTTAGTGTTACAGTACGCGAACGTACCTTAGTCGTGATGTCGGTACGTTGACGTTTGGACTGTGATCGTGTTCAACCTATAACGGTAATGTCATATTTATTAATTCCCAATAACTTCCTAGCAGATATCCTAGTCACTAATGACCTTTTTACCCTTGGTAGGATTATCTCTCAACTTATCACATTTAATTCTTCAAAAACGCTGGTCCAGAATTTTGGACAGATTTTTATCTAACTTTGAAAAATCATAATTAATTCTAGACAAATCGAAACGAGGATCCGTAAAATTCCTTGGAATCCTTAGGATGTATATTTTCAAGTAAAAATAATCAATTTTGCCCAGATTACCCGGACTACTCCCAGGTTTAAAGTTTTGAGCCTCCGCCCAGAATTTTTCCAGAAATTCGTAGCCCAACTTTGAGAATTTTTATCTCTCTCTACAGAAATCATTTTAACATGTTCTTGGCATATTTAAAAAACCATATGAGTCTAATTTAACCATGAATTTTCCCAGAATTTTGTGACTATATTTTCAATATGAAATTTTGGCATATTCATCACTGATTCCAGGATTTTCAAAACCGATGAAATTTCGCGAACTTCGTTACTTTGATGATTTCCTTTCAAAAATTTTGCTATATAACCTCTCTCATAATTTTTTCAAAACTAAGCCAATTTTGACCATAAAAACATGTAAATAAAATTTATTCTAGAATATTTAAGATCTACACTACTTCTATCTAAGAATTCTAAAAACTAAAGACTATAAACTAAAACTAAAGACAAGCTTACCTCTTGAAGCTCTTGAACTCCTTCCTCCTTCTTAGAAATCACCACTTGGTGGTTGATTTGGTGTGAAGAATGAGGAGAGGCAAGGCCTCAATTTATAGGGAAAATCTCAAGGTTAAAATGGTAATCTCAAGCCCAATGTGGGCCCCACCATTTGCCTCTTCCTTAATCTCAATCATTAGATCTAAACTTAATCAAGAAGTTTTAATCCTCACCCTTCATTATAAAGCATGTGCTCTTGTGATGTCATCCTTGTGATGTCATCTTGATGACATCATCAAAGCTTAGGTGTCATTATTGATTAATTTACTTTAATGAAATCTATTTTTGGTTGCTTGATCAATTACCAATACTTTTGCATTTCGTATGTATGTTGATTAGTAGTTGGATATCAAGATTTATGGTCTAATTAGATTTCCCTGGTTGTACTAAGCTTATTCTTCAACATTTGCAAAAATAGCCTTTACTAGACTTACTTTCGAGGTTAAATTATGTGGGTTCAAGATAAGTCTTTATATTTTCTCCAAGGTTCCTACTTCTTCACAACTATTTAAATTTGTATAAATTTTCACTTTATTTGTTGTTTTGAGTTTTTACTGTGTACATCAGATATTTACTGGATTTCAAACCATTATCAAATTTGCTTTAATTTTTTTTTCTCTCTCTCTCATTGGTCAAAACCTTTTCTCATGGATTAAGCTTTATGAGGCTTAATTAAGGCCTTTGGATTTGGCTTTATTAAATTTAATCTTAGCCATCCATATCTAATCTTAATTAGCATCCCTAATAAAGTAGTTAAGTGTAATTGTCAAAATATGATTGGTTCTAAGATTAATTAGAAACCACTTCTATGCTAATCCTAGCCCTTCACTAGCCCTTGTTTCTTAATTAAGGTAATACATCCTTAATTATGCCTTTAACATATGCCACTAAATTAATGTTTATGAAAATGATTCAACTAACATAGATTGAATCATCCACTAATTGTTGGCAATTTTCTCTAATTGGTTTAATTATTTCCTCACAACTTTTTAGCTTTTCATGGTCATTTATGCACCATGTATTAATTCAATAATTATAGGGCAATTTATGATCCCTAAAATAAAATTAGAGAATTTGGTTTTTGATTACCTTAATTCTTAGAGAAAATTCCCTAAATTAACATAAATATGTTACTCAATTTTGAGACCACATATTCACCTATTTCTAATAGGTATTACTTACCAACATATAATGTTTATAATGAATATGAATTTTAGGGTTTTACATTTCTCCCCCCGTTAAATAAAATTTTGCCCTCGAAATTTGAACATATAAACTCGAAAGGTTATCTAGACCTCCAGTCTATTCCTTCCCTATGCATGCTTACCTAGCACACATCCTACTATTCAAAAGTCTCATTTAACTTGTACCCAGGTATAGTACTCAATTACAGGACTCATTGGTCTATTCTCACAGTGCTCGGTTACACAGGCCTCACTGCCCGATTTATTCAGCCTCTCGGCTTAACACATATTGGCCTTCCGGCTCAATCTATTACCACAGCACTGGAGATTCTAGCCTTACTACCTAGGAATTCATCCTCAGGCCTTAGGCATCCTAACTACTACCTGGTACAACGAATGTTTTGCTAGTCTTAAGATGTATTTTAGACATAGATATTATGACAATCAACATTTCACACACCAGTCTTATGTTCTAGGGGCACCGCCCCGTGTACACTTGCACACTAGGTCTTATTGCCTAGGGCCTCTGCCCGTCTATTTCATCTGAGCCTTTCCCATTTAGGCTCTTAGACTACTTTCACTTGCTTAGCACCATAGCTGACAACTACTATCTGGCTTAACTGGTTCAGTATTCTAGACCTTTCTAATAGTTCCTGTTCCTATGTCGAAATTTCCAACTACACTGCTTTCTTTACAATACCATAGCATCGACAAACATGTCATCGCTACTCAAAACCATTTCGTTGTCTCATTTTTAAATTTTCAAACATTGAAAATTTTCCGTGGTCTCAGTACATTTCGCAATCTGCACTATACCAAAAAGTAATAGTGCCATCAAATTTATAACCATAATCGCTGCCAAAACAATTTCGTGAAAACATATTCACCGCCGAATCAGTTTGAAAAACTTTTACTACCGGTACATATTTTTGAGGGAGATAATTCATTTCACAAAATTTTTAACAATTGAGAGCTCACGCCACCACTTCAACCACTTGTTACAGTGACATACCCTAACTATGTGGGAAAATTTCTGTCCCCCCATAAGAGACCCAGTATCCACCATCGTGGAGAACCCGATCCACGACCGCTGTTCCCGGTGGCCTAACCCCCTGCACGTTTGGTGCCCATACTGGCACATAAAGTAGCGACCCTATCTACCGGAACTCAGTCCAGCCATAGACAGTTAGGTCCTACTAGACAAAACATACGCCCTCGGTGAAATGCTATGGATTGGGTGCGTTCACTGCTGGTGCGATTTTCATTCTTTCAAACAAAATCCCTCAAAAACTCTTTGTTCAAAAAGAGCCTTTATTAAAGGCCAGCGATTTCAACATTCTAAAACATCTGGCAAGACCCAGCAAACAGTGTACATTTACAATGTTTTCCGGCCTCCCGGCCAGACCGACTTTACCACAACACAGTTGAAAACTCATTTTCAAACTCTAGGTTCTAACAAAACCCCTTTTATAAGACAACATCATTTCAAAATAACCATCACTGTGGTCTTAAATTCTTATTGAAAACATTTCACTCAAAAATCGATTTCAAAAATTCACAAGTTCGAAAAAAAAAATCAATTCCAAAATTCCAAATATAGCAGGTGTATTGGTAAGTTTAAAAATTCAATTTTAAACCTTACTCGAGAACTGACAACTAACCTTAGAAGGTCATCACTAACTATCGCATTCGGACCTCTGTCCTTGGCTATTCAGCCATTCGTAGACTACTTAGTTTGTTCTACTTTAATCTTATGGCTATTTCGGACATCACCCGCTCTCCTCAGGTTTCACAAACTTTTCAAGACACTTCTTGTATTTGTCGTCTAACAATTGTGGGCTTCTACCAGCCTATAGACATAATAGTCTCACAGGACTTAGGGCTGTTTATCGAACATATACATATCCAATGACCTATGGACACACCGGTCACAAAAGGTCCTACTGCCCATAATGAACATTTGAGATGTATACATCACCACTTCGTCCTTACCAGGACATACCCCCAATCCTGTGCAGCTTCAACTACAACCATTGGATCCATCTGATCCACGACCATCGCGTCCTTCTGGCCTCACGCACTACCCAATCTACCAGACTGGAGTTGAGTCACCAGGCATCAGTGGCATCGACCATCATCATGGGCCATACACCCTCCCGATGTGGTAGGAATCGAAATTCCCGGATTGGTGTATTTGTTTTGGTGTGTACTTTTGTTTCTCAAAAACTCATTCATTTGGAACCATCTGATACGGCACCTTTAATATTGATTCAGTACTAGGCATCAACCTAATAGTGAATTCGACTTCCTCTACTGGTGGTAATCCGCTGAGAGCTTCTAGAAACAACATAGGGAACTTGTTCACAACTAGAATTTCTTCTTGTGCAAGTTCAGTTCTTGGTTGGATATCATAGCACAATATATGCTATACAGCACTAGAGCACCCCTATGGCGATATACTGGATCATGAAAACCTTCTCTTTAGGGAACCAATTAGATATGGGACTCGCTATAATGTACTTACCTTGAGAATCGATACATTGGTAGCTCTACTCTATGGTTCGTTGTGATGGCAGCTTCACTCTACGGTTTGTCGTCACGGTGGCTTCACTCTACAGTACTTCACTCGACGCTTCACTCAATCCCTCCGATTAATCAGCACCTCCGGTCAGAACCCTCCGTAGGTAGCCCTTTCCGAATAGATCTCCCCGTAAGTAGCCACCTCCGATCACAACTTCCCATAAGTAGTACTTTCTTCAGTTGATCATCTCTGAATCATTATAACGAGAACTCAGATCTCTATCAGGTTCCTACCCTTTAGTGGTTCCGTAATCTACTGTCTCTATTTCTGCCATCTCATCTAGGGTCATTCTATTTGTGGACTTTCCAGCTCCAAGTAACAACCTTATCTCAATTTCCCTATCGGGTAACCACCCACTTCTTTGGGGATCTATTAGCCACTAACATCTCTAAGGTTATCGGTCCTACCTTGAAACTATAACCCGTGATCACCGAGGTTTTAGCTATCGTAGGGTTTCGTTAAGGAACCAACTCTCGTGTATTCAAACCTAAGGCAACCTCACTCACATTTTCTCAGGGTTCCTACTCTCAGGTACTGGAACCTAGGCAATGCTCGATCATACATTGACCTAAGCACGTCTCTGTCTCAAGCCTATCATTACTCTATCTTTTCTCATAGTATTCCAAAGGATTACTATGTTTCATACCGCAAGGTATTTAGGCCTTTGCTTAAAGGATATCAAATCCTTATGCTATATCCCAGGGGTTAAGAATCCTGAGATTTCTCTCACTTAAGCACGCTTAACTTCACAACGTCTATCGTATCTGGGTACTAATATCGGTACCCATGCCACTGCATACCGACCACTCTCATAGGTACTAGTACGGCATAACCGCCTCCTCGAAATACCGGGTACTTTCCCCTTTTTATCTAACGGTCACCACCGTCAAGGGATCGAGTCAAAAGACCTCCATCCCCGAGCCATGCCCCGTTGCACGCATGGTGTCCGGTTTTTGCAAGGCGGGGATTTTCCTTTCGGGGGTAACTTAGTAAGTTACTTGTTTCTACAAGGAAACTAAATCAATAGTCATTGTCTACGGAAAACCTAAGCGACCGACTTCTCTGTAACGATTGCCTTGAAACACTGGGCGAGGATTTAACTCAGACTCCAATTTCTATATCAGAAGTCCTAGAGCTTAGCAACAGAACCCATGTTCTATGTTATCTACTATATCTCTGAGTCTCATCCGGCGTGGCCCAGCTCCATATCTAAGCTCTGGTTTAGAATGGAATTAATGCCCAGTACAAACTGCAGATTATCGGAATTATCAAAATTATCAGAATTATCGAAATTATCAGAATTATTAGAATTATCAGAATTATCAGAATTATTGGAGCCTAATATCGATGTAGGTACAGGCGATGGATACACCAGCCCTAGTTTAGAGTGGTGCACCGACAGAGGGTGGTACACTGGTTCAGGATGGTACATTGGTTTAGGATAGTATACCGGTTCAGACTGGTATACCGAAGTAAGGTGGTACTCCGACCTAGGCTTATATCAGTACTCATTTTCAAAACATGCTCTTAAAAGGCGTAGAGCCTAACTCCGTTACTCAAACCAAATGGCCAGGTAGGTGTCTATCATGGGAGCCTCACCGTGCTAGGGTGACTGATTGGCTGATCCACATAGACTAGCCCTGCCTTCGGCACCAAAAGGTTTGGAATAACTTAGTCAGATCTATGCCGGGACAACTGCTTTGATACCAAAATTGCAACATCCTATTTTTCAAAAGCGGAATAATATATATTTTTCGATCAGAGTACAACATCAGAGTGATTGAGTAACTGATATTTATATTCAAAATCGTAAGTCCGGCGATTACATGCGGTACGTTATACCGAGTGTTTTCAAAAGTAAATAACAAAAGAAGAAAGTCTTCACTGAGTCCCTATGCGTGCCGCTTGCCTTTTCCTCGATCCTCGGTCCTCCTGAATCTGACGCTATGTTAAGAGCTGAGGTTCAATGCCCATTGAACCTCAGGTAACGGTTAACCTCATGCTCAGGTAATACAGTATATGGATAACAGATATTCATGACATTACAGCAGTAATCAATACATAAGCACACAGCAGATGCAAGATTAACATATCAACAAAGTACATAGCACACAAAGACATGTAAAGTCATCCCCGTTTGCACTAACCGATTGCCACGATGGCTCCTCATGTCCTCGGCGCTAGGAAAACTCAACGGCATTACCAAGACCGTAATCCGTATAAATAAAGCTGAATGTATAAACAAGTGAACTAAGACGAAGTCTTAGACACGGTGCATGACCCAAGACAAAGTCCTGTCCATGACTCTATGAAATAGTCTATCACATATAAGCATACAATAAGCATCAGAGTTAGTGTTACAGTACGCGAACGTACCTTAGTCGTGATGTCGGTACGTTGACGTTTGGACTGTGATCATGTTCAACCTATAACGGTAATGTCATATTTATTAATTCCCAATAACTTCCTAGCAGATATCCTAGTCACTAATGACCTTTTTACCCTTGGTAGGATTATCTCTCAACTTATCACATTTAATTCTTCAAAAACGCTGGTCCAGAATTTTGGACAGATTTTTATCTAACTTTGAAAAATCATAATTAATTCTAGACAAATCGAAACGAGGATCCGTAAAATTCCTTGGAATCCTTAGGATGTATATTTTCAAGTAAAAATAATCAATTTTGCCCAGATTACCCGGACTACTCCCAGGTTTAAAGTTTTGAGCCTCCGCCCAGAATTTTTCCAGAAATTCGTAGCCCAACTTTGAGAATTTTTATCTCTCTCTACAGAAATCATTTTAACATGTTCTTGGCATATTTAAAAAACCATATGAGTCTAATTTAACCATGAATTTTCCCAGAATTTTGTGACTATATTTTCAATATGAAATTTTGGCATATTCATCATTGATTCCAGAATTTTCAAAACCGATGAAATTTCGCCGTAACTTCGTTACTTTGATGATTTCCTTTCAAAATTTTTGCTATATAACCTCTCTCATAATTTTTTCGAAACTAAGCCAATTTTGACCATAAAAACATGTAAATAAAATTTATTCTAGAATATTTAAGATCTACACTACTTCTATCTAAGAATTCTAAAAACTAAAGACTAGAAACTAAAACTAAAGACAAGCTTACCTCTTGAAGCTCTTGAACTCCTTCCTCCTTCTTAGAAATCACCACTTGGTGGTTGATTTGGTGTGAAGAATGAGGAGAGGCAAGGCCTCAATTTATAGGGAAAATCTCAAGGTTAAAATGGTAATCTCAAGCCCAATGTGGGCCCCACCATTTGCCTCTTCCTTAATCTCAATCATTAGATCTAAACTTAATCAAGAAGTTTTAATCCTCACCCTTCATTATAAAGCATGTGCTCTTGTGATGTCATCCTTGTGATGTCATCTTGATGACATCATCAAAGCTTAGGTGTCATTATTGATTAATTTACTTTAATGAAATCTATTTTTGGTTGCTTGATCAATTACCAATACTTTTGCATTCTGTGTATGTATGTTGATTAGTAGTTGGATATCAAGATTTATGGTCTAATTAGATTTCCCTGGTTGTACTAAGCTTATTCTTCAACATTTGCAAAAATAGCCTTTACTAGACTTACTTTCGAGGTTAAATTATGTGGGTTCAAGATAAGTCTTTATATTTTCTCCAAGGTTCCTACTTCTTCACAACTATTTAAATTTGTATAAATTTTCACTTTATTTGTTGTTTTAAGTTTTTTTGTGTACATCAGATATTTCTTTGGATTTCAAACCATTATCAAATTTGCTTTAATTCTTTTTTCTCTCTCTCTCTCATTGGTCAAAACCTTTTCTCATGGATTAAGCTTATGAGGCTTAATTAAGGCCTTTGGATTTGGCTTTATTAAATTTAATCTTAGCCATCCATATCTAATCTTAATTAGCATCCCTAATAAAGTAGTTAAGTGTAATTGTCAAAATATGATTGGTTCTAAGATTAATTAGAAACCACTTCTATGCTAATCCTAGCCCTTCACTAGCCCTTGTTTCTTAATTAAGGTAATACATCCTTAATTATGCCTTTAACATATGCCACTAAATTAATGTTTATGAAAATGATTCAACTAACATAGATTGAATCATCCACTAATTGTTGGCAATTTTCTCTAATTGGTTTAATTATTTCCTCACAACTTTTTAGCTTTTCATGGTCATTTATGCACCATGTATTAATTCAATAATTATAGGGCAATTTATGATCCCTAAAATAAAATTAGAGAATTTGGTTTTTGATTACCTTAATTCTTAGAGAAAATTCCCTAAATTAACATAAATATGTTACTCAATTTTGAGACCACATATTCACCTATTTCTAATAGGTATTACTTACCAACATATAATGTTTATAATGAATATGAATTTTAGGGTTTTACAGTTTCATGCATTTTAATTGTACGATTCATAAAAAGATAGTCTTCAACACTTTCTAGCAAGCACCAAAGTTTCAACTTTTTAATAATAGACTCGTCATGACCACGCATATCTTACACACATACTCTTTGCCATATCTTTACAAAGAAATCTCTCCCACATCTATTCATCAATGAGATCGAGAACTACAATCTCGCTATCTTCTGGGTATAATGCACAGTACAGGAAACAACGTTTTAGTACCTCATTTAGCCGATCATAGTTAAATTTAAGGATAGAGAATACATTTCGTTCCAAATCTGGTGCCTTGTGAGCAACTAGAAAATCCTCACGAAAGCTTTTACCCTCAGTTGCAAGTTCATCCACCTTTGATCATCTTGGCAACATTCTTTTCCAGCTTGTAGTTTGATAGACAATTCTTTGAACGCCATCTACTTAGACATTTGTTTTGAATTGCTTGGACTCCTTGAGCTTCAATATCTCTTATTTCCTGTGAATACAAAGATATGTTTTTGAATTTAGGCATTTGTTTTATTTCTATACTTCGTATTCACACCGTATTAAGAAAATCAACAAAGACTTTTTGCGCACTATTTACAAAAACATGAATGGCTTATTTATAGAATAATTTCTATGTATTTAAACACTAGATTTAGATGTGAAAATAGGTTAGTCAAGCTAAACTTTAGCTAAATAGGCGTGGACCTTAAATAGAGATTCAAAGCCTAAGAATGAAAAGTTTAGGTGTAGCTATAATACCTAAAGCAGAAAGCACAAGAAGATGAAGAAGAAGCGGTAGTTAAGAATGAAAATATAACATCGGATTTTTCCTCATAAATTGGATATTTAATTATGATTTGATTTTTTATGCACTTAATTATGACTCGATTTAGCAATAGCATTTGGTTAAGAAAATTAGGATGAACTGTCATTAGAAGAAAAGTTATAGAGTACTCTTATCTCGCTTCAATTGTACTGAAATTACAGAGATATTTCCTCTAATTTTGAAACCCACGTTTAGTCTAATTCTATTTACACAATATTCTATAAAAGATTGTATGATATGATTTTTTAATTAAAATTTATGTAAAATTATAGGATTAAGGTACAAAAATATACATGTGTTTTGTCTCAAAGTACACCCAACACCAAGTGCTTTTTAGGTGCAAAAGTGACTATATCGTTATAAAAATAGAGTAAAAGTATCAATTAACCGTTAGTTTGACTTTTTTTTCGTACTGAAAATGATGACATAGATGTTGATGTGTTCTCAATTGTTATAAATTACACTTCAGCCCTGACACGTTTCAATAAATTTCAATTTAGTCCATCCATAAACTTTTGAAATTTTTATTTTAGTTCCTAGTCAAATTGTTTTAGTATCAATTAGTATCTTGAAGTATTTTTTTTAGTATCGATCAATTGCCCTAGAATATCTTTACTAGATCCCAAAATAATTTTTCAAGATCGTGAAATATTTTTCATGCATCAGTCGAGTATCTTGAAGTATCTTTTTAGTATCAGTTAGTATCTTGAAATATTTTTTTTAGTACCATTCAATACCATGAAATATCTTTTTAGTACTAGTTAGTATCCTAAAATATTTTTTCCAAGATCTATTTTTCAAGATCATGAAGTATTTTTCACTACCAATCAAGTATCATAAAGTATTTTTTAGTACCAATCAATATCTTGAAATATTTTTTTAGTATCATCAAGACCAAGTATCTTTTAGTACCGATCCAGTATCTTGAAGTATTTTTTAGCATCAGTCAGTAACATGGAATATTTTTTTCAATATCATAAAATAATTTTTCAAGGTCATGAAGTATTTTATCAAGTCGGTCGCCAAGTATCCTAAAGTATCCTCGAATACTTTTCAATATCTTAAAGTATTTTTTTAGTACCAGTCAATATCCTAAAATATTTTTTCAAGATCCAAAAATAATTTTTTCAAGATCATGAAGTATTTTTTCAATACCAGTTAGCATCTTGAAGTATGTTTTTAGTATTAATCAGCATTTTGAAATATTTTTTCAAGATCCTATACTTTAGAGTGTTGATTGGTACTAAAAAATACTTCAAGATGTTGATCGGTACTAAAAAGATACTAACTGGTACTGAAAAAATAATTCATGATCTATGATCTTGAAAAAAATATAGAATCCGGGCTAGATGTTTTGAAAAAAAATACTTCATGATTTTGAAAAATTATTTTAGGATCTTGAGAAAATATTCCAGGGTACTTGATTGGTATTAAAAAAGATACTGAATGATACTAAAAAGATACTTCAGGGTATTGACTGGTACTAAAAAAACTTCAAAATAATGATTGTACTAAAATGATACTTCAGGATACTAACTGATATTGCAAAAATACAACATAATCTTGAAAAATTATTTTAGGATCTTAAAAAATTATTTCAAATCGATTAGTATTAAGAAAATACTTCAAGATATTGATCGATAATAAAAAAAAAAAAAAAAAAAAAAAAAAAATAGGCAAGCTTTGACCAGGGACTAAAATGAAATTTTCAAAAGATTGTGCCAATTAAATTCAAATTTGTTGAAATGTGTCTGGGGGCTGAACTGTAATTAATAACAATGCAGAACCCATCAACATCTATGCTATCATCCATGTCATCATTTTTAGTACGTAGAAGAAAGGGTCAAACTAACGGTCAATGGGTACTTTTGCTTCCCTTTTGTAATCATATAGTCACTTTTGTATTTAAAAAAACATTTAGTATTGGATGCACTTTTGGGATAAATTACATCTGTATTTTTGCCTCTTAACCCAAAATTATAATTATTAAGTTTCCTAATAATCTAATTGTTTCAACTCTCCAATTTTAATAATTTTAACTATACATATACAAATATTTAAATAATTTTTTGAAATATTATATTAAAAATAATAAATACATAATAAAAATTTTAAAAATTATATTGTTCAATTTGTCCCTTATTTTATTAATAAACTCTAACTCATTTTAAAAAATGACTGAATTTATATGCTTGAAATCTAAAGTTATCAAATTAATCAATTTTATAATATGATAAAAATGTTAAAAACATATGCATTAAAATTATTTTTTAAAAGAATAATTTTTTGTTAATTAGGGATGTTTTAAGCTAAAACAGTGATATAAAGATCAATTAACTGTTGAAGATGAAATAATTCAAAATAGACAATACAGTGTCACGTGAGTTTGGATTTCAATAAAAGCTAAAGTAGATTTTGAAAATAGAAGGAAAGTAGTTATAATTAAGATACAAAAGAGGTAAGATGTGTTTATTTTACTCTGCTAAAAAGTTTCTTGAATGCATCACATTTTATTTATCTTTGGAAACTAAAATTCAGTTTGTAAAACCCAGCCAATTACCATATCATATTCATATAAGAATGTTCAAGTATATTTAGTAATAACATAATGTTCTTGTAGTTTGACAGACAATTCTTTGAACACCATCGACGTAGACATTTGTTTTGAATTGCCTGGACTCCTTGAGCTTCAATATCTCTTATTTTCTGTGAACACAAAGATATGTTTTTTGAATTTAGGCATTTGTTTTATTTCTATACTTGGTATTCACAAAGACTTTTGGCGCACTATTTACAAAATCATAAATGGCTTATTTATATAATAATCTATATGTATTTAAACACTAGAATTATATGTGAAAATAGCCTAGGTTGAGCTAAACTTTAGTTAAATATGTATGGACCTTAAATTGAGATTCAAAGCCTAAGAATGAAAAGTTTAGGTGTAGCTATAATACCTAATACAGAAAGCACAAGAAGATGAAGAAGAAGAAGAGGTAGTTAAGAATGAAAATATAACGTAACATTGGATTTTTTCTCATAAATTGGATATTTAATTATGATTTGATTTTTAATGCACTTAATTATGATTCGATCTAGCAATAGCATTTGATTAAGAAAGTTAAGATGAACTGTCATTAGAAGAAAAGTTATAGAGTACACGTATCTCTGTTCAATTGTACTGAAATTACAAAGATATTTCCTTTAATTTTGAAACCAACGTTTAGTCTAATTTTAAGTATACAATATTCTATACAAGATTTTATAATATGATTTTTTTCAATTATAATTTGTATAAAATATTATAATTATTAAGTTTCCTAATAATCTAATTGTTTGAACTCTCCAATTTTAATAATAGATATAAAAATATTTAAATAATTTTTTGAAATATAACATTAAAAATAATAAATATATAATAAAAATAAAAAATTTATATTTTTCAATTTTCCCTTATTTTATAAATAAATTCTAACTCATTTTAAAAATTTTACTGAATTTATATGCTTGAAATCTAAAGTAATCAAATTGATCAATTTTATAATATGATAAAAATTTAAAAAACATATGCATTAAAATTTTTTTTTTAAAAAAATTAAATTTTTGTTAACTAGGGATGTTTTTAAGCTAAAACATGTGATATAAAAATCAATTAATTGTTGAAAATGCAATAATTCAAAATAGACAATACAGTGTCACATGAGTTTTGATTTCGACAAAAGCTGAAGTAGATTTTGAAAAAGAAGTAAAGTAGTTATAATTAAGATAAAATAGAGGTAAGATGTGTTTAGTTTACCCTGCTAAAAATTTTCTTGAATGCATCACCTTTTATATATATATATATATATATATATATGGAAAATAAAATTCAGTTTGTAAACCCCTGACCAATTACCATATCATATTCATATAAAAATTTCAAATATATTTAGCAATAATATATAGGGTTAAAGGCCTAATTTGCCACGGAAGTTTTGCTAAGGGAGCGCCTAGCACTCGGAAGTTTTTTGGGTATCAAATTTGCTCTAGAAGTATAAAAAAGGTAGCAAATTTGCCCTGGAAGTATGAAAAAGGAAGCATGAAAAAGGTAGCAAATTTGCCCGTCTGTTAATTTTGACCGTTAAGTTTGACTGAGTGTACACGTGGCATGCCACCTCATCAACCCAAAAAGAGTTAAATATCATTTTTGCCCCGGAAGTTTTCACTAAGGAGCAATTTTACCCCAAAAGTTTACAAAATGTATCAATTTTGCCCTTCTTTCCCACATATTAAATTTGACTATTAAATCAGTCAAAGACCACACATGTCATGCCACGGAAAAGGTTAAACTTGGAGTTAGAGAAGGAGATCCTTGAGATGTTGACCTCAAGACGGACGAATTTGTGAAGCCGAACTGGTCACAGGAAGCATCACTTATGATTTAAGCAAGTGATCAGTCTGTACAAATGTAAATATTATCACTATTGATTTGTTTTACTGAACCAATTTTTGGAACAATTTATTTCTCGTTTTGCATTTCATTTGCTTAGATCATAAGTGATGCTTCCTCTGGGTTTTGCGACATACCTTTCAGTCCCTGTGACCAATTCGGCTTCACAAATTCTGGCCGCCTTGAGCTCAACATCTCAAAGATCTCCTTCTCTGACTCCAAGTTCAACCTTTTCAAGGCATGACAAGTGTGATCTTTGACTGATTTAATAGTCAAATTTAATATTAGGGGAAAGAAGGGCAAAATTGATACGTTTTATAAACTTCCGGGGTAAAATTGCTCCTTAGTGAAAACTTCCGAGGCAAAATTGCTCTCAGTGAAAACTTCCGGGGCAAAAATGATACTTATGATTGATGAGGTGGCATGCCACGTGTGTACTCAGTTAACTTAACGGTCAAAATTAACAGAGGGGCAAATTTGCTACCTTTTTCATACTTCCAGGGCAAATTTGATACCCAAAAAACTTCTGGGTGCTGGGCGCTCCCTTAGCAAAACTTTCGTGGCAAATTAGGCATTTAACCCTAATATATATAATGTTCTTGTAGCCTTATGTGGTTATCCAAGTACAAGTAGGTTTTAAAGCTGTTTCAAATAATAATAAAAATAATAATTTACCCTAAGTCTCTAACTAAGTCTTTCATATCAATTTCCGTCTATTCTTTTTCTTTCTCTTTTGGTTGGTATAAAATCAGGACAAACAATTATTCCTGACATCAATCAGTCTTCAATTAGCAAAACTGATTTCATCTCAATATAGTAACAATAAGCTATGTAACCTCTCATAAGGCTCCTATAAGGCTATAACCTCTCACAGTGACCAGAGTTTGGGCCAATCCGATAAATTGTAAGGCATATCACTCTAAATCTGTGATTTTCTGCAACTCAACAGCGCCATATTTGTCGGCTCAAAAAAGCGCTCTGGAGGATAGATAGTGTAGCTAAGCTCAGCAGGGACATTTTGACTCTAGACAACCCCACGGGGGAGCTCTGGGGGTGGCGAAGGAGGTGGAAGATTCAGAGAAGCAACAGGAATGTCAGGGGTAAGATTAGCCATCTTTGTGACAAGCACTGAGGGGTTGACAAGCCCTTTGGATTTTTGGGATGAGCTTGACAGGCCGGCCTTTGATTTCTTAGTTGGATTCACTTGGCCACTCTTACCAGCACCAACAACCCCAAATGCCGACGCAGTCCTTTTCTTATCAGCCCCGAGTTTCACAACACCAGTGTTGGCCAAGGCATCAGCAAAGGAGGGTCTTTGTGCCATTCTCGGATCTACAAAACAAAGGAAATGGTTAGTTACTCATTTGACAAAAAAAAAACATGCAATGCGACATAAGTAAAAGAGATATCTGTACTCACCGCAGGTTGTCTCCTAGCCTGGGGTTTTGGAATATAGTCAATCGCATTTACAGGGCCATTCTCCTTAGAAGAATGTTTTACAAAGGATATTGTCATGTCTTCGGCATCAAAAAGGCTATTAAAAGAAGGGTCAAAAGCCGAACGGGAGAGACCGTGATGATCTTTAGTTCAGTATAGGGGGAATCTTTCCTCTACTTCCTCAGATTCAAGAGTTTTAAAGAACCAAGGCTGTTGCCTGGGCTCGGCAACAACCCTAAGAAAGGCAGACTTGAAGCCTTTAAATGAGTCGATAAAAGGAATGAAAAGTCAGTGTTCGCGGACACTTCAGAGCGAGGTCCAACCTTTCTTAGGTGGAGAATCTTCGCTGGCATCTTTACCGACATGGGCTTCATGAACCCCATAGAAGTAAAAGAAAACTGGGACATTGCAAGCTAGATTCTTGGCTTTGCAGAAGTTCTCGAAAGTAATGGCGAATGCCCAACCATTAGGATGAAGTTGGGAAGGAGCAAGATGCAAGTGGTTTAGAAGGTAAATTTGGAACTCAGTGAATGGAAAGCGAACACCGAGCCAAGAAAGGCAATCTTGATAGAAGAAAAAGAAGTGGGGGTCATTATTCCTAGCCGGCGTACCAATATCGACTCATGGAGCAAGGGCAAGTAGATGGAATAGCCTTCACCATTATAGAGACTTGCCTTGGTGAGTTCTTTGGCGGTCTTCATGTTCTTGATACATAACACATCCTCGATAACCCAGGGGTCTGGGGACTGAGAAGCTTTTGAAGGATCGGTGGAATTGACTCCCCAGTTGCAGATAGTTCGACATGGCGCGAGGATGAACCCACCTATACCTATAAGTAAAACGATAAAAGTCAGAATAAGGAAATATACCTGAGCTAAAAGAGTTAACGTGTGATAAATTGAAAGGTGCCATACCGGGTTGAGCTCGATTGCTAAAGGCTGGGATGGTTATCTGAGTGAGCTTATGACGGTAGGAGGCTAACATTGAATTGACTTCCCACCACGGCCACTGTTGACGAGTTCAATACCCAAATAGAGGCATTCATTGCATGGGTCGACAACGCCTATTGCATGGGATGTCGGTCTAGCTAGGGATACTTTTTCTAGTTGGGCAAGGGAAGAAGCTAGGGAAGATTTGGTCTAATCCCAGTTTGGAAGTCTAAGTGGATTAGGATGGAATCCCGAATTAGAGACGTTTAATTCTCGACTATCTTGCAGTGGTATGTAGGAGCTCCTCTTATTACCGCTACCCTGAGGTTTATGAAGCAATGCCTCTTGTTTCTCTTCCTTGGTACGAGGTATGGAACAGAACCAGTATTTTGTTCCAAAAGAAAGTGTTTTAACCACTTCTCTATCATCTTCTAGAATTGGTTTACCATACATGTCTAAAGGCAGAGGATCTATGAAGGATATAGAAAAAATAATGAAAGCTTAGAGTATTGAAATAACTCAATCCAGGTATTTCAACCTTGTTAGCTCTGTGAGGAATTACCTATTAGGTCATCACTATCATCCGATACCAATACATTTGGTTTAAAGGAAAAATGAAAGGGAGGATACCAGAGATTTTAAAAGCCCACCCAGAAACCTAGAAAACCCAGAAACCCTAAGTATTTACCCAAAAAACCAAGAAATATGGTCTTCAGGAACCACAGTTGAAGAAACAAGAGTAAGAGAAGATGAAACAAACTGGAAGGGAAAGAAGAAAGGGAAACAATGAGAATACATGATTCTGGAAAAAGTTGAAGAAGACTAAGAAATGAAAGATCGAGTATCGCGAACAGAGAGCTTGGAAGAGAGGGGAGAGTTTTCTCTAAGAAAAAAAAAAAGGCATTAAGTGTAAAGTATTGAGAAGAGGCGAAGAATTTGAATATATAGACATTTTGAATTCGAAGAGTCAGGGGCAATTAGGTCAATTTCCACTGAAAAGCAGATTTCCCCCCAAAAACTGCAATGATGACTAGTACGAAACGACGTGGGCATCAAATGTGCACAACTATCAAAGGCGGCAGAAGTGGCCATTATGCGTCAAAAGTGGTTACATGCCATGACAAGTGGTAAGCGTACAGCTATCAGGGGCATGCATGAGCAGAGTTTGTTCATATGTTGATATTTTTACATGATATCCCAGATTGGGGGCAATCCATAGTCAGAATATGCAAACTCGACTACTTCAATTAAGCCAACAAATGAAATCCCAGTTATCATGAAAGCAAGAGAGAGTTTCCAAAGCAAATTAACCTGGCTTGCATGTCCGGGGCAAGCCGCAAATGAGTCGAATTCGATGACTTTCCGAGATCAAGTGAGTGGAAATCACGAAAGGCAAGCTAAGCAAATCAGACATAAAATCTGGGTTAAGCAGTCAATCAATCCCGACAGCTCAAAGACCTGAACTACCGAGCCTAGGGGCAATTATTATGGACTCGCATATTGGGCCCAGTTGTTATGCGGCCCAGTAAGGACACTTTATGATAGAATCCCTCCATAATAAGGTAAAACGCTAATTGACCTATAATCAAGGCTCTAATCATGGAACATGCAGGTAGTGCGTCTGGGACATGCAGATAGTACGGCTGAAACATGGGTTGAGAGGCGCAAAAAGCCCAAGGTTCCAACCCTAAGGTAATCTCTATAAATAGAAGATTAACTTAAAAGGTACGCACTCTCTATTTACCCTATTTACTATTCAGCCTCACTGTGCATACACCCCACCCATTTTTTGGCTAAGTGCCATACTCGTGTTGCATAGTGATCCATCGCTCTCGTTGGTATCTTCTACATAGATATCCGTGAGAGCAACCTGATATTCCTCTCGATGTCTCCTTAATAGATACTGTTGGGAATCTTTTGATCCTATGTAAGGCTAAACATTTGTATTCTACTATAGAACATAAATCAAGAACATTCTAAAATAAACCTGAACCTGACTTTGTTATGTACAACATTATTCAAAATGGACACAACAGTTAGAGATTCAGATTCAACAATAATTTTTCTGAATAAGTAAATAAAAATTTGACCACACGCCCCCAAACATTTCTGTGGTTACTGTATAAGTGCCAAAATTATTTACAAAACCCTCTAGCCATTTTCATTCCTAACCGAACCACCATCCAATATGCATTCCTTAATCAAAGTTGCCCTCAAGGGGGATTTATTCCTCCAAAACCATAAGAATCAGCAAGTGATTCCAAAGCAACAGGGATTTATTAGGCACATGCCAAACCACCATTAACTATCTTGATTACGAAATATGGTTCCAAATGTCATCCCCATCCGAACTAATTTTCTTATATATTATCCCATAATACTGTCCAAGTCTAAGTTGGGCTCTTTCGAACCACCACCCACATCGTAAAATTAAACCCTGAACATTTTCTTTCCATGTTCATTGTTAATTTTCTTTAACAAGGTGGTCTTTCCTAGCGTGTAGCTTGACTTACAATTCTTTGGGCAACATTTACTCAGGCATTTTGGCTTGAATGTCTTTAGCTTCGTCAACTTGGAATAACTATAACTTCCTACGTTAAGTATAAATTAATAAATTTTTTTTTCATGGATTCGCCAGTGTTAAAAAACACTTTTACTGCCAGACTATTATGATGGAATTCTTTTATTTTGCTCTTCGAAAAATTCTCACGAATGCATCACGTTTCATTTATATTTGGCAACTGAAAGTGAGTTCTTAAACCCCAACCAACTGCCATATCAAATTAAAAAAATAAAATGTTCATTTATATTTAAGTAAGATTGTCCTTTTAGCCTTGTGTTGTTACGAGAATACAAGTGGATTTTAGAGTTTCATCTAGAACTCGGTCTCACATCAATTTCCTTCTATTATTTTTCTAGTTCCCTTCTCTAATGCATATCCTATATTTTCTGAATTTTTCAGGACATTTTAATTGATTAATCCTCATTATGTTAAAAACACATCAAAATTTACTATGAAATAATTTTACATAAAAAGTAAAGCTTGGATGCATATTACCTGTTCAATGTGGTGAACTTTTTTCATCTATATTAACATAGTACAGTGAAACTGGGAAAAGAAATATTTGAGAGAGAAAATATATTCTCATTCAATGCTATGTCATTGTATAGTATGTCTCTTTATATAGAGAGCTGGTTGCAAATGAACTAATACAATGAGAATGAACCAATACAATGTGCTATATTTAGTTACAACAGAATGCCAGTTACAACAACTATTTACATCAAAAAATAAACAAATAAACTAATTAAGTAATTAACTCTATTATCCCCCCCCCCCCCAAAAAATAAAAAAGTTGAGGCGTATATATTAACCATGCCAAGTCTAGATAAGAAACCATGAAAAGGATGTGGATCAAGAGGTTTGATGAAGATATCATAAAGTTGATTTGCACTACGAACCGGAATGAGTCGAATAAGCCAAGCTTGAACCTTTTCTCAATCAAAATGGCAATCAAGTTCAAGATGCTTTGTGCATTCATGGAAAGTGGGATTGGATGCAATGTGTATTGCAGATTCGTTGTCATAGTAAAGAATAGTAGGAGATGAATGAGGAATATGTAAGTCAGCAAGCAAGTAAAGCAAACACTGAATTTCACAAGGTACACAACCCATTGCTCTATATTCAGCCTCAAAAGAAGAAAGAGAAACCGTTGTTTGCTTCTTGGATTGCCATGAAACAAGAGAATTACCAAGGAAAATGCAATAACCAGATAAAGATCTATAGGAATTAAGGCAACCAGCCCAATCTGAGTCATTGAAGGCCTTTAATTGCAAAGAAGAAGATGATGGAAAGAATATACCTTTGTCTGGCCAACATTTAATATACCTTAGAACCCTTAAAGCAGCTTGGTAATGCACATCAGTAGGAGCATTGTTAGTTCTCTAAGGGTTTTGATGATCACCAATAATTGTAAACAAACATTGAAGTTTTTCTTTAAAAAGTTGTAAAACTCACTTTCAAAGCAAAACTCGAGGTTTGGCTTTACGTAGAAGATCCCAAGTTTTTTGAACATAGCAAAACCACCGGTTTTTCAAAGAAAACTCAAGGTTTCATCATACAGAGACTTCTTAGTATTTTCTAGAAAACGCAAAACTCGAGGTTTCTGATAAAACCTTGAGGTTTGGCCATACAGAGAGTCTCCTAAGTCTTGAACACTTAAAAACCTCCAATTTTGTCTAAACCTCCA
Organism: Acacia acuminata; assembly: GCA_019022655.1. Taxonomy (NCBI): domain Eukaryota; kingdom Viridiplantae; phylum Streptophyta; class Magnoliopsida; order Fabales; family Fabaceae; genus Acacia; species Acacia acuminata. Next base: position 2,974,118 of record JAFJYI010000045.1, read on the forward strand.
GTTTTTAGTTTAACATGAAAATTCCAAGTTTTCACAAGATTTGTGAAAACTCGAGGTTTGATAAGAAACCTTGAGGTTTGGTCCGCGAGAGCACACATGTTTTCCGATTTTGAAAACCGCCAGTTTAGCTTCAAAACCTCCAGTTTTTTTTTTTTGTCTTGGCGCGATTTCTCAAAGTTTTCATATTTGAATGAAAACTCGAGGTTTGATCCGAAACCTCGAGTTTTTGGCCAACCCGAGAGCACTCATGTTTTTCTCGATTTTGAAAACCTCCAGTTTCCAAGAAAAACCGCAAGTTTTGGTTTGCGCAAAATCTTTAAGTTTTCACATTTAAGTGAAAACTCGAGGTTTGAACAAAAACCTTGAGTTTTGGCCAACCCGAGAGCATTGCAATTTTTAATGTGTTAAAAACCTTCGGTTTTAGATGAAAACCTCTAGTTTCTATGTTTTGGACTAAAATCGACCTTACATGTTAAAGTCCAAAACTCGAGGTTTGCTCATCGCTGATTCAGAATTTCAAATTTGACGAATTTGTAAAAACCTTCTTGTTTGATCTTAATACTTCCTATCATTATTCTCTAATGTTCCTAGATATGTTTAACCACTTTATTAGTGAGTTTCAAATAACTTAGAGAATGTTTATTGAAGGTTTAAAGTAAAAGCAAAAAGTGATGTCAGCACATTAAATGCAAAACCCATAAAGTTGCATACTTTTGGGTAATCCGTCTGCACACGCTTTGCAAAGGATTAAAGAATGTTTTCCACATCTAGCAGCTGCTACTCCAACGGATTAATTTGTAGGAAGTCAACTCTGAACCTCTGCACAGCTGGATTAAGTGAAGATTAGAGAGAGAAGAAGACCAAAGCTTAACCAGAACCTTGTCTAATGAAGGCAACTGTTATATTGATGATTACAACGGTCATTTAATGCTCTCTTGATATAAATAGAGATGCATTCAAGTCTTCTCAACCAACACATCTACTGAAAATGAATTGCATTCAAGTCTTACATTTATTCTTTCAGTTTTCACCTGTATTGTGTCTTTTGATACAAAAAGCTTCAGTGTTTATCTTTATCCACTCTTAGACAGAGTTTCTACTTGTAAATCATTTATAATCACAAGTCTCGGGACTTGGTGATTGGGTTCATTGATTGCAACTTGTAAGGGGGAGTAAGTTCTAGTGAGAGAATTACTCTTGAGTACGAGTGTGTAATCAATTGTGATAGTGAAAAACCCAGAGAGTCCGGGGACTGGACGTAGGTCAAGTGGTTGGACCGAACCAGTATAAATCTCGTGTCTTGCTCTTCTCCTTTGCATTCGATCATCTTTGTTTTGTGTCCTATAACAGAGCAATTTTAAAAAAGTTTTAAAATCCCCAATTCACCCCCTCTTGGTGATTTTGCTCCATCTTCAAGCATGAGTAAACTAACATAGTTGTTGGATAACATAGGAAATATCATGCCATGTGGTAGTAAGGTACAAGAGATGACCAATAAGACAGCTATAGGGGCAACATCTGTGAGTAGTGTACCATTGTCTTAGACAGTCAGGTATGACGAGCCATAGGAGTAGAAAGAGGCTTACAACCCTAATAGCCTGCATCATCAAGTATATAAGAGCAAATTTATGCTGATTTAAAGAGAGACTAGTAGAAGAACGAGCCACTTCAAGACCAAGAAAGAATATGAGTTTACCAAGGTCTTTAATCTTGAAGGTATCATCAAGAAATGATTTAATACACGAAATTTTAGCGGAAGTGTAATCACCGCTAGCCAAAATAATATCATCAACGTAAACCAATAGAACAAAAAAGATTGCCGATAAACAGAGAGTAATCAGATCTAGATTGAATATAATCACAAGATATTAAAGCAAAAGAAAGCTTGGCAAACCATTGACGTGAGGCTTGCTTTAAGCCATAAAGGGATTTCTGCAATTTGCAAACTAAGTTAGAATTAGGGGATGAGAAACCAAGAGGGAGAGACATATAAATATCCTCATGAAGATCTCCATGTAAAAATGCATTGTTAACAACAAGTTGTTCAAGTTACCAATTCTTAGAAACAACAATAGCAAGCAATAATATCGCGGAAGTCATTTTTGCAACAGGGGAGAAAATATCAAAATAATCAACCCCCTCAGTTTGGGTATAGCCCTTGGCCACTAACGAGGCTTTATGTCGTTCTAAAGAAGCATCAGCATGAAATCTAGTCCTAAATAGGGAACTTGCCCTTAGGTAATTCGATCAAAAAGTAGGTTTTATTTAGCTCTAAAGCTGAAATTTCAGTTTGCATTGCCTGCTGCCACTCAAGGTATTGAATAGCTTCTTTATAATTTCGAGGTTCATGAGGAATGGAAATAGAACAAATGAAATGCTTATAAGAAGGTGAAAGATTACCATAGGAAAGAATAGAAAATAGTGGATAGAGGCAGGATCCAGACATGGAATCTAATTGAGTTGAAATAAGTTGAGAGCAACAATAGTCACCTAAATATGTAGGTTGCTTATGTAGTCTGTGGGATCTACGAAGGGGTGAATTTTGGACAGAGACCGAGGGAGTAGGAGGAGAAACATAATCTGGTAATAGAGAAGAATCAAAACGGGGAAGGGGAAGGATGTAGAGAAATAGAAGGCAAAACATAAGGCAAAAATTGGTGATCAAGGTTTGAAAAAATATCTCGAAATAGGTAAAGAAATAAGAGCTAGAGAATATTTGCAACTATAATAAGGGAAAATTGACTCATAAAAAATGACATGCCTTGATATAAAAATTTGATGAGTTTGAATGTCAAGAAGAACATATCCTTTAGTGCCGACTTATAACCAAGAAAACACATTTGTGAGCTCTAGAGTCAAATTTTGTCCTATGAGAAGATGAAGTGAAAGCAAAACACAATGATCCAAAAACTTTAAATTGTGTGTAATCTGGATCAATTGTATGTAAGAGGTGAAAGGGATTTTGATTATTTAAAACAGGATGCCCTTCTTCCTGGCAAGATCAGATCAAGAATAGCCTTTGGCTAGGAAAGCACAGTCAGACTAGTGCCACGCCCAAAGCACAAAGACTGCTTATTCCGCTAAAACAGAAAAGAGAAAGGTTTGAAGACGCTCGACCTAACGCGCAGGAGTTTGATTGCTGTTGGAATTCTATTGATGATGTAAACATCATGAGATATAGCATAGCACCAATAGGACCAAGGTAAATGTGATTGAAATAGTATAGCTCTAGCAACATTTAAAATATGTTAATGTTTTCTTTCCACAACACTACTTTGTTTAGGAGTTTCAACACATGACATTGATGAAAAATTCCTTTAGAAGAATAAAAAGAATGCATTTGAAATTCAACACCATTATTAGTCTTAATAGTTTTGACTTTACTTGAAAACTGATTTTCTAGGAAAAGAATCAGAGATTGTAAACAAGGGTGTGCTTCAAACTTTGATTTCAAAAAGCATACCCTAGTATAACGTGTAAAATCATCAACAACTATCAAAAAATAGCAATGGCTATGGATGGAAGATAGTTTATATGGTCCCCAAATATTAGCATGCAATAATTGAAGAGAAGAAAGAAACACTTCTAGATGTACTAATTGGAAAAGGAACTTTTCTTTGTTTAGCAAAGTGGCATACATCACAAGCACCAGAAAGATTACAAGAAATGGAAGAATATTGTTGTTTCAAAAAATTCAAAATAGGGGAAGACAAATGTCCAAGGGGAAAATGCCACAAATCAATTGGAAAGAATGTACTAGAAGCAGAAGTAACACCAGCAACAAGGTTTGTATTAGAAACTGAACTAACAAATGGCTTACTAGAAGCAGAACTATCATTAGCAGACATATATATGTAGGTGACTAGGCAGCTTGTATAATCCTTGTGAAAGTTTAGCTAAACCAATCGTTTTCCATGTCTTTGGATTCCATATGAAACAGAAAGAATGAGAAAGAATAAGACAACAAGAAAGATCTCGAGTCATATGAGAAATATAAATAATATTGAAATGAAAATTTGGAATGTAAAGAATATTGGTAAGGAGGATATGCTCATTAATCTTTATAGAATTAGAGATGCTAGCAATAATAGATGTTTTATTTGGCAATGTTAAACGAATGGGGGAAATATGGGAGTAAGCAGTAAACAAAGTCAGGGAATAACAAACATGAGTAGTAGCTCCACTATCAAGAATCCAATTATTAGAAGAATCAAAGGCCAAAGTTGTGTACATATGTGGTGAATCAGCATTTGGAATGAAGGTAAGACCGTAAAGCTGATTGACATAAGAATTGTTAGCATATGGCAAACTAGAAATATATATATTCGAACCATGAGCAAGAGAGCAGTTGAAGGTTGTAATAGAGCAATTAATTGGTTATTCTGATCTTGACTAATAGATGGATTAGCAACAGTAGGTGTTGAAGATAAAATACCAGCTGATGATTCAGGAGAAAATGATACCACATTATTTACTCAAGCTCTATTGTGAGTCTTATAACCAAGAGGAAACCCATGTTTCTTATAACAAGTCTCAACATTGTGCTTTGGTTTGCCACAATAAGTGCACCACTTGGAATTGTTGTTGGATTTAGACTGATATGGATGTTTTGAGGAATTGGTTCCCATATTTGAATCTACATGAGTGAAACATATAGTCTGCTCTAAAAGAGCCAGGTGAGATCTCATTCTTGTTGAGCAACCATAGAGAAGACTTTATTAATGGAAGGAAGTGGATCCATGAGTAAAATTTGGGAACGCACAGTGGCAAATCGTTCATTAAGTGAAAGACCTGGCTATCATCCAAGGGGGTGAATTGGGTGTTTGATTAAAAACTTGATGCTTTGAAAATCTTTTGCGTTTTCTAAATCAATAGTTAGATATTTAAATAAACATGTACTGGAAATATAAGAGATAAGGGAAGAGAATATGCAAACTGTGATTTATACTGGTTCGGCCCAATCCTTGACCTACGTTCAGTCCCCAAGCTCTACTTGAGATTTTCAATCCATTATCTTCTTTCAACTTGATTACACGTTCTGTACTTGAAATAATCCTCTCACTATGATTCACTCCCCCTTACAAACTGTAATCAATACAACCACTTGATTACACACTCGCATCAAGTAATCCTCTCAATAGGATTCACTCCCCTTGCAAGTCGTAATCAATACAATGGGTTTCCAACTCAAGATCATCCAATCTTGAGTAACTCTCAAATAGAATGATAGGATGATTACAATAAATCTTCTCTCTCAAAAGTGATGAATAAACACTAAAGTACAATACAAATCATTTCACTCTCTATGATAAGTTATGTAAACATTGAAAACAGAAAGTAAATAGTATGAAGATCAGAGTATGAGCATTTTGAAGATGTAGGCTTGTGTCTTGTTATTTCTGTCTTAAATCTATCTTCTTTTATAGGTAGTTGCAATTTATGACCGTTGAGAAGATTCAATGACTGTTGGATAAAGAAACATAGCCGTTAGACTCAGATGGAACTAGCCGTTAGAACTTCGCTTTCAACCAAAGAATGATATCAAGATTTACTTTACCCTTGATCTTCGTTTAACAACCTTTGATCATTTGAAACATGTACACAAATGATATAAATAATGTTTTTTGGGTAATCATTTGGATGTTCTTGATGAGAAACGAGATTTTTGACACGGTGATTTTCTAAAGCAGAGATGTAAACTCGAGTTTGCAGAAGTAAACTTGAGTTTCCTTTTGTTTTTGAAAGCTAGATTTCTCTCTGACTGACCCAAACTTGAGTTTGTCACTTAATGACTCAAGTTTAGTTCTCTCCAAAACCATCGTTTGCTCTGTTTGAGCTAAACTCGAGTTTGATAGTTACAAACTCGAGTTTGCAAGTTGTTCTGCCCTTGGTTGCTCTTTGACTTGATATAACTCCAAATTTGGAAAACCACTCATCCCCATATAGATCTTTTAGTCTTCTTTTCAATGCAAAAAGAATCAGCTCCAAACTCATTGTATTCTGACAGTTATGATCTAATAAATGAAGGCTATTCTTGACCAGTGTTTTTGCAACATCCTGAATTGACTATCAAATTTTGAAGGTCATATCTCCCTAGTTTGAATTCCATTTTGGTTGGTTAAATTCTTGATAAAAAAATCCTTTTGAGTCTACTTTCATATGCCACCAATTTCAGCTCAATTGGATTTGCGCTTGTGAGATACAATCAAAAAATTGAAGTTTGGTTTGCTGTGTGGCGTTGATTTCACTGTCAACTTGAATAATTCATAGATCCTTCATCTAAAATCCTTTGGGCTTGAATTTTATATCCAAATGATGCATTAGGAGTCTAGTTTCATACAAAATTGATTTCACCTCAATCTGATTTCTGGTTTAGAAGATATCATCGAATTACTAGACCTTGCTCAGGTGAAACGTGAAACAAAGTAGAACAAATGTGGTGATCAGCACTGTAAACTCGAGTTTGTACTTAGAAACTCAAGTTTTCCTAGTCCAGAGATGCCAGAGATGTTGAAGACACTTATTAACTCGAGTTTATGATGGCTGACTCGAGTTTTGAGTCCTAAACTCGAGTTTGGAGTCCTTAACTTGAGTTTCCTCATGTCAAAGAGGCAAATTACTACAGCAAGGTAGTAAACTTGAGTTTAATACTTGGAGACTCAAGTTTGCTCATCCAGAATCTTGAGCCATTCCAACTTTTATTTGATCATGGAGCCTTCTAGAATCAATCTTAGAACTTGAATAATGATATCTTCATTCCATTCAGCAAGTTCTTCCTTTTTCCATCTCCCAACTTGATCATTCTTCATCATTCAACTTGGACTCATCATTCTCTGCAAGTTCTACCTTCTTCAATATCCAGAAAGCCGAGCCTATGTTGAACTTGTTCCAGAATTTAATGTGTCGACTTTCCGTATCAGCATTATTTGCATACTCCACTGTAGGTCAAATATGATGAAGTTTCATTCCATCTTCTGTTTGATCATAGAGACTTCCAGTATCACATATAAGAACATATAGTGCAAGTTCTTCTTTCTTTAGTCTCTTCTCTTCTTCTTGGTTATCACCAAAATCCATTGATAACATCTTGCTTCCTTGACAACCTCTGCAAGTTCTTCTTTCTTTAATACCTTATCTCCTTCTTGATTATCCTCCATAGTTCAATTTGGTCTAATCTACATTAAACATAATAGTTAGTCAACGTAGGAGATAAATATATTATGTAAACCTTTTGCTCTTAATAATGGCACCTATATTAGACATCATCAAAACTAATAATATCTAACATTAAGGCCCTTTAAAAATCTAATAACATAATCCTAATGAAAATACTCCTTTGATGAACATGACCAATCAATAATCGAACAAAAATTGAGTAACTCATCCCATATTTATCTTGACTTTTGTAAAATAATTAGATACAGAAAGATCACCTTGCCTGATTTAAAACAATTCATCTTGAAGCTCTACAACTCAGAAAACATCGCCTTGATCGAATCGTTCCTTTAAGTCATTCCGCACGCCCAACGCTTCCGTTAAGCCAAATTACACTCGACTAACCGAAGGAGAGATCGATCGAAGAAGCCATGTCGCAACCATGGTGTTGCACCACCGCTTTCAGGGGGAATGAGGATCGGAGGCAGCCAGAACTGTCAAGGAGCCATCGATAAACTGATGCTTGTTCTTACTCATCAAAGCAATTGACATGGCCTAAACCTAATGATGGTAATTTGAGCCAATTAAATGCGGTGAGACAAGGACTAAGGATAGGTTTTTATTCGGATGGAGAAAGTAACAACTCGTCGATCCCGAGATGGCGGATGTAGATACGTTGCTTTCAGTAACCATTAGAGAGAAAACAAAAAAACTCAGGTAAGAGATAAAGTCGAGAATCAACATATCAGAACCAAGACTCAACAAATTGGAAGAGCACAATCCTTCAGTCGAAGCAACGCAAATCGAAGCTGTGAATGAAATCGGACAATGATAACAACAAATTGAACGATAAAATCAACCAGAGTTGAGAATCAATAGATCGGAACCAAGACTCAACAGATCAGAAAAAACACAGTCCTTCGTTCAAAGCAACGCAAAAAATCGAAGCTATGAATGAAATCAAACAGAATTTTCGTTCTCAAAAACACATAAAATCGAATCATTTGATGAAGAAAAGCAAAGCAAATGAAAAACGCTTTGGATGCAAAGAGAGAGTAAGCATGGAGGGGTGCTCGAGGAGAATAAGCCAAGGAAGAAAACACTCAAAAAGAAAATTCAATATCGAGAGAAAAAAAAAAGGAAAGTGATATAAATGTGGAAGCATCACAAAAAAAAAAAGAAACAGAAATCGCTACTGGATACCATAACACGGTACAACGAAATTGGGAAAAGAGAGATTTGAGAGAGAAAAAATATATTGTCATTCAATGCTATGTCATTGTACAAGACGCCTCTTTATAGAAAGAATTGGTTACAAATGAACTAATACAATGAGAATGAACCAAAACAATGTGCTATATTCATTTACAACAAAATATGTCAATTACAACAACTATTTACTTTAAAATAAACAAATAAACAAATTAAGTAATTAACTTTGTTACTCTATCGATTTCTTGTGCTCTTTGAATCCCTCCTCTGCTTTTCAGCTTCTTCAACTCTTGTTTTCAAATCCTCTTTCATGCTTTGAAGATCTTCCCATTTACTTTCCAATGACTCCAAATTATCTTCCAAGTCATAAATATAATCAGCTTAATTCTTGGCACAAACACAAGAACACTTGGTCACATCCCAAACAATAAGGGTATGTTTGGTTTGAGGGATGAGGGAGGGAATGGGAGGAAAAGTTGAGAGAGAAATTTTTTCTCCCATCTTTACAAAATTGCCCATAGATAAGTTTCAATATTCCTAAAATATACTCAACAAAAAAGAATATTATTCTCATTAATGGCAAAATGGTCAATGTCTTCCCAAAAGATTTTTTCCCTCCCCTTAAACCAAACATACCCTAAGGGTAAGCTTTCATTCCTCCAAGTACACACAACAAAGTGAACAAGTTAGAGCAATTTTGTTATCTGAAAAAATAATCCTATATAGTATATCCACTGCATAATCTTTAATTTAGAGCTCATCTCTTAGTTTCTAGAGATTGTCATTTATGATCAGTTGGCTAGCTACACGGTTGACACAATTTATAGGATTTTAAAATATGATGGATGATGTTTTATTTTGAAAAAAATGGAGGTATCTTGTTCATGCTTCAATTTATAGTTGTTAGTTCTCTATGTGTTTTGATAATAACTAATAATTGTAAACAAAAAGTGGTTAATTATTCAAGTCCAAAATGTTTTAACTTGATCGACTTGAATCAATAACTTATTGTCAAATTGACTCAAGTTTTAAGTTGTAAAACTCGAGTCAACACTAACAGACCTGGCTATCACCCAAGGGGGTGAATTGGGTGTCGGATAAAATTCCAGGAACTTTGAAAATCTTTTCGCAACTTATAAATCGACAGTTAGATATTCAAATAAGCATATACTCGGAAATGTAAAAGATAAGGGAAGAGAATATGCAACCGTGATTTATACTTGGTTCGGTCCAATCCTTAACCTACGCCCAAAGGTCCCAAGCTCCACTTGAGATTTTCAATCCACCTGTCTCCTTGTTTAACCAAGCATAAGAGAGAAGCCTTTACAACCTCACAAGTTTAGTCGAGCACTTGTGCAGCCTTTACAATCTCTTATCGAGATACTTCCCCTTACATACTATAAGGATACAATTACACACTCGTAGAACGAAGGATGGTCCTCTCACACTCAGACTCCACTCCCCCTTACAAGTTGTAATTGATACACCCTTTCTTAAGGTTCCTCAACCTTAAGATTCAACTGATAATGAAATAAATCTTTATGAACTCCTCACGAGTAGATAAAGCATTAAACACTGAAGGACATAATCGATCATCACACTCTCTGCTATATGATGAAGACCTTTTGTCATTAGCCTTGGGGTCCACAATCAACAATTAACCAAGGATTGCGTATAGGCAAACCTAGGATCGTTCTCTCTTCTCGAGGAGCCTTTTATTGATTCCTAAGTAATCTAGATGTCATGCAAATGAAATAAAAACAAGGGGGATTGGTTTTTGTTGGATTTAGAATAAGAATTAAAGATAGAATGAGAAAAATGTAAGATTAATCAAATTAAAACGGATCAACCAGAATTGGGATTCCAAGACCTTCCATCATCGAACAAAAATAGAATAACTGAACTTATGATTGATTCTAGACAAACCGAAATCTCGCATTTGTCCGAAACTCCTCGACTAGACGATCGCCTAGCATCCGATCGAACACGTGGCAAGCTCGCTGTACGATCGCACAACGCTCTCTACAACCCGGTCCAACCTATGTCCTTGGGATTTCAATCTGGGTATTAAATCTAATACCCAATCCATGACTATAATCGGATCCGATTAAAATCAATAGAAACAAGTCGCTACCGATTAAAGCACAAGTCCTCCGGATGACACCATGGAATCCTCAACTCATGGGTCGATCACAGAAACTTAGCCAAGCATGGCTATGTAAAATGAAAATGTAGAAAGAAAGATGTTCATCATGACCATAAAGAACATGAACAAGTTCATCATGAACATGAAGAACACGAAGAACACGAAGAACAATTAAAGAAAATGAAAGCTTCTATTCCAAAATAAATCTCAAGAACATAATGAATCCATAAAAGAAGAAGAAGAAGAACATAAAATCAAAATGAAATAATTAAAAGGAAAGATTAAAACTAAGCCATACCAAGAAGGAGGCTAGAAATTAAAGACAAGAATTAAAGACAATACATGAAACTAATAAAGCTAAACTAAGCCATCCCAAGTAGGAGGCAAGAAATAAAGAAGGAACTTAGAATGGGAGAGATCTTGGTTTCTCCAAGGTGTGTGTTTCCCTTCAGCCTCTTCATCTATTTATAGGAAAATTGGGCATCTCATTCATCCATTTTGCACCTAATTTCGTCACTTTTCTTGGTGGCAAATATGGAAGAATCATTAAACCACTTTCCACCTCCAAAAACGCGTCATTTGCAAGCTTGGACAAAAACGTGTCATTTGCAAGCTGGATTTACACCCCGAAAACGGCGGATCTAGACCACGTGGTCTTCATATTAAATGTTTCCCTGAATGTCAGCTTTCCAACCGCGCAAACCGGACCTAATTTGGAGGTCTGTAGCTCCAGTTATGGGTCAAATACCGAACGTCATTCCAGAGTCCAGTGACAGCAGCCTGTTTCGGCTTTCAGGCCCATTTTGGCCCTCTAAACATCTGATTTGGCTTTTGGCTCTTCATAAGATTTGTAGGGCTTCCTCTTAGCTTTCTGAAAATGCAAATTGAAGATCCATTGGACTTCTAGAACTCAAGTTATACCCAAAATACCGAACAAAAAGATTCACGACCCAATTGTAGTAAGAATGTGACTAAAGTTCAGTTTTGAATCCAAACTCAAGATGTGACCAAGATTAATGCAAATAAAGTCTAAAAACTCATTATGAAGATGAAATCACATATTTAACTAATTTTTCCATTAAAGCATGATAATGACAGAGTTTTTAGCTCCTTTTTGCATTTAAAATAATATGAATTTAAAGATTATCACTATAACTATATGAATATTAAGAAATAGAGAGTATGAACTATCAACGGTGAAGTAGTAAAATCATTTTGTTGGCTTCATCGATTTGTTCATCAATCATCGTCACCCCTTCCGGTTTGAAGACTTCACAATTTATAGGTTATTGTGTTTCAACCGTTGTGAGCGTTCGACCGTTGGAGAAGCTTGAAGATTAATTGTTGTGAGTCATGAATATAGCCGTTAGACAGATGAAGCTTCACTGCTCACAATTGTCATCACTGACTTTGTTCTTCATAAACATTCTTTATTCCATTTGTCTTGACCGTTGAGAGATAGCATTTATTGCGCAGACAAAATATCAGAAGTTGCTTTACTTCGATTATAGTTGGTTTCCCAGATTTTCACTGGTTTAGGTAGCTGCATTTAATGCTTCTGACACACGAATTCGCTTTATTCAAATCTGCTGGTAATTCATGTCTAAATAATCTGAAACTCATGAGCAAATTGGTTAATAGCATTTGATAGTCATAATAAGTAATAATCAGAAGGAATGAAATCTTATTTGATGATTCAAGTTTCTCGAAGAGCATTGATTTGAAAAACAGGGATGGCTTTGCTCGAGCAACAATCTAAGCATGCTCGAGCAAGCTTCTGATGGTTATGAAAAGTTTGCTTTGCATCACTGATGCTCGAGTAACTCATTCACTTTGCTCGAGCAAGATGCTCCAGACCAAGACTTAAACATACTTCAATCATCGCTGATGCTCAAGCATGCCAGATATCGTGCTCGGGCAATGTTGAGACAGAGAGAAAAATGGGTTCAGGCACATGCTTGCTCGGGCAGCCTTTTTCTTCTGCTCAAGCATGGTGCTCGAGCATGACACTTTCATGCTCGGGCAAGCGTCTTTCAGAGGTAGAGAATGAAGAGTTGATCAATGTTGCTCGGGCACGTTTTAGTTCTGCTCGGGCAAGCCTTTGATTCTACTCGAGCAAGACTCTTCAATCGTCGTTTCTTTGTTCGATTGATGTTGCTCGAGCAAGCCTTCCTTTATGCTCGAGCATGACTTCCCAACTTAGTGAAAATGTTGCCGGTCACGCTATTGCTCGAGTAAGATTTTTCTTCCGCTGAGCATGGTGCTCGTGCATGCTTTCCCAACCTGCTCAAGTAGGACTGTGTTTAGCCTTGCAATATATCAGCACAAAATGATGTTGCTCGAGCATACTGATTTTCTTGCTCGAGCAAGACTCCAAGCCGTTACAAAATTTTTACTCGATGATGCTCGGGCACTCCGATTGCTCTGCTCAATTTTGAAATTATGCTTGGCATTATGTTTTCTGCTTGATTGGCCATCTCCAAGAGTTAAGCTGCTAGCTACCATTATCTTGTGCAAATTTCAGACTTTCAAGAAGCAATTACGTTGACGTACAAAGAGGCAACTTCCAGTCAAGATAACTTCTTCTTCATAAATCCAAATTTAAGTGAGAACACTCCATTTCAAAAAGCTCTTCAAATAATCTTTCTATTTCAATGAGAATCAGCTTTAAACTAGTTGTATTTCGTCCATGAACATTAGATGAATGGAGGTTGTTTTTTATCCAGTGTTTTTGCTATATCGCAATGCATCGTCTCGTAAGAACCGGGTGAACCCAAGAGGGGGTGAATTGGGTGAAGTATAAAAATTTAGTAACTTTGAAAATCTTTTTGCAATGAGTTTGTATGACAAGAAAGAGTTATAAAACAATAGATAGTCATTCAAACATATATGCTTTGGAAATATAAGAGATAAGGGAAGAGAATATGCAAACCGAGATTTATCCTGGTTCGGTCCAATCCTTGGCCTACCTCCGGTCCTCAAGCTCCACTTGAGATTTTCAATCCACTATCCTCTTGTTTAATCCGGCACAAGAGAAGCCTTTACAAACCACAAGTTCACCCTGTGCACTTGTGAAGCCAAATCTTTCACCGAGATACTCCCCTTACACAATGTAAGGTTACAATGTGTTTCTCTCTCAAGATCACCCAATCTTGAGTAACTCTCAGAAGAATAGAATGATTACAATAAATCTTCTCTCTTAGAAGTGAATAGATAAGCACTGAGGATCAAATACAAATCACTTCACTCTCTAAGTTATCTAAACATGAAAAACAGAGTGCAAATGATATGAGAGCAGAGTATCAAGCATGTTGGAAGTGTAAGCTTGTTTCTCCACGTTTTTCTCGCTTTGAATATGTCCTCTTTTATAGGTAGGGAACTTCATATGACCGTTTATAGCCGTTGCCTATCTCGCATAAGGTTTGGGTTGAGCTTTGGTCTTCTTCTCTCTCTAGTTTTTGCTTATTCCACTCGATTAATTGATCTCGAGGTGGCTCTCTCGGAAATTTGCCCGTTGGAGAAGAGTTTGCTTGTTGTAGTAAGCATTCTTTAACGTTCGTAAGGCGTGCTCGATGAATTAGCTGAAAGTAGGTTGATTTGCGAAGTGCATTAAATGCACCGTACACTTTTTGCTTTATGGCTTTGACCTTCAATAATCTTCATCTCGTACTAACCGAAATTCACTCAACAAACTTGTTAAACATAGTTGGGTTCATAAGTGAATGATTCATGAAAGCAATTGGAACAAACAAGAGTGATTTGCAAATTTGTATAATTCAAAAATTGGTTTCTACCGTATACCGCAGTATGTTCATGCTATCGCAGTATTGCACCGTACACAAGTGTCCATACCGCAAGATCCAATGGGAAACTTGAGTATGCACCTTTCGAGGCAAACCATCGTGTCTTGTGTTTGAAAGACAAAACCTATACTCGAGTTTGCACTCCTTTCAAGGGCAGTATTGGCTTAACTTGAAAAATCCTTTTGCTCTCGTAAGTCCAATACTCGAGTTTGGCTACGCAAACCGCAAGTATTGACTTAGTTTGAAAAATCCTTTTGCTCTTCGGAAGTTCAATACTCGAGTTTGTCTACGCAAACTGTAGTATTGACTTAGTTTGAAAAATCCTTTTGCTCTCTGGAAGTTCAATACTCGAGTTTGGCTACGCAAACTGCAGTATTGACTTTGTTTGAAAAATCCTTTTGCTCTCTGGAAGTTCAATACTCAAGTTTGTCTACGCAAACTGCAGTATTGGCTTAGCTTGAAAAATCCTTTAGCTCTCTGGAAGTTCAATACTCGAGTTTGGCTATGCAAACTGCATTATTGACTTAGCTTGAAAAATCCTTTAGCTCTCGGAAGTTCAATACTCGAGTTTGGCTATGCAAACGCAGTATTGACTTAGCTTGAAAAATCCTTTTGCTCTCTCGGAAGTTCAATACCGCGGTATGGCTACCCATACTGCGGTATTGACTTAGTTTCAAAAACTTGGTCGCTCTCGGAAGTCCAATACCGCGGTATGTCTACCCATACCGCGGTATTGACTTAGTTTGAAAAACTTGGTTGCTCTCGGAAGTCCAATACTGCGGTATGCAAACCTATACTGCAGTATTGACTTAACTTGAAGAACTTGGTTGCTTTCGGATGTCCACATCGCGGTATGCAAACCTATACTGCAGTTTGCACTTAAGTTCAACAAGTTTGATTGCTTTCTTGAAATTATCTGTCAAATTTCAAGGGCTATATCTCCCTGGTCTGAACTCCGTTTTGGTCCGTTCAACTCTTGATGGAAATATCTTTGAGTCTATTTTCATATGCCACTGATTTTAGCTCAATCGGATTTGTAGTTTGTGAGTTACATTCAAAATACCGAAGGTGGGTCTGGACTATGACGTTGATTCTTGTGGAAACTTGTAAAAATCATAGCTCCTTGATCTTGACACCTTTTGACTTGATTTATATATCAAAATGACTCTTTGGATGTCTAGTTTCAAATGCCATTGGTTTCAAGTCAATCCGATTCCTGGTTTGAGAGATATCATCGAATCACCAGAGGTCGCCCGTGCTGAACGTGAGACAGTGTGGAGCTGAAGTGCTGATAACAGCTTGCATACTCGAGTTTTCACTTGCATACTCGAGTTTTCCTTGTCCAGAGACGCCAGAGGTGCTGAAGACACTACAAACTCGAGTTTTGAGTTGTATACTCGAGTTTTGAGTCTCAAACTCGAGTTTTCTTATCCTGAAGTTGATTTTTGCTGACTTTAACTTCAAATTGACCCATTCCAACTTCCATATGACCTTGGAGACTTCTAGCATCAATCTTAGAACTTGAATAATGATATCTTCACTTCATTCAACAAGCTCTTCTTTCTTTCTTCTTCTCTTGATCATTCCCCATAACTCTAACTCTTTCTTTCTTCTCTTCTCTTGATCATTCTCTATAATTCATCTTGGATTAATCTACATTAAATACAGTAGTTAGTCAATGTAGTAGATAACTATATTACTCAATCTTTTTGCTTTTAATAATGACATCTATATAAGACATCATCAAAACTAATCATAACTAACACTGTCAACTTCAAAACATCATAACTTTTTATATTGATCTTATTTTTCGTGTTCTTGATGTTTTTTGAAAAGGTATTTGAGTCTGGTTTCCAATGGCACCAGTTTCAGATCAATTGGATTTGTATTTTGTGAGATACACTCAAAATACCGAAGGTTGGTCTAGACTGTGACAGTGATTCTTGTTCCAACTTGAAAAAATCATAGCTCACTCATCTAGACTCCTTTGGACATGAATTTTATATCAAAATGACGCATTTGGAGTCTAGTTTCATATGCCACTGATTTCACGTCAATCCAAGAGCGGTGCCTTTTGCAATTGAATCAGCTCTTATCCTATCTGCTCTTACTCTTTGAGTAGCCGGTTCCACTATTCGTCGAATTACCGAAGGTCGCCAGAAAGAGAGCTGAACAGAGGAAGTTGAAGAACAACCTTGCGCGAGCAAGGGTGATTTTCTTGCCCGAGCATGAGCGGATTTCACCCCTGAATGGAGCTGAAAATGACCGTGCTCGAGTATAACATTTGTTGTGCTCGAGCATGACACTGTGTATGCGGAAAAAGAGCTGAAACCAATTGAACTTGCTTGTTTTAACTCCGAATTGAGTCGTTCCAACTTCTATTTGATCACAGAGACTCCTAGAATATAGAGCTGTCAATCAGGGCCGGGCCAGGGACTAACAGGGCTGGCCCTCCAGGGCCCGGAGTAAGAAAAACACCTGTTTTTCAAAGCTCGGCCCGAGGGCACCAAGGCCAGGGCCGGCCCGCAGGGCCCGGAAATTACTATTTCAAATTTTAATTATTTTTCCTCCGCTTTTTTAAAGAAATATAATTAGTAAATTATAACACGAATCATCCAATAAATAACTACAATCACTAATTTATAATCAAAAGCAAACTATCTTCACAAATAACTCACATAAAACATAAAAAAACATATTATGAATTTCTTCTCCCGTATCATGAACACATCCATAATCTTTATTTGCAACAAATAATAAACCAAATCATAAAAGTAGAGTATAGTTATTATATATTTGTAATTAAATGGATAAATAACTTTATAACAAATACAAAATATATATAAATTAATAAATTTAAAAAGAAAAAAAGAAAAAACTACAGTGAAAAGGGCCTGCAGGGCCGGCCCGTGGCCCTCCAGGGCTGGCCCGTCTAAGCCCGAGGCCCTTCAGGGCTGGCCCTCCAGGGCCAATTTCAAATATTTCGTCTATTTTTCAAGCCCGGCCCTTGAAGGGCCAGGGCTTAAATGGGCGCCCGATGGGCTCGGCCCGTTTTGACGCTCTACTAGAATCAATCTTGGAACTTGTATAATGATATTCTCATGATATTTAATAAGTTCTTATTTCTTCAATATCCATTCTTGATCATTCTTCAATATTTCCTCTTCTTTTTGAACTTAACATTTTCTCCAATTGCTTCTTTCTGAACTCTCTTATCTCCTTCTTGTTCTGTAATTCATCTTGGACTAATCTACATTAATTATAGTAGTTAGTCAATGTAGGAGATAAATATATTATACAAAAATTTTGCTCTTAAGAATGACATCTATATAAGGCATAATCAAAACTAATCATATCCAACAAACACAAGACAGAGAGTAGTAAAAAATGTTTGAACTTTGATTGACTCGAGCCAGTCATGATTAACTCGGGTCATAAGCTGTTGTGAGATATTTTGATACATGATGTTGCCTCGAGCTTGTGTTTCTTACCTCGAGTGAACTATTGTGAACTTGAAATTATTTTCAAAATACATAAGTCTATGACTTGAGCCTATGGTTCTTAACTCGAGCATATAATTTGAAACTTATTTTCAAATGAACTTAGTTAACTAAAGTCATCACTTAATAACTCAAGCTGACACGATTTCAATTCATTTTCAAAATGCTATCTCAAAATTCATTATGAAAGAAGAACTTGACTCGAGCAAGCTACGATTGACTCGAGTCATGCACTTGAACTAAATGTTTTAAACTCGAGCCTAAGTCATACAAAGACATCTTCATTTAAACATCAAACTTATTTTCAAAGAAGATGAACTTATGACTCGAGCTTAGAATGCTTAACTCGAGTCATCTGCTTGAGTTTGGTTGAATTTAACTCAAGTTAATATATACCTATTTTACAATCACCGTGTCTGTAAATCTTAAATCTTTAACTATGATTTGTTTACTTTATATCATCACTCATTATTGCTTATAACTATGTTTAATCAGTTTGTTAATGAGTTTCAGATAATTAGATGATGGATTAACTGAAGATTAATCAAAAATCATTGATTATGTCACCTGCATTAAATGCATCTCTGGAAAAGGAAGCATGAATTTGGACTATCATTCTCTGCACATTCCAAAGGCATTAATGGTTTCTTTCCTCATTTGGACATTAGATCATCCAACGGGAAGAACATAAGGAATGTCAACAAAGAATGTCAGCGATCATTGAACAAATCAAGCATCATGAGTTACAAACAAGTTTCAAGTCTAACGGCTATATTGATTATTCTCAACGATACATTGATGCTTCCAACGGTCATTAATTGCCATCACCAAATATAAGTTAAAGCATTCAATTCTTTCCAACAACTGGAAACACAAACGCTCAAATGATCAATACACAATTATTATTTCATTCACTTATGTAATATCTTCGAATGTTTAAAATCTTCAGTGTTTATCTATTTGCTCTTTTAGAGAGTTTCATTTCTAAAAAACATCTTTGTAAGAATCTCAAACTATTGGCACTTTGAGATTAGGTTATATGATTACAACCTATAAGGGGTTAATCATAATGAGAGGATTATTTCAAGTACAAAGTGTTTAATCATTTAAAGTGATAGTGAAAATCCCAGAGAGTTTAGGGACTGGATGTAGGTCAAGATTTAAGACTGGACCAGTATAAATCTCTTGTGTTCATCTTTCTCTTACTCTCTCTGTTACACTCTGTTTCTATGTGAATTCCACAGGAAATTCAAAAGATTTTTAAATCACCCAATTCACCCCTCTTAATGATATTCTGTCTTTCATTAATGACTCTAGGTTACTCAATTGATTATTGTGGTAGTTTATTTATTTTAATTTTAATTTTGTTTCATTTAATGAAATTCAATTTGGGTCGCTTAACTTAAGCAAAAATGTAACATTAATGCTTAACTAAAATTTGGTTACTAAGTCTTTGTTAGAACGATACTTTACTCACTCTTTATTACTTGATACAGCTCGTAAACTAATGGTGTCATAGGCTATAAAGTTTTTCTCTACCATGGACATACACTCATTTTTCCTGTACCAATTTCTCTCAAATCGCACATCCATTTCCATATTCTCTCTTCTTGTAGGACTTAAGAAGTATTAGCAACAACAATGCCTCTTCAGATTATTGTGGGGTGTTAACAGGAAGACATGAAAGAAGAGGGGAAAGAGTGGGGTTGCCATGAGCAGAATCGCTGTGTGAAAATGTCGTCACATGGTCGACGAGTAGTAGGGAGAAAACTGAACTCATACTTTAGCCAAACAAAATTATATGGAGTATGAATAAATACAAGGACAGATAGATATTGAAGGAATGAGAAAGAGGTCTCATGGAACTTTAAAATAAAAAAAGGTTTCTTTGATGTATTTTTCTGAAAATTTTCAAAGCAAATGGTGAAATAATTAATCAAACTATTCTAATAGGCGGGGGGAAAATCCAAACTAATTAAAATAAAAATAAATATTAAAGATATAGCACAAAACACACATATAATTATTAATTAGGAAGCAAGGAATAATACATGTTTAGTGCTACATACATCACACAATACATGGCTTGTTTTATTTTTGAGTCTAAAATTAAAGTTCAACCACCCCAAGGTCTTCAAACAATTAAGAAAGCGAGAGAAAGAAACATGCTCATCATCGGAAGCCAGTCCATTTGCAGACTGCAATGATATCATATATATGCGGGTAATTAGTTAAAAGCACTAATAATTATATATGAAAGTAAAAAAGATTAAATTAAATTATATATATTAAAATAATGTATTGACCTTATACAATATCTGAGGAGTTAACTTAACTTTTGAACTTTGATTGGAATTTGAGCTTGGCCGTGGGGTCATCCCATTTCAAATTGTCCCACCAATTTTGTTGTCCTTGGATAAGTGTCAACTTATTTTTGGTACAGTTGATATCAAATGGTAACTTTTCTAGCTTTGGACAACTATTTATGATAACATATTTGAGGGAAGGAAAAGGTAAGAGTGCCCTGTGAATGCTCTTAAGTATTGGTAACCCCTTCAAAATCAGCTCGACAAGAGAAGAGAATACAAGAGAAGAATCCACATTGTCATTTTTAATTGCTTCTTCCTCTTTTATCACTTCTTCTATTGATTCACATGCCCAAATCTCAAGTCGTTGAAGGAGTGGAGCATACTTGAGCCATGTCACATGAGTTACTTCACAGTAATAAATTTTCACCATTCGGAGCTTGGCTAGCCAACATATTTCAAGCATAAAAGGATATTGATCGCTTCTAATAGTCAACCCATCTAAATCAATTTCATGCAGCTTCTTCATTCTTGACACGGACCCTAATGATAACAAAGGCATCTCATTCGGCTCGTAGCTGGGGGACATAAAACAAAGGTTGAATAAGCAACTTTGAAATTTGGTTGACTCCAATAATTTGTTTAAGCCATCTTCACTCCAGGTATTTACCCATAATTCCTCAATATTTGGTAGGCACTCCAGCTCTTTTAAAATTCTTCTCTCTTCTAATGGGCTTATGAAGAAGTGAACAAGTCTAAACACTCTCAATTGTTGAAGACTTGATAGCACTCCTAATGGAGTTACCCATTCAGTGAAATCACCGTAGTAGGCAGCTTGAAAGCTCAGAAATTTTAAATTTGTCAATGACTTCAAATTGATCCAAAGCTCTGGTTCTGTAAATACATTATTGGTATGGAAAGAAAGATATTCCAGAGAAGTTAATCCCCCAATGTCTCCCAATTCTTGTCCCCAGACATGTTGTTCCACAACATTTAATCTCTTCATGTATTTAATTTCTTCCAGCTGACGTTGTCTCGTCAACTATCTCTCTTTCAATAAAACTAGTGTTGTGATATTTGTAGGATCTATGTTTTTTGGTAATTCCCAATCATTTGTGATCAAAATCCTCTTCATAAGTTCCATATCATCATGATCTTCTCGTAACAACCACAATGCCATGTCACGAATCACATCATGCATTTTAAGCATGTACGAGATAGAAAAAAATCATCTTCAACGCTTTCTAGCAAGCATGAAAGCTTCAACTTTTCAAAAACAGACTCACCATGACCACGTAAATCTAGAATACTCATTGTCATATCTTTACAAAGAAATTTCTCCCACATCCATTTATCGATGAGATCGAAAACTCGAATCTCATAATCTTGGATATAATGCACAGTACAAGAAACATTGTTTTTGTATCGCATCCAATTTATCATAGCTATATTTGAGGATAGAGAATACTTTGTCCTCCAACTTTGGTGCAGTCCATGAAGATCTTGTTAGGTTCTTTATTGAATCTTCCCAAACCTCCACACTTCTCACTCCAGCCATGCAACTTCCTAGTACAATCAGTGCAAGGGGTAGCCCGTTACATTCCTCTGCCATCTTTTTTGCTAGCATTGGAATATTTGGATGTGAATTTAGAGTTTCTTCACCAACTTTCATACAAAACAACTCCAGTGCTTCTTTCTCTGTTAAAATTTTAACTTTGAATATCTTTTGAACTTGCATTTTTGCACACACATTTTCTAATCGTGTTGTGAATAACACTTTAGATTGAAATTTAGTATCCTTTGGATGCGGCACTCCCAACGATATCAAGTCCAACTGATCCCATATGTCATCCAATAATAAGACAAATTTCTTTTCTTTAAGGACTTCGTATATCTTTGCTGCTTTTTGATCTTGATCACTGCATTCAGTCCAAATATCATCCCCGATCCTTATAAATTTTCTAATAGTATCCATAATACTATCCAAGTTGGGCTCTTTTGACACCACTATCCACATCACAAAATTAAATCCTAGCCTTCTCTTCCCAAGTTCATTGTTAATTTTCTTTAGAAGGGTAGTCTTCCCTACCCCACCCATCCCATATAAACCAATGATGCCGACATTCTCTTCTTCAATACTCTTCCATACCTCATTAAGCGTCAAATCCAATCCCACTATTTTATCCAAAGGCATTTCAATTGGCTCGGGTGCTCTTCTGTGAGCAATTTTGAAATTTCCACTATAGCTTTTCCCCTCTGCTGCTAAATTATCTACATTATTGAACATCTTAGCAGTTTTCTTTCCTAGCTTGTAGCTTGACTTACAATTCTTGGGGCAACATTTACTTAGGCATTTGTCTTGAATTTCTTTGGCCCCTTGAACTTCAATACTTTTTAGTTCCTGTGTTAAGCATAAATTATTAATTTGTTTATTTTGTTTTGATTTGTATGGAGCATTTTATACTAAACATACTTTCCAATCAATTTTCAACGAGCATGAGAAAATTTTCCAATAAATTATTTAATGGGTTAAGGTGCAAATTTACCAACAAACTATTACTCGAGGAACGTCTAGCACAAAAAACAATTGAAGGGACCAAATTGGCCAACGAACTATTAAAAAGTGAAAAAAATACCAAATAACTATTTTTTTTAAAAAAAAACACTATCACTATTACGTTAAAATATGAGAATGCTTGGCATAAGATGGTGGCGAGATCTTTGGAGAAAAGAGCAATTAAGTCTTCTTGTTGGATAAGGCAAACACCAACAAAGATGGGACCCATGCGGCGGCCGCGCTGGCCGTGGCGGTGCTTTGCTGTGGCATCGAAGGGACACAACCAGGGTATAAGGCGCGTCGGTCGAAAGCGAGGATTGCTGGATGAGTTCAAGAGGGTGAGTGGAACACCCAGCAACAATAGAAGCTTTGGAGGCGTGACGTCGCCAACTTTGTGACGATCCAATGGAAGACGGAGACAACAAGGCGGTGGCGGGGTAATAGTTCATTGGCGAATCTGCTCAAAATTGTGTTTTTTCACTTTTTAATAGTTTTTTGGCCAATTTGATCCCTTCAATTGTTTTTTGTGTGAGATGCTCATCGAGTAATAGTTCGTTGGCAAATTTGCACTTAACCCTTATTTAATCCTAAAGGTATTTTCTCTCCCTAATGATCAACTTTTGAGACCTAACTTATCTAAACTTCTTTATATCTAGAAACATTGGTAGAAATATATATATATATATATATATATATATATGTATGTACATTAATCAATTGTTAGAAATCAAATCCGGCCCTAATATTAGATCAAACTAGGCAATAGATATATTCATTTATGCAACCTATGTTCTTATAAGCTCTTCCAGCACCTAAACCCAAAACCTTATGGATGAATGATATTAGTTGGACAGAACATTAAATATTGTAATTTCTTAAGACCAAACACCAAAATATAAATTTAAAAATACGATTTGTCCTTAGTTAAACCTCCTATATTCCCTCTCACCACATCATAATCCTAAATCCTTCACCTTAAACCCTGAATTACCCAAAGAGTCTGACCTCAAAACAAAAAAAAAAACTGTCGTTCCCTAAGCAAAAGACCCATAAACTATCAAAACTTCTTTGTTGGACACCAGTTTGTATCTTTTGATAATTATCTAGGGTTTAAACGTTGTAGTTGCTTATTTTCCTCTTTAACGGCCTATTTGGTTAAAAGGGAGGAAAAATGAGCCCCTCCCCTCGTTTGGTTTGAAATTTTGGAGGGGAGGGGACTCCAAGGCTTCCATCCCTTCCCATCCAACACCTCTATTTTGTCTCCCCTCCAAATTTTGGGGTTTTGGAGAGGAGCCAAAATTTTAGACCACTTTACCCTTATAACTTATGTAATATTCCAATAATACCTATGCAAAAAAATATTATGATAAATAAACATATTAACATTATTAAAAATATAATAGCCGAAATACCTCAAAGCACCAAAACAAAAATTTGAAGTTAAGAAGGAAAACAAAGAAAGAGGCTTCTTTGCGTGTGAGAAGGCGCAATGTGCGGTCCCAACTAAAGACTATGAAACATGTGAGATGTGATCAGGGGAATCTAAGTTTATTAAGTATCCTAATAAGCTAATTGTTTGAACTCTCTCCAATTTAATAAATTTAATTATAGATTTAAAAATATAATATATATATATATATATATATTCTATTAAAATATAGAATTAAGGTGCAATTTTAGCAGAAAGTTTTCACCATGAGCTTTGGGTACAATTAAGTTTTGAATGTGTAAAGGTTAGCATGATCTTTTAATAACGGAAAAATTCTAGCAATTCCGTTAATGGCTCAAATGTCCTATGAAGTATAAGGGAGAACAAGTGGGTCTCACGTAAAAACAAGATAGAAGTCTGAGCTAATTTAATAGAATTGCTAACATTGCTCTATTTTTAGGAGACTACGTTTACTTTTACACTCTTCAAAACTTGAGTATGTCATACACTCATGGTGAAAAGTTTTGTTGCTAAAATTATACCTTAACCCTAAAACATAACAAAAATATAGAATAAAAATTAACAAATAATATTGTTCAATTTATCCCTTCTATTAAATTCATAACTTATTAGATTTTTTGTATGAGTCTAAACATTTAACAATTGAATAAAATACATTTACGAACTTATGTTTTACATAAATTATAGTAACCCTCCCACTATTTTTGAAAATGTACTATATAAACCTTCATTAAAATAAAAATAAAAATATATGTTACGCAACCCTCCTTCATACATTTCAATTTTCATCCATCCAACCAAAAGTTAGTTTTTAAACCCCAACCTATTAACATATCAAATTAAAATCATAAAAAATTCATTTATATTTTAGTAAGAATGTTCTTGCTTGTATTGTGAATACAAATGGATTTTAGAGTTTTACTCCAGGGCTCTAAGTTTTCTACATAATGTTCTTCTATTGTTGTTCTTGTTTCCTTTCTCTAATGTCCATACTATACTTTCTGAATTTTTCTGGACATGTTTATTGATGACTGCTCATCATGTAAAAAACACTTCAAAATTTCACTAATAAGAAAATTTTGAAAAGAAAGAACGGCTTAGATGCACAATACCTGTTGAATGTTGTCAACCTTTTTCATCCATCTATCAATTTCTTTTGCTCTTTGCTTCCCTTGTGTGTTCTCAGCTTCATCAACTCTTGTCTTCAAATCCTCTTTCATGCTTTGGAGATCTTCCCATTTATCTTTCAGTGACTCCAAATTCTCTTCCAACTTGTAAATATAATCAGCTTCTTTCTTGGCACAACCACACAGACACTTGGTAATGTCCCATATGATTCCCCCGACTTGATCCATATGCCTCGCAGTTATTTCCAAGCAATGTTAATGTTTCATTCCTCCAAAACCAAACAACAAAGCGTGCAAGTTAGAGCGATTTCTTTTTCTGTAAAAAAAAAAAAAAAAAAAAAAAAAAAAAAAAAACTGTATAGATTGCATAATCAACAGAGCTTACCTCTTTGTTCCAAGATATTACGATCAGTTGGCTAACTACGCATCAGTTGATCCTTTTTATAATAGGATTTTAAACAATGATGGATTGATATTTGGTTTTGGAATAAAATGGAGGTATCTTGTTCTTGCTTCAACTTTAGTTTAAGTTTTCTTTTGGTTAGGCATTGATCCTTAATTGATCTGCTTTTGCTTTCTATTCTTTACTCTCAATTTTGTTTTTGTTCTTACTTGATCTGCACTGATTCTCCATGGATGTCAAGCAATGCAAGCTTCCTTCTATTATATGTTTATATTAAAAAACAAAAATAATAAAAATATAAGTAAAGAATGTTACCAAATAAATAATAAAAAATTTCAGCTTTTCTAATTTTAGTGAAATAAAATCTTTTAAGTTTATAAACTTAAGTAGATACTTTTTTTCTTAAATATATCTTCTTTCATCGTACATATTTTATATATTATATAACCATAATTAAAAATGATTTCAAATTTTATTAAAAAATTTATTAAATTGTTTTCAAGAATTTCTTGTTTTGGTTTTTTATTCAATAACTTTTCTAATTATTCTTAAATTAAAATATTTTTAAAGATAAATTTGGATATATATTACTTATGTTTGTGAAAGACCATGCTTCCTCCCCAAAAAAAATCAACAAAAAAAAAAAATCATATTCCCTCTTATAATATAAAGGCGAAACTTACTCTTCCTTTGAAAATTTAGTTGATTCTGCCGGAGCCTTTTTATTTTTTATTTTTTGAAAGAAAGAGCTTCTGCTGTTCTTATATATAATGACAAATTGTACACTGCAAATTAAATCTAATATTAAAAGGGGGTTAGTACTATTTTCTATCTACAACAATTTTGATATAACAAGTATTGCTAGCCGGGCATACGCTTTTATATACTATCTCGGTCCTAATTATAGGAACACTTTAGTAGTACAAATTATACTATAAAAGTGTTCTTATAATTAGGGCCGATCTGATGTCATTTTGAGCTTTGAAGTTTCTAGAAGCACATAAGGACATTTTTTTTTTTTTTTTTTTTTTTGGTAAAGGGTTGTTTTATGATGGATGTAATATTTATTATATAATTTAGTCTTTATGGTTGGACAATTTTTTTATTGTATGCACAATAAGAAATATTTATTTGTAATCGTAATAAATCAGGTAATTATTTTATAATCATCTAAATTAAATGCCCCTATAAACTACATTTATATAATTAGCAACGACAAATTTTTATTAAAATGAAGCACTTTTTAAATCCAAACGTATTAAAAAAAAATTCAATGTCTCTAGTTCAATAAAATTCTAACATATCTATTATCTAACAGCATCAATTATAATAAAACACAAGGAAAGAATAATAATTCTTGTTTTTTGCCTTTATCTTTTTGTTTGATTATTTAGTACTCCTTCCCTATTTAATTGTTTAATGTCTCTTCCATACATTCCCTTTCATTAATTTTCTCATTATTACTTTTTCTCATTTACCTACTTATAAATTACATCATATTTTTTCAGGCAAAAAAGGGCATATATGAGAAAAATATGTTTTCATTATATTTATTACTTTTAACTAATTTTAACAGGTTTTTAAATCACACAATTTTGTTATTTAGATCTTATAATAAGAAATGAAAGTAGTATTATTAAATTTATAAATTATATTACCAAAATATAAATTTATGCATACAAATAGTCAACTTGTAATTAAGTCAATTATATAATGCCTTGTTAATTTATGAGTAGCCTAAATGAATTTTTGTGTACTAAAATGTTTCACGAATATCTTTATATGGGATTTTCCATTTTTAAAGATAAAACCGAGAAATGAAGGAAAGAATAAAGATAGAGAGAACGAATCCAACAAAGCGACCTTTTGATGCTAAATATATCCAGAGGAGTATGGTGACGGCATTCACCATTCTCATTATATTGCAGGTTGCAGGGAAGCACAGTGCTATGTAATTCTATATTTATCTTCCCCCTACTTATCCTTAATATGTAATGCCAAATCTATCAAATTTACAAAAATCAATAAAGAAATTGTTCCACCAATCTTGAGTTTGGCGATTTTGGAATATAATCAAGTGGTAATCAAATCAAAATTTCAAATTGTAAAATAATTTAACTTAATAAATTTGTTAAAAATAAAATAGGAAAATAATTAAATTCAAAACTTATATACTTTTTGTTTTCGTTCATCAACTTCTCTTATTTAAATATAAGTAACTTGTACTTTTTTTATTCAAATAAGCTCTTCAAAACTCAAATACACTTCGAAAAATGGAACCACAACAAATATAAGAAAGTTATATATCAGGCACATATGCTTCATGCCAATCATGCTTATGATTTGATAATTATGTTTTTTTTTTTTCTGTTTGATTTGATCTCATATGGTGTGGTCATGCATGCAAGGTTGGCTTCTTTTTTTTTTTTTTTTTCATGCTTGTACTATAGAGATTGATGAAGATAATTGAACTCTTATCGTAATTGGATTGTTGTAGTTGACCATATTATATTGTTGGGCAATTTCAGTATCAATATAACGAAAATTATGTGATCAAGAAATCTGTGACACAAAAATCAGTGATGTTTTATATGCACCGCTATTTAGAGTAATATATCACATCCTTCACATTAAAAGAGGCAATTAAAGAGAATGATATGATATTCATGATTAAAAAAAAGGTCTAAAAATTATGGGATAGGATATTGTTACTACCATTTTTTATTACTACCAATGTTACTACCACTTTCCCATCGTTAGATTAGAATCTCATCTACCTTTATAATTTCTCTCTCCTATAAAAAATAAAGATTTCTATAAATTAGAAAGGACTATCATTTGTCTGCTTTCTCAAGCCTTGAGAGAACTCATATTTAACACCAATTTTTTTTTGTATGGTCCACTTCAATATTCTTTTTTTAATTGTTATTATTCTTACAATGTAAACACCTTCCCCATAGGGAAGGATTTGTCGCCAATTTAAACTGAAGACTTGAGAGAACTCAAATTCTACAGTAAAGGAGTGCAATGATTGGTTTTTAGCAAAGAGGATTAACAAGCCAAAAGTTGGAGAAGTTATGTACAATGTATTATTCTTTTCGAAGACCTTTATAATTTCTCTCTCCTATAAAAAATAAAGATTTCTATAAATTAGAAAGGACTATCATTTGTCTGCTTTCTGAAGACTTGAGAGAACTCATATTTAACACCATTTTTTTTTGTATGGTCCACTTCAATATTCTTTTTTTAATTGTTATTATTCTTACAATGTAAACACCTTCCCCATAGGGAAGGATTTGTCGCCAATTTAAACCGAAGACTTGAGAGAACTCAAATTCTACAGTAAAGGAGTGCAATGATTGGTTTTTAGCAAAGAGGATTAACAAGCCAAAAGTTGGAGAAGTTATGTACAATGTATTATTCTTTCAAGACCTTTATAATTTCTCTCTCCTATAAAAAATAAAGATTTCTATAAATTAGAAAGGACTATCATTTTATGCTTTTCGAAGACTTGAGAGAACTCATATTTAACACCATTTTTTTGTATGGTCGCTTCAATATTCTTTTTTTAATTGTTATTATTCTTACAATGTAAACACCTTCCCCATAGGGAAGGATTTCTCGCCAATTTAAACTGAAGACTTGAGAGAACTCAAATTCTACAGTAAAGGAGTGCAATGATTGGTTTTTAGCAAAGAGGATTAACAAGCCAAAAGTTGGATAAGTTATGTACAATGTATCTTCAAATTTGTACACGGAATTTCTTATGGTATCGCTTGAAATGACATTTTCTTAGAGATAAACTTTAAAAGAAGTCCCATGTCCAAAAATAAGATGAACGGCACATAAACACAGGGCAATCCTAACCAAATAGGTTAAGAAATGAAAGAATCAAAGCAAAGGCCCGAATAAAAGTCAAGAAGGAATCCCCCAAAAAAGGCCTAACCAGCACAAGATTCAAGACGCCTAGAAAAACTGTTAGACCCGAGTCTTAGGAAGCTCACCAGTACAAGCTTTGGCCATACAAAAAGTTGGCAAATTCAATAACAATAATTAGGCCGTACAAAAGGTTCACAAATTCAACAATAGAAACTTGTAGGAAAATGAATCTCAACAATAATAAAGAAAGGAGGGTTAAGAAAAAAAACCTTAGGATCATTACTTGTGGCGAATGGCATACCAATTATCATCACAGTGAAGGTGGAATATCACCTAGAGGGGGGTGAATAGGTGATCTCAAAAATTCTTTTTGACGTATGATGGATAAACGATGAAAGCAGTAAGAAGGAAAAAGAGAAATGACACAGAGGAATTATACTAGTTCGGTCCAACTCTTGACCTACGTCCAGTACTCAGACACTCTGGGATTTTCACTATCTCACAAATACAATTACACACTCTGCAACTTAGAATGATCTTTTCTCACTAGGACTTACTCCCCCTTACAAGTTATAATCGTACACCCACACTCAAAATACCACTACCTTGAGATTTGAACAAATGTAAATACAAATGATAAAACTCTCTCACAGAGCAGATGAATAATAAACACTGAAGCTTAGTAATATCCGAAGATATATTCAGAATAGAATTTGAACTCTATGTATGCTTTGACTGTGTATGCGTTATTCGTGTAGATGAACTCTAATCTTCGTGAATTTATATAGTTGGAGAAATAGCCGTTGGTAGGATTTGAATTCGTCCGTTTGATTATGACCGTTGTTAGCATTTAACCATTCGCGCCAATCTCGCCTTAATTGGATTCAATCCGTTGTCTCTGGTCGTCTCTGTTTTACGGAACTATTGCTGACCGTTGCTAAATCATCGAAAATCACTCAACATTATGATTAATGATATCACAATAAATGTTGAATGATGTTTAGAAGTAGTATAAGATCTTTTGGGATTCATTTGGATGTTGTTGAAGAGAATTCAAGATTTCGCACACGGTGAATTAAAAAAAAAGAAACACAGAACCCAAGTTGAACTTTGCTTGACTCGAGTTGAAGAAACAGCTGACTCGAGTTAATCGATTAATTGGATTCAAAGTATTGATTTGAGAAGTCTTTTTAACTCGAGGTAAAGTCTTAACTCGAGGTAGATATTATAACTCGAGGCGCTCGTGAAGAGGAAACAAGTTGAAGTCTCGTTGTAAGTGATCGAGACTCGAGGTGGGAAAGCTCAGACTCGAGGTGAAGGAAAAACTCGAGGCGTGGAAATACTTGACTCGAGTTTGTGCATCGTTGAAGTCAGTTTGATCATTGGAAAATGCTATTTGACTTGAGGCATACGCTTCTGTGACTCGAGTTAATCAACTCGAGGTTGTATTTGAAGTGACTCGAGTGAATTCTTCTCATTCGCGGTGTATCAGATCTCTCTGACTCGAGGCAAACACTCTGACTCGAGGTAAAAACTGCTCTCCA
Organism: Acacia acuminata; assembly: GCA_019022655.1. Classification (NCBI taxonomy): domain Eukaryota; kingdom Viridiplantae; phylum Streptophyta; class Magnoliopsida; order Fabales; family Fabaceae; genus Acacia; species Acacia acuminata. Next base: position 3,005,200 of record JAFJYI010000045.1, read on the forward strand.
TTGTTCAAACTCTCGGTCTGCTCCAAAAACTCAAGGTAAGCTTGTTGACTCGAGGTAAAAAGCTGTCTCAAAGTGTGATATTGAAAGAAACCTGAGGCTATGCTGAATTGACTCCAGAAATTCGTGTGTCAACTTTTGAGGGCCATATCTCCCTGGTCTGAGCTCCGTTTTGGTTCATTTAAGTCTGGATGGAAAGCTCTGTGTGTCTACTTTCCAATGGCACCGATTTTAGCTCAAGTGGATTTGTATTTTGTGATATACACTCAAAACATTGAAGCTTGGTTCTGACTATGACGATGATGTTTGTGGCAACTTGTAAAATTCATATCTCCTTGATATGAACTCATTTTGGCTTCGATTATCTATCAAAATGACGTGTTAGATGTGTAGTTTCATATGCCACTAGTTTGACATCAATCCGATTCCTGGTTTGAGAGATATCATCAACTTACCAAAGGTCGCCATAAGCTGAACGTGGAACGAGTGCACCGAGTTCTTGTAAGTTGGTTTAACTCGAGGTACATGAAGCCTGCCTCGAGTTAATCATACCAGAAGGCAAAAAATCACTTAGAAAACACTGTTGACTCGAGGCTGAAGGGTGTCTGACTCGAGGCTAGACCCAGACTCAAGGTAGTGACTTTGTCAACTCGAGTTAATCATCCTAGATGCCCAAAACACTGTAGATAGACGTTCTAACTCGAGGTAAGCTACCTGGCTCGAGTTAGCTCATTGAATTTGCTTATTTTAACTCCGATTTGAGCCGTTCCAACTTCCATATCAACTTGGGGACTTCTAGAATCAATCTAGGAACTTGTATGATGATTTTCTCATTCCATAGAGCAAGTTCTTCCTTCTTCAATCTTCTTTCTTGAATATTCTTCATTATTAAACTTCATATCTACATTAAATATAAGAATTAGTCAAAGTAGAAGAATTGTATAATATACAATCTTTTTGCTCTTAATGACATCTATATAAGACATCATCAAAACTAATCATAACCAACACACAGCTCTTCCCGCATGGTCTGCAAAATCTAATCCTTCACTTACCCGTATAATTAACAACAATTAACTTATATATACTAGCATGAACGAACATTAAAAGCACCCAAGCAAGTCATGCTAATCAAAGTAGCTAGATATCATATACAAGTACATCTTGGGCATTTCTTTCCTTTTCTTTTGCCAGAATCAAAACAACTGAAGTTTTGACATCTCCGGATCCCTTATAGCATGTATGATGTTCATGATGTATGGCAGCACAATAACTTAATAAACTATATATATATATATATATGAGATGCAAGATTGTGAGGACTTCTAAATCACTTGCATAGAAACAAGACACCACAATAGGTGTCATGTAATTGCTCAAAACAACCGTTTGCAATTTGGTCCATCATAAAGGATCCATGTCATAAAGGATACTTAAAAGAAGTACTTGAAGGGGATCTATTGGTGAATAATATATCTAAAATATTGGTTACTGAATTATGGCTGACCTCACTTAGTGGGATAAGACTTGTTATTCCTATTATTGTTGGACTATGATAAAGGAATCCAGTCACAATCTTCAATTATTTTTCCAAAAATTAAGATGCATTGAAAATTAAGTTTGTGTAGATAAGACACTGGACTTGTAGCCAAGATTGAAATGAGCCGGAAAAAAAGAAAAAGAAAAAAGAAGTCCTAAACTCAAGAATTTTATATAATCGACTACTTAACATCATCCTTATATCCTAGATGGCACATGCAACGAGATTAAAAATGCATACAATATTTTTGGTTTTGTCCTCTTCTGGGTTTTGTACAAGACTTAAGAGGCTTAGAAAGCTTCTTCTATCACATTAAGCTCAAAAAGTCCATACTTGGGTTTCAAAAACAGGACTTTTGCAAAGTAAATCTCAATGGACTTTCCATGAAGACTAAATCAATCTGTTCAAAAGTCAACTTTAAAACCACACACATTGCAGTTTTTATCAATCTAAACGTAATCTAACAATTCTAGCACACTCATATTTTCCTCAATAGTCAGCTTCAAGAGATACCTTGCCACGACAGACGGCAAAAAATATAGCTCCAGATGCAGAGGTGTCTTTCACACTACTACAAAAAAGGGTAACTACTTCCCTAAGAGACGTCCTTATTTTTAAAAGTTAAAAGTGAACGTAGTGGCATTCTTGTAAAATAAATAGTGATATTCTCAAATTTGGCGTCCTGAAATAAGCTTCAGAACGTCTAAAATAAATTAAGGCGTCCTAAAATAATTTCAGGACGCCTAATTTAAACATTTTTGCGCCAAAATTAATGTTTTAGCGCTTTGGCGCCCTTTGGGGAATTTTTTGGCGCCGGTTAAAGACTTGTGGAATATTTTTTTATTAAAATTTGTGGCGTCCTGACTCACAGTCAGGACGCCTTAATAAAATTATTGGCGTCCTGATTTAGTGTCAGGACGCCCTAATAAAGTTAAAGGCGTCCTGAATTAATATCGGGATGCCTTAATTTACTTTTTGGCGTCCTGAATCACTTATCAGGACGCCGATATTGCCAAACACCGCATTTTAATTCCACACCCGCGTCTTGCTGGCCCCACTCTTAATTCTCTCAACCCTAGCGTCTCACACCGTATTCACGCCCTCGCCGTCTCCTCCCTCAACCTCTCTTCGCGGCTTCTGTGTTATTCTCATTCTTGTTTTCCGGCAACGCCCCACCGTCTCTGACGCCCCCACCTCTAAACATTGTGCGCCGTCGATCTCCTCCGTCTTGTTCTCGTTCTCTCTCTCACGAAGCTCTGATTTTTTTGGGAGAAGCTCCTTCACCTTTTTTCCTTCTTGCATCGCCGAGTTCCGCTCCTCATCTTTTGGTTGTTGGTTCTTCTTTCTCCTCGTCCGCGTCCAGTCCACTACCACTTTGAGAGTGATGCACTAAAAATTGTTCTCTTCTCCTCCTTCGCTGCTATGTGTGAATTGGTATGGGGTATGTTTAAAGATCCTCTTATTCCTGTGTATTTAGGATGCTATCATATTGAATACATGCAGACTGTTATCCTTTTACTCTCTGTTCAGTCGTTTGTTTGGATTGGGAAATTGTGGTTTCCGTTTTAATTGTAGCTTGATTTTTGCTTTAGCTTGTCTGGTGATTAGATGAAATTTGAATTTTAGTTTAAATGGAACAACTTAAAGAAGTCAGTTGGGGCTTGAGGCTTCAAGAGCAGCTTTTTTGCCTTTAATACATCACTAACAAAGTCTTTGATTTTTTTTTTTGTTTTTTTTGTCTGTTTCAATGGCTCAAGGTAGGTTGAAATTCTTATGAGTGTTTTGAGTTATTTTTGGTTTCTTGATGTGGTTGCAAGGTTTAAACCTTACATTTGTGCACTCTTCAGTTCTTCTTACTGCTATTGTTTTTACTGTAGGGTTCTTTTGTAATTAAAATTAATGAACCTGAAGCTCGTCATGGGATCCAGAAAAGGTTAGTTTATAGTTATTATGATGTTATTGATATTATTTATAGCTATTAAGTTGTTATGTCATGGTCATGATCTGCTTATCTCGAAAAGGAATTCCTATAAAAACCTTACATTTGAGTGCACTCTTCAGTTCTTCTTAATGAATATGGGATTGATTGGTATTGAGTCTGCTTACATTTGATCTGCTTATCTGCTTATATTTGATTGATTGGTATTGAGTCTGTGCTTTGCAAGATTGTTACTTGAACCAGTGGATATTGTTGAAATTAACTATGTTATATATTGAAGGCCTTGGAAGATACAAATAATTTGCAAACAGTTGGAAGAAAGGATTCAACAATATAAAATATGATATATTAGTTGTTTTGGAAAAGGGTTAATTGGTAACACTCTATGAGAACAATTGATCATTTACTAAATTGACTCTCTTTTCAGGATTTATGTTTATAACCAAGAAAATGGAAAGTGTTAGTTTGAAATTTGCATCTAGGATATCCGACCAAGGAGACCATGTTATGTCTTTGTTTTTTTTTTTTTAATCTCAATTCTTAAGTAATGCTTTCTCATTGTGTGGTCCATCATTGAGATGAGAGTGGAACCTTAATCTAACCTTTGCCAGCCAATCATCCACCCAAAAGTCAATGGACAATCAAACCAAAAGAAACATGTCCTTATCAGTTTAGATTCTTTTTTATGCCTTTTAGAGATGTTATGTAAAGTAGAAAGATACATGCAGAACATAAGTTTTTGGCTTTATTTTGCCTATGTCTATAATATCAGTCTGTCCATTTTGCCTTTCAAAGATATCGATATGTTTCATGTTATTTAATTGCCTTTCAAAAATTTGTTTTACTATAACAGAGGTTATGTGATATTTGAATCCTAAATATTCGACTCAACATTATTTTTTTTTTTTTTCTCGGAAAAAGTGTGAAAAGACTCCATAATAGAACTCAATTACACCATAAGAATTCAATAACCAAGATCATATTTCGGTGACAAGGATGGTTCTTTGAGAGAGATAGAGAGAGTCATTAGATATTGGTTTGGTATATGCCTTTCTATTGAGAAAGTTCACATGTTTGGGGCATAATTACAAAAACGAATGAATGATGTTTTGGTTTTTTAAAGACCTGTATGATTTTTGCTAAGTGTGACAATTACATTTTCGGTGTGAAATATAGCATGCACTGTGTCCTGAAAAGATCGTCCTTGATTTTGCATGATTTGTAGCCTTGATCCTCCCTTTGATTATTCCCATTAATTCTTCTAGAAAGAAAGAAGATTTTGATTCAAATTAAAAATTGCAGAGTTTAATAAGTTTTTTTTACATAACATATTGACCGTATGACTTTAACATTAATCATCAAAAAAATTCTCCGTAATTATTTTAAAAAATTTAAAGAGTGAAATACTTTAACCAACCCTCTATTTTCTCTTAATTACACAAATCTCCCCTCAATTTTGAAAATCTATATACACCTCCGTTAAAATTAAAATGTACATTACACAAACCTCCTTTATATTTTGATATTATATTTTCATCCACTCAAACTATTAGTTAACCAATTTAACCAAAACGCCATTTCTTTAACATTGGAATTACACACACACACATAGTGGTTATCTTTAACGTTGGAATTCATCCACTCAAGTGAATGTGAGTTTGTATTTAACATTGGAATTACACACACACACACACGCCATTTATCTAACATTGGAATTACACACACACACACACATACATAGTTGACTAATTTAACCAAAACGTCATTTTTTGTTTATATGTTTAACTTTGGTTTCCTTTGTTCTTCTGCAAGTGAATGTGAGTTTGTATGTACTTATTTTTTTACTGGAACCTTTCCTTCTACTCTTAATTCTTCAATTATTTTCTTTGATAGGTTAATACAATCACTTTTTGCCCAAGATCCAGAACTTAAAGGTAGACGAGAAGTTACTTTCCACAACTAGAGAGACTTCATATTTTTCCGGCATCATCGGTATGTATCCACAAGACTTGAATCATTAATCCACATTTATATGTTTATGCATTTTCTTTCTTTCAATATTGTTGTGCTCGGCTCTGCTTTCCTGATGTTCTGTTGGTTTCTGATCTATACTCGTAAACTTAATTTTTACTATTTCCCCATATTGGTAGGGTTGTTTGTATGTTATTTTGATTAGCATAATGCCAAAAGAGCATAGTCTATCAATTTCAGCCCTTTTTTGCATTTTATAGTGTAGTTACTCAACCCTCTATCAATTCTATTTTGTAACGATGAAATTGATGCATTTAATAGATGATATTGTTCTGAATCGCCTTGAATTAAGCCGAAATTGTTTGTTGTTGAAATTTTGGCATGTATTACTTTTAAGGGGAAATGCTACCGAAATTTTTTTTAAAGATAGAGAAAAAAGCATGTCGTTTATGCTTTTTGTTATAAGCTTGAGTGTTGTTGGAAATGTCTTAGGTGGTATTAAAATGGGGCATAGTTGGATGAATGCTTTGAGAACTAGTGAAAAATATGAGAATGGGGTGGAAGAGTTTATTGAATTTGCTAGAAGTAATGTGGTTACAAAAAATGGGATGTATAATTGTCCATGTGTTAATTGCTTAAATGAGGTTCGACGGGATATTGCTACTATAAGGGATCACCTAATTTGTGATGAAATAAACCTTCGGTACACAACGTGGATATGGCATGGTGAAGAGGTAACTACCAGTACGTCCCATGAAAATGAAGTTGAGGTAGATGACGATGGAATGGAGAGAATGATTCATGATGTTGAGGTCGAATCTTTTGCACAACCGCATGAATATGATAGCGTGCGGAGTGATGCAGAAACACCTTTGTTCCCTGGGTGTACTAAGTATACACGGTTAACAGGGACGTTACATTTGGTCAACTTAAAGGCAACTTGTGGGTGGACCGATAGTAGTTTCACGTCACTGCTTCAATTGTTGTGTAATATGTTGCCAGACGATAATGTACTTCCAAATCGTATGTATGAGGCCAAGAAAATCTTGTCTTCAATGGGTATGGAGTATAAAAAGATACACAGTTTCCCTAATGACTGCATATTGTACATAAATGAGTATGAAGGCCTGAGTAATTGTCCGAAGTGTAAAACTTCACGATACAAAGTGAAGAAAGGTGGTGGTTTGGAGATCAGACGACAAAAAGGTAACCTTTGAAGGCATTGTGGTACCTTCCAATAATACCGCGGTTTAAGCGTCTCTTTACTAGTGAAGCAACGGCGAAGAAGTTGAGATGGCATTCCGATGAAAGAACATCTTATGGAAAATATCTTCAGCATCCGGCTGACTCTCTGCAATGGAAGAAAATAGACGAAATGTTCCCTCACTTTGGCAGTGAGCCAAGAAACCTTCGGCTGGGGCTTTGTACGGATGGCTTCAATCCGTATCGAACTCTTAGTAGCACCCATAGTGCATGACCAATTCTCCTTATAATATACAACTTACCTCCCTGGCTATGTATGAAATGCAAGTATGTGATGCTTTCTATGATGATTTCTGGACCAAAACAGCCCGGGAACAATATCGATGTGTACTTGGCGCCTTTGGTTGAGGATTTGAAGAAGTTGTGGGAGGAAGGCGTAGATGTGTTTGATGCATATAAGAAGGAGTCCTTTAAGATGCGTGCAATGATTTTTACCACAATAAATGACTTTCCCGCATACGGAAATTTGTCAGGGTACAGTGTCAAGGGGCATAAAGCATGTCCAATATGTGAAGCAGACACAGACTTCCATCAACTAAAGCACGAAAAAAAAAATGGTCTACCTCGGTCACAAGAGGTTTCTGGATCGGTTCCACCCATATCATAAGTTAAGAAAGCATTTTAACGGCTTACAGGAGCATAGAACGGCTCCAAAGGCATTAACTGGAGAGAATGTCTATAGTCGGGTGAAACATATCAATGTCATATTGGGTAAGCAGAGAAAGATTATGGGTGAGAAGAATATATGGAAGAAGAGATCAATTTTCTTCGATCTTCCATATTGGCGTAGTCTTGATGTTCGACACAGTCTTGATGTGATGCATGTGGAGAAAAACGTTTGTGATAGCCTTGTCAATACTCTTTTGCACATACCAGGAAAGACTAAGGATGGAATTAGTGCGAGACTAGACCTGGTTGATATGGGAATAAGAGAACGGTTACATCCACAAGTAAAAGAAGATGGTAAGAAGGCATACATGGAGCCAGCAGCTCACACACTATCAAAAACGGAGAAAAAAGTTTGTGTGTGTGTTTATATGACCTTAAGGTTCCACAAGGATATTCTTCTAATTTGAGAAGGTGTGTTTCAATGGACGATTTGAAGTTAGTGGGAATGAAGTCCCACGATTATCATGTGTTGATGCAACAACTATTACCAGTAGCTATTAGGGGCATTATGAAAGATGAAGTGCGAACCACTATAACAAAATTGTGTATTTTCTTTAATGCTATCTCGTAACAAAGTCATTGACATTGAAAAGTTGGATGAATTGGAAAATGAGGGTTATATTATTTTGTCCCAACTAGAGATGCATTTTCCTCCCGCATTTTTTGATATAATGGTGTATCTGATAGTGCACTTGGTAAGGGAGGTAAGGCTCTGCGGTCCAATTTATCTAAGGTGGATGTACCCTTTCGAGCGATACATGAAGATCTTAAAAGGGTATTCTAAAAATCCTTATCGACCGGAAGCCTCAATTGTTGAAAGATATGTAGTTGAAGAGGCTATGGACTTTTGCAAAGATTATCTATCACGTAGCACGATACAATTTGAGCATGCCGAGGGGATAACTGAGGGAACTCGAGGAATCAAACTGAAGAATAAGCCTCGTGAAGAGGTGTTGCAAGCGCACCTGTACATCTTGAATAATATGGAAGAAGTTCAACTGACATTGATGAACACAGAAAGAGTTTGAAGAATAAGAACCCAAGGAAGAATGACATGCAAATAGCTAATGAGCAAAAGAAGAAGTTCATAAAGTGGTTCGAGGAGAAGGTATTGCACGAGACCGGAGTGTCGGATACAATCGAGTGGTTGGCTTGGGGGCCTTCTTTTCAGGTCATCACTTGGAGCGGTTATGATATAAACAGGTATACTTTCTACACAAAAGACCAAGATGATAGAAGTTCTGTGCAAAATAGTGGGGTGATGGTTGAAGCTGAATCCATGCACTTTTCGAGTACGAAAGACAAAAACCCGGTATTAGCATCAATGGCCTATTATGGAGTTATTGAAGAAATATGGGAGATGAGCTACAACAAGTTCAAAGTTGCTTTATTGAAATGTAAGTAGGTTAGCAATAATGATGTTGTAATAGATCCTAAATTTGGATTTATCTCAGTTGATCTTCAAAGACTTGGTCATAGAGATGAGCCATTCATTCTAGCAAGCCGGGCGAAACAAGTGTTTTATGTTACGATCCCGCAAATAACAAAATATCCATTGTACTTCAAAGTAAAAAACGAAGTATGGTGAAGAATCCTTCGACCTTGACGATACACCCCTTTCACAACAAATCCCCCTACAACACGTGAAGTGGAATTGGTAGATGATGAGGAAGATCTTTGCAAGAAAATATCATTGTGAAGGAATATGGGAAACCATATAAAGTAAGATTTTAAGTTATGAAATAGTAATACGTTATTTTGTGGTGGTTTAACATTTTAGTTCATTTTATTAATTTGTTTACTATTTAATAACTTATCTAACATTGATTTGTCCTTGATGAACAGGAACATGTCTAGCTCTAGCTCGATGAGTCGGGAGGTGAGAGAGTTGACGAGCCCGTTGTGAGAAGGGGTAGAGGTGCCACACGATGAATGCGCTAGTGGCCTTTGTTGTGATAAAAAAAAAAAGAGGTTGTATGTGGACTTTGATGACAATATGAATCCAACTGGTGCAGAGGAAGACAATTTCATTAGCCATTTAGGCTACTCCGGCTCAAAGCAAAGTTCGAATTGTTTACTCGCTTGGAAGTTTGTTCCGAGAAAACGAAGCGGTTGATTTGGGCACAAATTTTGGTTCGTCACTTTCGATATATCTGCATTTTGTATCATTTGTCTTATTACTTGAAATTTAATTATCTTTCCTTTTACCTTGCAGCAAATGTACGACGTCCCTAACAATACGGCAATGTACAAGCATTGGATGGGGAGGTCCGTCTACGGTGGAAAGACTTTAAGAATAAGCCGACAAAAAAGTGGATTCGAGGGGCAAGGAGGAACGAGGATCCATGTCGAAATATTCTTATATTTCTCCCGAGGACTGGAAGGAGTTTGTGGCGTCACGGCAAAATCCAGAATTTATTGTAAAATTTCTTTCATTTCATATCATTTCTTTTATTTGACAACTTAGGCTTAGTTTTATTTGTTTTCGTGTCACATGACAAATAAGTCAACAGACGCCTTAAAAAAGGCATCCGAATTAACCACAGACGCCTTTTTAAGGTGTCCTGTATTAAGCATAGGACGCCTTATGTATTATTTTTACAACTACCCCTAGACAGATGTCCTTCTCAAAAAGGACGTTAATTGCCTCTAATTCGGGACGTACGCTTTTTTGTAGTAGTGTCGGCTTTAGATAAATAGTCCTGCCCAAAATGTCCTTTAGCTTTGTTTTTAGAAAAAATATGTATTTAAATATTAATAGTGGAAGAATGTTTTCCACTTTATTACATGTAGTTATTACCTCAATTGATAGGGAAAACAAGGAAGATTGCCTGGGTTCTACGACAGGTTTCTTATGTTCGCAGATTCTCTCCCATGTTGATGTTGAGTTTGCATTGGTCTAAAAAGTAAAACAGAATACAACATGAGTTGAGAGCAAAAAGTTTTTGCGCCTTCATTAGTGCTTTAAGAATCTTACCATGTTTTTCCAGCACCCAATGCATTGGTCCAAAAGGTAACAAGATGGGAAGAATACAAGAAGTCCATCAGGAACAATTCGAGCCAAATTGAATAAAACATAAAACAATGTTATTAGATTGCTACTAATCATCAGGTTTCTAATTGTCATATCCAAGGTAATAAGATGGGAAGAATACAAGAAGTCCATCAGGAACAATTCGAGCCAAATTGACTAAAACATAAAACACTGTTATTAGATTGCTACTAATCATCAGGCTTCTAATTGTCATATCCAAGGTAATCAAAATCAAGATCTTATGAAGGGACGGCAAGGGACAAAATAGATCTAAACACAATCAAATCAAAGATCATACACTGACCATGAATAAAAATTTTAGATAAGTAAAAAACTATTAAAAAAAAAAGAACTCATTAAACCATCAACCAAGAACCAACAAGTATAAACATAAAATAGACACAATGTCAATAATATGATTTATTACAGGCGAGGGGGAACTTAAGCAACCCTGGAGACCCCCATGACGTCTGATAATAATGACGGCACATTAAATCGGGGCAGGACAACTACAAATTGTGCACAAGATTGAAAAATAGACTAGTCTCCGTTGCGTGAAAATAAATTTAGTACCCATGGCTAGCCTTCACTTTCTCTTCTGAAAATAAACTCACCTTAGAACCGAAAACCATCACAATCCTGAGGCAAAGTAATTTGTACATGTTGAGAGGCACTAGTTTTGAATAAACTAATAAATATTTTTATGTTTATTTTATATTATGTGTTCTTATTTCGTTAGTTATGTAAATCCTAGGATTAGATATGGATTTGATATACTATAATATTAACAGCTTATCATATCCTATAAGTTTGAGTGTTCAGTAAAGATTATCTTCTGACTCCCTTAGATATGTAGACAGTATCTATCACACATATATAACCACTTGTAAATTTTATCCAACCTTCCTGGTCAACAGCTAGTGATGGGCATATTGAACTCCAATATAATTAAAATCAACTCACTCATGACTCTCTTAAGCACTTGGAGTCAGATGCATAAATTCACATCTAAAACTAACATGTCTATATGCATCACAAAATACCAGGACATAATTTAGCAACAACTGCAAACTATCAATATTATGTATAGACATGCACAAATAGGAAACTTTGATGGCTTAAAGAGTCATTCCAAAGCACTTCAAATTCTGAAATACATCTAGAATGCAAAAGAAGGATTAAGCCATGACAAGAATGTGATGTTCCCATCACTAGCAGTGATTCCAAGGTGGTATTACACCCATTATTATAACAAGGTAGGTGCTTCCAAAATGGCGAGACAATTTGCACATGAGGCTTAAATTAAACAAACTCAGCATAAAAATAATTACGTCACATACCAATTGCATTACCAAGCTCCTGCTTGTACTCTATAGAATCACGTGTGCGGTAGGAAAAGTTAAAAGTACGCCCTGAAGGACCAACTGGTAAAACTCCAGCCCAAATCTGATTTGGGGTTATTACATGCCCATATGGGAAAATCTCTGAAATGAGCAGAATCCACTCTGTTAAGTACTATAATAGTCAGTGGCGGAGCCAGGATTTGGAGTTTATGGGTGCACAATTAGCGTAAGGGTTTGGGGGTTCGGGGGCAGCGCCCCCGAAATTTTTTTTTTTAGGAAACGTTTTAAATTAATGCATTTTCTATAAGGAAAAAAGTTTGACAAGATTAAATAACATGTTACAACCTATAAGAAAGCAGAAAAGGAAGCAAACCAAAATGCTAGCTTCAACTTCAATTCATCATAAACGAAAATCACAAGGTGGGTATTACCTTCAGATATTCATTTACATCAACCTTCATCTGCTTAGCCTTGAGTGCTGCATCAACCTCCAAAAAGATTCGAGGGGATAAAGTTATTTCTTGAAGTAAATCAATCTGCAAAAGAAAGCAAAAAAGGAAGCTGTGTCATGCCAATGAGAACAATGAGAACACAAATGCATTAACATAGAAAAATAATAATGAAGAATTAACTAACCTTTACATCAGAAGGATTACAAAACCATTCTTCGATTCTTCATTCCTTGAAAATATTTCATTATATCCTCATCATCAATCGTAGCAAATATATCACGTTCAACAAAAGTTAACATGCACGAGTTAAACCAATCATCACTTATCCGATTGCGCAACTTATTCTTAACAAAAGTCATTGCAGAAAAAACCCGCTCAACACTAGCGGTTACTCTGGTAGAATGAGTGCCAACTTTATCAACAAATAGACTACTGGATAAACAATATCCTTTCTCTTCTCAACCATCTTCAAAGCAAGGTCGAAATTGTTTGCAAATTGACAAAATCGAGAATCAGCCCTCACATCAACAATAAAATTATCGAGACTTGAAGACAGAAAATGAATATCTGCAAGTTCATCAAACTCGAAGGATAGAATCTAGCAAACTCAATCAACTTTTCATTGTTAAAATTAGCAAATGAATCACGAGGATCAAGACAACTCAAACACTCAAGCAACTTCATATTGACGTTATCAAATCGATCATTCAACTCTTGAACCTGAGTATCTATCAATCGTATTAAATAACTCCACCTTAAAGTAGTGCGGGGAATGTGAATGATTCCAATCTCCGTCTCCATCTCCCTTTAGGACAATAATCATCATTCATATTTGGAATGTCAATATCATGTTTATTGGCAAAAATGGTTGTTTCTTGAAGCAATTTATCAAAACCATTATCCCTCATCTCTTGTAAACGAGACTTGACTACCTTCACTAAACCAATGGCATTTAGAAGGTCTTGATCTTTTCTTTGCAGTGCTTGTGACAACTCATAAGAAACCCCCAAGATCAATTTCATAAGATGCAACAAGAATGCAAATTCAAAATCCTCCATGGCATACAAAATGGAACTTGCATCGGTTCTTGTAGCATCATTTTTCGGATCGTCTTCAATAAATTTCATCAAGGAAATGATTGAAGAAAATAATGAGATAACACTTGTAACCGTACCAAAATGGGAACCCCAACGAGTGTCTCCAGGTCGCTTTAAGCTTGTCTCTTGATTTAAACCTTTTCCAGTTGGTATTTCACCACTAGCAATTCTTTCAACTATTAGCTCATACTGATGTATTTGAAGAATTTCCTTCCGCTTGCATGAACCCCCCACAACGGTAGTCATCTTTTGAAGCATGTCAAAAAATTCTTGAATCTTCTTGTGATGTTTTGCAACCTTCATAAGTGCCAATTGAATCGATGAGCAAAACGGTGAATGTAGAATGCGGATGTGTTGTCTGCCAAAATCAAACTCTTAAGCCCTTTGAATTCACCCCGCATATTACTAGCACCATCATAGCCTTGCCCGCGGCATTTAGACAAACTTAAACCCAGTTTAGAAAATAGGCCATCAATCGCTGCTTTTAGTGATTGTGCAGTCGTATCTGAAACATGAATTATGCCAACAAAAAGTTCAACAATGGAGCCTTTTTTGTTAACATACCGAAGTACAACCGCCATTTGTTCTTTAATTGCAACATCACGAGCTTCATCAACTAGCAAGGAAAAGTAATCATCATCAAGATCACTAATTATTGCTTTAAGTCAAATTAGCACAAGCTTGGGAAAGATCTTTTTGAATCATTGGTGAAGTCAATTTGTTATTATCGGGGCATTTTCCAAGACCACGTCACTCATCTCTTTATTTGGCTCGAGAATAAAACTTTAGAAGTTCAAGGAATAAACCTTGATGATTTGAACTTGTAGATTCATCATGTCCCCGAAAAGGCTCACCATTGCGTAGTAGGAATCTAACACAAGCTAAAGAAGTTTTCAACCGAATACGGTAATCAATTTTCTGTTGGTCAGAAATATTTGACAAGGCAACATCAATATGTTGCTTTTGCTTCATCAAATCTTGACCAGCTTGATAACATCTATTATGAACACTCTTATGATCTCCAACATGAACTTTGATTCTATCCTTCTTATGCCAACTCCTAAACCCTAAACCGACAAATGCTTCCTGCGTCAAACCACTACCTCCAACCTCCATATCAAATAGATAACAATACAAGCAAAAACATGCATCTTTTGATACACTATACTCCAACCAGGAACCAAATTCTTCATACCACTTAGGATTGAATCTACGCATTTTTCCATACACATCAATTTGAGGGAATGGTTTAAGAATTGGTTGAGTTGGCCCCTTGAGTAAATAAGCTCTCCGAATATCCTCTCTTTCTATAGGATTTGATGTCATTGAATAAATTGAAGGTCTTTTGCCCGGATCCGCTTCAAGATTTTCTATATTAACTTTTGCTTGAGGTGGTAATTGAAATTGAGATACTAGTGGTGGTTGGGAGGATTCTTGAACTGTTGGAATTGAAATACTGTTTGAAAGTTGCTCACTTTGAGATTCGGGTTCTGTATTTGTGGGTTTTAGACGTTTGAAATAAGATTGTATCTTTGACATTTTCTGGAAGAAAAAAAGTTTGAAAAGATTAGGGAACATGTTGCAAGGTACTGCGCCTATGCCCTAGGTTTTAGGGTTCCAAGCTCTAAATATAAATTCACAACCAAGGTCTATCCACATATATGCTATTGAGGATCAAACAATTCTCAACAGAAAAATCAATATTATTAGGACAAATGATTTGTGATTAATACCAAACAATTCTAAACTTTCTTTTGTATGGATGGGTCTATCTAGTACCAATTAAATGATGCTACAATTACTTAAGATGAAAAGCAGCATGCGATAAATGGTTTACATGAAATCAATGCATGTGATAGAGATGATGGTTGGACCATTAAACCTGTGTCCATAATTTTGAATCTCTACTTTATAAATGAGCGCAACAACCAGTAGTCAAGAGTAAAGCATACCTCCATACTCAGAAAGTTATGTATGGCAATTTTGGAATCATCAGGAGAAAGAAAAATACACAGAGAAAAGGAGGGGGGACGACTTTTAAAAACAGAATCACAACAAAGTTCAACATGAAAAGTAAAAAAGGAAACCAATTGATCTTATCGTACAAGGCTTGTCTCAGTCTAAATTGCATCATGTTAGTTATTATATGTTCCAAAACATATCTATGATAAGGCCGGGTTGCAGCAAAAAGCTCAATAATGAAATTATGTGACAAGGAAGAAACAAAAGTTGGTTTCTCATCAATATACAAGAGAGCAGGAGTAGCAGAATAGAACCTTGCAAACGACCTAGAATAGCACCCGTTCCAAAGCCAGCTATTGCAGAGTTCAATAGGTCATCAGGTCCATTTTTCTAGTTGCGACCACAAATTCACGTGCCCCCGATCAATTAGATAATTCATTCAGCTCAATTCAGTGCATCAAATTAATTTAAGCATTGTTGTCAAGGCATCAATTTTTTCCATCATAAACACATTTTAATCATTTAAGCCAACGATAAAAATAGTTTTCAACATGCTACTTTTCTTGACACTTCTTTTCAACATGTATTCTGCCTGTAATGAATTCGCAACCTTGGAATAGATCAATTTACTTAATTGTAATCAACATGGCATATAGCTCAATCTCCTCAAAAGATCATGTAACCATTCAAATTTAACATGCAAAGTAAATTCATAGAGAAACAACAACCAATGTTCAAAGGCTACAGAAAGCTATTTCTCTATTACCATTTCGATCTTGAGCTCAAAACTAAACCTATGTTCCAAGACCATATCTATTTTTGCAAATCTTCCACCTAATGTACCAATCTCTATCATAAATTTGAACACTTGCAAAGCCAGAGGCAGAAACAGATCGAACATTCAATTTGCCGGACCTTTAGAAATCGATCAATTTCGAAAGGGCGAGCAAGCAAAGAAATTCCTTCGGGACGAGTTCACCGAAAAACAACAAGAAATTTGGAGTTCACCGAAATGGGATGCAAGAAGAAAAATACTCACCGACTTACGCCACATAGTTCACCGACGAGCGCCGTGGGTGAGACGGACCGATTTGGGGATCAATTACTCTCACGGTGAGAGATTTGGACCAGGATCGATTTGAGAGATTTGGGGATCGATTTGGACGAGGGATTTGGAGGAAGGATCGATTAGGAGTGGGGATCGATTTGGACGAGGGATTTGGAGGAAGGAATGATTTGGAGTGGCTGATCGACGGGTTGGGACGGAGACACGGCGTGACGGACACGGACGAGGTCACGAGGGTGAGAGTCTGAGAGATTTGGCGATGGACGAGGAACGAGGGTGAGAATCTGAGAGATGGCGATGGACGAGGGTGAGAGTCGAGTCCGAGAGATGGCGATGGTCGATGGACGAGACGAGATTTGGGGAAAAAAACAAGAAGAAGACGCGGGTGAGAGTCGACGACATTTGGGGGAAAAAAAAGAAGGGCGATGGTGAGAGTCCGAGAGATTTGGGGGGAAAAAAAGAGAATAAGGGTCAGGAGATGAGTTTGAAGCCGGGACCTTTGGCTGATTCTAAAAACACTTAACCAACTACTCTAATCACATAAACTGAAGTAAAAGTCCTATACTTTTTATATATTGTTTAAATTTTTTATGGGTTCACTTGACCCCATAAAAACAAGTGTGCCTCCGCCCCTGATAACAGTAATGATATTTTCAGATAAAATATAACTAACAAAATGATTCTAACATTTTCAGCTCCTGAGCAAAAGATTCCATGGGAGATAATGTGCCAGATGTCAATATAACAGAGTCAACGCCCAACTTGGGAAAAACTTCCATAGCTATTCCTGGATTAAAGCACCACCAACTAAGGACCCTTGAAGCTTTTCCTACAGCATCAAAATTTTAAGTCATAATAACAGAATGTTAAAGGGATATCTACACTTGCAGCACCACATAGTTCTATGAGAAACAACTTTCAGTGCCCATAGAATGGAAAGAGTATCTTCAATAATAAGGCTATAGACTATCGTTCAGAGAGTTTAAACTTTAAAGCATCAAAAGGGACAACTAACCTTGATTATATCTTTTGTAATGTAATATAGACTATAGTTTGAAGAGTTTGAACGGAAAGGTAATGCAGTGAGAATAAAAA
Source organism: Acacia acuminata (assembly GCA_019022655.1). Lineage (NCBI taxonomy): Eukaryota > Viridiplantae > Streptophyta > Magnoliopsida > Fabales > Fabaceae > Acacia > Acacia acuminata. The sequence goes on from JAFJYI010000045.1 coordinate 3,022,628, forward strand.
GGCCAAATCAAACTTTCTGGTCTACGCATACGATAGAAAATGATTCCCTTTTGCTATCTGTTTTGTTTTTGCTGGAATCCCACGAGTCCTAGGAAGAAACATATGGGATATTTTCTGGGTAATGGGCCATGATTCATGGACATTCAGTGGCCAAAATCTTGATGGTTTATTGTAGATTAATGAGCTGAAGTCAAGTATTGTTGATTTCTTATTCATTTCCTATTTCATGAGTCTAATATATATTTATCCTGTTTGCTTCCTTTTCTGGCAGAAGCTGATTACTGAACATCTGTGGCCTAACCCCCTCATATAAAGCCACTAGTATCCTGAATGAAATAAGAAATTTTGGAGTCAATAATTTTCTGAAATTATTCAGTTTCTCTTGTACAGATACCATATGCACACAATTATATAACCATATTCAAAACCAGAAGTCACATGCTTTTTTCTCCAGCAAATTCAACAATTACTATACATTGCGTTGTTGTGGCATTAAATTTAACCATCATAGTTCTTGCAATCTACTATTATAAATACCTAATTACCTTTAACGTTATCAGCAGCTTTTGCATCAACCTCCTTCACATGAACCTTCAATGTGCCAAAAGCCAGCTTTACAATTAGAAATCATAGTGGAAAGAAGACAAATCTAGACAAACAACATTAGCTATCAGACACCGATTTTTTTAGGAAATATAAAAGAATAAGAGGATAAAAATTAAAAAGATAAATCTTCACCATATTATGAAATAAGAATCTAGTCTCATAATATAATAAAGAATAGGGTAAATCTTTAATAGACAGATGAGCCAAAATCAGTAATCCATCGGACTACTAAAGCACAAGGAGAATCTTCCATAATCAAATAAGTAATTCTCTACTAATTTTCATATATTTTCCAGACTACTTTAAGTCACTATTTAAAGATAAGAAGAATAACCATGACTCCCAAAATCTAGGACCACTAACCATGACTCATTAAAATAACATATTGAATACACTTAATTCAACAAATAAAATACTTTGACTCAGCATATAATCCTAACTAACTCCTTAATCCTAATCTTGCTGAGCACTTAACAAACCCCTAAAACCACTAGTAAAACAACTAAAACAAATATTAATAAAACAAAATCAGATTAATTCAATCCCAAAAATTAACCGCACATGATTTCCGGCTTGGTACTCTATAATGTATGAAGTAATGTAACAAGCAAATCCACCTGAGGTGTAACTCTAATTTCATGTGATTCCAGATTCTTACCTTATAGTATTTTGCATGAGCAGTGCCTTCATCCCTGAAAACAATGCCAATGATGTCACTTATATTGTCCAGCCTGAAAATGGTGCTATTTGCCTTCTGCTGATTATCTTCCTCAAGAAGGATCCCAGCTTCTTCAATTGTGCGCTTAAGCGTAGAAGCTGTCTTATGAGTGATATTAAGATCAGAGAAAAATTCATAGATATAAGGTCCAGGTTTGGTTATCCCAATTCTTTGGATTCAATAGGTACGTCAGCAATTCGCTTTTCAAGTTTTAGTAGAAGTGCTGCAAGAAAGAAAAGAGTATTGTAAGCAAATGTACATCTGCAATATAATAAAATATTGACAAAGAAGCCAGCAAAAACACTGCAATTGATCCTCAAATCATAGATAAAAATTTAGAGCATGGGAATGTCATATGCATGTAGTTTCCTGCCTCAAAACAAATATAGCCAGTAAGCACAAGCAAGCTTTACATTATATAGCTTGCCCTCAATAATGTTATGAAAACAAGCATCTTGATAATCATATAGAAATAGGAACCTTCAAGAGCATACTCTCAGAATCAAGTTCACCTTTAAGGATAGCAAAATCATCTGGATTCCGCAACTTATCATTTAATTTGTCTCTTCTGTCTATACATAGATCAACACAACTTTGAGCCTCAGAAATGCAAGCTGTTAGAAGCCAAGAAGGCAAGTCAAAAGAGGCAGCATCAGCACATAAGCTTTCCTGCATAAATAAAAAATGAAGAACACTGCAGTTAAAAGGACTGTATGAATATGTGATAAATATTTAGCTAGTTGTTTAAATTTTAAATTAGTTACTATCTTAAGAATTGGTTATTCAAATTAGTTATTATATTTAGTTATTATCTCATGACATTAATTCTTTTTTATTTAATAAGGATACAACACAAACACACGTTCAAATACTTTTTTACAAGAACAAAACAAATGAGTAGCACTGTAGCACAAAGACTTCAGAGTTCTACCTATGGAGAAAATCAGACCGTCCAGTCACAACTTTGTTGTATATATTCTTACCAGGTTGTGAGCCTCATCAAATATGACTATGCTATCATTCCAAGAAATATTCAGAGATTTCCTATACCCACGATCAATAAGATAGTTGTATGGTGCAAACACTATATCAGCAGCCTTGTGGAGTTCTTTTGATAAGTAGTAAGGACACCTGAGGTAAAGACAAGCAATGTGAAACAAATGAGAGCCCAAGAACTTGACAATTTCAGTGAGTGGAAAAAAAGAAAATAAAGAAGCAAAGTAGCTTAAAACAATCAAATATAAACATTCTGATTTTGGCAGCTGGAACCTACGGCCCAAATCTTTTTCCAATGTTCACCAAGTCCTCAATATCTATAGGTTCTTCTCCGAGATGTGGGTTTCTCTTTGAGTATTCTAGAATAACATCAAAATTACAATGTCAGGTTAGTCTAAATACTAATGTCAATGTGCTAAAACATCCTATAATGCACAAAAACAGGCATGATATTACTTAAAATAAAAGCACCCAGATGCATAGAAAATAAGAAATTACCAAGGACAAGATCGTTATGGTTGCATCGACGCTTGCCATTCTTGCCACTCCTTCGGCAGAGTAACTGGCAAGCATTTGTTTGTGTCTTTCCCCTGAAGTAGACTCACCTGATCATGAATACACAATTGCTCCCGAGATCCTAGAACAACCATTTTGGGCCTATATGATACAAATACAGTTAAGCTCATGTATAACACATTTTATACAAGTGAATAATATATTATCCTTTCAGTATTGGAGATCCTCCTTGGCTTCTAAAATTTATTCAAGTGAGATTCTTGTTGAATATTATATTTAGAAGATTTATCTTTGGTCTGTTAGAGTGTGAGAGTGAGATACTTGTCTCATTCCCTAATAGAATTATCTTCCTCTTTTCCATTTGTCTTCCGTTTTTTATACTTCCAGATTTAGGGACTAATAGTCGGTATTCGGTATCAAAGCACCTATTGATAACACTTAACACCCTACACGAACAACTACAGAACACCAACAGTGAGCACAAAACATGTTAAGTCAATAAGAAACATTAGACTGATCTTTGATAAAGATATATAATAGATTGTGCAGACATAAACTGGCCTGTGTGAGGATCATTACAGCGCTCACAATCAACAAAATATATGTCCACAAAGAAACTTTAGATCATATGAGACCACTGTGAAATTAATGACCTGTATGATGTTCTTTTCAACTCGTGAATTACTTGGCGGATCTGGCTGTGAGTGCGTGAAGAATATATAATAGTAGGAAGTCTTGAGGCCTCACGTTGTGAAGTTGGAACGTCTACTTTGCCCTCAGAATTTTGAGTGGTCTTGACGTTCGCACCAGTTGAGAAACTGCCCAAACTCTTCCGCCAAGCTAATGTAGCACATAGAAGACAAAGTGTTTTGCCAGTCCCGTTGGACTCTCCAACAGTGCATTACATTTCTGCCAGAAAACAAAATTATGTGTGTGATCAAGGCTCAAGATACAGTATGATGCTTTCGTTTGGCCAGAGATACTATGTTAATGTGACTAAAAATTAGTGATACCCGTAATGGTGAATGGAAAATGTGAAAAGAATAAATATTAGCTATGCTTTATCCAGTAGAATGCAAGGAAGACATGAGATGGAAAATATTATAATTAATGTTGGAAAATATTACGACAGTAGGAGATTTAATTGAAGTTAATGATATGATATATCATCATCATTCCGAATTTTGTCTACTATTTTTATTTATCTCTAAGAGCGTTGAAATTCATATACTTTTTTATTCTGATTGCATAAAAAAATACTTTATTTTTTAATAATTTATAGGGCTTGTTTGGTATGAGGGAATTGGAGGGGAAGTGGGGTTATAAAATTTTAATAGAGAAGATAGAAGATAAAAAAGTTAAAAAAAAAAAAAATTAATTTTGTCTACTATGTTAAGGGCTTGTTTGGTCCCTTAAGAGACCGTTCGTTGTTGTAGCTTCTACTCTGATTTGGTTTTCTCTTTGTTGTTCGAGCTCTTGATGAAGCTGGTGGATTATTACCTTGTTTGAGTTCTAAACTATGGATAATTGGTTCGGTTTTCTCTTTGTTGTTCGAGCTCTTGGTGAAGCTGATGGATTATGGTGGATTATTACCTTATTTGAGTTTGGATTATGGATAATTATTTTCTTGAAAATCGATTCTTGCATGTGCAAAAGTTTGCTTAAAGCTTGAGGGGGAGTGTTAGGAAATATATTAGGGATTGCCGTTAGATCTATATAATTAGAGATTACAGTAGATCCATATAATTAGAGATTATGGTTAGCTTATTAGTTTGCCTATATGAAGGCCGCCTTGTAGTCTCTTCTATCCGAAGGATTAATAATATTCAATTTATTCAATTACAAATATAAACAAATTTTGTCTATAATTCTACCTCCTGTTCTAAATATAGAACAAAATTTATAGTACAATTGCAGTTCAAATTTTGTCCTATATTTAGGACTGGAAGTACTACTCTATCGGTCCTTAATATAACACACCAACTAACAATTATTTTTGGTTCTTTCTATAAGGCACTTTCTTGTTCCTAAAGAACATTAATTATTTTTTTCTCATATATGCCTCTAATTAATTAGGGTAGTAGGTGAGAGTAATATTTTAGTGCAATTACTAAGGGTAATATTGAAAATTACTTAAATTCTAGAACAACTTTATTGGTTTTAACTATTTTTTTATTGATTTGTAAAAATTGTTAGTTGATGCCTTATAATAAAGACTAAAGGGAGTATAACTCAACGGGCGCATCACACCTAGTTGCCTTGATAGAGGAGTGTTGTGGATTCTATATGATATGTGGTCAAAATAGGGGTGTGTGTGATGAGCGTGTGGGCCATTTCCCTTTTGAGGGGGTTTAAATTGTCTTAATAAAAAATACAATTTTTTTTGGTTGCCCATTCAATTCACTAGAACCTTCGGTTCTAACTAATTGGATTCACTACGGGTTGGGTCCACAGTCGTAGGAGAAGAACTTCCAACGCCATTTTTTCCATTCTCATGCCTCAAACCGAGGATTTGGCTGGTTAAGGGAGAGCAGTCCCTTACCACTTGCTCCCCAAAGATGGAGGAGTGTAAGTATTGAAGTGAAACTTAATCAAATAAAAAAGAAAACCCTTAATCAAATAAAAAAGAATGGTAAAAAAAAGTAATTAAAAACTTTTAACTCAACTTTTCTCATTTTTTAAAAAAATCAGTCCATGAAAATTTTGTCTTCGCATGTTCGATTGAAAAAAAAAATTCCTCTCTTCCCCTTTCCTTTAAATCCCTTATACCAAACTGGCCCCATAGCCCTGAGGAGGACCGCAAAATTAAAAAATAGATACGCAATGCATTCTCTTCAAGTTGACCACAGAGTCCATGAGAAAATAATTGGAATGATTATGTTTCCTCTAGTTATTAATATAAAACATATTTACCTAATTTAATAAGATTAAACAAATTAGTTAATATGATATATATTTTTTAAAACACTATAGTCATCGTTCTTAATTCCTTCTTACACATTCTTAATTATTGTTAGTCGGCTATTAATAGGAGTAAATTAGGAAACAAATATAAAAGATACATCTTATATTTATAACCAAGATTAGCTCTTAAAATATGTCTTCTATTAAAGATTGAGTAGAGTAATATAAGAATTCGGAACATGGATTACATCACAAGAAAGGAACATATAAAAGGAAAAAATATAAAATATGTTGGCTTCAGTACTACTTTTATTAATCAAAATGGTAAAAAAACACAATGAGTCTTGTTATTTATTCTCCACTACTTTTATTAACCAAAATGGAAGAGAGTGTCTCTACTAACTCTTCTCTTCATTTTCTCTCTACTTAATCTCTCCACAATTGCATTGGATTTTAATGTTTGATATTTATTCTGTAAAAATAATATTACCATTTAATAATATTATAAGAATATTTTTGATTTAGCATAAAATATCAACCATTAAAAGTTTATCCAATAGTGGAAAAATTAATAGTGGACACTCCTTTCCCTTCCTTTTATCAATCAAAATGGTAAGTGAGTGATAGAGACAGCTATATTGGAATTAACAGAGCGCTTTGCAGCTTATTATCAAAAAAACAGAAAAAAGAACGATTTGCATTTAAGCCGCTTCTCATTCCAACCATTTGTAGTGAAAGCAAAATTATCACCATCAAGCCATGTGTTGATAGGTAGAAGACTTGATAAATAGATGTAATTAAGAAACCTGATATAAGTATTCTTCAAATAAAAATTCCAAGCTAATTAATTAATTTAAATTTACAGATACAAATACTTTTCTTTGTCTGTCGCTTGGAATGTAATCCATCCATGTTCTTCATTTATTGTATTTTTTTTTCCCTAAAAAAACAAAACAACATAAGTTTACAGACTACAAAATAGTTAACAGAGCGTTAACAATACTTTGCAGCTTATTATCAAAAATTGTAGAAAAAAATATTGGAATGACCTAATGTTAACAATACAAAATGTTGTTGGGTTAATGTGCTCTTTGGTCACTTAAGCCCAATAAGGCTTAATTGAGACTACAACCCAAGAACTCTAAGGCCCATGTGGATTAGGGTTAGGCCTTGGGTGTAGTAGCATATAAACTAACTTTCGCCGCTTGAAAAGATACGGCCGCACAAATAGTTAGGAGGCTCTCATCGTAAACAAAAACCTAGAGGCGTACGTTCATCATCCGAACGGTTGCCCACACAACCATCTCATCCCCCTCGAGAGATAGTCCGGAAGATCAATCATAGATCGCACGAGGACTGTTCGTATACGAGGACCGCTCGTAGACAAGGTTTGCTCGTGGAGAATCTTTCGATAGCTCTTCAATATCCGTAAGCAAAACGATAAAAGGTTTCATCTTTTCCTACATCGCGTGGTACGATACGCTTCCGCGTTTCGATCGTTTCCTACAATTGGCATCAGAGCCAATAGCGATGAGGAAAAGAACCTAGTTTTGAAATTTCATGTGATTATCTTCGAAAATTATTTTTGAAAGGATGGCATCTGTTTCTATATTTGTTATTTGAATCATAGTAGTTATCGTTTATAAATCATATGAATACTTTAATCCATGGTTAGATTCTCTCGTGTAATTCTTGATTTGTAACAAGGAGGCTAATCCCATATGATTAGGTTTCCTCCTTGCTGTTTTTATGATTTCCTTTCGAATTTCTATGTATTTTTCGAATTCCTGTAAAAGTTGGAGATCAAGAAACGCGAAGAATATGAGCAAACAACACCGTACGACACTTTTCGTGGACTTCCGGATCTCGGATTTGGGCAAACCATATATGGATGGAAAGAGGACGGAAAGACGAACAATTTGGCGGTCGAACACCACCAAAGGACAACCCACGCGCCACGCGCCTCCACAAGTGGCTGCGCGTGGCGTCACGCGCGCAAACGGCCGGCGCGTGAGGGCGCGTGGGCCACCCCTTTGGGGTGTTTCCGAGGCCGTTTGATCGTCTCTCCGTGCCGGTGCTTCCCCGGAGTTTCGTGGCCGAGATGACTTCGGCCGCTTGCGTGGCGTAGGCGAAGGCTAGGGTTCCTCTTTTTGTGTCCTAGGGTTTCTAGCCAAGGATTGGGTTTTTGGGCTTTTGGGCTCATAGATACCCGAAGAGGCTTCGATAAATCCTATGGGCGGGACAAAAGAGAAATTCCAAAGTTGTAAAAATTTTTTAAATTTTTTAAATTTTTTTTTAGGAAAACCATGGATTAAAGTTATTTGCTTTCTTAATTTAATGCTTTTATTAAATTGTATGAATTATATGTACGATTAACGTGATGTTTGAAATAACATGCCATATAGAATAGGAAGATGCCATATTGTTGCATAATCACATGTCATAAATGCATGATAACTATTATGTTTTTCAATCGACTAGTATGATAGTTATTATGAGGGATTATTTAGATTGTCCACTACATTAATTATCATTTATTATGATTTTGAAATCTTGAATAATAATTGGATTAATTAATTGTGGAATTAAAAACTCTACATTAATTATCATTTATTATGATTTTGAAATCTAGAATAATAATTAGATTAATTAATTGTGGAATTAAAATCTAGACATTAATTATCAATTATTATGATTTTAAATTAAAATCTAGAATAATAATTGTGGAATTAAGGTCTAGACAAATAATCCAGAAATTTCCTAAGAGAATTGTACCTTTTAGAGTAATTTGTGGGTTATTTAAAATGGTCATGTGACGCACACTCGCTAATCATGACTAGATTTTAGATACCTAATAATTTACTCTAAATTGAACAAATTCTTGGAAATTAAAAATTCTAAACTTAAAATATTGAATGGGTGAAGGTTTTAAATTAAGCTTTTAATTATAAAACCTACGGGCCCCATTGTGGGTTTATTAGTGAAATGGTTATCGCCGAAGCCCCATCGGATAAGGATAATCGGATTTCGCTAGATTAAACCTTAATATTTTCAAAATTTTAGTAAAGTTTTTGTACGGCCCATCGTCGGCAACACTTAGACACTAAAGATAATTTTGAAAGTAAACTATGGTTAAATACATTCAACTTTGGTAAAATTGTTAACCCTCCCATCGAGGCTCGCAATGGAACCGAAGGCCCAAATTAACAATATTAGTTTTACAAGAATCTTGCCCATCGTAAGCCTTGTAAAGATAACTAATGGATTGTTAAACAATAAACGAATAGTAGTTATTAGAATCTACTACGCTATATCTGTTTGTTGTTAATTATAGTTTGTAATTAGTGTGCTTTTTCCTTAATTTCAGAAAAATGTCTTCATTCAATCCTTTAGCTACAATCTTGAGCCAAAAACCTATGGATGGTACAAACTACAAACAATGGAGAACCAATTTAGATATTGTTCTTCAATATGAAAAGCTCAACTTTGTTCTCACTACCCCTATGCCATGGGGCGTCTCGCTGCAGATGATGCTCGATGCAATTCGACTCGTTTTCAGCAGGAGAAGGAAAGATGGGAGAAGGCGAATGTGTCGGGTCTTGCCGCTACATTTTGGCCGCCTCGCAAACCACCTTCGTGGAGCAAATGAACATAATTCGAGTGGAGCAACAATGCTCCAGACTCTTGATGCCATGTTTGCTACACCTAGCGCTTCGCTAGGCAAAATGCGCGAATTCACCACCAAGACAAATCATGTCCGGAGGAAGTGTGCGGGATCATTGTCTAACAATGATAGCAAACTTCAAGAAGGTGATGACCATGGTATCAAGTTTGAACAAGAAGTAAAAGTTGACCTTCTCTTACAATCACTACCCGAATACTTCAACCAATTCAAGATGAATTATAATATGAACAAAATGAATCTTGACCTCACTCAACTAATGCACGAGCTTGAGAGTGCCGAGCGACTCTAGTCAAGCAAGGAAGTGCATTGTTTGTTAGTGAAAGTTCTGTGAAACCTAAGGGGAAACCCAAGGGAAAGAACAAGAACAAGAAAAAGAAGAAATCAGGTACTCCAGCTTGCCAAAACAGCTTGCAATGAAGCAGCCAAAAGGCAAGTGCTTCAAGTGCGACAAAAGGGGCATTGGAAGAAAGATTGCCCACAAATGAAAAAACCAGGTATGGGTGATTTAAATGTGATTGAGGCTTGTTTAGTGGAGAATCACGATGACAAATGGATCGTTGATTCAGAGCCACTAACCATGTTTGCTACTCTTTGCAAAAGGGTTCAAACAAAGCTTGCCAATGAGTAAAGGACAACGAGATTTGAAGCTTGGAACAGGCAGCTTGTGTCTCGCACTAGCAGCTGGGACAAGTTGTTTTATCTTTTAATAATTATAGAACTTTGGTTTTAGAAGACTGTTTATTTATTCCGCATTTTAAGAGGAATTTAATTTCTCGTTAGTTGTTTAGATAAACATGGTTTGACAGTCAGCTTTGATTCCTCGTTTCAATAAGAAGTTCATCTTCTTTTATTTGTTCTGGTGTAAAGTTCAATGGCCTTTATTTCCTTAGTCCTATTCCCCGTGAAGTTAATCATGTTGAATTAAAAAATGTTGAGCATATCAATTGTCAAAGAAAAGAAAAGTTTCCAATGAAACTTATCTTTGGCATTTGAGATTGGGTCATATTAACTCTAACAGATCCAAGGTTTGGTCAAAAGTGGGATTTTAAAATCCCCGAACTTTGAGCCGATACCAAGGTGTGAATCCGTTTAGAGGGTAAAATGACCAAGAGATCTTTCAAGGCCAAAGGAAAACGTGCCACACTTCACTGAATTGGTACATACCGATGTATGTGGACCAATAAATGTCCATGCCGAGGCGGTATCGCATTTCATCACATTTATCGATGATTACTCTAGATTTGGACATGTGTACTGACGATGCGCCAAAAGTCCGAAGCTTTTGGAAAATTCCAAGAGTTCAAGGTCGAGGCGTAAAAGCATCTAGGTGTTCAAATCAAGACTCTTCGATCCGATCGAGGGGTGAATACCTATCTCGGAGAGTTCAGGTCTTACCCGACCAAGGAGGGGATAGTTTCGCAATTATCTTCTCCAGGGACACCCCAGCCAGAATGGAGTTGCCGAAAGGAGAAATAGAACCCTTTTAGAAATGACAAGATCTATGCTCGCTTATTCATCACTTTCTCGATTCATTCGGGGATATGCCTTAGAAACAGCTATGTATCTATTGAACTTAGCTCCGTCCAAGTCGGTTTCAAAGACACCAATAGAATTGTGGAAAGGGTGTAAGCCCACCATGAATCATATTCGAATTTGGGGTGCTCCAAGCACATGTCTTGAAACAAAACCGACAAGATGGACTCGCATCGAAGTATGCATGTTTGTAGGCTATCCTAAAGGAACCAGAGGTTGGTTGTTTTATAGTCCAAGAGAAAAGAAGGTCATAGTGAGCACTCACGCGACTTTCTTAGAGGAGGACTATATGACAAACTATAAGCCAAGAAGTAAGGTTATTCTTGATGAGCTAGTCTCGATCAAGTTTCACCTCAACCTCAAGGGGTTCCAGCTTTTGTTCCCGTGGTTGTTCAAAGAGGGAAAATGTATCCGAACATACACAGAACCGCAGACAACAGAAGTTCAGCATGATGTTCAACTAAATGAAGAACAAAATCATGAATTAGTTGATCCACTTAATGAGGGTCCTCATCTAGAAGTTGTCAACCCACAAAATGTGGACCCCGTAGATGCACGACATCAAGTGCGACAAAGTCGTAATGGGAGATTGATTCGTAAACCTGCAAGATATCTCTTGTTGGGTGAGTCAAATCAGGATGACATCATCGCAGAAGATGGTGATCCCACGAGTTATGACGAAGCACTAGGAGATGTTGATGCTCGTGAATGGCTCGAGGCTATGAATCGTGAAATGGATTCTATGTATTCCAACTCGCTTGGTCTCTTGTAGATGCACCTAAAGGGGTAAGACCCATTGGGTGTAAGTGGATTTACAAGAGAAAGAGAAGATCGGACGGGAAGGTTGAAACCTTCAAAGCTAGATTGGTGGCGAAAGGGTACTCCCAAAGAGAAGGAGTGGATTATGATGAAACCTTTTCACGGTTGCCATGCTCAAGTCTATTCGGATTCTCTTAGTCAAGTGTACCCAATCTTGATTATGAGATTTGGCGATGGATGTCAAAAACCGCTTTTCTAAATGGAAATTTGGAAGAGGAAATCTATATGCAAAGCAACCAAAAGGGTTTACAGCCAAAGGGCAAGAAGAAATGGTATGCAAGTTGCAGAGGTCCATTTATGGACTTAAGCAAGCATCCAGATCATGGAACATCGATTTGATCAAGCCATTGAGTCTTATGTTTTTGAGAAAAGTCCCGATGAGCCGTGTGTGTATAAAAGGATCCAAGGTAATGCAGATCTTTTCTCGGTACTTTATGTGGATGATATACTCCTTATCGGAAATGATACAGAGGTATTGTTGGGCATAAAAACCTGGCCGAGCAAACATTTTGATATGAAGGACCCGGGGAAGCCAATTATGTTCTTGGTATTAAACTCTTGCGAGACCTAAGAACAGGGTTTTGGCATTATCCCAGGCTCAATACATTGACAAAATACTTGCCAGGTTTAGCATGGAGAATTCAAAGAGGGGAATTATACCCTTCGTGCATGGGATTCATCTCTCGAGAAGCAATCTCCTCAAACTCCCGAGCAGAGAACGCATGAGTAGGATACCTTATGCTTCACAGAGGTAGTCTCATGTATGCTATGCTATGTACTGCACGATATCCGCTATGCAAATGGGAGTAGTAAGCCGGTACCAATCGGACGGGAGAGCAACACTGGTAGCGGTTAAACATATACTCAAGTACCTACGGAGAACGAGAGATTATATGTTGGTCTACTCAAGCTGGGAGTCTTGAAACCATTGGTTATACGGACTCGATTTCCAAGGAGATATTGACTCAAGAAAATCCACCTCGGGATATGTGTACACCCTTAATGGCGGTGCCATTTGTTGGAGAAGTGTAAAACAAACATGTGGTCGACTCGCCACGAGGCCGAGTATGTAGTCGCTTCGAGGCCGCAAAGGAAGCCGCATGGTTAAAGAAGTTCCTAACGGACCTTCAGTGATACCAGTGTAAATTGTCCTATCACACTCTACCGTGACAACAAAGTGGGCGATAGCGCAGATCCAAGGAACCAAGGTGTCATAAGAGATGTAAGCACATAGAGAGGAAATACCACTTGATCCGAGAAATAATTAAAAGAGGAGATACAAATGGTAGCAAAGATAGCATCGACGAGAATCTCGCCGACCCTTTTACTAAGAGTTTGCCCGAGCATGTGTTCGAGAGGCATGTTTCATCTATGGGTCTTAGGAGGATTCCGCATTTGCTATAGCTTTAGGCGCTTGTTATTTTACTTTGTTATTTTGTGCTTTTGAGCATGACATTATGACATTGCATTTCTTTTCCGAATGTTAATAAATGGAGTATTCTTTTTCATTTATTTTGCACACTATTTACAAACTCTAAGGTCCGGATCAATTGTGGAGTATATGATCATATGAATACTTTCATAGAGGACATGGTCATAGGTTCTCACAATTGATGAAATGATTCACAGCCTATTAAATTAAGTTGGGCACTTTATTTAGGCCGCAATGTTTTATGAAATGGTTTTGTCCGAATCATTATAAAACATTGGTGTGAGTTAATGCTCACATTGAATGGATCAAGGAGAGATTTGATTAAGCTTGTTCTTTCGTCATAAGGAATCAAATCTCCAGATAACTATAGTTATGTAGTTGCTCTTAATCCCGAGTTTATTTTAAACAGTAGTCGAATAGTTTTCATTCTTTGATTTACCAACGGGTGAGGTTTGATCTATATGACGGCCAACAACTCGGTATTTTGGGATTGAGACTATTTGGTTATCGGTGTTTATGAGATAAACAACATGGAATTTATAGGAAATGTCCCCTTGATATGTTTCGCACTGGATATTGAAGACACCGCCGTGCATGTAATCCATTAGAGAAACTATCAAAGTCAAGGGAATAAATAATTGATTGGGTTACGTAAAACTAGTCAATCAAATTATAGACATTCTATAAAGGGGCAAAGTGCATATTCTTGTTATAAGTGTCATTGTTCTTGGAGATCACGTCGGCTTTTAGTGGAGTAGCACCGAACTAGATAATCTTCTCGTAGATTATCATGAGCCTTGATGAATGACAAATGATGGGTCCCCGTGCTAGCTTGAGACAAGGGATGGGGTATGTTATCGATGATGATGGCTTATGGGCTATATGGTCTTGGGTTTACGAACTCAAGTTAGTATCTTAAAGAGCAAGTGGGAGATTGTTGGGTTAATGTGCTCTTTGGTCACTTAAGCCCAATAAGGCTTAATTGAGACTACAACCCAAGAACTCTAAGGCCCATGTGGATTAGGTTAGGCCTTGGGTGTAGTAGCATATAAACTAACTTTCGCCGCTTGAAAAGATACGGCCGCACAAATAGTTAGGAGGCTCTCATCGTAAACAAAAACCTAGAGGCAGACGTTCATCATCCGAACGGTTGCCCACACAACCATCTCATCCCCTCGAGAGATAGTCCGGAAGATCAATCATAGATCGCACGAGGACTTCGTATACGTTCGTATACAAGGTTTGCTCGTGGAGATCTTTCGATAGCTCTTCAATATCCAGGTAAGCAAAACAAGGTTTGCTCGTGGAGAATCTTTCTATTTGAATAGCTCTTCAATATCCAATAATTAACCTAAGAGAGGGAGAGAATGAGAGCGATGTGGAAGGGAAACTTTAGAGGTTCCTTTAGTATTCTCAAAGATAAGATGATTTTCTAAATTGTTCATTATTATCGATTGCCATATAAAAACGATAACCAGAACAAGTTGGTAAAGGTTTCATCATCAATTTTTCCTTTATTTACATCGGTTGAAGAGTATAAATGGAATAAGTATCAATGGCTGAAAGATAATGTAAATTATATAAATTTATATTTTACAATTTTTACCAATATGGAATAAGTTAATTTTACCAATATGCTCTTTTGTTATTTTTTTTCTCTCTCATTATTTTTTAAATAAAATTTCTATTTTAATCTCATCAATGCCTCGCATCTCCACTCCCTATTCTGAGATTCTCCTATTGATTCACATTTGACATGCTATATAGGTCTTAATTTCTACTTTGAGTCCCTCTCCAATCACACATGCCCAAGAAAATAGTTTTGTGATTGAAGATAATTTATAGTTACATTGAAATTTGGACTGATTTTGTTTATAGGCAAATTGAAGATAATGTTTTCTTAATTTATAGTTGTAAAAACACACTATAGGTATTTATTCTTTCAATCATCCCATTCCCATATACATTTTATGCAACTTGTGTGACATTAGAGTGAAAATATTTGTGGGGGTTTTACCCTTCAATATTATTGAGTCGCCTAAAAGTTGAGATCCCAATCTTTAGGGAAGAGTGGATTTTGGGGTTAGGATCAAAGTTAATAGAAACTTATAATGAAAAATATTCAATTTTTAAATTATAAAAGGGCATTATGGTCTTTAACCAAATTTATAAATCCAGGTTTGTAGGCCTTATGAGAGATTTGTTAAAAGTATATGCTTGATTCTGGATTTAAGTATTTCAAATAGATTCAAACGGGATTCTCCTTAAAAAGATTAATCAAAATTTTAATCAAGTTCTTTTATCTACATTAACTAAATTAATTAAACTTATGTCTCAATATAATAAAAAATATTAAATAAACATATTTAAAAAATAAAAATTATAAAAATTGAAAAAAAAAACTCTTAAATTGTTCATAATAATTTTAACCCAAAAAATATAGATATAGTATCATGAAGGGCAAATTAGTAAATAATGAAGCATTAATTTTGAGTTTTGAAGAAGTATAATATGTTGAGGTAGTTCAATGAGCTCATATTCTGACGAATTTGTTCTCACGGTTACATTTTTATATTATTCCAACAACCATATAACTCAACCGTACGGTTGTGTTTTTCACATAACAGCTATTGATAATTAATTTTTTAAATATATTTTTATCTTTTTATTTAAATTTTTAGTGATAAATTTTGGCAGATGAGTTCGATTACATTATATTTATTTTACAAACAAAATTGACGAAATCTTGAAAATTACTTTACTAAATTTTTCATTTAATATTTTCTTGCACATGTGGCTATTAAATATTATTTTATTTTGTATAAATTTTTAGATCTTAACTGAATATTGACGATGGAATCATTTGGACTGAATTAGAAAAAAATTCATTATCTTAATTTCTTAGCATGTTTAAGTAAATTTGTATAAGTAATAATTAAGGAGTTTGCTATATCAAAACAAAAACAAAAAACAAAAAGAAATTTGGTAGTACAGACACTTTTGCTTTATGGGCCACGAAACACAGGCTCAAACCCAAAATGAAATAAAGGGGGAAAAAGCCTTTAATTACACTGCCCTTCCATCTTCTACAATGGGCAAATCGGATCTGTGCACAAATTTGGAAACTCCTCTCAATCGGTGCGTCTCTTAAAATTCGCATCTCTCCAAATTCCGACGGACCAAGCCAAATCTCCAGTTTCTGTTTAGCCATTGGAAGAAAGGTGTTTTCTTTCAAAGATTCCAGCTTTCTACTTCCCTTTTGACCTTTTCATTCTCCACAGTCCACGGTACGCCCCTTCCTTTGTACTAAATAGATGTGGAATTGGCTGAAGAATTGAATCATAGATGTTATGAATTTGTTATCTACTTCACTAATTCTGTCAAAACCCCCATTTTAATTCCATAAGGATCAATTGGTTGCTTTTGTGGTTGCCTTCCCCTGACTTTGTGTTTTGTATGGACTGTGATGGTTCTGTGCTTGTTTATTGTAAGTGATTTTTGTTTGTTTGCCTGGCTTTGATGCTTTCAAGGGGATTTTTTAATGTTTCCCTTGCTGTTATAAGTCTTAATTGGCAGCTTTTGTGGTTGACTTCCCCTGTTTTTGTGTTATGTATGGGCTGTGATGGTTCTGTGCTTGTTTATTGTAAGAGATTTTTTTATTCTTCAAGGTGGATTTTTTCATTCTACCGTTGCTGTTTCTGTACTTGTTGTTTGTTGCTGGTCTTTCCCTTTTCAAATTGTTGTTGTGCTATTTTATTGTGAGTGATTTTGTTTGTTTGTCTGGTTTGTATGTTTTAAATGTTTTTTTTTTTTTTTTTTTTTTTTACTCTTCATGTTACTGTTGCTGTTTATACTTGTTTGTTGGTTGCTGCTTCTTTTCAAATTGGTGTTGTGTTTTTTGATTGGGAGTGATTTTTTTTTTTTTTCTCTTGTTTCACTAAATCTGTATGGAGATCTCAAATTACTGAGCTTTTTTACTGTGATTGATTTTGTTTCCCCATCAAGTAGATTTGTTTGTTGTTGTTGTTGGTTGCTGTTTTTATTATGTGATTGTCATCAACAAAACCCATCTGATCCTTTTTATTGCAACTGCGTTTACCAGTTGACCAATCCACTTTCAAAGCCTTTGTTAACAATAAAAAATTTATTTAAACTGTAGATTTTATCCATTGGGGAAAGAAAAAACTGTAGGTTTTAAAATAAGAAATCAAGGGAAGGAAATATTAAATATGGATCATCGGACTTGATCCAACCATAAAAAAGAGGTAAAGGATGGGAGCGAACGGTTAAAAAAAGGACGAAGCTCCTTTGAATTTATCAAATTTATATACCATTATTTAACATGTAAGGATTCCTTCTTGTCCTTTTTTTTTTATTATTTGATTGCTTCAAACATACGCATATTTTATTATTTGGTTGTTTAAATCTGCATTTTTTAAAATCCACTACTTTACTAAATTTGATTCGAAAATAAATTTTTTGATTGTTAATAAATATTTCTAATTTTTTGTTTCATACTTTGTAAATTGTAATAACTTTTAAAATTTTTTAGTTTTTATTTTTTATTGTTCTTTTTTTTATTTGATTGTTTTAAAAATCTTCAACTTTAACTTCTATTATTTTGTTATTTCGAAATTTCATTTGAAAATCCTTTTTTGTAAATTGTAATAACTTTTAAATTTTTTTTTAGTTTTTATTTTTTATTGTTCTTATTTTTTTTATTTGTTTAACTTCTATTATTTTGTTATTTCGAAATTTCATTTGAAAATCCTTTTTTTTTTTTTTTTACTGATTTAAAAATCTTCATTTTTTGCAAAACGCCATCTTAATTTTTAAAATTTGATTTGAAAACAAAAATATTTTGATTTTTAGTAAATGTCTCTAATTTTTTGTTTCATCATTTGCAATTACTTTTTAAACTCTCTTCAATTCTTATTTTGTTTTTTTTATTGTTCATGTTTTTATGATTTGATTGTTTTAAAAACCTTCAAATTTGAATTCTATTATTTTGTTGCTTCAAAATTTCATTTACGAATCAACAAAATTTCAAAATAAATTTGATTATTAATAAATATTTCTCATTTTTTGTTTAATACTTTGTTTTAGTTTTTAAACCCCTTTAATTCTTATTTTGTTTTTCGGATTGTTCTTCTTGTTTGTTTTATTTGATTGTTTTAAAAATATTAAACTTGAAGTTCTAATATTTTATTGTTTCAAACTTTTATTTAAGAATCCTTTTCTTCGACTGATTTAAAAAATCTGTATTTTTTGAAAACCCAATCTTTACTTTTTTAAATTTTTAAATTTGGTTGTCAATAAATATTTCGTATTTTTTGCGTCATAGTTTGTTTTACTTTTTAAACCCCTTCAATTCATTTGTTTTTTTTTTGGATTGTTCCTCTTCTTTTTTATTTGATTTTTTAGAAAAAATCTTAAACTTAAAGTTTTTATTATTTTGTTGTTTCAAAATTTTATTTCGGAATCCTATCTTATTTTCTTATTTGATTGATTTAAAAATCTGTATTTTTGAAAAACCCGATCTTACTTTTTTAAATTTGATTTGAAAATAAACTTTTTGATGGTTAATAAATGTTTCTAATTTTTTGTTTCATAACGTGTAATGACTTTTTAAACTCTTTTCAGTTTTTATATTTTTATTATTCTTTTATTTTATTGTTTGAAAAAATCTTCAAATTTAAGTTCTATTATTTTGTTGTTTCGAAATTTTTCACTTGAAAACCCTTTTTCTTATTTTATTATTTATTGAATTAAATATCTGTATTTTTGAAAACGCTATCTTACTTTTTTAAATCTGGTTTGAAAATATCTTTTGATGACAAATATTTCTAATTTTTTATTTCATACTTTGTAAATTGTAATAAATTTTAAAATTTTTTAGTTTTATTGTTCTTTTTTTTTTTTTTGATTGTTTTAAAAATCTTCAACTTTAACTTCTATTATTTTCTTATTTCGAAATTTCATTTGAAAATCCTTTTTTTTACTGATTTAAAAATCTGCATTTTTTGCAAAACACAATCTTACTTTTTTAAAAGTTGATTTGAAAACAAATTTTTTGGTTTTCAGTAAATGTCTCTAATTTTTTGTTTCATCCTTTGCAATTACTTTTTAAAATCTCTTCAATTCTTCTTATTATTATTTTTTTATTGTTCTTCCTGTTTTTATGATTTGATTGTTTTAAAACCTTCAAATTTGAATTCTATTATTTTGTTGCTTCAAAATTTCATTTGCGAATCATTTTCTTATTTGATTGAATTAAAATTCCGTATTTTTGAAATCCCAATCTGAATTTTTTAAATTTGGTTTGAAAATAAATTTTGATTATTAATAAATATTTCTTATTTTTTGTTTAATACTTTGTCTTAAAAACCCAATCTTTACTTTTTTAAATTTGGTTGTTAATAAATATTTCGTATTTTTTTTTGTTTCATAGTTTGTTTTACTTTTTAAACCCCTTCAATTCAATTTTTTTTTTTTTGGATTGTTCCTCTTCTTTTTTATTTGATTTTTTAGATAAAATCTTAAAGTTTTCATTATTTTGTTGTTTCAAAATTTTATTTTAGAATCCTTTCTTATTTTCTTATTTGATTGATTTAAAAATCTGTATTTTTGAAAAACCCGATCTTAGTTTTTAAATTTTTGTTTCATACTTTGTACGTTTTAAACTCTTCTCAGTTCTTATTTTTTTTTTTCTATTGTTTTTTTTTTAAATTTTATTGTTTTCAAAAATCTTCAACTTTAAGTTCTATTATCTTGTTGTTTCAAAACTTCATTTGAAAATCCTTTTCTTATTTTCTATTTGATTGATTTAAAAATCTGCATTTTTGAAAATCCAATCTTACTTTTTTTAGATTTGATTTGAAAATAAATTTTGATTGTTGATAGGTATTTCTTATTTTTTGTTTCATTTTGTTTTACTTTTTCAACTCTTTTCAGTTGTTATTTTTTTTTTTTTAATTGTTTTTCTTGTTTATTTTATTTGATTGTTTTAAAAATCTTCTGATTGTTGCCCTTATCATTTGATGAACATTTATAAATTATAACTTCGAGTTCTTGTTTAGCAGTTCAAAGATCGGTAAGTCACCCCAAGAAGAATTCCGTTGTAGTACTTATTAGAGGATGACGCGGCAGAAAAATGGAACAATAGAGGTTATGAATTTGATATCTATTTTACTAATTTTGTCAAAATCCCCCCATTTTAATTTATAATTTTTGTTCATTTAATTTTGGGTTTTTTTCATTTATAACTTTTGTTAATTTTATATGGACTGCGAATGTTCTCAGGCTTGTTTATTGTGATTGAATTTTATGTTTGTTTGCTTGAAAAGCTCGGATGCTTTTTAGGGGGATTTTGTATTGCCTTCCCAATCAAGGTCTTTCCTTTCCCTAGTTTTTAGGGACTATAATTGATCTCAAATTTTTGTGCTTGTTCATTGTGATTGATTTCTTTGTTCTATGCTTGAAAAGCTTGTGTGTTTTCAATGGGGATTTTGTGATTTTTTCCTATTGCTATTGCTTTTTGTAGACTTGTTTGTTGGTTATTGTTTCCTAGTTTTGTATGGGCTGTTATTGTTCTCAAATTGTTGCATTTTGTTTGTCTCCTTGAAAAGCTTGGATCCTTTCAAGGAGAATTTTGTATTTGCCATTGTTTGTTGGCTATTGGTTATTGCTTCCCTAGTTTTCTATTGGCCATGATTGTTCTCGAATTTTGTGCCTTGGTTTGTCTGCTTGAAAAGTTTAGAGGCTTTCAAGGAGGATTTTGTGTTTCACGTTTTGTTGGTTGTTGTTTCCTTAGTTTTAGGCTGTGATTGTTCTCAAATTGTTGTACTTTTGTTTGTCTACTTGAAAAGCTTCGAAGGTTTCAAGGAGTTTTTTTGTTTGGTGTTGTTTGTTGATTGCTTTTTCCCCCTAGTTTTCTATGATTTGTGATTGTTCTTAAATCATGGTACTTTTGTGTGTCTCTTGAAATGCTTGGTTCCTTTTTGTTTTTTTTCTTTCTGAAAATTTGGGTGTGCTTGAGGGGATGGATTTTGTGATTCCTTAGAAAATAAGAAATATGACTATTAGCGCCCTATTATAAGGAATTATAATGTTTCCTTTCTTGTATCCCATGTGATTTTATTAGGCCTTAATTCTATCCTCCATAATGTAATTGATCGGTTGTTTTGTTGTTTGCCGTTTCTCTAACTTTTATGGGTTGCTGATTGTTCTCAAATTGTTGTGCTTCTATTTGTCTACTTGAAAAACATTGGAGACTTTGAAAGAGGATTTTATGTTCCGCGCTTTTTTGATTGTTGTTTCCCTAATTTTGCATGGGCTGTAATTGTTCTCAAATTGTTGAGCTTGTTTATTGTGATTGATTTTTTTGTTTCTATGGGATTTTGTGATTATTTACTCGTTATTGCTGTTTCTAGACTTGTGTGTCGGTGATACATAAACCATAAATAATATGTATCAATGAATTAGGCATTAGGGCACAATATTAATCCTATGAGGCCTTAGGACTGATTAGGGATAATAGTAAGTAGTTAAGGGTAATAGTGGCGTATTACTAATTCTATAAGGCCATTAGGAGTAGGACATTAGGATCTGATTGTATTGCTTTCATGTGTATTTGTTATGGGCTTATGGGCTGTTATGGGCTTTACCATGATTAAGTCTAAGGCTAGCCTATATAAAGGGAAGAGCCTAGCTTAATCACTCATGTATGTTCAATATTGTGTATGAATGGAATGAGCGAGAGCAGCAAGCTTGTTTCGATGTGTTTTCTCCCAATCTCCTAATTCTCTACAACCTTCATATCGGTGGTATCGAGCGAGTCATCCTCGGCTCCTCCGTGAATCAGTATAGTTCTTGAATCAGTCCCAGTCATTCTTCTCTTCACTCACCGCTCGGTTCCGATATTCAAGACCTTTTGACCCAAATGCAAGGTGAACCAGGAGGAGTCATGACCCTATTGGTTCAGTTGGCATCTGTGTCAGCCTAAAAGTCCAAAAAGAAGCATCAAGAAATATATTCTTGAGATTCATTCTTGACAGAATCAAGGGTCTGCATGTTCGAGTTTTGACAAGGTTTTGGATTCTCTGCTATTTTCAAGAGCCGACTCTTATATCATTGTGCGTCGAGATTATTAGTGAATTGTCATTTCCAATTGCGGCGTTACATTTCGAGTTGGGAAGTCAAAGAAAAAAATCAAGAAAAAACGCAAGGTTCCATTCTTGACCAACAAAAGCCATGTCGAGTCGGGGTCGGGCTCTTGTTTCGGTATTTTGAGGCAAATATCATCTGCTCGATAGGAATTCTGAGAGCAATCGACCGATCACAACTACTGGTGCACTGTCGCTGAGTTTCACGTTCTGCCACGCTGATTTTATTCTGGGATATCATCGCTTCGATTGGGTCTGAATTTGCGTTTTGCGCGTGTCAAGAGCGACAAGCGACTACGGTTCTTGTTTCGATTTCATCGGCCGCTCGCCGGATTCTCACGGGTTCGATTGGTTCAAGATTTATTGTTCGGCCTCCTTCAAGTCGGCCAATCGATCGGGTCGGTAAATTCTAGATTGTCGCTTCAAGTTCGGGTTCTCATCCAGTTTCCGTTTGGGTACCTTCGGAAATCAAGAAAAGACCCGAAAGTTTTACAACCGGCCTCACTACACGACAAAGACCGATTGGACCGAGTATTCTCGCCTCATCGCGGGGTCCGCGTGCAAGTCGACCGACACCGAGTCTTTAGTCATCTAAGTCGACTTTTGTATAATCAATTCTTGGTCGATACATCCTGTCGTCAAGTTCTGAGTATTTCGACTTCTTGAGCGACGTCATTCATACGTTTCTGGTTCACGTCACAATAACTCTGGA
Organism: Acacia acuminata; assembly: GCA_019022655.1. NCBI lineage: Eukaryota > Viridiplantae > Streptophyta > Magnoliopsida > Fabales > Fabaceae > Acacia > Acacia acuminata. The sequence goes on from JAFJYI010000045.1 coordinate 3,045,713, forward strand.
GTCTCGTCGACTATCTCTAGTTGTTTCGCCTCTGCCGTCGGAACTCTAGAAGTAACACGCCACGTCAATTAAATTCTGGTTTTCTCTGGGTTCTGCATCTGTCATCGTCAAAGTCGAAATTCTGAGTAGTATGGCGTCTGTTGTCTGGTTTTGATTTTCCTTCTCCGTCAGTCTCTGTTTTTCTGGTTTGGGTCCTGTTCATGTGAAGTTTGGTTCTTTTGGTTCTTTGTCTTTGGTTTCCATCGTGTTACAGGTCTAGTATCACTGTTGCATCAAAGAATACTCCTGGTTTTGCATTTCCGATTCTGGTTTGGGGGTCTGAATAATTCTGGTTTCTGGTTTTCTGCCTACCCCTGAATAAATTCAACCTTGTATGGTTAATACAAGAGCTCAGATCGCATCAATGACTGATCCTACCGAAACTCGTTTTAAGGCAATTGAAGATACCTTACACCCTATCGGATTAAGCAACGTGTTGGAGCAGTTGCTTATAAGTTAGATTTGCCGGTGGAGACGCGTATTCATAATACGTTTCACATTTCATTGCTGAAGTTGTGTCCTGACCCCTCGGTCAAGGTTAGGCATCCGCCTGAAAATTGGCCAGAATTACCAAATTGCAAAGAACCTGATCAGATTTTGCAGCGTCGGATGGGAAGACGGAAAGGTAGAATTGTCACTGAAATATTAGTTAAATGGAAGCAGTTAGCTGAGGAGGAAGCATCTTGGGTACTGTTATATCAATTTCAAAGGCAGTTTCCCAGTTTTTTCATTGCTGACCCTTGAGGACAAGGGACCTTAAGGGGGGAGTATTGATACATAAACCATAAATAATATGTATCAATGAATTAGGCATTAGGGCACAATATTAATCCTATGAGGCCTTAGGACTGATTAGGGATAATAGTAAGTAGTTAAGGGTAATAGTGGCATATTACTAATTCTATAAGGCCATTAGGAGTAGGACATTAGGATCTCGATTGTATTGCTTTCATGTGTATTTGTTATGGGCTTATGGGCTGTTATGGGCCTTACCATGATTAAGTCTAAGGCTAGCCTATATAAAGGGAAGAGCCTAGCTTAATCACTCATGTATGTTCAATATTGTGTATGAATGGAATGAGCAGTACAGCAGTACTGTTTCTGATATGTTTCTCTCCCAATCTCCCTAATTCTCTACAACCTTCATATCAGTTGGATGTTGTTTCCTAGTTTTGTATGGGCTATGATTGTTCTTAAATTGTTGCAATTTTGTTTGTTTACTTCAAAAGCTTGAATCCTTTCAAGGAGGCTTTTGTGTTTGGTGATTTTGTTGCTTCTTGTTTCCCTAGTTTCATATGGGTTGTGATTGTTCTCAAATTTTTGTGCTTTGGTTTGTCTGCTTGAAAAGGTTGGTGGGCTTTCAAGGAGGATTTTGTGTTTAGCATTGTTTATGGATTGCTTCTTTTTTATTTTTTATTTTAAATCCATGGTTTTCTATGGTTGTGATTGTTCTCAAATTGTTGTACTTTTTTGTGTGTTTGCTTGAAATGCTTGGATCCTTTTTGTTTGTTTGTTTCTAAAAATTTGGGTGCGCTTGAGGGGATGGATTTTGTGGTTCCTTAGAAAATAAGAAATATGAATGTTTGCCCCTCTTATAAGGTTTTATAATGTTTCCATTCTTGTATCCCATGTGATTTGATTAGGCCATAATTCTATCCTCCTCAATGTAATTGATTGGTTGTTTTGTTGTTTGCCGTTTTTCTAACTTTATATGGGTTGTGATTATTCTCAAATTGTTGTGCTTTTGTTTCTCTGCTTGAAAAGCATTGGAGACTTTGAAAGAGGATTTTATGTTCTGCACTTTTTTTATTGTTGTTTCCCTAATTTTGCATGGGGTTTGATTGTCCCTCAAATTGTTAAGTGATTGTTCTCAAATTGTCGAGCTTGTTTATTGTGATTGATTTTTTTGTTTCTATGCTTGAAAAGCTTGAGTGCTTTCAATGATTATTTTTTGTTTTTTTTCCAGTTGCTATTCTTTTGTTTCTAGACTTGGTTGCTGGATTTGTTTCCTAGTTTTGCATTGATTATGTCCTGAGGTTGTAAGTCCTAGTGTGCATTCAACATGGTTATTGGATTGTTTGTCTTGAGGCAGTAAGTCCTGGTGTGCGTTTTGCGTGATTATTGGACTATATGTCTTTAGGCTGTAAGACCTGATGTGCAATATATGTAAATATTGGGCTGTGTCCCCATGATAAATGATGATTGTGCTGCATAGTGAATGCTAGTAAAATATGTTGATTGCTTATTAGATAGTTTGTTTTGCATGCTTCGTGAATTTGCATATTTTGTGATGGTCTATTTTTACTACTATGATTCCCAAGAATCTCACCCTTAAAATGACATACGAAAGGCAAGCATCTCAAAAGGCAAAGGCGTGGTCATCGTTGACACCTAAGAAGAGGGAGAAGCTCGAATAGCTTTATTTCTTTGGCCTTATAATTTTTTCTCTTATACTTAGGCTTTTGGATAGCCTTACATGGCTACTGTTTTTGTATATATATACATATGAATGAAGATGTACTTCGTAGTGGTATTAGTACACAAATTAGTAATATCATTATTATTATTAGGCTTAATTAACGATACGGTGATGAGTACATGTATGAATCGAGCCCATAACTTGACGAACGATTAAGCATAAAGAAGATCAATAGATTAAATGTGATATTTTAAAAGAACTCGATACTATCGAAAAAGAACTCTCATGTATTTTAAGGAATGATGAGTTTTAAATCATGAGTTTGAACCACTGATAAATTGTTTTAGGAAGTTTTAAATTTTTCAGAAAAACTCATTCCTTTTACATTATCAAACCTTGTTTGAGTGGTTTGAAATCATTGTTAATTAACTCATCTAACTTAGTATAAAGTAAGGTGTTAGACTGGTATGATATCGAGCGAGAGGTTCTGGCAATAGGTTAGGATGCTCTGCTTGTATTCTGAAAATTTGGGTGTGCTTGAGGGAATATAGATTTTGTGGTTTCTTAGAAAAATAAGAAATAGTCCTAGCATCATGAATTATAATTTTTGCTTTCATGTATCTCATGTAATTTGATTACACTTTAATTCTATCCTCATTAATGTAATCATTTGGCAGTTTTGTTGGTTGCTGTTTCCCTTGCTTTGTATGGGTTGTGATTGTTTTTGAATTGTTGTGCATTTATTTGTCAGCTTGAAAATCTTGGATCTTCTAAAGGAGGATTTTGTGTTTGACGTTTTTGTTGGTGGCTATTTCTTTAGTTTTGCATGGGTTGTGATTGTTCTCAAATTGTTGTGGTTTGGTTTGTTTGCTTTAAAAGCTTTGTGGCTTTCAAGGGGGATTTTGTGTTTGGCATTTTTGTTCGTTGCTATTTCTTTAGTTTTTGTATTGGCCGTGATTATTTTCAAATTGTTGTGGTTATGTTTGTCTATTTTGAAAAGCTTGGATCCTTTTAAGGAGGATTTTATCATGTTGTTGCTTTTTCTAGACTACTTTTTTGTTGGTTGCAATTTCATCAAATTGTTGTGATTGTGATAACTCTTTTTGTTTGTTTTCTTTATGAAAATTTGGGTGTGTTAAAGGGGATGGGTTTAGGGGTTCTCCTTGATATATGGATTGATTGGGTTAGGAAATAAAGAATATGATTGTTAATAATTAGGAATTGTTATGTTTCCTTCCGATTAGTCCAAAGCCTGCATGCCCATCCAAGCCCTATCCTACCCTAATAATTTATATACTTTTTTTTAAAAAAAAATAATATATATGTATAAAAAATAGAATGCTACATACATATATTTGTGAATGCACATATTTCATTAGTCTTTTTGTTGCCTTTTTTTTTTTATAGATTATAGATTATTGGATGATATTTCTTATTCAATTAAGGATATTGTGATGTGTTTAATTATGGAATTATGGGAACTACTAGTTTGTATATTGATTCTTTTTTAATATTGCAAGTTGTGAAATCTTGTAATATATTTGATGTTTTCGTTGGAAAAATAGAATATATTTGATGTTTTACATAGGGTTAATGGTTATTTTTCCCGAAGTTTTGTTGAGGGGTAGTGGGTATTTGAAAGTTTTTTTAAAAGTAATATCGCCCTAAAAGCTTACAAAATATAACAATTTTGCCCTGTCATCTTCTAATGTTAAGTTTGACTATTAAATCAATTAAACACCTCATCATCCACGTCACTAATTCCAATATGACACCTCATCATCCCTCTGTTTCTCTCTTCCTTATTCACTCTTTTAGGAAAAAACCAACAATCGTGGGTCAAAGTGGTTTTCGAGTTTGAAGCATATTCGAGTTTACATTATTAATTTGTTTCTTTTGTTCAAGCAGCTTGCAACTTTTGCTTTCGCCCCTTCATATTATATCTCTGTTTCTTTTTCATTACTAATCACTGATAATTATTATTACCTGTGCTTCGTTGAAGACGATGAGAAGAAACACTGATACTTGGGTTTTGTGTTGCTTTAGATTTAGGAGGGAAAAAAGAAAAAGAAATAAACAGTTGTAACGCAATGCTTTTGCTTTCTGTCTTGAAGATGCTTTAACCATGTCTCAACCATGTCTGAGGTGACGGGACGGATATGCGGGAAAGAGAGCTGACAAACTTTAAATTTGTCAAGTACAGTAAGTTGTTGAAAAACTCTCGTACAAATCCTCGCACATCCAAAGAAAGATATTCAAAAGAAACTTAGCCCCCAATGTCAAGAGATAATTTTCCCCTGAATTTTAGTTTCAAGAGCTTCAATCTCTTCATGTATTTAAAAACCTTCCAGAAATTGTTCACTATGGACATAATCCTCTTTCAATAAAATTAGTGTGGTGGATCTTAGAGTTTTTACAATTCCCAATAATTCATTATTGAAATCCTCTGCACAAGTTCCATGTTATCATGATCGTGTGCTACACACAATGCCATGTTACGGATTGTTTCATGCATTTTAATTGTACGATTTATAAAAAGATCGTCTTCAACACTTTCTAGCAAGCACCAAAGTTTCAACTTTTTAATAATACTCGCCATGACCACGCATGTCTTATACACGTACTCTTTGCCATATCTTTACAAAGAAATCTCTCCCACATCTATTCGTCAATGAGATCGAGAACTACAATCTTGCTATCTTCTGGGTATAATGCGCAGTACAGGAAACAACGTTTTAGTACCTCATCTGGCCGATCATAGTTAAATTTAAGGATAGAGAATACATTCCGTTCCAAATCTGGTGCCTTGCAAGCAACCATAAAATCCTTACGAAAGCTTTTACCCTCAATTGCTAGTTCATCCACCTTTGATCATCTTGGCAACATTATTTCCCAACTTGTAGTTTGATAGACAATTCTTTGGACACCATCTACTTAGACATTTATCTTGAATAGCGCTTCAGTGTCTTTTATTTCCTGTGAACACAAATATATGTTTTTTATTTATTTAAATTTAGGCATTTGTTTTATTTCTGTACTTGCTATTTTATGAAAATCAACAGAGACTTTTTGTGCACTATTTACAAAAACATAAATGGCTTATTTATAGAATAATTGGTACGTATTTAAAAATTAGAATGAGATTTGAAAATAGGCTAGGTCGAGCTAAATTTTAGCTAAATAGACATCGACCTTAAATAGAGATTCTAAACCTAAGAATGAAAAGTTTAGGTGTGGATGTAATATCTAAATCAGAAAGCACAAGATGAAGAAGTTAAAAATGAAAATATAACATGGGATTTTTCCTCATAAATTGGATATTTAATTATGACTTGATTTTTTATGCACTTAATTATGACTCGATTTAGCAATAGCATTTGGTTAAGAAAATTAAGATGAACTGTCAATAGAAGAAACGTTATAGAGTACGCGCATCTCGCTTCAATTGTACTCAAATTACAACGAAAATTCCTCTAATTTTGAAACCAACGTTTATTCTAATTTTATGAACACAATATTCTATAAAAGATTGTATAATATGATTTTTTTAATTAAAATTATAGATATAAAAATCTAATTGTTTGAACTCTCCATTTTTAATAATTTTAACTATAGATATAACAATATTTAAATAATTTTTGGAAATATTATATTAAAAATAATAAATATATAATAAAAATTTTAAAAATTATATTTTTCAATTTATCCTTTATTTTATTAATAAATTCCTAACTCATTTTAAAAAATTACTGAATAAATATGCTTGAAATCTAAAGTTATCAAATTAATCAATTTTATAATATGATAAAAATTTTAAAAGCATATTCATTAAAAAACAAAATTTAAAAAAATTTAAATTTTTGTTAACTAGGGTTATTTTGAGCTAAAACATGTAATATAAAGATCAATTAAATGTTGAAGATGAAATAATTCAAAATAGACAATACAGAGTCACATTACTTTTGATTTCAATAAAAGCTTAATTAGATTTTGAAAATAGAAGGAAAGTAGTTATGATTAGGATAAAATAGATGTAAGATGTGTTTAGTTTACTCTGCTAAAAAATTTATTGAATGCATCACATTTTATTTATATTTGGAAACTAAAATTCAGTTTGTAAACCCCAGCCAATTACCATATCATATTCATATGGCTTATGTGGTTATCCAAGTACAATTAGGTTTTAGAGATTTTTCGAAGAAGAAGAAGATTAATTTACCCTAATTAAGTCTCTAATCAAGTCGTTCATATCAATTTCCTTCTATTATTTTTCTCTCTCTTTTGGTATTAAATCAGGACAAACAATTATTCCTTACAGCAATCAGTCTTTAATTAGCAAAACCAATTACATCTCTATACAATAAGCTATGTATCCTCTCATAAGGCTCCTATTGTAATATTCCAAATTTTAGGATAAGAAGTATAAGAATAAGACTGAGATAAATAGACGGCTTTATTAAATGTTATTTTGGATCTTAAAAAACGGGAAAAATTATGAAATGTTATTTTGAGGATTTAGAAATATTATGAGGGGATTAAATACCAAAAATTTGGCCTAAATAGTTCCAAAGCCATACTTTGGAATTTATGGCCTATTGTACCTGAAATTCAAGGAAAAATAGTTATAAGATAATTTTATTTTATTTTTTGTCTAGAAATTTTAGAGGTAATATTATAGGTCTAGAGAAGCTAATTGAGGAAGAAAAAACCAATTCCTCTCATATGGGATTAAGGATTAATTTTCCACATCTATTTAATATTTGCAATCAAGTAAACAAATGATCAAATTACAAACAAAAGTTTTGTATAGGGTAAAATTGAATTATTTTATGGAGTGGACCCCACATAAACATGACAGCCCAACCATTCTAATTCGTCATCCATACTCCTTCATTTCTCAACCAATTCATTTCAGGCAAAGACTCCATTTGGAGAGAAAAGTCACGTACCTCTCATGCACAATTATTCCAATTCATTATCTATTCCTCTACGGCCCAACATCAAAACCTTCAGCAACTGTTTTATCCATTCGAACAGCAAAGCATATACCCCACTCACTTTATTTATATCAGTTCGGCAAGTCACGAAACACAGAGTAAGAGCGAGACATCCGTTTCATGCGAATAACGAACACCTCACCCCCTCTCTTCTTTGTTCGATACTTCACCATTTCTCTCGCGTGTTAGCATGCCCATAGAACCCATGCACCCTCATTTATCCATTCAGCCATACTTTCTTATTCTCATTCTTTCGTTCCTCTATTCACGAACAGAAACGAGAGTGAGAGACTGAGAGGGAGCTACGGTCGAGAGCTGAGAGCGAGAGAGACGAGAGATCGAGAGAAAGAAGAAGGTCCATCTGATTGCATGCAAACTTAGAAACCAACCAAGGTGAGTTTTGTAGAGATTACCTAGGGTTTCGTCTTGCTGGGATCGGGATCAGTGGTTTTCATGCGGAGGAATGTGAATGGTCAAGATAGAATTTGTCCCTCACATTTGTAGAGAGATAATACTGGGCCCCTCGATGAGTGAGTCTAAGAAATGTACGGCCGTATTGTGATGGAAAGGAGTTTCCATTTTCACTTATTAGGCTACTCGAGAATCGAGAAAGTAGTGGTCAAGAAAAGGAAGTTGACATTATCCATGCCTCATCCTTGACCAAATTATCGCGTGACAAAAGGGACGTGACATGGTTGTACGATAGGTTGTATCGTGTCATCGATCCCCATGTGAATTGGGTAGTCGCAATGTCTTTGCTAGAGGCCGCTTGCGACTTGTGGGCTGACAAAGTGTTGGCCCACTGCCAATCTCATATGGGCTTGCAGGGTCGCACACAAGAATAACTCAACACGAGCAAATGTATCCAGATTCATTGAAATCTTAGATACGTCTAAGATTTAATGAATATCGAATTTAATCTAGGATATATATATATATATATATATATATTAAATTCGAAATTAATATATGTTAATATTATTAATAGAGAAATAGAGATTATAATATTAATATATATAATATTTGTTTTGTATTTAATTTATTTGATAAATTAAATATCTAAAACAAATTGAGATATTGTATCTCATTTAATTTTTGAATAAAGATATCGTATATCTGTTTAATATTAAATTGAGATATGGTATCTCAAATTTAAATTAAATAGATAGATATTATTTCTCGGATTTAATTTATAGAGATAAATTAAATCGAAGGCTTTTAATTTGGATTGAATAAATGGATTTGATTAGATCTATTAGATGGATTTAATTAATACATTTATTTTAATCCAGATTCCAAATTCGAATTTCAAATCGGCTTTTAATGCGGATTAAATACGTTACATCGATTTGATTGATGTAATTAATATATTTTAATCCATATTTGAAATTTGAATTTCAAAATTAATGAGGATTAATTTTATATAATGCTTGAACGGGTTTGGAAAACTCACGGGACATTTTGTCGAGCGCATTTAAAAGTCGCAGAAAAACCTCTTGAGTGGAAAATCAAGAGAGACGCACAAGAGGCGCTAGCATGCTACCGTAGCCGTGTTCGGGATTTGTTTGTGTGGATCCGGTGGAGGAAGACGATCCTACGAGTCGTCTTTCTCGCGATCGAGGAGGTAGCCCACTGCTCAACGAAGAACAAGCCGCAAACGAATTCTTCTAAGGTAATTTCGGGATTCCCTAGCCTTGTTTAAACGCACCGAGTGATCCTCGGGATTGGATCTGTAAGTTTTTTAATCCCATTGCGTTGTACGGATTCCAACACCGATGTCTCGGGTGTCTTGTAAATAAATGAGTTATCTGTTTTTCTTTGACTATAAATAGTCATTCTCCCATAATTCGTGTGGGCCTACTGATTGTACAAGAGAAGAGAAAGAAATATTGTTATTACATTTCCTCTCAATTTCTGCATCTTTTACCTTATATTTATTTTAGTTTTATATTACCATTGTAATATTTCAAATTTTAGGATAAGGAATATAAGAATAAGACTGAAATAAATAGGCGGCTTTATTAAATGTTATTTTGGATCTTGAAAAAAAAAATAGGGGAAAATTATGAAATGTTATTTTAAGGATTTAGAAATATTATGAGGGGATTAAATACGAAAAATTTGGCCTAAATAGTTCCAAAGCCATACTTTGGAATTTATGGCCTATTTTACCTGAAATTCAAGGAAAAATAGTTATAAGATAATTTTATTTTATTTTTTGTCTAGAAATTTTAGAGGTGATATTATATGGTCTAGAGAAGCTAATTGAGGAAGAAAAAAACAATTCCTCTCATATAGGATTAAGGATTAATTTTCCACATCTATTTAATATTTGTAATAATTAAGTAAGCAAATGATTAAATTGCAAACAAAAGTCTTATAGACGGTAAAATTAAATTATTTTATGGAGTGGACCCCACATAAACATGACACCGATTGCCTCAAAAGCGAGGCGCTCGAATCCCTCGAAGCCACGACGGGTGGATGGGTCGTTGATCTCCCTCATCAAATCTTGAACGTCCATTTTAATACCTTAAAACAAGTTTAGAGCCCCGAAAAATTATTTTAGGATCTTAAAAAATATCCCGAAGCATATTTTTGGTACCCATCACTATCCTAAAATATTTGATCAAGATCCTAAAATATTTTTTCAAGATCATGAACTATTTTTTTAGTACCATTCGGTGTCCCGAAATATTTTTTTAAGATCCTAAAATAATTTTAGGATCTTAAAAAAATATTTTAGGATACTGATGGGTACCAAAAATATGCTTCAAGATATTTTTTTAAGATCCTAAAATAATTTTTCAGAGCTCTAAACTTGTTTTAAGGTATTAAAATGGACGTTCAAGATTTGATGATGGAAGATCAACGGCCCAGATCCAACCAGATGTGGCTTCGAGGATTCTAAGCCTCGCCCGAGGCAATCCGCCCCCAAGAAATGTTTTATCCATTTGAACAGCAATGCATATATACCCCACTCACTTTATTTATATCAGTTCGACAAGTCACAAAACACAGAGTAAGAGCGAGACATCTGTTTCATGCGAAGAACGGCCACCTCACCCCTCTCATGTCGTCCGATACTTCACCATTTTCTCGCGTGTTGGCATGCACATAGAACCCATGCACCCTCATTTATCCATTCAGCCATACTTTCTTATTCTCATTCTTTCCTTCCTCTATTCACGAACGTAAAGTGAGAGTGAGAGACCGAGAGGAGCCGGTTGAGAGCCGAGAGCGAGAGAGACGAGAGATCGAGAGAAAGAAGAAGGTCCATCGATTGCATGCAAACTTAGAAACCAACCAAGGTGAGTTTTGTAGAGATTACCTAGGGTTTCGTCTTGCTGGTTCTGCGTCCGTTTATCAGGCAACATGCATACCCATGTTCTACAAATATCTGCTCCACTATCTGACGCATCCCTGCTCCACTACCTGTACTGCCGGGATTAGTACCTTGTTTATAGGGTGATTAGTGTTTCGCCATGTCTAAGAAGACTTCCGAACTGGTGTATTTGTGCTGGGCCGGCCCCATAACAGGGCCCAATATACAAGTCCATAATAGATACAACCAAACATTCGAATAAATCCAATTCCATACAAACCAATGACACCAACATTCTCTGCTTCAACTATAAAATACTTACCAAATCTTTTACCCTCAGTTGGTAGTTCATCCACACCTTTGAGCATCTTGGCAACATTCTTTTCCAACTTGAAGTTTGACAGACAATTCTTTGAACACCATCTACTTAGACATTTGTTTTGAATTGCTTGGACTCCTTGAGCTTCAATATCTTTTGTTTCGAATTTAGGCATTTGTTTTATGTCTGTAATTGATATTCACACCGTATTAAGAAAATCAACAAAGACTTTTTGTGCACTATTTACAAAAACATAAATGGCTTATTCATAGAATAATTGGTACGTATTTAAACACTAGAATTAGATATGAAAATAGGCTAGGTCGATCTAAACTTTAGCTAAATAGAGATTCAAAACCTAAGCATGAAAAGTTTAGGTGTAGCTATAATACCTAAAGCAGAAAGCACAAGAAGATCATGATGAAGAAGAAGCCATATTTAAGAATGAAAATATATCATCGAATTTTTCCTCCTAAATTGGATATTTAATTATGACTTGATTTTTATGCACTTAATTATGACTCGATTTAGCAATAGCTTTTGGTTAAGAAAATTAAGATGAACTTTCATTAGCAGAAAAGTTATAGTGTACGCGTATCTCGGTTCAGTTGTACTGAAATTACAAAGATATTTCCTCTACTTTTGAAACCAACGTTTAGTCTTATTTTAAGCACACAACATTCTATAAAAAGATTGTACGTATAATATGATTTTTTTAATTGAAATTTATGTAGAAAATTATAATTATCAAGTTTCCTAATAATCTAATTGTTTGAGCTCTCCAATTTTAATAATTTTAACTATAGATATAAAAATATGTAAATAATTTTTCAAAATATTATATTTAAAATAATAAATATATAATAAAAATTTAAAAAATTATATTGTTCAATTTATCCCTAATTTTATTAATAAATTCCTAACTCATTTTAAAAATATTACTGAATAGATATGCTTGAAATTTAAAATTATCAAATTAATCAATTTTATAATATGATAAAAATTTTAAAAACATATGCATTAAATTGTTTTAAAAAAATTGAATCTTTGTTAACTAGGAATGCTTTAAGCTAAAACATGTGATATAAAGATCAATTAATTTTTGAAAATAAAATAATTCAAAATAGACAATACAGTGTCACTTGACTTTTGATTTCAATAAAAGTTTAAGTAGATTTTGAAAATAGAAGTAAAGTAGTTATAATTAAGATAAAATAGAGATAAGATGTGTTTAGTTTACTCTGCTAACAATTTTCTTGAATGCATCGCATTTTATTTATATTTGGAAACTAAAATTCAGTTTGTAAACCCCAGCGAATTACCATATCATATTCATATAAAATGTTATTTTGAGGATTTAGAAATATTATGAGGGGATTAAATACAAAAAATTTGGCTTAAATAGTTCCAAAGCCATACTTTGGAATTTATGGCCTATTTTACCTGAAATTCAAGGAAAAATAGTTATAAGATAATTTTATTTTATTTTTTGTCTAGAAATTTTAGAGGTGATATTAATGGCCTAGAAAAACTGATTGAGGAAGAAAAAAACAATTCCTCTCATATATGATTAAGGATTAATTTTCCACATCTATTTAATATTTGCAATTAACTAAATAAATGATCAAATTGCAAACAAAAGAAAATTAAATTATTTTATGTAGTGACCCCACATAAACATGACAGCCCAACCATTCCAATTCATTATCCATACCCCTTCATTTCTCAACCATTCATTTCAGGCAAAGACTCCATTTGGAGAGAAAAGTCACATACCTCTCACGCACAACTATTCCAGTTCATTATCTATTCCTCTACGGCCCAACATCAAAACCTTCAGCAACTGTTTTATCCATTCGAACAGCAAAGCATATACCCCACTCACTTTATTTATATCAGTTCGGCAAGTCACAAAACACAGAGTAAGAGCGAGACATCTGTTTCATGCGAATAACGGACACCTCACCCCTCTCATGCTGTTCCGATACTTCACCATTTCTCTGCGTGTTGGCATGCCCATAGAACCCATGCACCCTCATTTAGCCATTCAGCCATACTTTCTTATTCTCATTCTTTCCTTCCTCTATTCACGAACAGAAACGAGAGTGAGAGACTGAGAGGGAGCGGCGGTCGAGAACTGAGAGCGAGAGAGACGAGAGATCGAGAGAAAGAAGAAGGTCCATCTGATTGCATGCAAACTTAGAAACCAACCAAGGTGAGTTTTCGAGCTTCATCCTATTAGTTCTACATGTTGGTCCGTGGTGTTTGAAGTTTAAGATGTCGAGGTTCAGTTCTACATGCGTGCTCTGTTTTTGGAGTCCCGAAACAGAGGAAGTTTGGCATGTCTGAAATTTCCAGATTATGCACACCAGTGGTTGCCTTCCCCTGTTTGTGTGTTTTGTATGGAGTTCTCAAATTACTGAGCTTGTTTACTGTGATTGATTTTGTTTCCCCATCAAGTAGATTTTTTTGTTGTTGTTGGTTTCTGTCTTTTATTCTGTGATTGTCATCAACAAAACCCATCTAATCCTTTTCATTGCAACTGTTCTTAACTCTTTCAAGGTGCCTCCTCTGGTCTCTCCTTCCTTGACTTCTTATTTTAAATTTAGAACTCTTCTTAACTCTTTCTTGTGCTTTTTTGAATTTCGTTATTTTATTGTTTTAAAATTTGATTTCAGACTCCTGTTCATGTTTTATTATCTTATAGGGTAAAGGAGCGAAAAAATACACGCTTTTATCCGCAGGAAGGCCAGCTCGACCATACTTTTTTGGGGCGAAAAAAATACACATGTGGTTACCAAATGAGTGCAAAAGTCACACTGAAAGTTAGTTGACCAAACAGTCAACGTTAAATTAGAAGGAGTGAACAGTAACGCTCTCAAATCTGAACTGTGGCTCATTATTCTTCACTCTCCTCCCTCCCCAGTCCCCACCTCCATTCTTCGCTCTCTGTTTTTTTTATAATAATTTTAACATCTTACTTTCGTCCAGAAGGCGTGCGGGGAACCTCAATATCCAATTATAAGCCAACTCATAGATCTCCCAATTCAAACTTCAACCCCAACACGTCCTCTCTCTCTCACGCCAATGTCGATAACAAATCCAACCTTCCTATTCCTTATCACTCTCTTGTTCTTCCCCTGTTTATCTTCCTCTGTTACACACAATGCTCCAAAAGACACTTCCACTTCCACTCGCCAACAATGGATTATCTAGAATGAGCTGTAACACACGTGTCAAAACAATAATACTATTAATGCTGGCTCTGATCTAGAATCTGCAACAAAATCATCAGTTCATCACGATATATATGCACACACGATTCCCACTTCCTTCTGCGTGGTTTTGAGCAATCACCTTTAATGTTTTTTATTGAATGGGTGTCTGGAATATGACAACCATAATATACATAATAATTATGAAAAAAATTATTTCTCATAATTCTAGAAAAAATAAAGATAATTTTGCAAACGTTTTATAAATTTGACGCAACTCAACATATTGAGTTATATAAATATGAGTTTTTTTGTAACATCTCTATAATCTGTCCTATTTTTATTTGTTTTACGAAAGAACTTGAACCTTCACTATTAGGAAGCCTCGTTGGGACATAGATACGTACTACTCCATAAAAGAAACCATTGGGTCCTCTCTGAGCACAATGAAGACCGTTTGGAATCGGCCATTTTAGTTTGAATATCCGATCCGTTTGAGTACTTATCATTGATGGTTAATATATCATAAAACAAACAAACTGGAATTTAAGATTGGTCCCTAATTCTAACGAGCCAGCTTGCATTTGTTTAAACCAGAGCATTGGAAATAATAATAACAGAGAGCCTCATTTATTCTTTGTAAGCCTCTGATCTGCGGTGGTCATGGAAGCTCCCATGCCGCGAGGTATTCCACTTATAACACTCTCTTGCACCAACATCAAAATGAGTTAGCCATATGTTTTATGACCACCACCACCACCCCACAATGTTAGAGGAACAGACGAAATGGAAGAAGACGTTCTGTGGGCAGGAAGAGTGTCGGAGGACGGAGAGGATGGCAGCCATGGAGCCTCGAATGTAGGTGGTGTCAAAAGTATATAAAAGAAATAAGAGGAAGTGTCTTTTGGAGCATTGTGTGTAACAGAGGAAGATAAACAGGGGAAGAACAAGAGAGTGATAAGGAATAGGAAGGTTGGATTTGTTATCGACATTGGCGTGAGAGAGAGAGAGGACGTGTTGGGGTTGAAGTTTGAATTGCGAGATCTATATGAGTTGGCTTATAATTGGATATTGAGGTTCCCCGCACGCCTTCTGGACGAAAGTAAGATGTTAAAATTATTATAAAAAAAACAGAGAGCGAAGAATGGAGGTGGGGACTGGGGAGGGAGGAGAGTGAAGAATAATGAGCCACAGTTCAGATTTGAGAGCATTACTGTTCACTCCTTCTAATTTAACGTTGACTGTTTGGTCAACTAACTCTCATGTGTGACTTTCAGACCTATTTGGCAGAACCATATGTATTTTTGCTTCTCAAAAAGATATGGTCCGAAGACTTCAGGGTAAAGACACATGCCAGTATTTTTTGCCCCTTTACCCTATCTTATATTTGATTCATGCTTTGTAATTACTTTTAAAAAAAAAAAAAAAAAATTGAGTTTTCATTCTGTAAAATTCATATATTTTTTTGAGGGTAAATTCGTTCAGAAAACTTCAATTCAGACTTGGTAACTACTTTTTTTAACCCTTTCCAATTCTTATTTTATTATTAGCTCGATTTTAAAACCTACAGTAATTTTTTCGATGGATAAAATCTACAGTTTTGAATTTATCAAATTTATATACCATTATTTAACATGTAAGGATTCCTTCTTGTCCTTTTTTTATTATTTGATGGTTTCATATATCCGCATATTTTATTATTTGGTTGTTTAAAATCCCATTTTTAAAAATCCACTACTTTACTAAATTTGATTTGAAAATAAATTTTTCGATTGTTAATAAATATTTCTAATTTTTTGTTTCATACTTCGTAATTACTTTTTAAACTCTTTTCGGTGCTTATTTTGTTTTTTTTTCGTTTTTTTTTTCTGCTGTTTCAAAAATATTCAACTTTTAGTTCTATTATTTTGTTGTTTCAAATTTACGTTTGAAAATACTTTTCTTGTTTTCTTATTTGATTGATTTATAAATCTGCATTTTTGAAAACGCAATCTCACTTTTTGAAATTTTATTTTAAAATAAACTTTTTGATGGTTAATAAATGTTTCTAATTTTCTGTTTAATAATGTATATTTACTTTTTAAACTATTTTCAGTTTTTATTTTTTTTATTGTTTTTTTTTTTAATGTTTGAAAAAAAATCTTCAAATTTAAGTTCTATTATTTTGTTGTTTCGAAATTTCACCTGAAAATCCTTTTCTTATTTTATTATTAGATTGATTTAAAAATCTGCATTTTTGAAAACGCTATCTTACTTTTTAAAATTTGGTTTGAAAATATATTTTGGTTGTTGATAAATATTTCTAATTTTTTAAACTCTAATTTTTTGTTTCATACTTTGTAAATTGTAAATACTTTTTAAATTTTTTTAAGCTTTTATTTTTTCTTACTTGATTGTTTTATAAATATTCAACTTTAAATTTCATTTATTTTGTTGTTTCAAAATTGCATTTGAAAATCCTTTCCTTATTGATTGATTTTAAAAATCTACATTTTCGATTGTTTTGAAAATCTTAAACTTTAAGTTCTATTATTTTGTTGTTTCAAAATTTCATTTAAGAATCCTTTTCTGATTTGATTGATTTAAAAATCAGTATTTTGAAAACCTAATCTTACTTTTTTTTTTTTTTTAATTTGATTTGAAAATGAATTTTGATTGTTAATAAAAAAGGAACCAATTCCACTAGTGGACATACACTTGTTTTTTTCTGTGCCGATTTCTATCTGAGATCGTATATCCATTTCCATATTCTCTCTTCTTGTGGGACTTAATTAGGAAGTATTAGCAACAACATTGCCTGTTCAGATTTTAATTTTTATTATTATTATTATTATTATTTTTTTGGGTATTGACAGGAAGACATGAAAGGGGAGGGAACGAGTGAAAACGCCGTCGCATCATCTACGAGCAGTGGGGAGAAAACCGAACGCATATTATAGCCAAACAAAATTATATGGAGTATGAATAAATACAAGGAGAAATAGATATTGAAAGAATGAGAAAAAGGTCTCTTGGAACTTTAAAATAGAAAAAGGTTTATTTGCCGTATTTTTCTGTAATTTTCAGAGCACATGGTGAAATAATTAATCAAACTATGCTAATTGGCATGAGAAAAAAAAAAAAGAAAAAAAGAAAGCCAAACTAATTAAAATAAAAATAACGATTAAAGATGTAGCACAAAGCACACATATAATTATTAATTAGGAAGCAGGGAATACATGTTTAGTGTTACATAAATCACACAATACATGGCTTGGTTTTATTTTTGAGTCTAAAATTAAAGTTCAGCCACACTAATTAAGGTCTTCAAACAATTAAGATAGCGGGCAAAAGAAACATGCTCGATATCGTTGAAAGCCAGTCCATCTGCAGACTGCAATGACATCATACACATGCAGGTAATTAGTTAAAAGCACTAATAATTATAGATGAAAGTAAAAAATATCAAATAAAATTATATATATTACAATAACGTATTTACCTCTTACAATTCCCAGGAGTTAATAAATTTTGAACTTTGATTGGAATTTGTCCTTGGCCGTGGGGTCATCCCATTTCAAACTGTCCCACCAATTTTGTTGTCCATAGATAACTGTCAACTTATGTTTGGCAGAGTTGGAATCAAATGGTAACTTTTCCAGCTTTGGACAACTATCTATGACAACGGATTTGAGGGAAGGAAAAGGTAAGGGTGCCCTGTGAATGCTCTTAAGTATTCGTAAGTTCCGCAAAATCAGCCCGACAAGAGAAGAGAATACAAGAAGAGAATCCACATTCTCGTCCTTTATTGCTTCTTCCTCTTTTATCACTTCTTCCATTGATTCACATCCAAAAATCAGAAGTCGTTGAAGAAGTGGAGCATACTTGAGCCATGTCATATGAGTTACTTAACACAAAGTAATGTCCACCATTCGGAGCTTGGCTAGCCGACGTGTTTCAAGCATAAAAGGATATTGATCGCTTCTAATATTGATACCTAATAAAGAAATTTCCTGCAGCTTCTTTAATCCTGACATGGAGCCTAATGATAATAAAGGCTTCTCATTCGACACATCCGAGTAGCTGAAATAAGTAGAAGAAATCTTGTATAAGCAACTTTGCAACGGGCCGACTCCAATAATTTGTCTAGGCCGTTTTTACCGGAGATAAGTATCGTAATTCCTCAATCTTTGTGCACTCCAGCTCTTCTAAAATTCTTCTCTCTTCTAATGGGTCTATTTTGATGTCGCCAACAAGTCTAAACACTCTCAATTGTTGAAGGCTTGATAGCACTCCCAGTGGACTCTCCCAATCCCATGTCGAGAAACCAGGAGTTGTCGCTAGAAAGCTCAAAAATTTTAAATTTGTCAAGGACTTTAAGTTGATCCAAAATAGGGGTTCTAAAGATCCACGCAGAAAATGAAAAGAAAGATATTCTAGAGAAGTTAAACCCCCAATGTCTACAAATGCAAGATCCTCGACATGTAGTTCCAAGACTTTTAATCTCTCCATGTATTTAATATCTTTCAGCTGATGGTGTATCCCTCCCAATAAAACTAATGTTGTGACATTTGCAAGATCTATACTTTTTTTTGACTCCCGACCATCTATGATTGAAATCCTCTTCACAAGTTTCATATGATCATGATCTTCTTCTAATAACCACAATGCCATGTCACGAATCACATCATGCATTTTAACTGTACGATATAGAAAAAAATCATCTTCAACACTTTCTAGCAAGCACGAAAGCTTCAACTTTTCAATAACAGACTCACCATGACCACGTATATCTTCAACACTCATTGTCATATCTTTACAAAGAAATTTCTCCCACATCCATTTATCGATGAGATCAAAAACTTGAATCTCATGATCTTCTGGGTATAATGCACAGTACAAGAAACATTGTTTTTGTACCGCATCCAATTTGTCATAGCTATATTTGAGAATAGAGAATACTTGTTTCTCCAAATCTGGCGCAATCAACAAAGAACCTGTTAAGTTCTTGATTGAATGTTCCCAAGCTTCAACACTCTTCACTCCCGCCATGGCACTTCCTACCACAATTAATGCAAGTGGTAACCCTTTACATTCTTTAGCCATTTTCTCTGCAAGCTTTGGAATACTAGGATCTGACCTTAAAGTGTCCTCACCAACTTTCATGCAAAATAACTTTGATGCTTCTTCCTTTGTCAAAATTTCTACCTTGAATGTTCTTTTAGCTTGCATTTTTGCGCACACATTTTCTAATCGTGTTGTGAATAACACTTTAGATTGAGAATTAGTATCCTTCGGATGCGGCACTCCCACTAATTTCAAGTTCAACCGATCCCACATGTCATCCAATAATAAGACAAATTTCTTTTGTTTGAGGGCTCCATATATCTTTGCTGCCTTTTCATCTAGATTACTACTAAGATTCCAAAAGTCATCCCCAATCCCAACTAATTTTCTAATATTATCCATAATACTATTCAAGTTGGGCTCTTTTGACACCACCACCCACATCACAAAATCAAATCCTTGCCCTCTCTTCCCAAGTTCATTGTTAATTTTCTTTACTAAGGTAGTCTTCCCTACCCCGCCCATCCCATACAAACCAATGATGCCAACATTCTCTTCTTCAATACTCTTCCATACCTTTTTAAACATCAAATCCAATCCCACTACTTCATCCAAAGGCATTTCAATTGGCTCGGGTGGTCTTCTGTGAGCAATTTTGAAATTTTCACTATATCTTTTCCCCTCTGCTGCTAAATTATCTACATTATTGAACATCTTGGCAGCTTTCTTTCCAAGCTTGTAGCTTGACTTATAATTCTTGGGGCAACATTTACTTAGGCATTTGTCTTGAATTTCTTTGGCTCCTTGGACTTCAATATCTGTTACTTCCTGTGTTAAGTATAAATTATTAATTATTAATTTTTTTAATTTGTATAGAGCATTTTATATTAAACATACTTTCCAATCAATTTTTAGCGAGCATGAGAAAAATTTCCAATAACTTATTTAATCCTAAAGGCATTTTCTCATCCTAACGATCGGCTTTCGAGACCTAACTTACCTAAACTTTTTTAGAGCATTTTATACTAAACATACTTTCCACTCAATTTTCAACGAGCATGAGAAAAATTTCCAATAAATTATTTAATTTTAAAAGCATTTTCTCATCCTAATGATAAACTTTTGAGACCTAATTTACCTAAACTTTTTTATATCTAAAAACATTAGTGGAAAAAAGGAATTTGAGATATATATGTATATTAATCAATTGTTAGAAATCATATCCGACCCCAATATTAGGCTGAACTAGACAATAGATATATTTATTTGTGCAACCTATGTTCTTATAAGCTCTTCCAGAACCTAAACCCAAAACCTTATGGCTGAATGATATTAATTGGAGAGAACATTAAATATTGTAATTTTTTAAGAAGACCAAACACTAAAATATAAATTTAAAAATATGATTTGTCCTTAGTTAAGCCTCCTATATTCCCTCTCATCACATCATAATACTAAATCCTTAACCTTAAACCCTAAATTACCCAGAGAGTCTGAGTCTAACCTAAAAAAAATAAAAACTATCGTTCCTTAAGCAGAAGACCCATAAACTGTCAAAACTTCTTTGTTCAACACCAGTTTATATCTTTTGATAATTATTTAAGGTTTAAAGTGTGTAGTTGTTGATTTTCCTCTCTAACGGCTTATTTGGTTGGAGGGGAGGGGAGGGGAGGGGAGAAAAAATAAGCCCCTTCCCTCATTTAGTTTGAAATTTTGAGGGGAGAAGACCTCAAAGCTTCCATCCCCTCCCCTCCAACACCTCTATTGGCTCCCCTCCAAATTAAAGGGTTTTGGAGGGGAGCCAAAATGTGGTGACCACTTTACCCTTATAACTTATGTGATATTTTAATAATGCATATGATGAAAAATATTTTGATAAATAAAAATATTATCATTATTAAAATATTGTATTATTGTAAGTAAAAAAATTATTATTAAACATATATAATTATATTTATTATAAATAAAATTGTTATTATATTAATTAGATAAGAGGTAAATTAATTTATATAACAAATAAATAAAAAATATGACTAAATATGTTAGGGTAGAATGGTAAATTGCTATCATTCCTCCTCTCATCCTATTTTAAATCAAACAAGGAATAATCAAAAACCCTTCACTTCCTACCCATTTACTTAAGCATTTGTCTTGAATTTCTTTGGCTCCTTGGACTTCAATATCTTTATTTCCTGCGTTAAGTATAAATTATTAATTTTTTGTTTATCTTCTTTTAATTTGTATGGAGCATCTTATACTAAACATAATTTCCAATCAATTTTCAACGAGCATGGGAAAATTTTCTAATCAATTCTTTAATCTGAAAGGCATTTTCTCTCCCTAATGAGTTTGTGAGACCTAACTTAGCAAAAGTTTTTTATATCTAAAAACATTGGAAGAAAAATGGAATTTGAGATATGTATGTACGTTAATCAATTGTTAGAAATCATATGCCGTCCTAATATTAGGCTGAGCTAGACAAAAGATATATTCATTTTGTGCAACCTATGTTCTTATAAGATCTTCCAGTGCCTAAACCCAAAACCTTATGGCTGAATGACATTAATTGGAGAAAACATTAAATATTGTAGATATTTAAGAAGACCAAACACCAAAATATAAATTTAAAAATATGATTTGTCTTTAGTTAAACCTCCTATATTCCATCTCATCACATCATAATCTTAAATCCTTAACCTTAAATCCCAGGTACCCAGAGAGTCTGACCTCAACAAAAAAAAAAAAAAAAAAAAAAAAAAAAAAAGAAAGAAAGAAAGAAAATGTCGTTCCTTAAGCAGAAGATCAATAAACTATCAAAACTTCCTTGTTAGGCACCAGTTTGTATCTTTTGATAATTATCTAGGGTTTAAACTTTGTAGTTGCCGATTTTCCTCCCCTCCAACACCTCTATTTTGGCTCCCCTTGGGGGCTTTTGGAGGGTGCCAAAATTTGAGACCACTTTACCCTTATAACTTATGTGATATTCCAATAATTCTTATGATGAAAAATGTTATGATAAATAAAAATATTATCATTATTAAAATATTTTATTGTAAAATAAAAATATATTAGTATACAAAATTATCATAATTAAAAATATATTATTAAAAAATAATTTAATATAAAATTATATATTTAAGAATTATAACATATGCTTATACAAATTCAAATAAAATACATTATTATAATTAAAAATATTGTGATGAAATTAATATTAAAAATTATGTGTTTAAGAATAAAAAATATTACAATTATAACATATGCTCATAAATTTTTAAATAAAATATATTATTATAATTAAAAAAATATATTTTAAATTAATTTGATTAAAATTTTATTTTTACAAATAAAAATATTATTATAAATTTATTTAAAATAAAAAATAATTTTCATAAATAAAAATATTATAATTATAAAATATGTTAATATAATTCTAAATAAAAATAGGGATTAATATATCTCGCTTTTAAGGTAGATAATTTACTTGATCACCTACTATCTTTGGAGAATTTATTTATAAAAGAGAAGATTAAACCACGTCGTTTTAACTTAATGCAGGTAAATTATCTGCCTTAAAAGCAGATATGTTAATCCCATAAAAATATCATCATAATGAAAATATATTATTTTTATCAGATTTAAAATAATACATTTTTAAAAATATATTACTTTTATAATAAAATATATCATATGAAATTAGTTTTAAATGGAAATATGTTATTATAAATAAAAAATATATACTATTATCTTTAAAAAATATACAATTAATTTGAAAAAATTTATATCATAATGTTTATTATAAATAAAATTTTATGATATTAATTAGATAGTATGTAAATTAATTTATGTAACATATAAATAAATAATATAACTAAATATGTTAGGGTAGAATGCTAAATTGCTATCATTCCTCCCCGCCCATCCTATCTTAAACCAAATAAGGAATAATTAAAAACCCTTCACCTCCTACCCATTCCTTCAATCACCACCTCCTACCCATTCCTTCAATCACCTCCCCTCCCTTTAAACCAAACAGACCTTAGGCTTCTTTGTGTATGAGACGGCGCAATGGGTGGTCCTAGCTCAGGACCATGAAACATGTGAGATGTGGTTAGGGGAATATAAGTTTATTAAGTATCCTAATAAGCTAATTGTTTGAACTCTCTCCAATTTAAATATTTTTAATTATAGATTTAAAACTATTTAAATAATAGGGGTATAGATATTATATCAAAATATAGGATTAAAATTCAATTTTAGCAACAGTGTTTTTTGCTTAGTTCTAGTACAATTAAGTTTTAAATGTGTAAAAGTAGACACGATCTTTTGACAACGAAACAATTTTAGCAGTTCCGTTAATGGCTCAAATATCCTATAAATTAGAAGGAGAACATGTAGGGCTCACATAAAAAAGAGATTGAAGTATGAGCTAATTTAATGGAATTGTTAAAATTACTTTATTTTTAAGAGACTGTATTTAATTTTACACTCTTCAAAACTTGATTATGGCATGATGAAAAGCTTTGTTGCTAAAATTACACCTTAACCCAAAAACATAACCAAAATATAAAATCAAAATCAAAAAATTATATTGTTCAATTTATCGCTTCTTTTATTAAATTCATAACTCATTATCTTCTTTGTATGGGTTTAAACATTAAAAAATTGAATAACGTACATTAACGACATTCTGTTTTACATAAATTATAGTAACCCTCCCCCTATTTTTGACATCATACTATATAAACCTTCATTAAAATGAAAATAAAAATATATGTTAAACAAACCTCTTTCATATATTTCAATTTTCATCTATCCAACCAAAATTTAGTTTTTAAACCCCAACCTATTACCATATCAAATTAATATCACAAAAAATTCGTTTATATCTAGTAAGAATGTTCTTGCAGCCTTATGTTGCAATGTGAATACAAATGGATTTTAGAGTTTTAGGGAATTAGTTAAATTTACTCCAGGGCTCTGAATTTTTTTGGACATTGTTGATTGATGACTACTCATCATGTAAAAAACACTTCAAAATTTAACCAATAAGAAAATTTTAAAAAGAAAGAACAGCTTATATGCAAAATACCTGTTGAATGTTGTCAACTTTTCCCAGCCATCTATCGATTTCTTCTGCTCTTTGCATCCCTTGTGTGTTCTCAGCTTCATCAACTCTTTTCTTCAAATCGTCTTTCATGCTTTGGAGATCTTCCCATTTATCTTTCAGCGACTCCAAATTCTCTTTCAGCTTGTAAATATAATCAGCTTCTTTCTTGGCACAACCACACAGACACTTGGTAATGTCCCATATGATTCCCCCGACTTGTTCCATATGCCTCACAGTTATTTCCAAGCAATTTTAAGGTTTCATTCCTCCAAAACCAAACAACATAAGCGTGCAAGTTAGAGCGATTTCTTTTTTTGTAAAGAAACAAACTGTATACATTGCATAATCAACAGAGCTTACTTCTTTGTTGAGTTGGCTAGCTACGCATCAGTTGGCCCTTTTATAATAGGATTTTAAACAAACGATGGATTTGTTTTGGAATAAAATGGAGGTATCTTGTTCTTGCTTCAACTTTAGTTAAGTTTTCTATTGGTTAGGCATCGCTCAACTTGGACAAAAAGGAGAAATCAATGACAAGATATAATCTCTCATTTGCATTTGCAGGACCATCTTTGGTCATAAGCCACAATGGAGCAACTGGTATATATCCAGGTAGAGGTGGATAGGCTAGGGGGCCATGCCCAAAAAAAAAAAAAAAAAATTGTTCAGATTTTCTTAAATTTTCTTATTGAAATGTTTTGAATATAATTCTTTAGTGCTTCTATTCATTATACTTGGTTAGTTATGTGCTCGAGGAAGAATCATGGCCGATTAAAGATGGTCAAATACTAGGTGATTACAATTATGAAACTAAAAATCTCAATCAAATCATATCTATAGTCAATCCCTAAAATCTTTCCTATTAGTATCTAAGGAAGTCGAGACAATAGACATTTACCTCAATAGCAAAGCAATCTACGCCGCCAATGACCCAAAAACAAGATCGACCAGTCAAATCCCAAACAAACTTTTCAAAATCAACCTGGATCGCAAGTAAATTCTCCCATCTTATTTTTTTACTATAATTCAACTCCATATTTTATTTCTTTGCTTCCGATTCAACTTCATATTTACTTTGTGTAGTTTTGATTTTTTTCCACTATAAGAAGTTTCCTAATCAGTAAATCTCGTTGAAATCGTCAATAATTTCAAGAATCCATGATTTTTTTCTATATTTATATTTAGTATAATAATAGTTCATTATAATGTTTAAATTGTTTATAGGTTATTTGAAAAGTGAAGGTAATTTTAAATTATTTTATTTAGTATAGTGTATTATTAATTTGTGCATTATAAATTACATTGTTAAATTCTACTATTATATGTTTTTATTTTGTAATTGATGTATTCATAGGTACATTATCTTATACATTAGATTAAAATACTTTTATTATAAATATTTTAAACATGTTATATAATTATAAAAAATTTTAATTAATTAATCTGAATATTTTAAAATAGGTTTAAACTTCTCATATTACACTTTAAAAAAGAAGATTCCTATCCATACACGTAAGACCCATTTACATATATATATATATATATATAATGCTAATTATATATATGTGGATAAACTGATTCCAAGCGTGTGACTTGAGAAAACACTTGCCCTATTTTAAACATATTATATAATGATAAAACGTATACATTTGCTCCAAATATTTATCCAATATCCGTCACTGTATGTATGCAGGCAGCACAGATCTTACATATCAGCACCTCTCACCGGAGCAAATCAAAGAAAAAGCAGAGCATTTAAAAAAAAAAACACAGAGACACAACCAAAACATAAAAATAATGTGGACCCAAAATAAAAAGGAAAAAAAAACCACCAGAGTGAGAGACGAGGCAGCGTCGTCTCTCACCAGAGTGAAAAATCGATACAGAACTGGAGAAGAGGCAGATAGGTGAGAGACCGGAGAACTGAAAATACGAGCAAGATGGGTTAAAATAAAGTGAAGCAACTCACCAAAGTGAGAGACGAGGCTGAGACGCTGAGACCGGAGAACTGAAAATACGACGCTGAGAGACGACACAGAACCTTTGCTTCGGACTTCAACTTCGGAGAACTGGAGAAGAGGCAGATCGGATCTGTATCTGGCGACCGGATCTGTGAGAGTCGACCTCCGGATCCGTGAGAGACGGTAAGGCGCTGTGGAACCTGTCAGAGTCGACCTCCGGAAGTGAAGAGAGAACGCGCTGTGACTGTGATTCTGTGGACCGTGAAGTGAGAAGGTGAAGAACGCGCTGTGACTGATATTGGATCTCCTAAAAATTATTAATGACCAGATATAATGTATTTTTTTATTTCGTCTTTAATTAATTACTACCAGGTATATGTGTTTTTCATCTTCTTCTGTTTTTTTCCCACCCATTTTCTCTCTCACTTCACTACCTCCCTTTATTGGGTTTTTTTTTTATTATAAAAGCTAGGCCTCGTCCTTTTTGTTGGGTGTCTTTCTTGCACTAGATGCTCTTGAGCTCTGGCAATGCCTTTAAATACAGAGACGAGAAAATCTGAAAGAAAATTAGGAATTTTTTTTACAATATCAATTATATTGATTTTAGCATGAATACTTCTCGAAGATCTTATAATTGGTTGTAATTCTAACCCTTTTTGTTTAACCTTGTTTCAAAGGCCTCCCAAATTGAGTATTACTTGAAGGTTTAATTAATGTCTAGGTTTATACTTTGATATCTATCTTTCCCTCTTTAATATTTGTAAGTACCGTCCTATATCTCTAAAGGAAAACATGTGTTCTCAAAATTTTAAGTTTTACCAGTTCCATTATTTACTATATGTGTAAATGGATTGGCTGTGCTTTTTTGGATTTTTTTATTTATTAATTAACACTTTCACTTTTTCTATTTCTTTTTAGTTAAATAGAGCTGTTATTAAAAATTGACTTTCCCATCAAGTAAAATCTAAGTCTTGAATTTAATTATTTTTTCCTTTTTGCTTCTCTATAATACTTCTCATTTGATAGGATTTTTTCGTACAGTAGAGATAAATAAAACTTGAAAAGTTTCTCAAATAATATTCTTATCTTTGTTACATTTCTCAAATGTTTAAAGAATGGGGAAAGAGGAAAGATATTAAAAAAAGAGTAAATAGCCTTTTGGATGCCTGAAAAAAATACGGACCCTATTTTCGTGCCTCAAACAACGAAAACTCCTTTTTAGTCCTTAAAAAGAACAAATAAAGGTTGATTGGTGAACATTTTGTTCCTCAAAAATTTCCAAAATTCTCTTTTTAACCCATAAAAAAGTCCTATTATAGTTTCTGGAGACGAAAATAGAATCCGTATTTTTTTTAGAGATCCAAAAGATATTTACTCTTAAAAGATTAAAGACAAAATTATATGGAGCGAGATCACTAAGAGCTCGACGCCCAAAGTAAAACAATCATGGTGAAAGGCGCACTGAGGTCGGCCTCTCAACGCCCAAAGTAAAACAATCATGGTTAAAGGCGCACTGAGGTCGGCCGAGGCTCCAAACCTGTCAAAAAAGAAGATCTCAAATCTTCCTCATCCTGTTAGAGATTACCTGATTCAAGATAAAATAGAAGTGGACCCCGTGATGCCTTTTGACAATAACGAGGTGATATGTTTGAAAAATGAGATGATGACAAAGAGAGGAAATGGCGTAGGGAAAGTTGCAAAAAGTAAGGGAAAGTTTGGTACGGGGAGAATTTGGGGAGGAAAAGGAATTTAAAGGAAGGAAAGGAAGGGAATGGAAGACTTTAAAAAATAAGGAAAGATAGTTTGAGAGAAGATGAGTTGTTTGGTAGGAAGAAAATGAAGGGTGGTAGTTGGTAAAGAAACAAGAAATGTCTATTTTACCCTTAAAAGTAATTCATTCAAAATAAAAAAGAAAAATATTTTTTTTGCTAAAATATATTTTTAAAAAATATATATCAAGTTTGAACTTCGTAAAAAAAATTTCCGCTAAGTTCGAACGTTCCCTCCAAGTTCGAACGTCCCGTCAAATTTGAATTTGAGGGGTAAATTTGTCAAAAGGTGTGAATAGTGACGTGGGAAGTTGAAATCCCACCAATTTTGGAGGGATTTGATCTTCCCACATATGAGGGAAGATTGGTGGGCCCTGGGTGAGTCCGGGAAGATAGGTCCAAAATGCGTACTAAACGAAGTAAGTCTCTAATTTTCCTTTCCCTTCCCACCGATTCTTTATACCAAACGGGGCCCTAAGGGAAATATTAAATTGAAAGAGAAAACTAAAGAAAGGTTGAGTGGGTAGGAGGAGAAAGAAAATCTAGTGTAGGTGGCATTTTTTTTTTTTTTTTGATAATAAAAAGTTTTGGAGGGTTCGACATCGCCTCACTGCAAGGCCAGGCAGACGGCCGGCTCTATGAGTACTTACACGGAGACTTACGAGATCGCCTACTAAAGAGTCCCAAATGACGTAGAGGGATCGAACCCACGACCATTTAAAGCCTGGGTCCCAGATCCCTTACCATCTATGCCAACTCTCATTGGCGTTTAGGTGGCATTTCAAATGAAGAGGTGAGCCAAGTGATAAAGAACAAAGGAAAGCCCATTATAACAAAAGGAAAGATCTCATCACATTGTTAGTGACGATATGGGCCAGTGAAATCAAACTGAAATTGGAAATTCAGATACAACGCCGAATACGTCAAGACCATCTGACAGTAGGGTGCAATCTTGGGAAAATCCATTTAAGGGCTTTTTTAGAGAAAAAAAAAATCCTAAAAAGTGCCATTGGATCCATTTTGGGATTGTCAGAATCTTGGTGAGTTATAAATGAGACCGATATAGTTGTTAATCTAATCGATATTGTTGTAAATGGGACGATTTAGTTGTAAAAAAATTGTTGTAAATGTGACCGATTTAGTTGTAAACGAGTAAAAAAATTATTGTAAATGTAACTGATTTAGTTGTTAAATTTTAATGAATTTATCTCAGAAAAGGCCAAAATGCCCTTTTTGAGATTGTCAGAATCTTGGGACCTTTTTTAGGATTTTTTTTCTTCAAAAAGAGCCCCTATAAGGATTTTCCCACAATTCTTCATGCTCGTCGTATAGAAAACAAAAATGGTGCAGAGGAAAATCTCAGTTTTTATTTTTATTTTTTGGGTAAAAAAGGAGGCAAAGCCTTTACATTAAAATAAAGGGAGTTGGGGAATAAATCTAGAGCCGTCAATCGTGGCCGGCCCTCCAGGCTCCGGAGTAAGAAAAACACCTGTTTTTCAAAGCCCTACGAGAGTACCAGTGGCCGGCCACGTGGTCGAAAATTATTATTCCAAATTTTAACTATTTTTTCTCCGTGTTTTTCACACAAATATAATTAATAAATTACAACAATTAAAGCTCTAAATTACAACATAAATCATCTAATTTATCAAATAAATGTTGTCAACATTTATATCCAAAAAAACACAATCATCCAACAAATAAGCATTCACGAATTCATAATCAAAAACAAATTATGTTCTCAAATAACTTACATAAAATATAAAACGTATCTAAATTCATGGTGATTGGGATTAAAAAAAGGAAGCGACTAAAACGTGTCTAAATTCATGATGGACTATGGATTTTTTTTTTTATAGGGTTACTCACACTTCAATTTTTCAACATTTTTTTTTTTTAAAAAAAAGAAAAAAAATATAACGGGCTAAACGGGCCGGCCCGTAAAAGCCCGTGGCCCCTGCAGACCCGACTTCATCTCTTTCTTCTATTTTTGAGGCCCGGCCCGTAACGGGCCGGGGCTAAACGGGTCAGCCCGACGGGCCCGACCCGTTTTGACGGCTCTAAATAAATCCCCATATAATCATTAGACATCATTGTACTCAGATAAGCAGGACAACTATCAGAGTCTTCAGTTGTGCATGTTGTCAGTCAAATATAAGTTGTTCAGGTAATAGCATAGAGAAAAATTAAGTGGACATATTCTATTTATTCCACCTTCTTGTGATCCATGTTTGTGCTCATACCAATCAAAAAGAGGTAATATTCATTAGCTTCTCAAGGAATACCAAGGGTAAGCAACATGAATTATAGCAATTAATTTTCACCATATTGTAAGCATTAATATGTACTGACAAACAGCACCAGTTAAATACACTATTTAATCTTATCATTAATTTGGCAGTAGGAAAACAAAGAGTGTAAAACATTTCAGCCAAGACTTATATTTCCACAATCATCAAACGTTCCTTGAATATTCAGGGGGAAAATTCTAAATAAATACCGTTTCAATTTGCAAAACCCCCCAGAAGTTCGTTGAATTTGTAAAAGGACCGAGAAGTACCAAGAACCTATGAGGGATATGCAAATTTGGGTCAAAATTACCTTTTTGCCCTTATTTTTAAATAAATAAATAAAGAAAGAAAAAACCCCATCCCCCACCGCCAGCCACCCACCGTGGCCACCTCAGTCTTTTTACAAATTCAACGGACTTCTGGGGGTTTTACAAATTGAAACGGTATTTATTTGAAATTTTCCCATATTCAGGGTCATATATAAACGGTTACCCAACGTCATTGTGTGTCATTAAAACCAACCATAGGACGGTCAATATAAATCACATGCAACACTAATAATAAACACCATAAAGTACTTAATGATTGAGGCTGGGTACTGCTTACTCTAAAATTAAGGTTCAATACTATCACAACTTCAACTAAATTTCCTGGTTCAGCTTAAAAAAAAAAAAAAAAAAAAAAAAGAATGCATACAAATATTTTTTTACAGATTGATACTAAATAATAGTATATTGTTAATTGGATCACATATGCTTGACAAATAGGCTTCTGATTCTATCGAACATGATTCATTTGTGTTGAATATAATGCATGGATATTTGATAAGGATGCTCCATCAAGTGAATCATTATTATCTTCATCACCTATAATTTTTTGTTCAGGTTAAAAAAAATCCACATCAGTTTGGAAATATATCTGGATAAGATTATGTATTATCATTGTCGCACAAACTATGTAAATTTGGGTTTTAAAGTTATATGAGTGCAAAACTCGGAATATTTTAAACTTATTCTTTCAACTCCAAACTTGCTTTCTTCGATGCATCCAAACTTCCTTTATCCAAGCCAATAAGAAGAATAAGAACAGCTCCGACTATAACACCAACGATGACCCCTTATTTTCCATTCAGTGCTGAATTGAATTTTCGAAGAGGACAACACGCTGAACTGGGGCAAGAAAGGGACAAATCTGAAATATTATGAAGACGCTGTTGGAAAAGGAGACAATTTGCTGAGCTTTCTGCCCAACGATGGCTTTCAAGGGAAAGTTTTTTTTTTTTTTTTTTTTTTTTAATAAGCCCAGTCAGGGGAAAAAAACACACTCAAACACTTCTAATTAATTTTTTCTTCCACTCAAATTTTTTCTTCCTTCCACTGAATTTTTTTGCAACCCATCGTTCACCGAAACCATACTCAAACACCAAACATGTTCGTTTGTGCAACACTGCAACTTATATTCTTATATGCTCCTCAAGTACCTAAACCCAAAACCTTGTTTGAAGGATTAATTATGAATAAATCAATTTGCAAACTTTATTATGTTAAAATTAGACTAAAAGACTTGGAGGAAATAATAATAATTGGAGAGGATCTCAAAAGTATATTTATTTAAAAGGACTATCAAAAAATAAATTTCTACTTTCAAATTTGTCTCTAGTCAAATATCCTATATTCCCTTTTACCATGCCTCAATCCAAAATCATAAACCTTAAACCCTTCATTTATCCCTATTCACACATCTCTATGCATCATCATTACTTACTCAGATACGTAGAAACTCCATAACTACTTTGTTAGATCACCGATGTGTATCTAATTACCAATTTAGGGTTTAAACTGAGTAATTGCCGATTTCCCTCTATCAAGGGATTTTCAGCGTCAACCAGCCCGAGGGTGGAGTGTAGCTATAATACCTCAAGCAGAAAGGACAAGATGAGGAAGAAGAAGAGGTAGTTAAGAATGAAAATATAACATTGGATTTTTCCTCATAAATTGAATATTTAATTATGACTTGATTTTTTATGCACTTAATTATGACTCGATTTAGCAATAGCATTTGGTCAAAAAAAATTAAGATGAGCTGTCATTAGAAGAAAGGTTATAGATTACGTGTATCTCTCTTCAATTGTACTGAAATTACAAAGATGTTTCCTCTAATTTTGAAGCCAACGTTTAGTCTAATTTTAAGTACACAATAGTCTATAAAAAGATTGTATAATATGATTTTTGTTTTAATTAAAATTTCTGTAAGAAATTATAATTATGAGGTTTCCACTAATTGTTTGAACTCTCCCATTTTAATAATTTTAACTATAAATATAAGAATATTTAAATAATTTTTTAAATATTATATTAAAAATAATAAATATACAATAAAAATTTTAAAAATGATATTATTCAATTTGTCCCTTATTTTATTAATAAATTCTAACTCATTTTAAAAAATTACTGAATTTATATGCTTGAAATCTAAAGTTATCAAATTAATCAGTTTTTTAATATGATAAAAAACTTAACAACATATGCATTAATTTTTTTAAAAAAAATTAAATTTTTGTTAACTACGGATGTTTTTAAGCTAAAACATTGATATAAAGATCAATTAATTGTAAGCTATGTGACCTTTCATAAGGCTCCTATAACCACTCCAAGCCAGCGTCTCTGGTCAAACTTCAATTTGTTAACCAATTAGCGCGCATTGAAATTACTTCGAATAACTATAACTTCCTACTTTAAGTATAAATTAATAATTAATTCATTTTTTTTAAAATTTTCATGTAATCGCCAGTGTTAAAAAACATTTTTACTGCCAGACTACTATTATGATGGATTTCTTTTATTTTACTCTTAGAAAAATTTTCATGAATGCATCACGTCTCATTTATATTTAAGTAAGATTGTCCTTGTAGCCTTATGTTGTTACGTGAGTACAAGTGGATTTTAGAGTTTCATCGAGAACTCGGTCTCTCACATCAATTTCCTTGTATTAATTTTCTAGTTCCCTTCTCTAATGCATATCCTATATTTTATGAATTTTTAAGGACATTTTAATTGATCAATCCTCATTATGTAAGAAAAAATTCAAAGGTTGGATGCACAGTACCTGTTGAATGTCATCAACTTTTTCATCCATCTATCGATTTCTTTTGCTCTTTGCATCCCCTCCTGTGTTCTCAGCTTCTTCAACTCTTGTCTTCAAATCCTCTTTCATGCTTTGAAGATCTTCCCATTTATTTTCCAATGACTCCAAATTATCTTCCAAGTCATAAATATAATCAGCTTCATTCTTGGCACAAACACACAAACCCTTGGTAATGTCCCAAATGATTCCCCCTACTTGATCCATATGCCTCTCACTTATCTCCCAAACAATAATGCCAAGCATTCATTCCTCCAAGTACACACCACTACAACAAATTATAGATATTATTACCCTAAAAGACGTTTTTTTTTTTTTTTTTTTGAAAAAAAAGAAGAAGTACAAAGTGAAGGCGGTGGGCAAATAGCTAGCATTAAAAGTAATACTGACTCTGTACATTTAGTTCAAATGATTAATTAAGTTGTTGCCGGTGGGTGTGGTGGTATGTACACAAGTTTCTCTTTTTTCCTGAATTGTTGTGGTTGCCATGGGTGGGATGTGGGCTTGTTTGTGCTAAATTTTGTTAATAATTGTTGGTGTACTGGGGCCTTGTGTGGATGTTTGGGAGTTTATGATTTCTAGCATTTGAATTAAGATGCTTGCTTATTGAGTTATTTTAAATGCCTTTAAGGTATTTGATGAATTGTGTGAAAGAAGAATGAGGCTTAAAAGTTTTATTTAGCTAACGCTTAAGGGATGTAAGTTCATTTAAATGTGCATTTTATTTAAATTTTTTATTGTTGCAAGAGAAGAGCAATGGAGAAAGTTGGAAAGGAGGGAGTCATTACTATTCTTTGTAAGCAACTTTGCCCTTTTTCTTGAAAACCCGTTCTTTTCAACTCTTGTATTTCTGCATTTTCATTGAATTTTAGGAATAATGCTACTGATTATATGCCTATGTTCTGATTTGTTGATTATGTTTCAGTTTGTTCTGGTTTGTTTGTTTGTTTAAACTTAACTAAAACTAGTTTGTTGATTATGTTCGTGTTTCTGTATGTTTTTTGTTTATGGTCTAAGTTTTCTTGAAGAACCTTTCTTCATCGTTGTTCTTCTTGGTCTTGCATCGTTATTAGCCATATGAGAGATGCTAAAAAAAATATTTTTTTTAAGAAAAGTAGGCACTTAAAATTTAGGACGCCGTAAGTGGACATCCCTTTTTTTGTGAGGATGCCGTACGTATGACATCCCCAAATAGACGTCCCTAGAAATAAGGGCGTTAATTGAGCTAAATTTAGGACATTAAAAACGTTTTTTATAGTAGTACACAACGCAGTGAACAAGTTAGAGCAATTTTTTATCTGAAAAAATAATCCTATATAGTATATCCCCTGCATAATCTTTAATTTAGAGCTTATTACCACTTGGTTTCCAGAGATTGCCATTTATGATCAGTTGGCTAGCTACACGGTTGACACAATTTATAGGATTTTAAACAATGATGGGTGATCTTTTATTTTGAAAAAAATGGAGGTAACTTGTTCTTGCTTCAACTTTTATTTTGCTTTTGGTTAGGCATATTGATTATTAATTGACCTACTTTTGCTTTCCAGTTTTTTTGTATATAATTATGATATTATTGAACAAGTTAGGTATCATCATTAATTATTTATGAGGGTGAAGATATTATTTATATGAGTGTGAAGATCTGGGAAGATAATATATATTAAAGATCTGAGAAGCAATAGAATCAAAAGCCGAAGATATAAAAGAAAGAAAGTTATAAAACCGATAAATGAAAGAGATAAACAAAAGAGAAAATAAAGTAAAAAAAAAAAAGTTAATCAAAGTTGCAATTTTGTAGAATCTCAGTGTTTTTGGATGATCTTTGTTTAGGGGGAAAAAGGAGGATATTGTTCTTGCTTCAACTTTAATTTTTCTTTTGCTTGGGCTTTGATTTTTAATTGATCTGCTTTTGCTTTCTAATTTTTTATCTATAACTCTGATGTTAGTGAACAAGTTGGGTATCATCATCATCTTATATATACTGAAAAACAACGATTCCTTTCGTTTGTTATAAAAACGAAAAGTTGTGATATTTTCCTTCCTTTGCTACAACTTCTTCTTTTAGCTACAGTTTAATTCTTTATTTTGTTTTAATTTGCTACTTTTGTCTTTTGATCCTTATATCAATCAACGAGTTTATTAGGAATCATATTTTTAATTAGCTATCAAATATATATTACTAAACCTTGTGTCTCAAAGTTAATTGGTACATAATGTCATCCCACTTGGCAATATCTTACGAACTTATTGGGCCACTCATGCTCTCAACCACTGGACCCACGTTTATTAATTACCAGCAATACCAACGCCTTTTTGTGAAGATAAAATCAAATGCAAAACATATCCTACTGGGCTAAACTTTCAAAGGAATATTTAAACCCATTTAATTCACAATGAGTCCCCATGCGTTGTATATTCCCATGCAATTACAATATTGAACATTTATTGTGGTAGTAATTTGCCTCACCTATCAAGCGTTTTCCAATGGAGATGCATTGGAACCATTCTCATAATTATTACAATTGGTGTATAAAATTGGGTCATTCATTGGCAACCATTTTCACACCTACATTTTTAATTTCATTTTGAATCATGGAGTAAACCCTAATTTGCAATTTGTTGTACTATATAAGCTGCTTATTAGCCTAAATGAACTCTCACCCTCAACTCAATAAGAAAACGCAGTCATTCACTATACTGTTTCAATATGACTCCATGGGATGTTTTTTTCGTTCACGGAGTTTATTCTAGCCATAACTTTGAACCTATGTAAGGCTAAAGCAAGGTTGGGATGTTTTCTCTTCATTCTCCTTTGAACCTATGCAATTATAAGCAAGAACTCCCTCTCTTCCTCCATCTTGAGATGAAGTTCGGCGGTGTCACCTTCCTCGTCTCTGACCTCTTCACCGATGGTTTTGTTGCTCCGTACGTTGTTGCCTCTCCTCTATCCCTCTCTTGCTTTCTGCTTGCGTTTCCTTTTCTCTCATCTTTGATTTTCGTTTCTTGGGCTGCTCTGTTTTGATATATTCTCTGCTTTATAGATGTTAAAAGCATGCTGAGTAGTTTTGTTTTTGTAGAATCCCTCACCGAATCGAACAATATACATACAATGGACGTTTCTGGTGAAGAGGATAGATGAAGGCCAGCGATGATGATGGCAAGGAATCTGCGAATATGAGTGGCAAGGCGATTTTATAGGGATTATGGATTTGGCCTCGAATAGCTATTCACGGGTATTAGACAAGGATGAAGTTGTTGTGGCTTTGTTGTGAGTGAAGATGAAGAGGATGAGTGGTTTGTCAAACTTTTTTTTTTTTTTTTAACATATATATCTAAGACATTTATCAATTTATTGTAGATGGGGACATACTCTTTGCTAGTCATTATGATTTATCTCAGGCTATTTTCAACTACCATCATCATGCGATTGTTGATTTTCGTTTCAAACTTAACCGTATGGTTGCTGATGAGCTTGGTAGTAGCCCTGATCCCAACAACTTAGCAAGAACAATATGAAACTACGATTTGCGGAAGGAAGACCAGTTTAATATATCTTCAATGCATTTTAAAGGGATTCTGATGTATTTCAGTTGTTTCATCGTTTTTTTGTTATTTTTAGTTTTTTAAAAGGATCGCTTTGTTTAGTTTTTGGTTCAGTTTTTCCAAAATTCTCCCATGTGACGTTATGAAATCCTTATTACGTGGCAACCTTGCCACATATATGATCATATATATTAATATTTTAAAGTTTATATTTATGTTTTTATTTATTTGTGGTTATGTCGTTTCATGTTTCTGAGAAATAGTTATTTTTCCAGTTTCATTTGTAGCCGCCCTTCTTTTTTTTTTTTAAAAAAAAACATCTATATCTAAGACATTTATCAATTTATTGTAGATGGGGACATACTCTTTGCCAGCTATTGTGATTTTTCTTAGGCTATTTTTTTCAATCTATTTTTCCAGTTTCATTTGTAGTGACGCCAAGGATGTTAATGATTCTTTAAATTTAACCCAGTAGTGCGCTTCCTTGGCAAAGACGGTTTCCCGAGAAACGTGCAACCAAAAACCATTGAACCATCAACATTAAAGAAATATTCAAAAAAAAATCAACATTAAAGAAGGCATTAGTACACGTTAGTTTTTTTCCACCACAAAGCAAGTAAAATTGGTATTTAACCTCAATCATTATCAATGTTGTCAAGCGTAATCTATATCCATCTCTTTGTGATTTTTTTTTAGAGGGTTGTGCGTTTTATTACACAACGAACAATCTCACAAAATATACTGTCTCCAATCCTAAATATAAGATAAAGTTGACTTTTTTATGAGAGATTAAATAACCTAAATTATTTAATCAGATTAATTATTTTGTATCCTTAGATTATATATGAGTGAGTTAGACTAATTAGTTTGGTGGAAAGAAAATAAATAAATAAGTATTATAAATTAATATGGTCTTATATTTATGACCGGAGGCAATAATTTTTGGTATACACATATATATTAACAATCATTAAAATATATAATAACTTCTGACGAAGCTTTTTAAAGTGGTACCTCGCAGTTTATGAGTTATTTAATAATTTCACATGATCTACCTTAGTTTCAAATATATAAGTACAAAGTTTGCATAGTTTAATAATTTTAAGTGACAAGTTTGTGTTTTTTTTCCTTATCAAGTTAATGTTATAGTTATGCTACCCTATATGGTAGATATTATTTTTTAAATTTCTCTCATTTGTAAAAAACTTAGATTATTAAACTAGACACATATTAATTTGTAAGTTTAATAATGATGAAATTTTTTACAAATTACCATTTATCAATTGACTGATTAAATTATTTCTGAATTGCAAGTTTATGATTATGAATTGTGGGAATTTTCTCTATGCCTTCTGGAATAATCATGAACTATTATGAGATACAAATGTTAAGTACTACACTTTTAACGAAAAAAAAAATTAAAATAGTACAAATATTTATCCTTATTTTGTATGGCATATTTTTTTTTTAAAAAAATCTGCAGTTGTAAATAATACCTAAATATGAAAAAACCGTAATCTTAAAAAAATAACAGCTCATAACTTTTCTAGGTAATTAGCGTATATTTAGATTATCACGTATAAGTATCAACTTTATTTGTAACTAAGATATTTAAAAATGAAATCATTTTTTGACAACAAAATATCATGAAATGAAATAATTTAGTATAACTTCGTTGTATTCTTTTTGTTTTTAGAGTTCATGGTTAGATCAAGTATTTTATTTTTCTAATGCAAAACCCATTATCTTATATTTATATTTAAAATATTGTTAATATTTATAATCGAAGTATACACGGTTGAGTTTCAAAAAAGAGGATTGTCACATGCGCATATTATCGTAGTTGTCGGAATCGAGATAAGATTCATACCCCATATGTTGTTGACAAGATAATATCTCAGAGATTCGGATAGAGATTCGACCCATAATTATATGAATTAGTTAGAAGCTACATGATCCACGGTCCATGCGATAGATCTTTGAAGTGCACCTTGCATGAAAGATGGTAGATGCTTGAAGTATTTTCGGAAAAAATATAATGAGCGTACAATGCTGGATGAAAATGGTTATCCAACATATCATTGAAGAAATGATAACCGTCGTGACAAGGAAGGGCGTTGAGTTGGACAACCGATTTGTCAGTTCCTTACAATGTTAGGTTGTTGAAATTATTTCATGGCCATTTAAATGTGGAGAAGACAAATCAATCACGTGCCATCAAGTACCTATTCAAATACATAAGTAAAGGGCAAGATCGTGTTATTGCA
Organism: Acacia acuminata; assembly: GCA_019022655.1. Classification (NCBI taxonomy): domain Eukaryota; kingdom Viridiplantae; phylum Streptophyta; class Magnoliopsida; order Fabales; family Fabaceae; genus Acacia; species Acacia acuminata. The sequence continues at coordinate 3,085,158 of JAFJYI010000045.1, forward strand.
GGCATATACGATGCTACTCGATGTTGTAAGTTCGCAGCAAGGGTTCAATGAAATTTCTCACTACCTTAATTGTAGGTATATCTCCTCATGTGAGGTGTCATGGAGAATTTTTGGCTTTGATATTCATCATAGACAACCACCTGTTGAGAGGTTAAGTTTTCATCTTCCTCATCAGCAATCAGTTTATTTCACTCAAAAGGACAAAATGTCATCGTTGCTTAACAATCCAAGGGTTAAAGAGTCAATGTTTTTTGCTTGGATGGAAAAAAATAAAGATGATCCATTTGCGAGAACACTTTCTTACTCTCAATTCCTTAACTACTTTACATTTGTTAGGGAAAAAAGGATATGGAAGCTCTGTGAACGTGGTTTTTCAATTGGAAGGTTGGGTCATTGTAAACCACCTCAGGGAGAATTATATTACCTCTGTTTATTGTTGACAAAGGTACGCAGGCCAAAGAATCATGCAGATATAATGACTGTCAATAATGTAGTTTACTCAACATTCAGAGAAGCATGTTATGCACTTGGTTTATTAGATGATGACAATGACTTCATAGATGCAACTAAAGAAGCATCTTTGTGGGCATTTGACAATTACCTTCGTAAATTTTTCGCCAGCATGCTATTGAGCTACTCACTATCCTAGCCTGCTGTTGTTTGGGAACAGACAAAGATATTATTTGTGAAGATTTATTACATCTTATCCATGCTGACCAACAATTTTCAGGTACAAAATTATTTGAAACCCTTTATAATCCCACTGATCTATTGAAATAATAAATGTAAGAATTCGTTTGATCATTTAAATTCCATACATGTAAATAGTTGTTTAGTCACTTATACTATGTTACCCTTCTCATAAAGATTTGCATATTACAAATGCACATAAGGAAGCTATAGGTCTATATTAAATTGAACAAATGTTGCTACGGAATAGCAAAAGCCTGCATGACTATCCATCAATGCCTAGACCAGAGGAAGACAACATAATTGATACGTCAAGCCAGCTAATTTTGCAAGACATGAATTACAATAGAGAGAAGGAGATAGAAGCCTCTGAAATAATGTGGAGATTAATGATTATGAGCGAAGCAAGTATTTGAGGAGATAACAAGTGCAGTTTCTTCAAAAATTGGGGGTTTCTTCTTCATGCATGGTTTTGGTGGTACAGGTAAAACGTTTGTATGGAATGCATTGACAGCTTCCATAAGGGGAAACGGTGGAATTATCCTTAATGTAGCATCCAGTAGGATACCAGCAACTCTACTACCATCAGGTAGAACTGCACATTCAAGGTTCTGTATTCCTGTTGATGTAAATGAAGATTCTATATGTTCGATTACTCATAATTCACCAACTGCAAACTTAATGAAAGCTACTGATCTCATCATTTGGGATGAAGCCCCAATGATTAAGAGACATTCTATTGAGGTTTTTGATCGAACGTTGTGTGATTTAATGAAGTGCAATTCGATTTTTAGGGGTAAATGTATCGTGATAGGTGGTGATTTCAGGAAAATCCTACTGGTTATACCTAAAAGTGGTTGTGCTGAAATCATCAATGCAGCTATCAATGCTCCTAATCTTTGGAAAGAATGTAAATTACTTCGCCTAACCAAGAATATGAGGCTTAAATTTTCAAGCGATCCAGTTGCACAAGAAAAAATTAAAACATTTTCAGAATGGTTGCTACAAGTTGGAGACGGAGATATTGGATTACCACACGATGGTATTGCAGACATTTCAATACCCTCCGAGCTATTGCTACATGATGGTTGTAATCCAATTAGGTCCATCGTTCAATCTACCAACCCAAATTTAGTAGAATGTGTTGTTGACATAGATTACCTCAACAACAGAACCATTCTAACTCCTTTAATTGAAAATGTTGACACATTAAATGAATACATTTGTTCTTTGTTGCCAAGTGATCCGGTGGAGTATTTCAGTTCAGACTCTATAAGTCGTATAGATCAAGCAAATGGAAGTTTAGAGGATTTGTACAACACAGAATATCTAAATGCAATTAAATGCTCAGGTATTCCTCATTATAAATTGGTTTTGAAAGTAGACGTACCAGTTATGTTAATAAGAAATATTGATCAAGCAGCTGGCTTTTGCAATGGTACAAGGCTACAAGTAACACAACTTGGCAAGAATGTCATTAGGGCAAAGACATTGAATGGCATAAGCATTGGTGAAGAGATTTTGATACACAGAATGGATTGAACCAATCTGAATCTAAATTTCCTTTCAATATGACAAGGAGGCAATTTCCAATCATAATATCATTCGCAATGACGATAAACAAAAGCCAAGGTCAATCAATGTCAAATGTAGATATCTACCTTCCAAGTCCAGTTTTTTCATATGGACAATCATATGTTGCACTATCTAAGGTCAAGAGTTTCAAGGGTTTGAGAATACTTATATTGGATGAATTCAATAAATTCAGTAGTACTACAACAAATGTTGTGTATAGAGAAGTTTTTCAAAACCTTGATTTCAAATAATATGATGTTGTTATGAGTTTGTTTTTGTTATCACATAGTAGCATATGTTCTTCAATTTAACCGATGTGCAATTTTTACATATCCGTGCAACGCACGGGGAGAATGTCTTGTTACAAATTATAAGTTATAAACCTCGACTATTATAATCATGCTACTATTGAAATGGTCAAGACTTAATGTGGTTTAACAACTCATATGGGCTCAATTAGTTGAGGAACACATAATTGATTTAAGGGTGAAGGTGCAAATTGGCCAACAAAGTATTAGGCTAGGAGCACCTGGCACAAATATTTTTTGAAAGTATCTTAAATACCAACCAACAATTAAAAATGAGCAAATTTACCAATAAACAATTAAAAATGAAAACTGACGTTAAAATCAGGAAACGGCATTTGTTGTGAATTGAAGGTACAGTGAGTTCTCTCGCAGCCTTCTTACATCTCCCTTCTTCATCTTTGGCGGCCAGATCCAACAAATGCCTCCAATGCTCTCTGACGAGTGGGATTCAATATTATGGCAGACCTTTTCCAACGATCACCTACATTCTTCCTTCCTCCGCAAAACTCAACCCTGTTTGCCATCAAAGATTCTGCTCTCAGAAACGCCTCTCTCCCTCCATCGCTATTAAGAAAGATCCTTCAGTTCCATACCTCTACCTCCATGGCTTCCGTGGAAGACCTGTTAAAGAAGCCCCAAGGAAGTTGCATCCCAACCTTGTTTTGTCGGAATAACCTAGCCATCACCAGGATAAACCCCAAAGAACGATTGTTTGAGATCAATCACATGCTGATATCAAGCCCTGACATATACCTGGGAAACCAATTTGCAATTCATGGCGTTCTTGTACAATTTTGCTTCGTTGATTTTCAAGATCTGCACAAGGGCTAGGATTTTGTTGATCGGCTCCATGTCATTCGATCTCGGGCAATATTACGCTTTTGATGAATCCAAGAACACGGTTATCGGAACCGGATTGTTCGGTTGCTTAGTTCAAACGGGTATGCTTCGCTTTTGATTGGACTACATTCTGTTCTTGATAGGATACGAGCTGACTCAACGAGTTTTGATTCTATCACAATCGTGGCTCCTCCAGATTTGGCATTACTTGGAAGTCCATCATCTTTGCTTGTTAAAACCGTGAGGCTGCATATACTGCCGAAAAGATTGACATAGAGAACTCGCTTTTATCCCTTGGGACTCGTTGAAGACCATGTACGACGAGTATCTTGAAATTGAAGGAGCTCCAGATTTCATGTCAATGTTGGTCATTAACCGTGTGGAAGTGTGGCGCCGACATTTCAATTTCGAGAAGTTTTTAATTCAAGGAATTTCTGATGCTTTGAAGATGGACGAGCTTATCACCAGACGATGATACAAGGCCAAGATGTCTTTACAAATACAAATATCTGGGGATAGCATATCGACTCTCTCGTCTTCAACAATTCGCATCAGACGGCGTTTTCTGATTTTAACGTCACTTGTGATGATTTTCGATTTTTAACTGTTGATTGGTAAATTTGCTCATTTTTAATTGTTGGTTGGTATTTAAGGTACCTTTAAAAAATATTTGTGCCAGGTGCTCCTGGCCTAATATTTTGTTGGCCAATTTACACCTTAACCCTTGATTTAATCAACACATGAACTCGGATGTGGGAACTACCAAAACCAAGGTTTATATTGATAATTGATTTTTTAAGAGTTTCCAAACACGCATTATATTTTATATTTAATTTAGTGTCCCACCATGCTTCAAACAATACTTTCCATATTCTGTCTTCTAGTGTGACTTAATTAGGAAGTATTAACAACTACATTGCCTATTCAGATTTTTTTGGGGTATTGATAGGAAGACATGAAAGGAGAGGGGAGCAAGTGGGGTCGCCATGAGCGAGAATCGTTGAGTGAAAATGCCGTCGCATACTTTAACCAACCAAAATTATATGGAGTATGAATAAACACTGTGACACCCTTACTTTAGATGCTTTTATTTATCAGAGTTGTAGCGCATAGGGCGTCAAAGTAGTTTGGATGACTTAATTGCGGATAAAACGTTTTTGAAATTAACTTGATTGAAAACATGAGGATATTTCACGATTCAAATCCATTCCATAATGGGATGTTAATACAGTAATTCAAAATAGATAAATGATAAACAATAAAATACAGTCTATCTACTCATATTTTTCCAAAAAGTTCCATCTGCTGTAACCCCTACAGTTGCATCTTTGTTCTCGATCCCGATACACTATTTATCTCTTTTATGCGATCTGGAGTTCAAATGAATGAACCTCAGAGGAATAGTTAATCTTATATGCAAGTATGAAATATAAATGACAATATACCACATGTTAAGTATAGAATAATTCACAGTAAATAAGTCACACTGTAACTGCAGTTATCGGCCAAGGACACGCAGCCCTTTAGGACATGCAACCCCATAGGACACACAACCTCAATCCATAGCTAGGATACACATATGCAAATTATCTAACAAACTTGGTTAGTCATAGATGAATACATACATACAAGCTAACAAGATAACAATTACCCACCTCAAGCTTGAATCCTTAATTCGTCTGAAGGTGTTGGAATTAGTAGATGTGTCAAGGTATGCCTATAAATGTTTATCATTGTCATTAATCATCACTTGCGTCGCAAAGTAACTAACTATGCGAATTATTTTTAGAGGATTAAAAGTAGTTATTAATAATTCCCTTAAATAATAATACCCTTTTTATTAAATAATAATAGTATTTATTATTATTTATTTAACTATCTTATTACTTATTCCCTTTCCTGAAAGTAATAATACTGTTTATTATTTATTTTACTATTTATTATTATTTCTTTATAATTATTTTGAACTCTCGAGGCTATCTAACACTTTAAATTAGAAGTTTAATGAATACTAATCTTCAAATAAATTATGCTTTAATGCATTACATATAATGTTACTTATGGTTTTCCAAAGTCTTTGATAAATACTAACAACAAGTAAAATATGCTTCATGTATGTGTGTGTGTGTATAGCTGATTATATATATATATATATATATATAAAATAACACTTTGGGTTCCATTAAACAGGAAGTAGGGAATAAAGATTAAAGATATAGTACAAAGCACACATAGAATTATTAATTAGGAAGCAGGGAATACATGTTTAGTGTTACATAAATCACACAATACATGGCTTGTTTTATTTTTGAGTCTAAAATTAAAGTACAGCCACACTAAGGTCTTCAAACAATTAAGAAAGCGGGAGAAAGAAACATGCTCATTACCAAAAGCGAGTCGATCTGCTGCAGACTACAATGATATCATACATATGCAGGTAATTAGTTAAAAACACTAATAAGTATATATGAAAATAAAAAAGATTAAATAAATTAAATTATATATATTACATTAACATATTTACCTCGTACAATATCCTTGGGGTCGACATAACTTTTGAACTTTGATTGGAATTTGTGCTTGGCCGTGGGATCATCCCATTTCAAATTGTCCCACCAATTTTGTTGTCCTTGGATAAGTGTCAACTTAGGTTTGGCAGAGTTGGAATCAAATGGTAACTTTTCTAGCTTTGGACAACAATGTATGACAACGGATTTGAGGGAAGGAAAAGGTAAGGGTGCCCTATGAATGCTCTCAAGTTTTGGTAACTTCTCCAAAATCACCTCGACAAGAGAATCGAATACAGGAGAAGAATCCACATTCTCATCCTTTATTGCTTCTTCCTCTTTTATCACTTCTTCCATTGATTCACATTCAAAAATCTTAAGTCGTTGAAGGAGTGGAGCATACTTGAGCCATGTCACATGAGCTACTTGACACGAACCAATTTCCACCATTCGGAGCTTGGCTAGCCAACATGTTTCAAGCATAATATTCAACCTTTCTAAAACAATTTGATGCAGCTTCTTTAATCCTGACACGGACCCTAATGATAATAAAGGCTGCTCATTCGAGTATTTGGGAAATTTAGTAGAAAGGTAGTATAAGCAACTTTGCAATTTGGTTGACTCCAATAATTTGTTTAGGCCATCTCTACTGGTGATAATTATGCATAATTCCTCAATATTTGGTAGGCACTCCAACTCTTCTAAGATTCTTCTCTCTGTTGATATTGTGTTGATGGTAGGAGCAAATCTAAACACTCTCAATTGTTGAAGACTAGATAGCACTCCCAATGGAATCTTCCTTACCACGGAAACAGTAATGCTCAGAAATTTTAAATTTGTCAAGGACTTCAAGTTGATCCAAAACCCTGGTGCTAGTTTTGAAAGAGTGAAATGAACAGAAAGATATTCCAGAGAAGTTAAACCCTTAATGTCTACCCATTGTGTTTGGAAGACATAGAGTTCTAAGACTTTTAATCTCTTCATGTCTTTAATACCTTCCAGCTGACATTGTATCACTTCAAATAAAACAAGTGTTGTGACATTTGTAGGATCTATACTTTTTTGTGTGATCGAAATCCTCTTCACAAGTTCCATATTATCATGATCTTCTTGTAATAACCACAATGCCATGTCACGAATCATATCATGCATTTTAACTGTACGAGATACAAAAAAATCATCTTCAACGCTTTCTAGCAAGCACGAAAGCTTCAACCTTTCAATAACAAGCTCACCATGACCACGTATATCATGAAGACTCTTTGTCATATCTTTACAAAGAAATTCCTCCCACATCCATTTATCGATGAGATCAAAAACTAGAAACTCATAATCTTCTGGGTATAATGCACAGTACAAGAAACATCGTTTTTCTACTGCATCCAATTTGTCATAGCTATATTTGAGGATAGAGAATACTTTTTCCTCCAAATCTGGTTTAGTCAACAAAGAACTTGTTAAGTTCTTTATTGAATGTTCCCAAGCTTCAACATTCTTCACTCCGGCCATGCTACTTCCTAGTACAATCAATGCAAGGGGTAGCCTGTTACATTCCTTTGCCATATTTTTTGCTAGCATTGGAATGTTTGGGTGTGAGTTTAGAGTTTCTTCACCAACTTTCATACAAAACAACTCAAGTGCTTCTTCCTCTTTGTTAAAATTTCGACTTTGAATTTCTTTTGAACTTGCATTTTTGCGCACACATTTTCTAATCGTGTTGTAAATAACACTTTAGATTGAAAATTAGTGTCCTTTGGATGCGGCACTCCCACTAATTTCAAGTCCAATTGATCCCATATGTCATCCAATAATAAGACAAATTTCTTTTCTTTAAGGACTCCATATATCTTTGCTGCTTTTTGATCTTGATCACTGCATTCAGTCCAAATGTCATCCCCGATCCTTATAAATTTTCTAATAGTATCCATAATCCTATCCAAGTTGGGCTCTTTTGACACCACCACCCACATCACAAAATTAAATCCTAACCTTCTCTTCCCAAGTTCATTGTTAATTTTCTTTAGAAGGGTAGTCTTCCCTACCCCACCCATCCCATATAAACCAATGATGCCGACATTCTCTTCTTCAATACTCTTCCATACCTTGTCAAACATCAAATCCAATCCCACTACTTCATCCAGAGGCATTTCAATTGGCTCGGGTGGTCTTCTGTGAGCAATTCTGAAATTTTCATGATATCTTTCCCCCTCTGCTACTAAATTATCTACTTTATTGAACATCTTAGTAGCTTTCTTTCCTAGCTTGTAGCTTGACTTACAATTTTTGGGGCAACATTTACTTAGGCATTTGTCTTGAATTTCTTTCGCTCCTTGGACTTCAATATTTGTTACTTCCTGTGTTAAGTATAAATTATTAATTTGTTGTTTTTTTTAACAAATTTGTATGGAGCATCTTATACCAAACATACTTTCCAATGAATTTTCAATGAGCGTGAGAAAAATTTCTAATAAATTCTTTAATCCTAAAAGCATTTTCTCACCCTAATGATCAACTCTTGAGACCTAACTTACCTAAACTTCTTTATATCTAAAAACATTGGTAGAAAAATGGAATTTGAGATATATATTTATATTATCAATTGTTAGAAATCATATCCAGCCCTAATATTAGGCTGAACTTGACAATAGATATATTCATTTGTGCAACCTATGTTCTTATAAGCTCTTCCAGTACCTAAACCCAAAACCTTATGGCTGAATGATATTAATTGGAGAGAACATTAAATATTCTAATTTTTTAAGAAAACCAAACACCAACATATAAAGGTAAAAATATGATTTGTCCTTAGTTAAACCTCCTATATTCCCTCTCACCACATCATAATCCTAAATCCATAACCTTAAACCCTAAATTACCTAGAGAGTCCGACGCCAAAAAAAAAAAAAAAAAAAAAACAAAACAAAAAAAAAAAAAACAAATGGTTCCTTAAGCAAAAGACCCATAAACTGTCAAAACTTCTTTGTTGAACACCGGTTTGTATCTTTTGATAATTATCTAGGGTTTAAATTTTGTAGTTGATGATTTTCCTCTTTAACGGTCTATTTGGTTAGAGAGGAGGGGATGACAAAGGAGGAAAAATGAGCCCTTCCCCTCATTTGGTAAGAATTTTTAGTGGGAAGGGGACCTCAAAGCTCCCTTCCCTTCTCCTCCAACACCTCTATTTTGACTCCCCTCCAAATGGGGGGTTTTGGAGGGGAGCCAAGATTTTGGACCATTTTACCCTTATAACTTATGTGATATCCTAATAACACCTATGATGAAAAACATTATGATAAATAAAAATATTCTCATTATTAAAATATTTTCTTATAAATACAAATATATTATTATACAAAATTATCATAATTAAAAATATGTTATCAAAAAAATTATATAATGTAAAAAAATTATATATTTAAGAATAAAAAATTATTATAATTATAACATATGCCCACATATTTAAATAAAATATATTATTATTAGTAAAAAAAGTATCATTAAATTAACTTGAATCAAAATTATATTTTTACAAATATAAAATATTATTATGAAATTGATTTACAATAAAAATAAATTTTCATAAATAAAAATATTATAATTAAAAAATATGTTAATATAATTTTACATATATTATAATCATTATGAAAATATATTATTTTTATTAAATTTAAAATAATATATTTTAAAAAATATATTAATTTTATAATACAATATATTATATGAAATTATTTTAAAATGAAAATATGTTATTATAAATAAAAAATACTATTATAATTAAAAAAATATATTAATATACAATTAATTTGAAACAAATATATATTATTATAAATAAATGTTATTATATTAGTTAAATAAGATGTAAATTAATTTATATAACATATAAAATATATATATATATATATAATTAAATATGTTAGGGTAGAATGGTAAATTACCATCATTCCTCCCCTCTCATCCCATCTTAAATCAAAAAACTAATAATTAAAAACCCCTCACCTCCTCCCCATCAACCAAAGCACTCTATCCATTCTTTCCATCTCCTTCCTTTAAACCAAAGGGACCTAAAAGATTTTCATCGTCAACTAAAGTGGAGGCATAATAGCCGGAATACCTCAAAGCACCAAAACAAAAATTTGAAGTTAAAGAAGGAATACAAAGAAAGAGGCTTCTTTACTTGTGAGATGGCGCAATCTGCGGTCCCAACTCAGGACTATGAAACGTGTGAGGTGTGGTCAAGGGAATATAAGTTTATTAAGTATCCTAATAAGCTAATTATTTGAACTTTCTCCAATTTAAATAATTTAAATAATAGATTTAAAAAATATTTAAATAATGTGTATACATATTATATTAAATATGAGATTAAAGTGCAATTTTAGCAATAAAGTTTTTCCCTATGAGCTTCTGGTACAATTAAGTTTTGAATGTCTAAAAGTCGACACCATCTTTTAACAATGGAACAATTTTAGCAATTCCATTACTCAAACGTCTTATAAAGTATAAGGGAGAACAAGTGGGTCCCACATAAAAAAGAGATGGAATTCTTATATAATTTAACGAAATTACTAAAATTGCTATGTTTTTAAAAGACTGTGTTTATTTTTACGCTCTTCAAAACTTGATTATGCCATATGCTCATGGTGAAAAGCTTTGTTGTTAAAATTACACCTTAACCCTAAAATATAATAAAAATATAAAATAAAAATTAACAAATTATATTGTTCAATTTATCCCTTCTTTTATTAAAATCATAACTCATTAGTTTATTTGTATGAGTTTAAACATTTAAAAATTGAATAAAATACATTAACGACCTTCTGTTTTACATAAATTATAGTAACCCACCCCTATTTTGAAAACGTACTGTCTAAACCTTCATTAAAATAAAAATATATGCTATGTAAACCTCCTTCATATATTTCAATCTACTCCAGGGCTCTTAAGTTTTTCTACATAATTTTCTTCTATCATTTTACTTGTTTCCTTTCTCCAATGTCCATACTATACTCTGAATTTTTCTGGACATGTTGATTGATGACTACTCATCATGTAAAAAACACTTCAAAATTTAACTAATAAGAAAATTTTAAAAAGAAAGAATAGCTTAGATGCAAAATACCTGTTGAATGTTGTCAACTTTTTCCAGCCATCTATCGATTTCTTGTGCTCTTCGCATCCCTCCTGTGTTCTCAGCTTCTTCAACTCTTGTCTTCAGATCCTCTTTCATGCTTTGGAGATCTTCCCATTTTTCTTTCAGTGACTCCAAATTCTCTTCCATCTTGTAAATATAATCAGCTTCTTTCTTGGCAGAACCACACAGACACTGGGTAACGTCCCATATGATTGCCCCGACTTGATCCATATGCCTCACAGTTATTTCCAAGCAATGTCAAGGTTTCATTCCTCCAAAACCAAACAACAAAGCGTGCAAGTTAGAGCGATTTCTTTATCTGTAAAAAAAAAAAAAAAAAAAAAACTGTATACATTGCATAATCAACAGAGCTTACCTCTTTGTTCCAAGATATTACGATCAATTGGCTAGCTACGCATCAGTTGATCCTTTTTATAACAGGATTTTAAACAATATGGATTCATATTTTGTTTTGGAATAAAATGGAGGTATCTTGTTCTTGCTTCAACTTTAGTTCAAGCCTTCTTTTGGTTAGGCATTGATTCTTAATTGATCTGATAGAATACAAACTCAATTTAACATTTATCTCTCTCTCCTCATTAATTCTTCACCGCCAATCAAGATTTATGTGGAAGCATTATGTTAAAAGTAGAATATTGTGAAAGCTATTGATGAGGTGTAAAGTGATTTGGATAAAAAAGGATAAACTCAACATATACATACGTAGGCATGAAGGAAACAAGAAGCTCAATAAAAAGTCAACAATTGCGGCTAGGAGATAGAAGCAATCAGAACCAAGTTGAAGACTCTACAACTGGAAGCAATAATAAAGTTGCGAAGGCATAATTAATGAGTCAATATTGGAGGCTTGCTAGAACATTATGGAAGAAAAGTGAAGCTGCAAGATGGTGTAAAATAATCATAAAATAATACATGTTAGGCGGTTTTGTTATTCTATATATGTGTGTGTGTGCTATATTGTAATTATGTGTGTGTGTTCGTGAGACTTGAAAAAAAAAATTAGAAAGAAAGAGAGAAAATAGAGATATAAGGAAAAGTGCTGTAGCACTTAGAGAAGAAAATAAGAGAATTATTTTGTGTGAGAGAGAGAGAGATACTGTTGTGTATTTTGTTATCTCATAATAAAATTTTGTTCTTCATCTGTCTATACCTCCCATTTCCAACAAGTGGTATCGAGAGCAGTCGATCAAAGATGGCGGAGATGGTGCAACTACAAATTCCAAAATTGTTGAAAGGCACTTATGGAAACTGGAGCATTCGGATGAAGGCGTTACTAGGTTCTCAAGATATTTGAGAACTTGTGGAGGATGGATACACAAAGCCCGCTAATGCAGCCGCTAAAGCGGCCTTATCGATGCTCAAAGAAAGACACTCAAAGATTCACTAAAGAAGGACAAGAAGGCTCTATTCTTGATTTTTCAAGGTTTTGATGAATCAACCTTTGAGAAAATATCGATGCAAAATCTTCCAAAAACGCATGGGAAATTTTACGAACAACTCGTGAAGGAGTAGACAAAGCCAAAAAGGCACGATTGCAATCACTTAGAGCAGAATTTGAAAATTTGAAAATGCAAAGTACGGAGCTAGTTACATATTATGTCTCATGAGTACAAAAGGTGGCCAAAGAGATGAAAAGAAATGGAGAAACTTTAGATGATGTCAGAGTAATAGAGAAGATTTTACGGTCATTAACAAGAAAATTTGATTATATTGTCACTGCTATTGAAGAAGCGAAAGACTTGTCAGTTATGTCTATTGATGAGCTTGTGGGTTCTCTTCAAGCTCACGAGCAAAGAATGAATCTAAATGAAGGCTCAAGCAATTTGGAGCAAGCCTTGCAAAGCAAATTATCTTTAAATGAAACCAAAGCCGATGCGCCAGCCTATGGTCGTGGCAGAGGAAATATAGGTGGATATGACACCCGAGGTGGTTTCAATGCTCGAGGTCGTTGTGGTGGACGCAGTGGATATGGCCGATCAAATGGAAGATTTAGAACTTACACAACAGAATATGAACGTGGCCAAGGGTCATATAATCGAGGTTGTGGCCAAAGCCGAGGTCGAGGATTCTTATCTAGAGGAGGAGGCAGATATCAACAACGAAGTGATAAATCCCAATTGCAATGTTATAATTGCAATAGATTTGGTCATCTCAGTTATGAGTGCAGAGATGCTGCTAAAGTTGAGGGGAGAGGTCATTACACAGCACATAGAGTACAACTTGATGAACCAACCATCTTGTTCACTTACAAAGGTGAAGAAGATACTGGAAAAAATGTATGGTACCTTGATACTGGAGCAAGCAATCATATGTGTGGCAAAAAGGAGTTATTCGTAGAGTTGAATGAAGAAATCCAAGGAGAAGTCACATTCGGTGATCACACAAAAACTCCAGTTAAAGGAAAAGGTAATATTATGATATTCACAAAGAATGGAGATAGATGATACATTACCGACGTTTATAATATACCAGCCTTGAAGAGCAATCTCCTCAGTATTGGTCAACTATCGGAGAAGGGATATGACATTCATTTAAAAGATAGGTCTCTCACCATGAGAAACCAGAAAGGAGAATTGATAGCGAAAGTTGAGATGACAAGCAATTGTCTATTCAAGTTGAATATATAGACAGATGGAATTAAATGTATGAAATCTACCGTTGAAGATAGTTCATGGTTGTGGCATCTCAGATTTGGTCATCTTAGATTCACTGGCCTGAAGTTGTTATCAAAAGCAAAGATGGTGACCGGATTGCCAGCAATAAATCATCCAGATCAACTATGTGAAGGATGCATGCGAGGAAAGCAACATAGACAAAGATTTGAAGTTGGCAAGTCATGGAGAGCAAAAAGGCCACTGCAACTAGTTCATTCAGATATAGCTGGTCCACTTGACATTCCTTCACTTGGAGGAAATAGGTACTATATCACATTCATTGATGATTTCAGTAGAAAAGCTTGGGTGTATATTCTCAAAGAAAAGTCCGAAGCTCTTGATAAATTCAAGGAATTTAAGTCGTGGTGCGAAAAAGCAAAGTAGTCGGTATTTAAAGGTGCTCGTAACGAGATAGGGGAGGAGAATACACTTCCAAATTATTTGAAGCATTTTGCCGGGAACATGGAATAATTCATCAGCTGACAGTTGGCTACACGCCACAACAAAATGGAATTGCAGAAAGAAAGTGTAATACCCAAAATTCTCATTTATCTTAAATACAATATTTTTGATAATTAAAGCCTATTTAAAATAGGTGAATATGTGGTCTCAAATTTTGAGATATGTTTATTTTATTTTCTAGTTAATTCTTCCTTAGGATTAGGGTAGCCAATGATTTACTAAATTTTGTTAGGCATCATAAAATACCATAAAATATAATAAATACCATATTATGCTATGGTTCATGTAGGATTTAAAGGAGCAAGAAAGTGTTGTGAAAATACCTAAATAAATTTAGAGAAATCAATGATAATTAATGATTAACTAAGTCCTCATTAAAATAAATAAATTGCACAAGGCTTTATAATTAATTAAAAGACCTCAAACACCAATTTTTATGATTTATTAAGGAGACTAAATTTACTAATACCCTATAATTAGTATTTAGTTCATATTTAATCCATAAAGGGCCATAAAGAATTATCAAGACACTTGGGACAATTAAGGGGCAATTACTAATAATTAATGAGCAATTAAAATTACACTAATGGAATATCTAGGTAATTCTTCATAATTAATGTTAATAGTCACTAATTAAAGTTGTATTAGCATAACTAAAAGTCAAGAACCAATAAAGGATTAGGATTAGCACTAAATAAATTTCTAACAATCATCAACTACTCTAAGAACCACTAATGCAATAATCAAGAGGCAATTAAGCTCTAGATTAAGATGTTAATTAAACTCTAATAAAGATTTGAAAAGTCAACAATTTCAACTATGATCTAAAGGCCAAAAATTTATCTCATAAAGCTAATCTAATGACCCTAATTCATTCTAATAAAGCTTAATCCATGTGCATAAGAGAACAACTAATGGCATAGCTCCCACATGTGGATGTTAAAAGCAACAAAACTAAAAAAAGATGAAGCAACCAGGGGGGGGGGCACAGTTATGGTGGCTTGGGAGAGAGAAAAAGAGAGCTAAAAATCAAAGTACCCACTTGCATGGTGAGTCATAAAGATGGAGACTTTGAAGGCAAAATGGAAGAGGATAAAAAGTGAAGTGGAAGAGGATAGTGTACTAAATGGAAGAGGATAAAGTGTTGGGAGAAAAATCAAGAGAGAGAGAGAGTCAAGGTGTCATCCAATGAGAAAATTACACATAAATTAATTAGATTAATCAAGAGGATTAATTCAAGACTTAAGCTAATGACAACCTATACAAACTAAATTGTATCTTGAAATCCATTAACCATGAATCAAATATAGGTAGAGATTATGAACAAGCATAATTCAAGCTTGAGATTGACTATAACCAAAGTCATTTCCTCAACTTTTGAGGATTGTGTCCAATTGAGAAAAAGAGAGATTATGGTCTCTAATTAAAGCTAAAAATTTCAAGAGTTCAAAAGTAAAAAGAAAATTTGGATCAAACTTCATTAAGATCATCAAATGAATTTTTATCTAGTGGAGTGCACCACAAAAACATAGAAGAAGCAACTTGGCTTGTCCACTAAGTTAGAACACATGGGATAATTTGCAAAAAAGTAAAATGGAAGAGGATAAGGAGAGAGAGGGGGGGATCAGATTTGGGAGCATTATAGGGCTAGGATTTGTGCTCTAAAAAAACCTGGATCCAAGGGGTAACAATGCATAAGAGTTGTTAGAAAGTTAACCCCAAAATTTGCTATAAATAGGGAGGTGATGCTTTATGATGTATGTAATATTTATTTTATAATTTAGTCTTTATGGTTGGACAATTTTTTTATTGTATGCACAATAAGAAATATTTATTTGTAAACATAATAAATCAGCTAATTATTTTGTATTCATATATTTTAAATGCCCCTATAAATTACAATTATATAATTAGCAACGACAAATTTTTATTAAAATGAAGCACTTTTTAAATCCCAACGTATTAAAAATGAAATTCAATGTCTCCAATTCAATAAAATTCTAAGATATCTATTATATAACAGCATCAATTATAATAAAACACAAGGAAAGAATAATAATTCTTGCTTTTGGACTTTATCTTTTTGTTTGATTATTTAGTACTCCATGCCTATTTAATTGTTTCATGTTTCCTCCATACATTCCTTCTCATTAATTTTCTCATTTACCTACTTATAAATCAGAGCATATTTTTGGGGGCAAAAAAGGACATATTTGAGAAAAAAAACGTTTTCATTATATTTATTACTTTTAACTAATTTTAACAGTTTTTTTAAATCACACAATCTTGTTATTTAGATCTTAGAAATCAAAGTAGTATAATTAAATTTATAAATTATATGATCAAAATATAAATTTATGCATACAAATATTCAGCTTGTAATTAAGTCAATTATATAATGCCGTGGGTTCACATTAGGTGCTTTTCTTTTAGGTGCTTCTTAGGTGTTTTCCCTCTAATTAGAGGGATTAGGCATTGTTTTAAATTTTTTAGATATATTCTATTTGTTTAGATTAGATTATATGTTAGATCCTGAAATTTTTTTTGCACTCAATACCTCAAATTAATTAAGTTTGATCCGCATTAAGAAATATTTCTCTTGTAACCGCAATATCCTGGAAATTAATTAATTTGAAGGTGCAAAAAAAATTTGAGATACGGCATATAATCTAATCTCAATAAATAGAATACATAAAAAAATTTTAAAAAATAAAAAAATGCCTAATCCCTCTAATTAGAGGGAAAAGCACCTAACAAACACCTAAGAGAAAAGCGCCCAATGTGAATTCGTTAACTTATGAGTAGCCTAAATGAATTCCTGTGTACTAAAATGTTTCAGGAATATCTTTATATGGGATTTTCCCCTTTTTATAAAAAAATAATCATGGATCATATATTATGATATATATAAGGGTTAAATTTGTCATGTCACTCTCGACATAAACTTATGTCAAGTCACCTCAAAACTACGTCGTTTTGGGGTTAGAGGAATTAATGAACTTTCAAAACGATGTAGTTTTGAGGTTAGAGAAATTAATGAATGATCTTTTAGTAAAATTCATATAATAAAAACAAATACAAAAATACCCTTCATTAATTCCTTAACTCCCAAAACGATTTAGCGTAGTTTTGGGGTGACTTGATATGCTTATGTCAAGTGACATGACAAACGTTAAACCCTATATATATATATATATATATGTGTGTGTATAAAAACTGGGTCATATAATTTTGAATAAAAATATAAATATCAAAAGAAGGTAACAAATCTTCATGTGGATACACAGATCTAATGTCACAATATATTTCAATTTATTTTAATACATTATTATATAAAATCCAATATTGTATAAAACAATATTGTGCATACTTTTCTTTTTAGGGAGGTAACAGAGCTTTCATTGTTTGATGATATATATTTCATCTATCACTACCTGCATTATTAATGTTTGGAAAGAAGTCAAGCACAAACAGTGCTCTGTTGTACAGTACTTCCCAAAGTTTTAATTGATTGAGGAAATAATAAGATTATATTTTTAATTTTCCCCTTTTAATAACTAAGGGATATGGAGGCAATTTGGTCCAAATTTTAAATCTATAATCATGACGCATAACTTGATATATAATTTTTTAAGTTCAATGACCCAAATTAAAATTGAAATTATTCAATTTTCTTTATATATGATTTTCCCTAAATATAATCATTCATTCTTGGCACAAACACACAAACTTGGTGATGATGTCCCATATGATTCCCGCAACTTGATCTATATGCCTCTCTCACTTATCTTCCAAATAATGTTAAGCTTTCATTCCTCCAAAATCACACAACAAAGCGTACGAGTAATTATATTTCTTTTTCTGAAAAACAAATCCAATATCCACTGCATAATCCTTAGAGCTTTTATTTCCAAGAGATCTCCATTTATATATGCTTTTATTATGGGATTTTAAACAATGACGGATGACCTTTTCTTTTAGGGGGAAAAAAAAAAAAGGAAGTATCTTGTTCTTGCTTTAACTGTAATTTTTCTTTTAGTTAGGCATTGATTTTTAATTGATCTGCTTTTGCTTTCTATATTTTATCCATAATTCTGATGTTAGTGAACAAGTTAGGTATCATCATTGTATGTTGATGATTTAGGAAGCGTGAAAATCAAAAGTAGAAGATACGAAAGAAAGGAAAAAGATAAAACCAAGAAATGAATGAAAAGAATAAAGATAGAGAGAACATGTACAAATCCAGCAAGCAACCTTTTGATGCTAGAGAGTTTTGTTTTACTTAATATATTTATCACCTTTATCAAACTGGCTTTAACTTTAGACAAATATATCCAAATAGAGGAGTATGGTGATGGCATCCACCATTCTCATTATATTGCAGGGAAGCACAGTTGCTATGTAATTTTAATATTTTATATTTATCTTCCCCCAACTTATCCTTAATATGTAATGCCAAATCTATCTAATTTACAAAAATCAATTCAAAAATTGTTCCACCAATGTTGAGTTTGGCGATTTTGGAATATAATAATCAAGTGGTAATCAAATCAAAATTTCAAATTGTAAAATAATTTAACTTAATAAATTTATGAAAAATAGAATAGGAAAATGATTAAATTCAAACTTATATACTTTTATTTTCATTCATCAACTTTTCTTATTTAAATATAAATAACTTTACTTTTTTAATTCAAATAAGATCTTCAAAACTCAAATACACTTCAAAAAATGGAACCACAAAAAATATAAGAAAGTTATATATATCAGGCACATATGCTTCATGCCAATCATGCTTATGATTTGATAATGATTTTTTTTTTTCCTGTTTGATTTGATATCATATAGTGTGGTCATGCAAGGTTGGCTTTTTTTCCCCATGAAGATAATTGGACTCTTATCATAATTGGATTGTTTTAGTTGACCATATTGTTGGGCTATTTCATTGTCCATATGAAAATTATGTGATCATCAAGAAATCTGGGACACAAAAATCAGTGATCTTTTATTTATATGCACTGCGAATTTAAAGTAATATATCACATACTTCACATTAAAAAAGGCAATTAAAGACACTGATATGATATTCATGATAAAATAGTCTATAAAATATTAGTCTAACCCACTCCACTGATATTCATAATACTCTTAATTAAAGTTTTAGGTTTGTGGATCATGGAAAATGTGACAGAAAAGAGGAGGGTGTGGTGTCGTTGTGAGCATCTGTCATCAGGCTTATTACAGGTGAGGACATTAATGGTGGGCTCATTGACCTCCACATGTTATACAAAAATACAACATTCATTCAAAGCCAAGTTGTTAAAAATAAGGGTTAAAGTACAAAAATACACACGTGGTTTTTTAAAAAAATATCTTTAATACCAAGTTTTTTTTTTTAAAGTGCAAAAGTGACTGACTACATAGTTACAAAAATAGGACAAAAGTTATAGAATCTGCTAAATAATATAGATAACGTCTGTTAGATTAAAGTTAACTTTGTCATCTACATTTAACAGAATCTGTTACTTTTGACCCACTTTTACACCTAAAAACACTTAATGTTGAACGCACTTTTAGAAAAACCACGTGTATAATATTTTTAGATCATTACCCTTAAAATAGTGATCATATTGATTTGAAGTTTATGTTCAGAGGGAGTTTTTTAAAGCTTGTGTTCACAAGGATGAAGACAAGGTGGCTGATACACTTGTCCGGAGTAATTACAATCTCTGATCTTACAACAGGAGCTGGGATTTAATTCCCGTGTGTAATTTACTTTAATAGCCCTCTTTACTCTCATGTATCCAAAAAAAAAAGAAAAAAAAAGGGATGAAGACAAAGCGTTAAATTAATAAAGCACCAACAATACTCCCCACCCCCTCTTTCTCTCTCTATATATACATATCTTTTTTATGTCTCAAGTTTCTAATATAAACCGACTAATAAACTATAATAATATTCGTCTACTTTTGTTATGAACAAGTTATACAAATGTCTTTCCAATTTTGTATCTAAATTTTTATTTTGAAAATTATTACTAATATTTTTATGATTTTTTAAAAAAAAATTATAAGTAAGATCAAATCATGAACCTTTTATTTACGAGAGAACTTTTATATCATTAAGTTACAAGGACACTGGCCTTTCTCTTGTCCTTTAATCCTTTTACATGGCCTCATAAGTTACAGCTTCTCTTCCAACATTCACAGTTATTGATACTCAACAACAGTGATGGGGTTTAAATGAATGGAGTCAATTCAGTTCTGGTTGTAGGGCTTTACTGAATCTCAAACCAAGATGCAAAATATATTCATTACAAAAAGAAACTATTTAATAATGGTGTTTCCTCTGTTTGATTTGATTTGACGCAATGACACAAGGGCAAATCCTTTTTTTAAAGAGAAATAATAAAAACTTACCCCTACTTGTAATGTCCAGATTAATGATTTTATTTCCTCATCACTGTTGGATTGAGATTGCCATGGTCAAAGTAATTAGCAGGTAGGTGAAGAGTTTTGAGTCAAAGGACACATTAGTGGTTACTGGTCAATAATTTAGGAAAAATAATTATGAGATTCTAAATAATGAATGTAATAATAAAAAAGTCTCAAGAACTAGTTAAAACATGGATTTATTGTCATTTTCGACACTAAAATTTAACATTGCATATTGCTCGCTTATCGTAGAACTTTTTAATAGTTACATTTCTTTTTAAGACCTTACGATGATTTATATGAGATTCAAATTTATAGTTCTCATGAGTAAAGAGATGTTAGAGACGTAAACTAGTTGTTGTTCTAAATGACTATGGCACAGTAGAATATTAACATTCTAATGGATAATAGACTGATATGATTGTGAACTTAGATATTCTAACAGTTATATTCCAATCAAATCAAACTCTTAAATGAACTCTCAAGACAACTATTGAAAGTAAACAACTACTTGGAGGAATAAGATACTTTGGTTTTGCAACTCTCTAAGTAACCTTAGACAATGAAGTGAAAGCTTAGAGTGATATCTCTTGAAGTTAAATAGCTCTTCAGTCAAAGAGCCATAACCGTATGTGCCTCCATTTTTATTAGCCAGGAGGTGAGTTCTTCATGCCAGGGAGAAATGATGGAAATAGAAAAGGAAGATGAAAATCATAATAGAAAATTCTACAAGATTTGAGAGGTAGGAGGTTGGGGGCTAGGTCCGGAGGGAAGGATTTTTAATGATTAATAAGAGATTAGGGAATATTTTAATTTTTTAATGTTGATTGGAATGCCGTAGCAATCGGAAGGCATATTGGTGAGGTGTCGATGGTTGAGGATCCAAGTTTGTCATCTTTTATCATTAATATTATTTGCATTTAATTTAGGTTTCTAGAATGTTCTATTATCAATTCTCATATTTCATGAACTAACAGTTTTAATAAAACCAACTATTTCATGAACAAATGCGTAATATGGTTGATGGCAACACGTCTAAGGAGACGAAGGGTGGAGTCTGCCCGACATGTGGAGGTGGATCGGCTGTACTTAAGCTCACTGAATGGAACAGCAGCTAGCTCTGAAGTTGGAACTGAGCCACAGAAGGCGATAGTCACAGACTCACAGGAAACTATGGAGAACCCGCTGGCTATGGTTCCTTACTGTGGTTCTGACTTCAAGGAGGTGATCAATGGGATAAACAATCTTGGCTTAAAGAGGAGTGCTGAGGAGGACTGGGACTCTGGTATGTTGAAGAAAAGGAAAGTATGCAGGGGAATGTCTGGCCCACTTGCTGATATCACTAATTATGCCAATAACCTGAAAAAGAGTAAGGCAAAAACGAGGCAGAGTGAGAGGAAGAAGAAAATGATGGCGGTGAAGGATGGCACTGGGGACTTGGAATCAGCTGATACGATTGAAGTGGAAAATGCAACTTATGAGTTTGTTTTCAAGGCTAGGAATGGCAAGAGGAAGGGGACGGTAGCTGAAGGCAATGGTGGCTGGCCATTAACAGCCACCAAGCCATTATGAAACTCCTAGCTTGGAACTGTCAAGGCATGGGAAGAGCCTTGACAGTGAGAAATCTGAAGGATTTGATACGGAGCAACGATCCTTCAATAATCTTCCTAATGGAGACGAAGATTAATTCAAGCAAGACTTAAAAGTATTAGGCGAGATGTGGATACAAATGGTCGGGATCTCTATGATGGGTTTGGCGGGGGACCGGCACTTTGGTGGCACGACAAAGATTTTCGTGACTATTTTGTATAAGTCAAAGAATTTAATTCATACGGTACTGGAATCAACAAGTTTGAAGGTCCCTACCTTTGCTTCCTTTGTATATGGTCCGCCAAAGGAAGGTGAACGGAAACGTGTGTGGGATATTGTTCGTGGATTGGCTGGCAGCATATGTGATCCATGGTTGTTAGTTGGAGACTTTAATGACTTGATATCCCAATCGGAGAAGGAGGGGGGCAATCCTAGGTCACTAAGGAAGATTATCAACTTTCAGAGGCTCCTCTCCGACTGTCAGGTCATGGATCTAGAGTTCAAGGGCTCCCGCTTCACATGGTGCAACAAAAGAATCGGGTCAACGGTAAGAGAGAGGTTAGACCGTGCTCTTGCTAATGTGGAATTCAGAATAGATTTTGACCATGCGATGGTTTTTCATATCGATCCCATTGGATCTGATCACCACGCATTATTGGTAGACTGCTGTTTCTGTGATTTTAAAGCTGCTAGGGCATTTCGATTTGAGGCATTATGGGTTCAGCATGATGAATTTTTGGGGGTAGTGAAGGAAGGATGGGCTGATGTGGAGGGAGAAGCTGAAAATACGATGCATGACTTAATTAGAAGGTTAGAGGCTTGTAAGAGGAAGCTGATATGCTGGAGCAAATATGCTTTTGCTAATTTTAGGAATCGCATTGTGCAATTGAGGAGGAAACTAGAGCAATGCAATTATGGTATGATCACAGATCAGATGGTAGCGGAGACTGAGGACTTAACACGACAATTGGAGGAAGCATGGTCCCAAGAGGAGATGTATTGGTGGCAACGATCGCAGATCTTGTGGCTAAAATGTGGGGATAAAAATACCAAGTTTTTCCACAGTAATGTAATCCAGAGAAGACAGCGAAATAAGATTCTGAGATTAAAGGATGAGAGGGGCATGTGGCTGGAAGAAAGGGAGGATATTAATAATGCCTTCAATATGTTTTACCAAAAATTATTTCATTCGGAGGGACCTAGACCTATAGAGCAAGCCTTGGAGTATGTTGACAAGGTAGTATCTGATTCTGATAATGCTAAACTCACAAAACCGATCACCAATCGGGAGGTAGAAGAGGTCATTTTTTTGGACGGCGCTAACAAAGCTCCTGGGCCTGATGGGTTTTCAGCATTATTTTATCATGAAGCATGGAAGGAGATCAGTTGTGAAGTGTGTGACATGGTTAAAGGCTTCTTTGATGGCAAAACAGATTTATCTCAGATTAACTACACAAACATAGTGCTGATCCCTAAGGTGGAAAAACCAGAGAGTACTCACCAATTCCGACCCTTGGGATTATGTAATGTATCATACAAGGTGATTGCTAAGATTCTGACCAATAGATTGAAGTGGGTAATGGACAGAATTATTTCTCCTCACCAAAGAGCCTTTATTGCCGGAAGAATGATTCAAGACAACATCCTACTGACACATGAGGCCTTTCATTACCTAAAGCATAAGAAGGAGGGTGGAAAATGGGAAATGGCAATGAAGATTGACATGAACAAAGCCTATGATCGGGTGGAATGGGACTTCTTGGAGGCTGTCATGATTAGGATGGGTTTTTGCAATCTATGGGTGAGGTGGATTATGTCTTGCATTTTCTTCGCCGCATTCACCCTCCAGGTGGGTGGCTGCAAGGTTAGTGAGTTCAATCCGGGAAGGGGAGTGAGGCAAGGGGATCCATTATCTCCCTATATGTTTGTTATAGCCTCTGAGGTCCTCTCCCTTATGATCCAGAAACATGTTGATAGGAAGGATTTAAGAGGGATCAAGTTATCTCGAAACGCACCAGCTCTCTCTCATTGCTTCTTTGCGGATGACGCGATCCTGTTTGCTAGTGCGGAGGAGGTTAATTGCAAAATCTTACAAAGGATCTTGGAGGTGTATTGTGCAGCATCTGGCCAACTTATTAACTTTGACAAGTCTAGCTTGTACTTCTCGGCCAACACCCCCTCTCATGTGCGCGAGATGGTGCCATTATGTGTTGGAATTGAGCACTCTGATCAAGCGGGCAAATATTTGGGACTGCCAGTGGTATGGGGCAGATCCAAAGTAGCTTTGGCCTTCGTGCGAGGCATTTAATTATGCAAAACCGATGGGTTGGAAGCAAAAGCTCCTCACATTTTCCGGGAAGGGAGGTGCCGATCAAGGCAGGGGCGAATGCAATCCCTACTTATCCTATGGTATGCTTTTCATTTCCGAAAAAGACGTGTATGGAGATTGATAGTTTAATATCCAATTTTTGGTGGGGGCAACAAGGGGAGAAGGGTGCTATTCATTGGAAAAATTGGAGACACATGACCTTAAGAAAGGAGGAGGGAGGAATGGGCTTCAGAGACTTGCTGGATTTTAATAAGGCTCTGCTTGTTAAAACACTTGGAGGTTGCTTACTAAGCCAAATGAGTTATGGTGCAAAATCCTTAAGGGAATTTACTTCCCTAGGGTGAATTTTCTCGCTAAAAAAGGTCCGTCATGCATCGTGGGCCTGGTCTAGCTTACTAGAGGCGAGATCTATTATTAAAAGAGGTGTCTTTGGAGTGTGGGGAATGGTAGGCAAATTGATGTATGGAAGGACCAATGGGTACGAGATATTCCTCGGATTCAAGCTCCAGGACCTGTCCCAATCTGATGCTGATGAGAATCTGAGGGTAGCTGAACTCATCTCCAACGGACAATGGAACTTAGAGCGTATCAGAACAAGAATTAGCAATGAGGCAAGAGAGGCGATTCTGAAAACTCCATTGCCTTGTATTGATCGTGAGGATCGTGCTATCTGGTTGGCGAGGAACGATGGCTGCTACACGGTGAAATCAGGATATGTGGTGGTTCGGGAGGATAGGGGATTCCTGATTAAAGATCCAGGTACATCACACACAGTACCTAATTTACTCTGGAAAAATATCTGGAAGGTCGTGGCTGTTCCCAAGGTACAACAATTCTTATGGAGGATTGGGATGGGTGCTATTGCTACTAAAGAAGCATTATTCAAACGCAAATGTGGTCGGGATCCTTTGTGTCCTATCTGTTTAACTGAATCTGAAACTCTGGAGCATTTACTTTTCTTATGTGCTTGGGCTAAGTTGTGTTGGTTTGGATGTCCATTGGGGATCAAGTTTAGTAGATGGGGTATGAGAAGGTGTGAAGACTGGTTGCATGATATATTGGGAGGGGACGGTGTAATGGGGGAGTATGGGAAATCGATTTTTGCCTACATGTGCTGGCATATTTGGAAGAGAAGGTGTGAGTGGGTGTTTAAAGGAACTAGGCCTGATGCAAAGGAGGTAGTGAGATGGGTGAATTTGCAAGTGGAAGAGGTCCGGAACTCCAGGAAACAAGCTACAAAAGAGCCCAATCGAGTCTTTAAAACAGATCTAATCAGAAATGGCCAGTGGGCAGCTCCTCCTAGGGGCACAATAAAGGCGAACTCTGATGGTTCGTTCCGACCAGCAGCTGGTATGGCTGGAATAGGGGTGGTGTACAGGGATTACTTGGGGAAATTCATTGGTGGCGTGGGGAAGACTATTACTGCTGATTCTCCACTGATGACGGAGTGTATAGCACTAAGGGAGGCACTACGGTACAGAGGTAGGCTTCCTGAATCTAATATTGTTTTTGAAACTGATAATGAAATATTATACAAGATGATAGTGAATAAACTGATGTTGGATGTGATTGGCGCTGCTGTGACATACTGAGGGAAATCTGGGATAATATGGAGTCTTGTGAGGGTTGTTCAGCCTCCCTTGTTTCTAGGGATGGCAATAAAGCTGCAGACTTTCTGGCAGTAGAAGCGGCAAAGGGGATGCACCAGCATGATTGGTTGGTATTACCTTCATCCTCTTTATGCAGTATTTTGGCATCTGATTCTGAATTAGACTTGGGCCTCGGTGTCACTGAAACGCTGATACATCCCAACAGGGAAGGTATAGGCTGATTCTGAATTCTTTCATACTGATATAGGTAACTAATAGAATTTATTTTCTGATATAGGTAGTTGTTAGTGGTTATTTCTGTTTCAGTGGTGAGATAGGTTGTAATGATAGGTTTTTTGAGTGCTTTGTTGGCTTCGGCTATTGGTGTTTGTAGTTCCTCTTTGGTTATTAATAAAATTGATACTTTTGGCTAAAAAAAAAATTTTACGTTTCTAGAATGTTCTGTTATCAAAACTTAATTTTCTTGAACTAACATTTCCTTCCACCAAGTACTGATCATCCCATCTTTTGGTTTTGCAACCTTCCAAAAGTGCCTTTAAGTATTATAAAGATGTGACCTTAATTTGGTGAATTGGAGGTAGTATGCTTTATCTCTCATGTCGTAAACATATCCCATGAGACGCACTGCTCAATCTCAAATATTTGACAAATGAGACAGGTAATATGGGGACTAGTTCTAATCATGTTGGTACAGCTCTACAAAAATTACAGCTTGACCAATATTTGGAAATCTTCAGCTATTCACACATGATTACTTTCCTCTGCAGACCAATTCTGTTTTTTCCCCTTCTGGTCTCATATAATAAACAAACTCTTGCATTATAATTTGGAGCTTGTCTTAATTCTCCTGAAGCAGACATCTCCCAGATAACAATTATGGAATGCCAATCTCAAATGCATGGAAAGCTTTTTAATTTAGTCCCCATCAAAACTCTAAGCCAATCTACAACAGCCTTTTGCGTGACCTCTTCTCATTCCTATTCCAGTCACAACGTCTCTTTCTACCAAAACTTAATCCTTGAACATATATACAACCAGAGTTTCCGAGAACTTGCGTTCAAGCTGAAAGATTATCATTTAGCCTTAAATGTTTAATTGTTTTCTTCAACATATTGCTCATACAAAGAATGATATTTTGCAGGAAGGTAATCCTTGAACCTGTTGAACACAGGAATGCAAAAGTTGCAGGTGAAGATCATGTCAGAACATCAGCAATTTCAATTTTCTTCTTGCAGAGGAACAAGTCCTAAATTAATAATCAGAACTTAATTAATACATATCGCTTAATACCTTTTAAGGAGAGGTAGCCTCTCAGGTCCTGAGAACAAACTGCATATGGACCGCAAAACTTCACTCATCATCATGGCTTTGGTCTTAAGAGCCTTCATATACCTCACAAAGTCTTTATACTCTGCACCACTCAGCTTCTCCCTAACCTGTAAGTCATCATTAAAACAAGCCATTTGTTGAGTTCCCACCAATAATATTAAATACAATGCCCCAAAAAACCAGACCAGCTTTAGAACTGGAAGGAACAATTTACAAATTATTGAGTCATAGTCAAACCTAGATTTAATCTTAAATACATTGTAAAGTATATGGTAAATAATACTTCAAAATATCAAATGTATTAATTTATTTCAAGCACCAAAAAAATTATTTAATATAATTATGGTTGTCAAGTCATTCTCCTAATTTTACTAGGCCACACTTATTTTATCACATAAATGCCAGCCATGAAACTTATCCCACGTCGATATGTAAAACAGTCTTGATTCTACACCAATGCACTTGGGCAAGTAGGCAGACCAATATTTTTTAATAAACCCTTGATTAGAAGTAACATTCAAATAGGAGTAAAAACTCGGACATAACATCAAAGTCCAAATACTGATGTTAACCTAAGTGTTTGTTTGTTTTAACTTTTTAAAAGTGTTTTTATAATTTACGAGGTAAGTATGTAAGAAGAATTTTATCTCGGTTTGTAGAAAATGACTTATGAAACCAGGGTTTAGGGCTTTTTGAAACAGGCACCATGACTGAAATTGTCTAAAAGAATAACATATACCCATATGATTTATTTCCCTTGTTGGGCCTCTACCACTAACAACATCTCAATAAATCATAACAATTAAATAGGTTATCAAATAATTGAATGAGACCAGATGACAATATTAGACCAAATGCATCATGCATGATTCCACACCACTGCACTTAGGCATGTAGGCAGACCAGTGCTCCATTTCATTACCTGAACAAGGAAAGCCGATCCCCGGGTTTCATCATCTGCAGGAGGTTCAGAATCTGGAGGACGATTGTCTTTTTGTGTAAGGAGCTCAACATTCCTACAACTACTTTGGGGAGCCCCATTATCTTTACGTAGCAGTTCCACAGCATTTTGAGCATTTTGACGGACTATGTTCAAAAGCAAGTTAAGTTCCCACAATTCCCTTCATTGATAAGTGAAATAAGATCTAAATGATTTATAACAAATATTATTACCAAGTGTATGCTGATCGGAATTTTCACTATGTTGCGTTAAGTCATACTCTCCACTTATAAATCTACGCTTCTTGGCAGAAGGTGCTGTCTGTGTATCCTTAACGTTTTTGGCACGTTGAGCACCACCAGTCAAATCAATTACTTCATGAACTCTTGATGGCATCTCCTTACCATGTGAAACATCATTACTTATGACTCTTGAATTCTTACAGCCTATAATTTTGCAATCGTTAAAAGCCAGAGAAGCACGATTAGCAGGTATAATTTCCCCAAGATTTGGAACACAGCCTTCTTTAGCACCAAATGAAGGCAATGCTTTCAAAGAGAGATTTTGAGTCGCTGACGTAGTCTGCATACACAATCATTAAAAAGCTGAAGAGAAGTATAGTATTGGAAATCAGTAATATCAAATAAAGATGAGTATATTCACAATGCACAATCAAGAATTTACCGGAGGAGACAAAAGTTTTTCCAGGCCAAATCTGTCCAGGCAGTGCTCTGATGACTTTTCTGCAAAATTCCCTGTAAAAGGATGGATCGTATATTTCAATTAAAGTTAAAAATGAAGAAAGCAAAGAAAGACTGCTCTTTTGGTAGAGATTCAGATTTGAAATAATTATGAAGACTGCAGAAATGGAATCAGAAGTCTGATTTTAGACAAAAGACAGCAAGTGTCTAAGTGACTGGCAACTCAAAAGTCACAACTATGTATTTTGGATCACTAATTGTCTATGAAATTAAACTATATCTAATCAAATGGGTTTCCAAACGAATTCAGCATTAGAACCAGTGGCAGCATCAGTATTGCATTTACATATAACTTCTCCCATATTGAGTTGGTCAAACGTTAGACTTACATATATGGTGTCATTCAACAAACAGCACAATCTACTCAACTAATATCCCCCCAATCCCCCAATTTTATTCTCCCCGTAACTGGAGGTTTATTGAATCATTGCTGTAAAAATAGCAGTCCAAATCCATTTCATATATATATATATATATAGGAAAAATTCATATTTCAACATATGATTGCCATCTCATAATAGAAAACCTTTAAAGCACACACTTCTTGACTACAACTTCTTTGAAAAAAGAGAAGACCATTTTTCCATAATGTAATGGCAAAAAAATGTGGGACAGAGAGACACAATCAAGGAAAAGATAAAGAACACGATGCCAGACCACTGACCCCCATTTCCAGCTTCTAATAATGATAGCTTTGTAGGGCCACGATTTCCTCCATCACGGAAAAATCGAGTCAAAGTAAAAACCACTTCTCCAAATTTTGAGAAACACTGCAAGAATATTAAGGAGTATGAGAATTTTATAATCAAAAGATGACTCCATAAAAATATCGCACCTTGATGTGAGGTTGTATCCAACGTGAAACTTGAGATTGACGATGTGGATATGCAAACCTATAAGTAAAGACCAATCAGTAAAGCAGAAAAGCACAAGGGGAATCTAAAAATCATAACGGCTATATAATAAAAAGGTTAGATATTTTAAATTTAAAAAAAAAAAAAAAAAAGATTTATAGTATTCTGAGACCACAAAATTCTCTTGTACACAGTTTGTTAGACCTACAATCAACCATGAATTTATAACAATTTAATTAGAACAGATTAAATCAATTAAATAGGTTGTTGATTATGTCAATGATTTATTGGTAATTATGATTGATTATTATAAATAATGATCTAGAGATTATCATGTAATTATTAGTCATCAATATAATGTCTTGTATCCTTGATATAAATACGTGGCTTGTTCAGATCAGTACTCACTGACTACAATTCTCATTCTATTCTTGCTCTCCTTTTCCATATTATTTCCCTTGCCCTAAAACGCCTCTTGTGTCTCATTCCAACTACTGTGCATCACTTATCTTGGAGAACAAGCCCCGCCATCAACAAGTTATTTGCTGTCAATGTAAGTTCTAATGACCGTCCCAGACATCAATACAGAAAACCTACCCATCTAGCCATGTGCTAGCACGTGAACTAAATGTTTACTTCCAGTTAGAAGGCTCCAATTTATCTAAAGCAACTCTTCACACTCACTGGTTGGCACTATTTGTGCTATTTAGTGAATTTTTGTTGTTGTTCAACCCTGATTCATGGTTCTTAGCCTCTATTTAGTGCTTATAAGGCCAAAACTCAGCACAACCTAGTAGTTGCATGTTCCAACCTGTGAACACCCATAACTTCAAAATTAGCCTCTCTACTAGTTGGACACCAAAATGCGTTCCTACATGGTGAACTTGAGAAAGAAATCTAATGGAGCTACCTC
Organism: Acacia acuminata; assembly: GCA_019022655.1. Taxonomy (NCBI): domain Eukaryota; kingdom Viridiplantae; phylum Streptophyta; class Magnoliopsida; order Fabales; family Fabaceae; genus Acacia; species Acacia acuminata. The sequence goes on from JAFJYI010000045.1 coordinate 3,116,106, forward strand.
CTAGATTCATTGCTCACGCGAAAGTCAACATTAGTATGCAAATCTCATTGCTCTATTTATGGACACAACTCACAAGCAATCACCATGGGCCTGGTCTGGGCATTTTAGCCATGTTGTTTGACAAAATCCTAATTTTTGACAATATATGACGCGGATAACATTGTCCTAACTGACACTAATCAAGAAGAAATTTCTCAATTGAAATAGCACCTACTTGATCACTTTCAAACCAAGGATTTAGGCAAGCTATACCACAAGGTAGCTCACTCATACTATGGTGGTGATCTCAAAGAAAGTACAAGGTAGATATTTTGAAAAAAATCAGTATATTAGAATGTCAACCGGCTGAATCAAGAAAAAGTGAATCATCTATTTAGGTTTCTTTTTTTTCCAAGTAACACCCCAAGAAAGAAAAACTAATCATAGCTTTAGTTAATTTAGAGCCAAGATATGCATTTTCGAGAAATAAATCAGAAAAAAGGCAAAAACCTTTCATCACACAGGATAATTGCTCCATAGTCATGACGGTGACGAATTACACGTCCAACAGCTTGATTCACTGCACGTGAAGCTTGCTGATTATACCACTCTTCTCCAGTTAAAACCTGATAAAAAAATGATTATGTATAATAGAAACTACAAAGGGAAAAAAATTATCATATATTTCAAGTGATACTAACATTACCTTACACAATTCTCCTTGGGTTTGAGATTGTTGGTCCAAAAATTCTCGCTTTAAACGAACCTGCATGTTATTAAATTCAATAAATACATCTTTGCAATTATTGATTTCTATAAGTTGGCCAAAAAAAACAGAGTATAGATTTCTATAAATTAGAAAGGACTGTCATTTGTTTGCTTTCTGAAGACTTGAGAGAACTCAAATTTAACACCCTTTTTTTTATGGTCCACTTCAATATTCTTTTTTTAATTGTTATTATTCTTACAATGTAAACACCCTTACCCCCATAGGGGAGGATTTGTCGCCAATTTAAACTGAAGACTTGAGAGCACTCAAATTTTACAGTAAAGGAGTGCAATGATTGGTTTTTAGCACAAGAGGATTAACAAGCCAAAAGTTGGAGAGGTTATGTACAATGTATCTTCAAATTTGTAAACGGAATTTCTTCTGGTATCGCTTGAAATGACATTGGTTAGAGATAAACTTTAAAAGAAGTCCCATGTCCAAAAATGATAAGATGAACGGCACATAAACACAGGGCAATCCTAACCAAATAGGTCAAGAAATGAAAGAATCAAAGCAAAGGCCCGAATAAAAGTCAAGAAGGAATCCCCAGAAAAAGGCCTAACCAGCACAAGATTCAAGACGCCTAGAAAAACTGTTAGACCTGAGTCCTAGGAAGCTCACCAGTACAAGCTTTGGCCATACAAAAAGTTGGAAAATTCAATAACAATAATTAGGCCATACAAAAAGTTCACAAATTCAATAATAGAGACTTGTAGGAAAATGAGCCTTAACAATAATAAAGAAGGGAGGGTTAAGAAAACAAACCTTAGGATCATTACTTGTGGCGAATGGCATACCAATTATCATCACAGCTCTTCCCGCATGGTCAGCAAAATCTAATCCTTCACTTACCTGTATAATTAAGAACAATTAACTTATATATACTAGCATGAACGAACATTAAAAGCACCCAAGCAAGTCATGCTAATCAAAGTAGCTAGATAGCATATACAAGTACATCTTGGGCATTTCTTTCCTTTTCTTTTGCCAGAATCAAAACAACTGAAGTTTTGAAATCTCCAGATCCCTTATAGCATGTATGATGTTCATGATGTATGGCAGCACAACAACTTAATAAACTATATATATATATGAGATGCAAGATTGTGAGGACTTCTAAATCACTCGCATAGAACTGCACGCCACAATAGGTGTCATGTACATGCTAAAAACAGCGGTTTGAAATTTGGTCCATCATAAAGGATCCATGTCATAAAGGATACTTAAAGAAGTTATTGAAGGGGATCTATTGGTAAATAATATATCTAAAATATTGGTTATTGATAGAGTTTGATGGCATATGCAATTATGGCTTACCTCACTTAGTGGGATAAGACTTGTTATTCCTATTATTGTTGGACTATGATAAAGGAATCCAGTCACAATCTTCAATTTCCAAAAATTAAGATGCATTGAAAATTAAGTTTGTGTAGATAAGACACTGGACTTGTAACCAAGATTGAAATGAGCCAAAAAAAAAGGTCCTAAACTCAAGAATTTTATATAATCGACTACTTAACATCATCCTTACATCCTAGATCGCACATGCAAAGAGATTAAAAATGTATACAATATTTTTGGTTTTGTCTTCTTCTGGGTTTTGTATGAGACTTAAGAGGCTTAGAAAGCTTCTTCGATCACATTAAGACTCAAAAAGTCCATACTTGGGTTTCAAAAACAGGACTTCCAAAGTAAAGCTCAATGGACTTTCCATGAAGACTAAATCTGTCTGTTCAAAAGTCAACTTTAAAACCACACACATTGCAGTTTTTATCAATCTAAACGTAATCAAACAATTCTAGCACACCCATATTTTCCTCAATAGTCAGCTTCAAGAGATACCTTGCCACGACAGACGGCAAAAAATACAGCTCCAGATGCAGAGGTGTCTTTCAGCTTAGATAAATAGTCCTGCCCAAAATGTCCTTTAGCTTTGTTTTTAGAAAAAAGATGTATTTAAATATTAATTGTGGAAGAATGTTTTCCACTTTATTACATGCAGTTATTACCTCAATTGATAGGGAAAACAAGGAGGATTGCCTGGGTTCTACGACAGGTTTCTTATGTTTGCCGATTCTCTCCCATGTTGAGGTTGAGTTTGCATTGGTCTAAAAAGTAAAACAGAATACAACATGAGTTGAGAGCAAAAAGTTTTTGCACCTTCATTAGTGCTTTAAGAATCTTACCATGTTTTTCCAGCACCCAATGCATTGGTCCAAAAGGTAATAAGATGGGAAGAATACAAGAAGTCCATCAGGAACAATTCGAGCCAAATTGACTAAAACATAAAACTCTGTTATTAGATTGCTACTAATCATCAGGCTTCTAATCGTCATATCCAAGGTAATCAAAATCAAGATCTTGAGAAGGGACGGCAAGGGACAAAATAGATCTAAACACAATCAAATCAAAGATCATATACTGACCATAAATAAAAATTTTAGATAAGTAAAAAACTATATAAAAAAAATACTCATTAAACCATCAAACAACAAGTATAAACAGAAAATAGACACAATGTCAATAATATGGTTTATTACGGGGGAGGGGGAACTTAAGCAACCCTGGAGACCCCCATGTTGTCTGATAATAATGATGGCACATTAAATCGGAGCAGGACAACTACAAATTGTCCACAAGATTGAAAAATAGACTAGTCTCCGTTGCATGAAAATAAATTTAGTACCCATGGCTAGCCTTCACTTTCTCTTCTGAAAATAAACTCACGTTAGAACTGAAAACCATCACAATCCTGAGGCAAAGTAATTTGTACATGTTGAGAGGCACTAGTTTAGAATAAACTAATAAATATTTTTATGTTTATTTTATATCATGTGTTCTTATTTCGTTAGTTATGTAAATCCTAGGATTAGATATGGATTTGATATACTATAACATTAACAGCTTATCATATCCTATAAGTTTGAGTGTTCAGGATAGATTATCTTCTGACTCCGTTAGATATGTAGACAGCATAACCACTTGTAAATTTTATCCGACCTTCCTGGTCAATAGCTAGTGATGGGCATACTGAACTCCAATATAATTAAAATTAACTCACTCACGACTCTCTTAAGCACTTGGAGTTAGATGCATAAATTCACATCCAAAACTAACATGTCTATATGCATCACAAAATACCAGGACATAATTTAGCAACAACTGCAAAGTATCAATATTATGTATAGACATGCACAAATAGGAAACTTTGATGGCATAAAAAGTCATTCCAAAGCACTTCAAATTCTGAAATACATCTAGAATGCAAAAGAAGGACTAAGCCATGACAAGAATGTGATGTTCCCATCACTAGCAGTGATTCCAAGGTGGTATTACACCCATTATTATAACAAGGTAGGTGCTTCCAAAATGGCGAGACAATTTGCACATGAGGCTTAAATTAAACAAACTCAGCATAAAAATAATTACGTCACATACCAATTGCATTACCAAGCTCCTGCTTGTACTCTATAGAATCACGTGTGCGGTAGGAAGAGTTAAAAGTACGCCCTGAAGGACCAACTGGTACAACTCCAGCCCAAATCTGATTTGGGGTTATTACATGCCCATTTTCTAGCCGAATGGGAAAATCTCTGAAATGAGCAGAATCCACTCTGTTAAGTATCATAAGAGTAATGATATTTTCAGATAAAATATAACTAACAAAATGATTCTAACATTTTCAGCTCCTGAGCAAAAGATTCCATGGGAGATAATGTGCCAGATGTCAAAATGACAGAGCCAACGCCCAACTTAGGAAAAACTTCCATAGCTATTCCTGGATTAAAGCACCACCAACTAAGGACCCTTGAAGCTTTACCTACAGCATCAAAATTTTAAGTCATAATAACAGAATGTTAAAGGGATATCTACACTTGCAGCACCACATAGTTCTATGAGAAACAACTTTCAGTGCCCATAGAATGGAAAGAGTATCTTCAATAATAAGGTTATAGACTATAGTTCAGAGAGTTTAAACTTTAAAGCATCAAAAGCGAAACCTAACCTTGATTATATCTATTGTATTGTAATATAGACTATAGTTTGAAGAGTTTGAGCAGAAAGGTAATGCAGTGAGAATAAAAAGGCCAAATCAAACTTTCTGGTCTACGTATCCTATAGAAAAGGGATTCCCTTTTGCTATCTGTTTTGTTTTTGCTGGAATCCCATGAGTCCTGGGAAGAAACATATGGGATACTTGCTGGGTAATGGGCCATGATTCATGGACATTCAGTGGCCAAAATCTTGATGGTTTATTTTAGATTAATGAGCTGAAGAGTCAAGTAATGTTGATTTCTTATTCATTTCCTATTTCATGAGTCTAATATATGTTTATCCTGTCTGTTTCCTTTTATGGCAGAAGCTGATTACTGAACTTCTGTGGCCTAACCCCCTCATATAAAGCTACTAGTATCCTGAATGAAATAAGAAATTTTGGAGTCAATAATTTTCTGAAATTACTCAGTTTCTCTTGTACAGATACCATGTGCACACAATTATATAACCATATTCAAAACCAAAAGTCACATGCTTTTTTCTCCAGCAAATTCAACAATTACTATACATCCATATCACATGTGCGCTGTTCTGGCATTAAATTTAACCACCATAGTTCTTGCAATTTACTATTATAAATACCTAATTACCTTTAACGTTATCAGCAGCTTTTGCATCAACCTCCTTCACATGAACCTTCAATGTGCCAAAAACCAGCTTTACAATTAGAAATCATAGTGGAAAGAAGAAAATCTAGACAAACAACATTAGCTATCATGTATTTGTAGAGACTGATTTTTTTAGGAAATATAAAAGAATAAGAGGATAAAAATTAAAAAGATAAATCTTTATCATATTATGAAATAAGAATCTAATCTCATAATATAATAAAGAATAGGGCAAATCTTTAATAGACAGATGAGCCAAAATTAGTAACCCATCGGACTACTAAAGCACAAGGAGAATCTCCCATAATCAAATAAGTAATTCTCTATTAATTTTTATATATTTTCCAGACTACTTTAAGTCACTATTTAAAGATAAGAAGAATAACCATGACTCCCAAAAATTTAGGACCACTAACCATGACTCATTAAAATAACATATTGAATACATTTAATTCAACAAATAAAATACTTTGACTCAGCATATAATCCTAACTAACTCCCTTAATCCTAATCTTGCTGAGCACTTAACAAACCATTAAAACCACTAGTAAAACAACTAAAACAAATATTAATAAAACAAAATCAGATTAATTCAATCCCCAAAATTAACCGCACGTGATCTCTGGCTTGGTACTCTATAATGTATGAAGCAATGAAACAAGCAAATCCACCTGAGGTGTAACTCTAATTTCATGTGATTCCAGATTCTTACCTTATAGTATTTTGCATGAGCAGTGCCTTCATCCCTGAAAACAATGCCAATGATGTCACTTATATTGTCCAGCCTGAAAATGGTGCTATTTGCCTTCTGCTGATTATCTTCCTCAAGAAGGATCCCAGCTTCTTCAATTGTACGCTTAAGCTTAGAAGCTGTCTTATGAGAGATATTAAGATCAGAGAAAAATTCATAGATATAAGGTCCAGGTTTGGTGTATCCCAATTCTTTGGATTCAATAGGTACGTCAGCAATTCGCTTTTCAAGTTTTAGTAAAAGTGCTGCAAGAAAGAAAAGAGTATTGTAAGCAAATCTACATCTGCAATATAATAAAATATTGACAAAGAAGCCAGCAAAAACACTGCAATTCATCCTCAAATCATAGATAAAAATTTAGAGCATGGGAATGTCATATGCATGTAGTTTCCTGCCTCAAAACAAATATAGCCAGTAAGCACAAGCAAGCTTTACATTATATAGCTTGCCCTCAATAATGTTATGAAAACAAGCATCTTGATAATCATATGGAAATAGGAACCTTCAAGAGCATACTCTGAGAATCAAGTTCACCTTTAAGGATAGCAAAATCATCTGGATTCCGCGACTTATCATTTAATTTGTCTCTTCTGTCTATACATAGATCAACACAACTTTGAGCCTCAGAAATGCAAGCTGTTAGAAGCCAAGAAGGCAAGTCAAAAGAGGCAGCATCAGCACATAAGCTTTCCTGCATAAATAAAAAATGAAGAACACTGCAGTGAAAAGGACTGTATGAATATGTGATAAATATTTAGCTAGTTCTTTAAATTTTAAATTAGTTGCTGTCTTAAGAATTGGTTATTCAAATTAGTTATTATATTTAGTTATTATCTCATGAAATTAATTCTTTGTTATTTAATAAGGATACAACACAAACACACATTCAAATACTTTTTTACAAGAACAAAACAAACGAGTAGCACTGTAGCACAAAGACTTCAGAGTTCTACCTATGGAGAAAATCAGACTGCCCAGTCACAACTTTGTTGTATATATTCTTACCAGGTTGTGAGCCTCATCAAATATGAGTATGCTATCATTCCAAGAAATATTCAGAGATTTCCTATACCCACGATCAATAAGATAGTTGTATGGTGCAAACACTATATCAGCAGCCTTGTGGAGTTCTTTTGATAAGTAGTAAGGACACCTGAGGTAAAGACAAGCAATGTGAAACAAATGAGAGCCCAAGAACTTGACAATTTCAGTGAGTGGAAAAAAAGAAAATAAAGAAGCAAAGTAGCTTAAAACAATCAAATTTAAACATTCAGATTTTGGCAGCTGGAACCTACGGCCCAAATCTTTTTCCAATGTTCACCAAGTCCTCAATATCTATAGGTTCTTCTCCGAGATGGGGGTTTCTCTTTGAGTATTCTAGAATAACATCAAAATTACAATGTCAGGTTAGTCTAAATCTTAATGTCAATGTGCTAAAACATCCTATAATGCACAAAAACAGGCATGATATTACTTAAAATAAAAGCACCCAGATGCATAGAAAATAAGAAATTACCAAGGACAAGATCGTTATGGTTACATCGACGCTTGCCATTCTTGCCACTCCTTCGGCAGAGTAACTGGCAAGCATTTGTTTGTGTCTTTCCCTGAAGTAGACTCACCTGATCATGAATACACAATTGCTCCCGAGATCCTAGAACAACCATTTTGGGCCTATATGATACAAATACAGTTAAGCTCATGTATAACACATTATATACAAGTGAATAATATATTATGCTTTCAGTATTGGAGATCCTCCTTGGCTTCTAAAATTTATTCGAGTGAGATTCTTGTTGAATATTATATTTAGAAGATTTATCTTTGGTCTGTTAGATTGTGAGAGTGAGATACTTGTCTCATTCCCTAATAGAATTATCTTCCTCTTTTCCATTTGTCTTCTGTTTTTTATACTTGCAGATTTAGGGACTAATAGTCGGTATCAAAGCACCTATTGATAACACTCAACACCCTACATGAACAACTACAGAACACCAACAGTGAGCACAAGACATGTTAAGTCAATAAGAAACATTAGACTGATCTTTGATAAAGATATATAATAGATTGTGCAGACATAAACTGGCCTGTCTGAGGATCATTACAGCGCTCAGTCGCTCACAAATCACAATCAACAAAATATATGTCCACAAAGAAACTTTAGATCGTATGAGACCACTGTGAAATTAATGACCTGTATGATGTTCTTTTCAACTCTTGAATTACTTGGCGGATCTGGCTGTGAGTGCGTGAAGAATATATAATAGTAGGAAGTCTTGAGGCCTCACGTTGTGAAGTTGAAACGTCTACTTTGCCCTCAGAATTTTGAGTGGTCTTGACGTTGGCACCAGTTGAGAAACTGCCCAAACTCTTCCGCCAAGCTAATGTAGCACATAGAAGACAAAGTGTTTTGCCAGTTCCCGTTGGACTCTCCAACAGTGCATTACATTTCTGCCAGAAAACAAAATAATGTGTGTGATCAAGGCTCAAGATACAGTATGATGCTTTCGTTTGGCCAGAGATACTATGTTGATGTGACTAAAAATTAGTGATACCCGTAATGGTGAATGGAAGATGTGAAAAGAATAAATATTAGCTATGCTTTATCCAGTACAATGCAAGGAAGACAAGCGGAATGTGGACTAAAATAATCAGGAAAGCTACTGATTTTGAAGGAGTCATTGTTATCGTTCAAATGGTTAACTTTGTAGCCTTTTGATTGTGCCCCTTACTTGATTGAGATCTTTAAAAACTTGCATTTGACGCCTATGCCTACCCAAGGTGCGCTACATGATAAAACAACAAACATCCATTGTATGAAAAAACCATGACAATACCACGTGCTAGCATTGGACCATATCATCCAAATGGCCTCAAAACATCTATATTATCCCCAGGCCTTTCATTGCATTCCCTTTTCATAAGGCATACCACAAAAATTTATTTAATAAAAAGGGTCGTCCATAACCTACTTCCTGAAGTGATTGTATGACTTTCTCCATGTAAACAAGCTGACAATCATAGGCCTCGAATGGGAATTCTACATTGATCCCCCGAATCTTGTATGTCGGCATCTCTTTGTTTCCTCTCTAAAGCATGACCTGCACAAAGTATAAGGAGACCTTACTTCGAAAGTCCTTTTGAATTTCTACCATAAGCTTTATAACCATATTACTTAAATACATATATATAAACAAAATTGTTGAATGAACAAGAAAGAAAATAATCAAATCAAGATTTCAGTTAGAACATTTTGTCATTTGCTTCCAATTATACGCACTTCTCCATCTCCTAATTGCTCAAAACAAAATATTAAAACTCTAATCATAATTTATTTAAAGTTTTAATAATATCTCATTCAGTAAGACGTTTTGTTCTCACATCATATATTTATATCTCACCCACATTTCAATTTTCCTTAAAGCAAAACCATTGTCATTTCTTTTACAATTTAGTTCTAAGAATTCACATAATCCATTTAATAAAACTTAGGAAAAGAGAGGAGCTTTCATACATAACACCACACCCACCCCTTATATTCAGCAGAGGAGCAGAAATAGACGAAGGAGACTCCTGAAATCACACACACAGCAGCGAAATAGGGGAAGGAAAAGACAGTCCCACGCACCCACGGCAACTAGCAGAAACGCTGAAGAAGAAAAACGCAGCCAACACGCAGAACTCAACCCATAGATGCGACCAGAAGGAAGAGGAAGCACGATGGAATGCTCCGTCACACTCCAAGGCAGCGTCGAAGTTGGTGGTAAAGGGAGACGAAGGACAAGAGGAAGCTAGGGATTTTAATTTTGCCTCCTCTTTCCCGCGTAAAGTCGGTCAAAAACGGATGAGGAAAAATATCAGCTTTTTCCCATTATCTTTCAGCATAATGTAATATAAGATAAAAGTAGATGGTAAATATGATTTGGATTAGGGATAGTGGTAATATAAGAGGTTTTTTTTTGCTTTCTAAGGCCCCATTTGGATCAAAGAAAAGGTGGAAATGAATGGAATGGAATGGAAAATATTTTACCTCGATCGTTTGGTTGGCATTGAGAAAAAAAAATGGGTTGATAGGAAAATTTTTGTTTGGTTGGAAGAAAATAAAGTAGGAAAATAAGACAAAATACCATTTTGCCCCTAAAAATATCATTGTTTTCACCTTGTATCCTTTTTAACTTGAAGTTAAAACATATTTGACTTAAGGCAAATGTTTTAACTTGGAGTTAAAAATGAATTGACTTAAGTTCATGTCTTTCTAAACTTCTTTTCAAAGAAAATATCAGGTTTAACTTCAAGTCAAATTATAAATGACTCAAGGCAATTTAAGTTTTTAACTTGAAGTTAAGTCATTTTTTACTCCAATCAAATATCGTGCTATTTCAAAATAAGAGTATTTAAATTGAAGTCAAAAAGAATGACTCTAGGCAAAACATTATTTAACTTGAAGTTAAAAACTTAATACCTTGAGTCAATATCATACACTTCAAGTCATGCGCTATTCTTTTAATTTTTACAAATAAGGTCATTGCCTTAAGTCAATGATTCAAGGCAAATATTTTAACTTGAATTTAAATAGGGTTAAGGTACAAAAATATATATGTGCTTTGGTCAAAAGAAAGACCCAATAGCAAGTGTTTTTTTTAAGTATAAAAGTGCACACGTGGTTACAATTTATGTGCAAAAATACCATTTGACCATTAAGTTTGACTTTGACCGTTAAGTTTGACTTTTTGATGATTGACGATGACGTGACATTTCAAATACGCAAAAATACATATATGGTTTGTTAAAAGGAGCATCCAACACCAAATTCTTTTTTTTTTTAATTTAATAATTTTATTTGAATTAAAGGAAAATTATTATTTCTCTAGGTATTTTTCCCGGAGGCCAAATTTTTTCTTCGATTTATCATTTTAGGAAGGAGGATTTTTTCAATGGGTAAAAACGGTAAAAAATTTATTTCCGTAATTTATTTTCTTTTTTTAAAAAAAAATCCTTATTAAATTTTCTAATTAATAATTACTACCTCCTAGGTCTAATTATAAGAGCTAGTTGACTTTTTTGGAGAGACTAAGGAAGCTAAATAAGTTACTAAATCATTTCATATGTTGTGTATCTTTAAATTATATATTAGTTTATTACTCAAATTAATTAGTTTAAAAAAAAAAATTAAAAATAAAAATACTCCGTAGTAATTTAATTAGCTTCCTTAATATCTCCAAAAAAAAAAGTCAATTAGCTCTTATAATTAGGACCGGAGGGAGTAATTTTTTTCCTAATTTCTTCCCGTCTCGCGATTCTCTCAACGTCGTCACCGCCTTCCTCCACCCCCGTATTCCAAACCTCCGTGCCATTTTCTCCATCTATCGCTCCGTGTTCTCTTCACCCAATATAGCTCGTCCTCGCGTTTTCCTGGTTAGTTTGAATTGTTGTTCGAGTTTCTTTTTAGTAGTTTTTGTGTTTTTCTTGTACTAGTTTTCTCTTTAGAATAAAGAGTTAAAACTTGCAAGATCTGAAACCGAAACTAGAGGTGTTGTACAATTTTTCGCTTGGATTTTCTTTTCGTGGATATAATTTTATTGAATTTAAGGAGCTAGTGAAAAATTTCTCCGATAATTGGAGATTTGAATGAGGGGTGAAAAGTTTGAGATTCTTTTTTCTTTTAATTAAAATTAAATTATTAAATTAAAAATAATTTAATAATTAAAAAATCTTGTAATTTTCTTTTAATTAAAATAAAATTATTAAATTAAAAAAATTGGTGTTAGGTGCTCTTTTTGACAAACCACATATGTATTTTTGCACCTTTGAAATGTCACGTTCATCATCTATCAAGAAAAAAAGTCAAACTTAACGGTCAAACGGTATTTTTGCACCTAATTTGTAACCACATAGTCATTTTTTGCATCTAAAAAAAGCACTTGCTATTGGCGCTCCTCTGACAAAGCACATGTGTATTTTTGCACTTTAACTCATTTAAATATCGTTCTCTTCCAATATGCGTTTTTAACTTGAAGTTAAAATATACATAACTCAAGGCAAATTCTACTTAACTTGAAGTTAATTTCTAAATGCCTCCCGTCAATGCCTTTTTATATCAAGTTATGCATTCTTTTGCTTTACTCTTCATTATTAACTTCCCAAAATGAAAAGTTACCTCGAGTCATTATATCAAGTTAACTTCCTCTTTCCTCCGTTAACCTCGTTTTTGAAAGCTGAGCATGGATCTTCAAAAGAAGAACCAACAAACCTAGTCGTCGTCGTTGAAATTCCACTCGACCTCTCTGTTCTCCACAGGTCTCTGTTTTCTAGGTTCACATGGTGGCCCTTTTATAGAGCTAGCTGTGTGATCAGGGGCAAATTGTTTTGAGCAAAAAAAAAAAACGGGGCAAATTGGACTTTAGTCCATTTTCGAGGCAATAGAAAATGGCTTCCCACCATTTTTGGCGGGAAGCCATTTTCATTTAACCGTGGGAAAATGAAGTGGGGGAAAATTCGAACCAAATGGCCATGCCACCAGAAAATTTGAATTTTCCTTTTCCCTCCCCCAATTTTATTTGATCCAAACGGGGCCTAAATGGCCTCGTGTTTGGAATAGCGTTTGAAAAGTCAGTTAAAATAGAAAATAACTAAAAATGACATGAATCTTATTTTATATATATATACATATATATATATATATATATATATTAATTGTATATATTATGATAATTGAAGATAAAAATTTAAATTTGATAAAAAAAATTAAAATTATTATTAGTTGTATAATTCATTTGAATATAATTTTCTCATTAATCTTAATATAACAATGATCATCCATATGAAAAATCAAGATTAATGATGCTAAAACTCAATATTAAGTATTAAATATAACAATGATCATCCATATGAAAAATCAAGATTAATGATGCTAAAACTCAATATTAAGTATTAACTATAGGCTAACGTAAAATCAAAAGCCATCGTTAAAAGCCGAAACTAGTTTTGTTGACTTCTCAAAAACCACATTTAAAAAAAAAATCTCAATTGACTAAGATGGGATCCCAAACACCCCAAAATTTGTTTTTCGCCCACTAAGTGTTTACCCCCTTCATTGGTTTTTTTGGCTTGGCAACACCATGCCAAATAGGCTATTTACTGTAACTTGACAAGTAATGTGTTATTCACTCATTGAAACTTTCAAAAGTAGCTTTAAATCATGATTTACAATATATAAGGGTAAATTTACCTCAACTTACATAAACAAACACTTTTTTGGGTGTCTAGTGATCTCATCAACTGAACAAGCGCTCATTCATTCGCTCGCTCCATTTATGGAACTAGCGATTTCAATCTTGTCAGATTTGAGTATTTGAATTGGGTCTGAAAAAAGAAATTACTCCGCTAGGTGTGCGTAAGGGAGAGTAGATGAGAAATGTAAGTTTTCTCCTCGTTTTTTCTCAACATATGGAAAAATATTTGGGAGAAAAATGGGGTGGGTTCCACACCCTATTTCTTCCTCATTTTTCTTTCTTCTTACTTGTTTATAAATTTAGGGATGTATGAATTTGTTGATTTTACCAATATGTTCTTTTGTTATTTTTCTGTCTCATTATTATTATTATTATTATTATTATTTTATAAAATTTCTATCTTAATCTCATTAATTCCTCGCATCTTCTCTTCCCATTCGAAATTTCTCCGATTGATTCACATTTGATGTGTTATTCAAATCTTAGTTTCTACTTTGAGTCCCTCTCTAATCAAACATGCCCACGAAAATGTTTTTTTTTAATTGAAGATAATTTATAGTTACCTTGAAATTTGAACTGATTTTGTTTCTAGGCAAATTGAAGATAATGTTTTTTTACGAATCTATAGTTGCAAAAACACACTATAGGTGTTTATTCTTTCAATTATCCCATATAAATTCCATGCAAATTGTGCGACATTAGGGTCAAAATAATTGTGAGGACTTGCCTTTCAATATTGTTGAGTCACCTAAGGGTCTGTTTGATTGGAGGGGAGGGGATGGAAGATGAGCCCCTCCCTCATTTGGTTTGAAATTTTGGAGGGGAACCAAAATATGCCCTCCAAATCCCTTCCCTCATTTTATTTTGGTTCCCTCCAAATTGGGTTTTTTGTAGAGGTAGCAACAAATCTTGACTGATATGCCCCCATTAACTTTTCGATATTCGCATTGATGCCCTGGGGGATGGGCAAATTAAAAACACAGACTCTAGACACTTCAACAGCAATGAAGAAGGGGTTCATGGCGATTATCATGGACCAGAAGATGAAATCGGTTTGGGGATTGACGGAGGTCTCTGTGGCGGCCATTGAAGGAGCTGAAGGAAGGTGAGGGAATGAGAGGAAATGTGGGGGGAGGGAGAGAGAGAAACAAAGGAGGAGAGAGTGTGTGTTTAGGGATGAGGATGGCGTGTCTCATGTAAGGGCAAAATGGTCAATAAGTTATTACCACCCTCCCCCTCCCCTCTTGAACCAAACAAATGATCTTTTTTCCTTCCTTTATCTCTAGCAAACCAAACAAGATAATTGACCTTCCCTTCCCTCCCCTCCCCTCAAACCAAACACACCTTAAAATTTGAAATCTCAATGCTTTAGGAGGGGTGGATTCGGAGTTAGGGTTAAAAGTTAATAGGAATCTGTAATTAAAAATCTTCAATTTTTTAATTATAAAAGGACATTATGGTCTTTTAACAACATTAGAAATTCCTAATCAGGCCTATAGGCCTTATGAGAGATTTTTCTAAAGTCCAAGGATGATTCTAGATGTAAGTATTTCAAATGGATTTAAACGAGATTCCCCCATTCATAAACACATTATATATTTATTAAAAGGATTAATCAAAATTTTAATCAAGTTCTTTTATCTACATTAACTAAATTAATTAAACTTATGTCTCAATATAATAAAAAAATATTAATAAAAAAATTAACAAATACAAAATTATGAAAAATTGAAAAAAAAAACTCTTAAATTGTTCATAACAATTTTAACAAAAAAATATAGATATAGTATCATGAAGGGTAAATTAATAATAAAAAAAATTATTTTAATAAAAAAATTTATTTAAAAATAATTTTTAGATTGTTTTTAATAGTGTTAAGAGTTTGGATTTTAGTATATAGTTTTTTAAATAGAGGGAGGATCAGTATAATTAAGGCAACATTTGAGGGAAGTTAGATTATTTTACCATAAGAAAAATATAAGAAATACGTTTAGAATTGGCTTTAGTATTTCTTAATAAATAAAAGACCCATTTAATCTTCTTTTGTTACTGTGCACCTTAGGTACATTGGCCGTTGAATGAAGCTCCTATTGTCATCTTTTATATATATATATATATATATATATAAAAGCAATAAGGGAGAGGCAAAATACTTATCAAAATTGTGTTTTTGTCATTTTTTGGTTCCATTTTTATTTGCTAAGTTTCATGCGTCCATAATTTTAAGATACAAATAATTTCCTATGACCTTCCAATTAAAAATGATGTTAACAGTCCCCTTTATTAAGATTACCCTTCAGCCAAATCGTAAAGAAGCGTTAATTTTGAGTTTTGAAGAAGCATTAATATGTTGAGGTAGTTCAATGAGCTCATATTCTGACGATTTTGTTCTCACTGCAGTAATTATTCAATTCAGTGGCTACATTATTCAATTATTCCAGAATTTGTTCTAATGGCTACATTTTTCTATTATTCCAACAACTATATAACTCAACCGTAACGTTGTATTTTTCATATAATGGCTATTGATAATTAATTTTTTAAATATATTTCTATCCTTTTCATTTAAGTTTTTAGTGATAAATTGTGGCAGACGAGTCCAATTAAATTATATTTATTTTATAAAAAAAATTGACGAAATCTTGAAAATTACTTTATTAAATTTTTCATTTATTATTTTCTTGCACATGTGGCTATCAAATATTATTTTCTTTTGTATAAATTTTTAGATCTTAACTGAATATTGTTGGTTATAATTAGTTTTGATGATGTCTTATATAGATGTCATTATTAAAAGCAAAAAGATTGAGTAGTATATTGAGTAATGTGCCTGTTTGGTTGGCGGTAAAAGCGGTGGCTTAAAAGCTATCGACTTTTAAAAAAGCTTCGGTAGGAAAAAAGTCGAGGTTATAGATAATGATTTGTGTTTGGATTGATGGTGGTAGAAGTAGCGGGGCCCACATCAAAAAGCTGAGAGCTTTTTGAAAAAAGCTAGATTCTGGAGCTTTTTCCTTAACTGACTTTTTGAGTTTTTTTGACTTAAAGTTAAGCTAACGCTCTGTGCAATCCAAACAAATTCCATTTTCTTTTGATCACTGTGTGAGCGTTGGCTTTTAAGCTCTTTTGCCTTTTTTGCCTTTAACGCTCAAATTTAAGTGAATCCAAACAGTCCATTCATATAGTTATCTCCTACATTGACTAACTGCTATATTTAATGTAGATTATTCCAAGTTAAATTATGGAGAATAATCAAGAAGGAGATAAAGTATTAAAGAAAGAAGAACTTGTAGAGGTTGTCAAGGAAGCAAGATGTTATTCCAAGTTGAATGAGAGAGAATGATCAAGATGGAAGAACTTGCTTTGAATGGAATAAAGATATAATTATTCAAGTTCTTATATTGAAGCTAGAAGCCTCCAAGATCATATGGAAGTTGAAATGGCTCAATTCAAAGTTAAAGTAAGCAAAAATCAGCTTCAGGATGATAAAACTCGAGTTCCCAACTCAAAACTCGAGTTTCTTGCTTCGCTATAATGATTTGCTCCTCTGGTATGAGAAAACTTTAGGACTTAAAACTCGAGTTTAGGAATCAAAACTCGAGTCAGCCATCACAAACTCGAGTTATCAAGTGATTTCATCATCTGGACTAGGAAAACTCGAGTTTTCAAATCAAAACTCGAGTTTACAGGAGTTTTCAGCAACTCTGTTTCACGTTCAGCTCGGGTGAGGTCTGGTAATTCGATGATATCTCCTAAACCAAAAATCGGATTAATGTGAAACCAGTGGCATATGAAACTAAACTCCCAATGCGTCATTTAGATGTAAAATTCAAGCTCAAAGGAGTTCAGATCAAGGAGCTATGAATTGTGGAAGTTGACAGTAAAATCCACTTCACACAACAAATCAAGCTTCAATATTTTGAGTGTATCTCACAAACTACAAATCCAATTGAGCTGAAATCAGTGGCATATGAAAGTAAACTCATAGAGATTTCCATCAAGAGTTGAATGAACCAAAACGGAGTTCAGACCAGGGAGATATAACCTTCGAAAGTTGACAATTAGTTCAAGAAGTTGCAAACTCGAGTTTATAAGTACAAAACTCGAGTTTTGCGGGTTACAGAGAGCAGCAAACGTCAGAGCATCTTCCAAACTCGAGTTTGTGAGACCAAAACTCGAGTTTTGATCAGATAGAGAGCAATCTGGAGTAAAGCAACAACCTCTAAACTCAAGTTTACAAATGAAAACTCGAGTTTTCATCTCCGCTTCAGAAAATCACCGTTTCGAAAATCTTGATTCTTTTGATAAACATCCAAATGATTACCCAAATGACTTATACTACTTCCGAACATTATTTATATCATTTGTATACAAGTTTCAGGTGATTAAACGAAGGATTAGATGCAAATCTTCAAAATGTCAGATTTGTGTCAGAAACATTGAATATGCTGCAGAAACCCTAACGACTACTTTTAAAGGATTTCCAACGGTCATATTCTTATCTGGAAGAATTTCTCAACGGTCATAAATTGCAACTACCTATAAAAGAAGATAGATTCAAGATAGAAGTGTAAGACACAAGACTACATCTACAAAATGCTCATACTCTGATCTTCATATTATTTACTCTCTGTTTTTCAATGTTTACATAGCTTAGCATAGAGAGTGAAATTATTTATAATGCACTTCAGTGTTTATCTTATTCACTTTTGAGAGAGAAGATTCATTATAAACATTCTATCTATTTATCTGAGAGTTACTCAAGATTGGGTGGTCTTGAGAGGGAAATAGATTGTAACCTTGCATTGTGTATAGGGGAGTATCTCAGTGAGAGATTTGGCTTCACAAGTGCCTGGGTGAACTTGTGGGATTGTAAAGGCTTCTCTTGTGCCCGGATTAAACAAGAGGATAGTAGATTGAAAATCTCAAGTGGAGCTTGGGGACTGGATGTAGGTCAAGGATTGGGCCGAACCAGTATAAATCTCAGTTTGCATATTCTCTTCCCTGAACTCTCATCTTTCCAGCATATAAGTTTGAATGATTGACTATTGCTTTATAAATTATTATTGTCATACAAAGTTTGCTTTAGCAACTTGTGAAAAGAATTTCAAAGTTTCAAGTTTTTAATCGAGACACCCAATTCACCCCCTCTCTTAGGTGATAGCCGGGTCTTTCAAATATTAATGGTGGAATCATTTGGACTGAATTAGATAAAATTTCATTATCTTAATTTCTTATTATGTTTAAGTAAATTTGTATAAGTAATAATTAAGGAGTTTGATATATCAAAAACAAAAAAGAAATTAAGTAGCTTGATGAGCCCGACACTTTTGCTTTATGGGCCACGTAACAAAGGCCCAAGCCCAAAACGAAATTAAGGAAAAAAAAGCCTTTAATTACATTGCCCTTCCGTCTTTGACAACGGGCAAATCGGATCTGACTCCTCTCCATCAAAGCGTCTCTTTAAATTTGCGTCTCTTTCCAAATTCCGACGGACCAAGCCAAATCCCTCCAGTTCCTGTTTAGCCGTTGGAAGAAAGTAGTCTCCTTTCAAAGGTTCCAGCTTTCTACTTCCCTTTTGACCTTCTCATTCTCCAAGGTATGCCCCTTCCTTTGTACTAATTAGATGTTGAATTGGCTGAAGAATTGAATCATAGATGTAAAGAATGTATAGTTTGAGAAGATAGGAGAAAGAATGTAGATGAAGAAGAACCAATTGTATTAACAACAAAGAGCATTAAGCTCTAACCCATAAGGGTATAACAACCAAAAGCAATAAGCTCATACAAAGAGTAACCCATAAGGATTATCTCTAATCAACAAACCCTAATAATAGGGATCTAGGAGGGACTTCCCTCTCTAGAGAGAGAGACCCAAGTTAACCTCTCTCTAACAAGGTGAGAGCTCCACACTCTACACACTTACTTATCTCATTAGTTAAGACCCCTATTTATAGATGAGGGCCCTAACTAATTCACTAACCACTCAACTAACCACCTAATACCTCTAACATCCCCCCTCAAGTTGAACACTATTTATCTAAAAAGTGTTCAACTTGAAGAATACAAAAAGAAGGAGGTAAGGTGATTAAATTGAACAGTTTTCAATCAACAAAAATAATACAAAAGATAATCTTCAAAAAATAATTCTTCTTCATATCTACTAAGATGCTTCTCTTCTAGGCAAGATCATCAATATTCTTTGCCTCTATCATACTTCCTTGACCCAAACCAATCTGCAACCTCTTCTATTTGCAATATTCTTCACCCATTGAACTATATGATCCTGCACTGCATATTTGAAGAAGAATGGGAATATCCTTTGCATTTTGCACCTCCAAGTTCATTGTAAAATTACTAAAATCCTTTGCATTTTTATCTACTAAGATGCTTCTCTTCTAGGCAAGATCATCAATATTCTTTGCCTCTATCATACTTCCTTGACCCAAACCAATCTGCAACCTCTTCTATTTGCAATATTCTTCACCCATTGAACTATATGATCCCGCACCGCATATTTGAAGAAGAATGGGAATATCCTTTGCATTTTGCACCTCCAAGTTCATTGTAAAATTACTAAAATCGGCCAAGACACCTTTCTGATAAAACGTGCATATATTGTTTGGAGGATCTTTCCAGTCATGAGAAAATTCACAGTGCTCCCCCTTCAAACATGCTCCATGGCAAATAATTTGCAAAGAACCCTAACATTACTGGCATCTAACAATGGCCTCCAAAAATCAACAATAAAAGAAGACAATGCTCGGGAAGGATTGATTTCACAGATTTCACTTTCAAGGAAATCATTTTCTCACATAAAGAAAGTGTCACTTGTAGATGATATTTCCATGCCAAATTCTCCAGTTTTCCCAACTTACATGGCTGTGACGGAATCTCCCAAGGCAAAGGCAAGATCTATAAGCACACCAAAACAAAGAACAAAGTTTCTGAAATTATTCCCCAATCAGAGTGAGTCTCACGAGGAAGGCATATCTTTTCGATGGCTCAATATCACGAAACCGAAGCGTTGGCAGCAAATACATCTCTTATCACTTGGGCTAAGTTATAGTGTTCTTCTCTTCCTTATAAAGTGACCGCTCCAACTTGTGAAGTTTTGTTCTAACGATCGACCTCATTGTTTCGTTTGAATCTTGTGAAATACAATCCTCAATCTTTGTTTTCTCATACCTTTGTTTTTGCGTACTTTCAAGCACGATTCTGATGTGCAGAGAAGAAGGATGATCGTGCAACAATGATGGAAAAGTGGTGAATCGAAAGAACCAGAAACCTAGGCTTGCAATGTCACAAAGGCGATGGCAGTCCGATCGAGACGTATCAATAAACTTGTTCCTTCACTGATCTTCAACACAGATTCCAGTGACGGTGAGCAATGTGGTGAAGAACTTGGATCTTGAACAACTAATAGGAATCAAAGAGCCAAGAGCATCGTTCAAAGCACCCGTGGGCGATCTGCTTGAAAGACCCAAGAATGTTATTGTAACCATGCTGGCAATGATGTCTTCGATGGCCGATTTCTTCACTGGTCTTCAAGACAGTTTCTAGCGTCACAACAAGAATCTTCAAACCGGCGAGAGGGCAGAACAAGAAAGCTTCAGAACAACGTCGCTTGAATCAAGAGTGGACTGGCTTTGAAACAAGAAACAGCAACGTTGAACCAAGAATCAATGGGCTATAAGAACAATTGGATTAAATGCATAATGGAGCAGAATGAACCTGGGAAGTTGAGATAATTAGAGAACCCATACGGTGGAAACCCAAGAACCACCTTCACCTTCATGTGCTTCTTGGTTATCTAGCCCAAATCAAAATCAAGGCTCTGATACCATGTAAAGAATGTATAGTTTGAGAAGATAGGAGAAAGAATGTAGATGAAGAAGAACCAATTGTATTAACAACAAAGAGAATTAAGCTCTAACCCATAAGGGTATAACAATCAAGAGCAATAAGCTCATACAAAGAGTAACCCATAAGGATTATCTCTAATCAACAATAGATGTTATGAATTTGTTATCTACTTCACTAATTCTATCAAAACCCCCATTTTAATTTCATAAGTATCAAGTGGTTGCTTTTGTGGTTGCCTTCCCCGATTTTGTGTTTTGTATGGTGTGATGGTTACGTGCTTGTTTCTTGTAAGTGATTTTTTTTATGCTTTCAAGGTGGATTTTTTCATGTCGTTGCTATTTCTATACTTGTTGTTTGTTGCTTGCTCTTTCCCTTTTCAAATTGTTATTGTGGGTGGTTTTGTTTGTTTGTCTGGTTTGTAGTTTTAAATGGTTTTTCTTTTCTTTTCATGTTCTTTGTTTTGTAGACTTGTTTGTTGTTTTTCTTGCTTCTTTTCAAATTGGTGTTGTGCTTTTTGATTGGGAGTGATTTTTTTCTTTTTCATTTGTTTGTTTCGGCTTGGATGCCGTTGTTGTTTTCGAGACTTGTTTGGTGTTTGTTGTTTAGCTAAATTTGTACGGAGTTCTCAATTTTTTTTTTTTTTTTTTTTTTTTTTTTTTTTTTTTTTTTTTTTTTTTTTTTTTTCGGATTACTCCATCAAGTAGATTTGTTTGTTGTTTTTGTTGTTGGTTCTTTGTTTTTATTATGTGATTGTCATCAACAAAACCCATCGATCCTTTTCATTGCAAGCTGCGTTTACAGTCGGCCAATCCACTTTCAAAGGTGCCTGCTTTCTCCTTCCCTTGACTCTTTGATGTGCTTTTTTGAATTTCGTTTTTTATTGTTTTAAAATTTGATTTCAGAATCCTGTTCTTATTTTATTATCTAATATTTGAATTTGATTATTTGATTCATGCTTTGTAATTACTTTTTTATTAAAGTCTTTTCAGTTCTCATTTTATTATTTGATGGATATAAAAGTCTACAATTTTTTTAAACTACTTATTAAATTCATTCTGTATAATTCATTTTTTTTTAACCCTTTCCCATTCTTATTTTATTATTAGCTCGATTTTAAAACCTACGGTTTTTTTTTTTTTTTTTTTTTTTTCCGATGGATAAAATCTACAGTTTTGAATATGACTATCTTACTTGTCTTTTAGTTTGAGTTGAAAATAAATTTTTTATTGTTAACAAAGGCTTTGAATTTATCAAATTTATATACCATTATTTAACATGTAAGGATTCCTTCTTGTCCTTTTTTTTTAATTATTATTTGATTGCTTTAAATATCCGCATATTTTATTATTTAGTTGTTTAAAATCTGCATTTTTTAAAATCCACTACTTTTCTAAATTTTATTTGAAAAGAAATTTTTTGATTGTTAATAAATATTTCTAATTTTTTGTTTTATACTTTGTAATTACTTTTTAAACTCTTTTCGGTGCTTATTTTGTTTTTTAATTGTTGTCCTTGTTTTTTGTTATTTGATCGTTTCAAAAATCTTCAACTTTTTTAAGTTCTATTATTTTGTTGTTTCAAAATTTTCGTTTGAAAATCCTTTTCTTATTTGATTGATTTACAAATCTGCATTTTTGAAAATACACTCTTACTTTTTGAAATTTGATTTAAATATAAACTTTTTGATATATATATATTTTTTTTAGTGTTTGACAAAATCTTCAAATTTAAGTTCTATTCTTTTGTTGTTTCGAAATTTCACTTGTAAATCCTTTTCTTATTTTATTACTTGATAGATATAAAAATACAAAACGCTATCTTACTTTTTTTTAAATTTGGTTTGAAAATATATTTTGATTGTTGATAAATATTACGTAGTACTAATTTTCTGTTTCATACTTTGTAAATTGTAATTAATTTTTTTAAAATTTTTAAGTTTTTATTTCTTTTATTGTTCTTCTTATTTTTTTATTTGATTGTTTGAAAAATCTTCAACTTTAAGTTCTATTATTTTGTTGTTTCAAAATTTCATTTGAAAATCCTTTCTTTTTTTTTTTATTGATTTAAAAATCTGCATTTTTTGAAAACCCAATCTTACTTTTTTAAATTTGATTTGAATAATTTTTTGATTTTTAGTAAATGTCTCTAATTTTTTGATTCATACTTTGTAATTACTTTTTAAACTCTCTTCAATTCTTATTTTGCTTTTTTACTGTTCTTCTTGTATTTATGATTTGATTGTTTTAAAAAGCTTCAAATTTTAGTTCTGTTATTTTGTTGTTTCAAAATTTCATTTGTGAAACCTTTTCTTATTTTATTATTTGATTGATTTAAAAATATTTATTTTTGAAAACCCAATCTTAATTTTTTAAATTTGATTGTTAATAAATATTATTTTTTGTTTCATACTTTGTTTTACTTTTTAAACTCCCTTCAATTCTTTTTTTTTTTTGGGGTGTTCTTGTTTTTTTTAATTTGATTGTTTTAAAAATCTTAAACTTTAAGTTCTATTATTTTGTTGTTTCAAAATTTCATTTAAGAATCCTTGTCTTATTTGATTGATTTATTTTTTTTAAAAACCCAATCTTACTTTTTTAAATTTAATTGTTAATAAATATTTCGTATTTTTTGTTTCATACTTTGTTTTACTTTTTAAACTCACTTAAATTGTTATTTTGCTTTTTGGATTGTTCTTGTTTTTTTATTTGGTTGTTTTTATAAATCTTAAACTTTAAGTTCTATTATTATTTTTTTTTTCAAAATTTCATTTTAGAATCCTTTTCTTATTTTATTATTTGATTGATTGAAAAATCTGCATTTTTGAAAACGCTATCTTTACTTGAGCATTGAAGAAAAGAAGCAGAGTTGGCTGATCGGTGATTGTGGTTCACCGTTCCAGTAATCTCTTTAGCACCGTAAGTCGACGAACAAACAGGAGGCAAAGTGATTTTACTGTCGTGGTTTTAATTCTCTTCCCCTTTTTATATGAATCTGATCTATAGAATTTTTTGTGCTGTGATGGATTTTATTATAGCTTTGGCTATTTGGAGGAGTTATGAACTTTATGGGTGGTTTAGACTTTATTTTTATTATCTAGTTATAATTAATGTTAATTTTGGTCGCTTAATCTTGTTTAACTCTATCAATTTAGTGACATCATTGAATATAAATTTGAACATTAAAATTTACCTTGATAAAGGGAATTTTAATTAGACTATGAGATTGGATTACGATTTAATTTACAATTAGGATAGACATATATCTAATTTCATTGCCTCTCTTGAGTAATTATATTAGACATATTAATTTATATTTAAGAGAGTGTTGTAAGTGGATTGACAGGAACTTATAGCTATTTATATTCGAGATTAATAAAATTGATATTAAGGCTAATTAAATTAGTAAAATCAAGGCTTATGAGCAAATAAGGGATTAGTGACTCTATGTTACTCATTTGATTATTGTGGTAGTTTGTTTATTTTTAATTTCGTTTCATGTAATGAAATTTAATTTGGGTTACTCAACTTAAATGAAAGTGTAAAATTAATACTTCATTGAAATTTGGTTACTAAATCCACATGGGAACAATACTTGAGCCGTTTGAATCCTCTTATTTTTAGCTTGAAAGCTACTTTGAAAGCTAAAAGCTAAAAAAAAAAAGAGCTTTTTTTTTTAAAAAAAGCTAAAAATGTTGTTTGGTGATTATATAAATTTTTTAGCTTAAAAGTTCTTAAAAATTTGAAATTAAAAATAAGTTATTTGACAAAATTTTTGTCGAAATATTTTTCTAATAAAAATTATCATAAAAGGTATATTATAATAGGGTGGCGGTGGCGGTGACGGTAGTGGTGGTGGTGATAGCGGCGGTGGCGGCGACGACGGCGGTGGTTGTGGTGGCGGCGGAGGTGGTGGCTATGGCGGCGGCGGTGGTGTTGCAGGAGGAGCTTATTTTTAAGCTCTTTTTTCTTTATTATGAAATAAGCTCTTATATGTAAGATCTTGTTTGGCCTAGTTTATACTTATAAGTGACTTTTAAGCTAAAAATAAGCTGGGCAGGCACTTTATGAATATGCGATTGCGGTCTCAGATCGCATATTCATTACCATATTCTCACTTGTGGGACTTAATTAGGAAGTATTAGCAACAACATGAAAGGAGAGGGGAAAGAGTGGGGTCGCCATGAACAGAATCAACATTGAGTGAAAATGCTGTCGTGTGGTCGACGAGTAGTGGGGAGAAAATCAAATGCATACTTTAGCCAAACAAAATTATATGGAGTATGAATAAATACAAGAAGAGATAGATATTAAAAGAATGAGAAAAAGGTCTCATGGAACTTTAAAATAAAAAAAGAGGTTTCTCTGCCCTATTTTTTTTTTAATAAATTTTCAAAGAAAATGATGAAGTAATTAATCAAACTATGCTAACTGGCATGGCAAAAAGCCAAACTAATTAAAATAAAAACAAAAACTAACGATATGATATAGTACAAGGCACACATATAATTATTAATTAAAAGCATGGAATACATGTTTAGTGTTACATAAATCACACAAATCATGGCTTGTTTTATTTTTGAGCCTAAAATTAAAGTTCAGCCACACTAAGGTCTTCAAACAAGAAAGCGGGAGAAAGAAACAAGCTCATCCTCATAAGTAAGTCGAACCGTAGACTGCAATAATATTATACATATGCAGGTAGTTAGTTGAAAGCACTAGTAATAATATATGAAAGTAAAAAAGATTAAATAAAATTATATATATTACAATAACATATTTACCTCTTACAATATCCTTGGAGATTACATAACTTTTGAACTTTGATTCAAATTTGTGCTTAGCTGTGGGGTCATCCCATTTCAAACTGTCCCACCAATTTTGTTGTCCTTGGATAAGTGTCAACTTATGTTTGGTAGAGTTGAAATCAAATGGTAACTTTTCCAGCTTTGGACAACTATCTATGACAACTGATTTGAGGGAAGGAAAAGGCAAGGATGCTCTGTGAGCGCTCTTAAGTATTGGTAACTCCTGCAAAATCAGCTCGACAAGAGAAGAGAATACAAGAGAAGAATCCGCATTCTCATCCTTTATTGCTTCTTCATCTTTCATCACTTCTTTCATTGATTTACATCCACAAATCTGAAGGCGCTGAAGGAGTGGAGCATACTTGAGCCATATCACATGAGTTACTTTACACCAATAAATGTACACCATTCGGAGCTTGGCTAGCCAACATGTTTCAAGCATAAAAGGATATTGATTGCTTCTAATATTCACACCATCTAAAACAATTTCCTGCAACTTCTTTAATCCAGACATGGACCCTAATGATAATAAAGGCTTCTCATTCAGGTAGCTGGGGGACACAGAATAAAGTTTGTATAAGCAACTTTGCAATTTGGTTGACTCCATTAATCTGTTTAGGCCATCTATACTCCTGATAGTTATCCATAATTCCTCAATATTTGGTAGGCACTCTAGCTCCCCTAAAATTCTTCTCTCTTCTAATTTGCTTATGAAGATGCTAGCAAGTCTAAACACTCTCAATCGTTGAAGACTTGATAGCACTCCCAATGGGATCTCCAATCCCGAGACAACAAGTTGATCCAAAACTCGGGTTCTGAGAATCCACGCCTGATATGAAAAGAAAGATGTTCCAAAGAAGTTAAATCCCCAATGTCTACAAATGCTAGTCCCCAGACATGTAGTTCCAAGACTTTTAATCTCTTTATGTATTTAATATCTACCGGCCGAAGTTCTATCTCTTCCAATAAAACTATTGTTGTGACATTTGTAGGATCTATACTTTCTTGTGATTCCCAATCATTTGTGATTGAAATCCTCTTCACAAGTTCCATATTATCAGGATCTTCTGGTAATAACCACAATGCCATGTCATGAATCATATCATGCATTTTAACTGTACGAGATACAAAAAAATCATTTTCAACGCTTTCTAGCAAGCATGAAAGCTTCAACTTTTCAATAATAGGCTCACCATGACCACGTATATCTTGAACACTCTTTGTCATATCTTTACAAAGAAATTCCTCCCACATCCATTTATCGATGAGATCGGAAACTAGAATCTCATAATCTTCTGGGTATAATGCGCAGTAGAAGAAACATCGTTTTTCTATTGCATCCAATTTGTCATAGCTATATTTGAGGATAGAGAATATTTTTTTCCTCCAAATCTGGTTTAGTCAACAAAGAACTTGTTAAGTTCTTTATTGAATGTTCCCAAGCTTCAACATTCTTCACTCCTGACCATGCTACTTCCTAATACAATCAATGCAAGGGGTACCCCTTTACATTCCTTTGCCATCTTTTTTGCTAGCCTTGGAATGTTTGGGTGAGTTTAGAGTTTCTTCACCAACTTTCATACAAAACCACTCAAGTGCTTCTTTCTCTGTTAAAATTTTAACCTTGAATTTTTTTTGAACTTGATTTTTTGCGCACACATTTTCTAATCGTGTTGTGAATAACACTTTAGATTTAGTATCCTTTGGATGCGGCACTCCCACTAATTTCAAGTCCAATTGATCCCATATGTCATCCAATAATAAGACAAATTTCTTTTGTTTGAGGGCTCCATATATCTTTGCTGCCTTTACATGTAGATTACTACTACGATTCCAAAAGTCATCCTCAATCCCAACTAATTTTCTAATATTATCCATAATATTGTTCAAGTTGGCCTCTTTTGACACCACCACCCACATCACAAAATCAAATCCAAGCCCTCTCTTCGCAAGCTCATTGTTAATTTTCTTTAATAAAGTAGTCTTTCCTGCCCCGCCTATCCCGTACAAACCAATGATGCCAACATCCTCTTCTTCAATACTATTCCACACCTCATTAAACATCAAATCTAATCCCACAACTTCATCTTGACGCATCTCAATTGCTCTGGGTACTACTTTATGAAAAAACTATAGAATCCCTATTACCGAAGTTTTTCCCCTCAGTTGCTGATTTATCTACATCCTTAAGCACTTTGGCAACATTCTTTCCTAACTTGTGGCTTGACATGCAATTCTTTGGACATAATTTACTTAGGCATTTGTTTTCAATTTCTTGGGCTCCTTGAACTTCAATATCTTCTATTTCCTGTTAATATCAGGTTGCTAATTAGGTGCATAATCTTCTCTTTATTTATTTATGGAGTATGATGGGTCAACTTCTATTAACATATATTTGCATACATTCCAACTTTGATATTCACCATGTTAAGAGAATCAGCAAAGAGTTATTTTGCAAAGTATTTACACAAAAATAAATGCCTGATCTATGTAAACATTATAATTAATGTTGGAAAATATTACGACACTAGGAGATTTAATTGAAGTTAATGATATGATATATCATCATCATTCCTAATTTTGTCTACTATTTTTATTTATCTCTAAGAGCGTTGAAATTCATATACTTTTTTATTCTGATTGCATAAAAAAATACTTTTTAAAAAAATAATTTATAGGCATTGTTTGGTATGAGGGAATTGGAGGGGAAGGGAGAAAATTGTTATGAGTTGAATTTACAAAAATTAAAGAAGTGGGGTTATAAAATTTTAATAGAGAGAAGATAGAAGATAAAAAAGTTAAAAAAAAAAAACAATTAATTAAAAACTTTTATCCCCTTCTCTAACTTTTGTTTTAAAATCTAGTTTACAAACACCTCAAAAAATTTTGTGTGTTTGTGTGTGTGTGTGTGTGTTTTTTTTTTTTTTTTTTTGGAAAGGAAATCATAATAACTTGGAGAAATGACCGACCTGTTGAATGGCTTCAACTCGTTGGAGCCAACTATTGACTTGGTGAGATATTTTCGCCTCCGGATTGTTTTGAGCTTCTTTGATTTGTTCTTCCACATCTTTCTTAATGTCTTCAAGCTTCTTCCTTTCATCTTCCAGCAACTTCAGATTGTTTTCCAAATCAAAGACGAAATCAGCTTCTTTTTTAACGCAGCCACAGAAACACTTAGCAGCATCCCATATGACTCCGATAAAGGAAGATGGATCCATTTCATTACAACAGTGAAGGTTAACAGATCTGAGATGAGATGTTGAGGAACACTCAGCTCAGAATAAACTCGTTTTCGTCCTCATATATGTGATCCTTAGACGCGTTACTCTATGATATTGTAAAGTCATCCCTAAAAAATTTGTGGCTAAAATAAATACAGATTAAATATACAAAAATTAGAAAATTAGGAGGTATTGAAATTTAAATAAAATAAAATAAAAAATGATCTATTTTTAAATAAATTTGTGCACTTTTAAAATAAAGAACTATAATTGTTGCAAAGCTCCATATAACTCTCATTTTAATTTATAATTTTTGTTCATTTAATTCTGGGTTTTGTTCATTTATAACTTTTGTTAATTTTATATGGACTGTGAATGTTCTCATGCTTGTTTATTGTGATTGAATTTTGTGTTTGTTTGCTTGAAAAGCTTGGATGTTTTTTAGGGGGATTTTGTATTGCCTTCCCAATCAAGGCCTTTCCTTTCCCTAGTTTAGTAGGGACTATAATTGATCTCAAATTGTTGTGTTTCTTTATTGTGATTGATTTTTTTGTTTCTATGCTTGAAAAGCTTGTGTGCTTTCAATGGGGATTTTGTGATTTTTTCCTATTGCTACTGTTTTTTGTAGACTTGTTTGTTGGTTGTTGTTTCCTAGTTTTGTATATATGGGCAGCGATTGTTCTCGAATTTTGTGCCTTCGTTTGTTTGCTTGAAAATCTTTGAGACTTTCGAGGAGGATTTTGCATTTGACATTGTTTGTTAGCTTTGTTACCTACCCTAGTTTTGCATGGGTGTGATTGTTTTCAAATTGTTGTGGTTTTCTGCTTGAAAAGCTTGGAGGCTTTGAAGGAGGATTTTGTGTTTGCCGTTTTGTTGGTTGTTGTTTCCTTAGTTTTAGGCTGTGATTGTTCTCAAATTTTTGTGCTTCCAGTGGCTACTTGAAAAGCTCTGAAGCTTTCAAGGAGAATTTTTTGTTTGGTGTTGTTTGTTGATTGCTTTTTTCCCCTTAGTTTTCTATGATTTGTGATTGTTCTTAAATCATTGTACTTTTGTGTGTCTATTTGTGATTGTTCTTAAATCATTGTACTTTTGTGTGTCTTGCTTGAAATGCTTGGTTCCTTTTTGTTTGTTTTCTTTCTGAAAATTTGGGTGTGCTTGGGGGATGGATTTTGTGGTTCCTTAGAAAATAAGATATATGACTATTAGCCCTATTATAAGGAATTATAATATTCCCTTTCTTGTATCCCATGTGATTTGATTAGGCCTTAATTCTATCCTCCATAATGTAACTGATTGGTTGTTTTGTTGTTTGTCGTTTCTCTAACTTTGTATGGGTTGTGATTGTTCTCAAATTGTTTTGTGCTTTTGTTTGTCTGCTTGTAAAGCATTGGAGACTTTGAATGAGGATTTTATGTTCGGCGCTTTTTTGATTGTTGTTTCCCTA
Source organism: Acacia acuminata (assembly GCA_019022655.1). Classification (NCBI taxonomy): domain Eukaryota; kingdom Viridiplantae; phylum Streptophyta; class Magnoliopsida; order Fabales; family Fabaceae; genus Acacia; species Acacia acuminata. Next base: position 3,146,832 of record JAFJYI010000045.1, read on the forward strand.
ATTTTGCATGGGCTGTAATTGTTCTCAAATTGTTGAGCTTGTTTATTGTGATTGATTTTTCTTTTTCTTTTTGGTTTCTATGGGATTTTGTGATTTTTTCCTGTTGTTATTGTTGTTTCTAGACTTGTGTTGGATGTTTTTTCCTAGTTTTGTATGGGTTGTGATTGTTCTCAAATTGTTGCAATTTTGTTTGTTTACTTGAAAAGCTTGAATCATTTCAAGGAGGATTTTGTGTTTGGTGATTTTGTTGCTTGTTTTCTCTAGTTTTGTATGGGTTGTGATTGTTTTCAAATAGTTGTGCTTTGGCTTGTCTGCTTGAAAAGCTTGGAGGTTTTCAAGGAGGATTTTGTGTTTGGCGTTATTTATTGATTGCTTTTTTTTTCCTGGTTTTTTATGGTTGTGATTGTTCTCAATTGTTGTACTTTTGTGTGTTTGCTTGAAATGCTTGGATTTTGTTTGTTTTCTTTCTAAAAATTTGGGTGTGCTTGCGAGGATGGATTTTGTGGTTCCTTAGAAAATAAGAAATATGAATGTCTGTCCCTATTATAAGGAATTATAATGTTTCCTTTATTGTATCTCATGTGATTTGATTAGGCCTTAATTCTATCCTCTTTAATGTAATTGATTGGTTGTTTACTGTTTCTCTAACTTTATATGGGTTGTGATTGTTCTCAAATTGTTATGCTTCTATTTGTCTGCTTGGAAAACATTGGAGACTTTGAAAGAGGATTTTATGGTCAACGCTTTTTTTTATTGTTGTTTCCCTAATTTTGCATGGGCTATGATTGTTCTCAAATTTTTGAGCTTTTTTATTGTGATTGATTTTTTTTGTTTCTATGCTTGAAAAGCTTGAGCGTTTTGAATGGTGATTTTTTGTTTTTGTATTTTTTCCCCTTGTTACTATTGCTGTTTCTAAACTTGTTTGCTTGATTTGTTTCCTAGTTTTTGTATGGATTGTGTCCTGAGGTTGTAAGTCCTAGTGTGCATTAAGCATGGTTATGTTATTGGACTATTTGTCCTGAGGCAGTAAGTCTCGGTGTGCATTTTGCATGATTCTTGGACTATATGTCTTTAGGCTGTAAGACCTGATATGCAATATATGTAAATATTGGGCTGTGTGTCCCCATGATCAATGACGCTTGTGCTGCATAGTGAATGCTAATTGAATATATTGATTGCTTATTGGATAGTTTGTTTTGCATGCTTCGTAAATTTGCATATTTTATGGTGGTTATTGTTACTATTGTGATTCCTAGGAATCTCACCCCTTTTAAAATGACATACAATAAAGGCGCAGCTCAAAAGGCAAAGACGTGGTCATTGCTGACACCTGAGAAGAGGGCTTTATTTTGTTGGTCTTTTGTATAATGTTTTATTTTATACTTAGGCTTTTGGTTAGCCTTATATGGCTGCTGTAACATCCCAGCGCTCGCTCTCAATATTGTCCGCTTTGGAGAGGTATCTAGACCCTTATAAAGGACCTTTTGTTTCCTCCCTAGCCGATTTGGGACATAACACTCTACCCACCTTTGGACCTAGCGTCTTCACTGGCACATCAACCCACATCGAGCTGAGCCTAGCTCTGATACCAATTGTAACATCTCAGCACCTCGCTCTCGATATTGTCCGCTTTGGGGCCCAAGACCCCTTCACAGCTTTAAAACGCGTCAAGAGGGAAAGGTATCCAGACCCTTATAAAGGATCTTTTGTTTCCCTCCCTAGTCGATGTGGGACATAACACTCTACCCACCTTTGGGCCCAGCGTCCTCACTGGCACATCAACCCATATTGTCTGCTTTGGGGACAACATCGAGAGCGAGGTGTTGAGATGTTATAATTGGTATCAGAGTCAGGCTCGGGTTGATGTGGGTTAACGTGCAGCGAGGATGCTAGGCCCAAAGGTAACACATCAGCTGGGGAGGGGAATTAAAGATGCCTTATAAAAGTCTGGATACCTCCCCCTCTTGATGCGTTTTAAAGTCATGAGGGGGTGATGGGCCCCAAAGCAGACAATATCGAGAGCGAGTCGTTAGGATGTTACAGCTATTGTTTTTATATATATATACACATGAATGAAGATGTACTTAGTAGTGATATCAATACACAAATTAGTAATATCATTATTATCATTAGGCTTAATTAACGATACTATGACGGGCATATGTATGAATCGAGCTTATAACTTGATGAACGATTAAGCATAAAGAAGATCGATAGATTAAATGTGATATCAGAAAAGAACTCTGATACTATCAAATCTTGTTTAAGGAATGATGAGTTTTTAATGATAAGTTTGAACCACTAATAAATTATTTTAGGAATTTTTAAATTTTTCAGAAAAATCCATTCCTTTTACATGATCAAACCCTGTATTTGAATCTGAGTTAAGTTTTCCAACTATTTACGGAAGTGTTTACTCCTAGGACCAAACCTGCTTAGTGGTTCAAAATCATTATTAAGTAACTCATTTGATTTACTATAAAGGTAAGGTGTTAGACTGATATGATATCGAGGAGAGGTTCCCGCAATAGCTTAGGATGCTTTGCTCGTATTTTGAAAATTTGGGTGTGCTTAAGGGGATATAGATTTCGTGGTTCATTAGAAAATAATAACTATAACTTAGTCCTATTATCATGAATTATAATTTTTCCTTTCGTGTATCTCATGTGATTTGATGAGGCTTTAATTCTATCCTCCTTAATGTAATCATTTGCCGGTCTTGTTGGTTGTTGTTTCCCTAGCTCGTAAGGGTTGTGAGTGTTCTTGAATTGTTGTGCTTCTGTTTGTCTACATGAAAATCTTGAATTCTTTGAAGGAGGATTTTGTGTTTTGCGTTTTTGTTGGTTGCTATTTCCATTGTTTTTTATGGGTTGTGATTGTTCTCAAATTGTTTTGCTTTTGTTTGTTTGCTTTAAAAGATTTGTGACTTTCAAGGAGGATTTTGTGTTTGGCATTTTTGTTCGTTGATATTTCTCTAGTTTTTGTATTGGCAATGATTGTTTTCAAACTATTGTGGTTATGTTTGTCTGTTTGAAAAGCTTGGATCCTTTCAAGGAGGATTTTGTCATGTTGTTGTTGCGTTTTCTAGACTACTTTTTTGTTGGTTGCAATTTCATCAAATTGTTGTGATTGATGACTCTTTTTGTTTGTTTTCTTTATGAAAATTTGAGTGTGTTTAAGGGGATGGATTTAGGGGTTCTCCTTGATATGTGGATGGATTGGGTTAGAAAATAAAGAATATGACTGTTAATATATTAGGAATTATTATGTTTCCTTTCAATTAGTCCAAAGCTTGCAATGCCCATCCCAGCCCTACCCAATCTAGATAATTTATACTCCCTCCGATTCTTATTATAAGACACCAACTAACAATTCTCACAAATCAATAAAAACAGTTAAAGTCAATAAAATTGTCCTACAATATAAAGTAACTTTCAATATTATCTCTACTAATTGCACTAAACTCTAATATTATATTAATTATTACTCTCACCCACTACTCTTATTAATTATGGGCATACATGGAAAAAAATAATTAATGAGCTTTGGAAACAAGCAAGTGTCTTATAAAAAGGACTAAATACAATGGCTAGTTGATGTCTTATAATAAGGACCATAAGTATTATATTTTTATTTAAAAAATATAATATATATACACACACACATACATACATATATTTGTGAATGCACATATTTCATTAGTCTTTTTGTTGCATTGTTTTTTATGGATTATAGATTATTGGATGATATTTCTTATTCAATTGTTTAATTATGGAATTATGTGAACTACTAGCTAGTATGTATATTGATTCTTTTTTAATATTGTAAGTTATGAAATTATAAAATATATTTGATGTTTTTGTTGGGGAAAAAAAGAATATATCGATGCTTTAAATATGGTTAATGGTCATTTTTGTCCCCAAGTTTTCACTGAGGAGCAGTGGATATCTAGAAGCTTTTTTAGGACCAATATCGCCCTGAAACTACAAAATGTAGCAATTTTGCCCTGCAATCTTCCAATGTTAAGTTTGACTGTTAAATCAGTCAAACACCTCATCATCCACGTCAGTGATCCCAATATGAGACCTCATCATCTCCCTGTTTCTATCTTCCTTATTCACTCTTTTGCTTTCGTGGGTCAAAGGGGTCTTCGAGTTTGAAGTATATTTGAGTTTATATTATGGGTTTAATGTTTTTGCTTTTACTGCAAAAAAATTTTTTTGCTACAGTCACATAAAAGTGAGTGGGCCCATTGTAAAAAAAAGAGAGAGAAAATATTAGTAGGACCCATTCACTTCTATGTGAGTGTGGCGAAATATTAGGGTTTAATGTTTTTGCTTTTCGCAAAAATATTTTTTTCTGTCACATTCACGTAAAAATAAGTTGGCCCGATACGAGGAGAAATCTGGATTAGTCGGAACCGAAGGTTCTGATAAACCGGGTGGGATACCAAAAAAAAACAAAAAACAAAACAAAGAAACATTAAACCTATATTGTTAATATGTTTCTTCTAATTATGCAGCTTGCTACTTTTGCTTTCGCCCCTTTATAGTTTATCTCTGTTTCTTTTTCATCACTAATTACTGATAATTATTATTATACACAGTTGTAACACAATACTTTTGGTGAGCCTCCATCGGAACCACAGGCCACAAGGATGAGGTTGGAGGGAGTATGCAGTTTGTGCTCTTCAACCCACAAAATAATAGGATAACAGATTAATATTGTAAACTTGAAGACGGCCTTGATGAGACGACTCTGTCTTGAAGATGATTCAACCATGTCTCAACTCTGAGGTGACGGGAAGGATATGCGGGAAAGAGAGCTAACAAACTTTAAATTTAAGAGTGTAGTCTTCAATGCTATCAAACACTCCAATAAATCCAATCCCATACAAACCAATGACAAACAACATTCTCTGCTTCAATACTATTCCACACCTTTGCTTTGGGTGGTGCCTCGTGAGCGACTATAAAATCCTACCAAAGCTTTTCCTCTCAGTTGCTAGTTCATCCACACCTTTGAGCATCTTGGCAACATTCTTTCCCAACTTGTAGTTTGACAGACAATTCTTTGAACACCATCTACTTAGACATTTCTTTTGAATAGCGCTCCAATGTCTTTTATTTCCTATGGACACAAATATATGTTTTTTTTAAAAAAAATTTAGGCATTTGTTGTATTTCTGTACTTGATATTTTATGAAAATCAACAGAGACTTTTTGCGCACTATTTACAAAAACATAAATGGCTTATTTATAGAATAATTGGTACGTATTTAAAAATTAGAATGAGATGTGAAAATAGGTAGGTCGAGCTAAACTTTAGCTAAATAGATATGGACCTTAAATAGAGATTTAAAGCCTAAGAATGAAAAGTTTAGGTGTAGCTGTAATGGGCCCATTTGGGTTGGCGGTAGAAAACTGGGCATTAAAAGCCTATCTAACTTTTTAAAAGCCCGATAGGAAAAAGTCGATTGTAAATGGTGATTTGTGTTTGGATTGCCGGCCCGCTTTTTGTAGAAGTAGCTTTTTTCTTAACTGATGAGTGTTTGGATTATTATTTGAAAAGTCAGTTAAGATAGAAAATGACTGAAAAGGGCATGAATCATATTAGTATTATTTGTATGTATTGCAACAAATAAAGATAAGCATTTATATTTATATTTAAAATTGAAAAAAAGGAAAAATAAATGTATTTATTATTGAAAAATATATTTAAATTTACATATATTAATTCAATATAAAGAATTTATATGGAAGGATTTAAATTTTGGAAGTATAATCCCAAATTATGTTTTTGGAGAGAGAGAAAATAAATATAGAAATTGTTAAAAAGGAAAAAAAAAAAGGAAAAAGAAAGAAAAGAATTTAAAAAAAAGTGGCGGGCCCACTCAAAACTGAGAGGGACACCAGATTAATTGGTGTGGGCCCACGTCCATAATGAACAGGATGAGACCTCTTGGAGCCGCAAAACGTAACGCAAAAAAAGCTGGGGATTGGAGCTTCTATTAAGCTCGGTGGCGTTTGGGTTTTCCAAATAAGCTATTGGGTAATCCAAACAAGCACTCGTTGGGCTTTTTTCTCACCTGGTTCATTCGCTTAAAAGCCTACGTAAATTTTTGTACATTAAAGCGATAAAAAAGTCAACCCAAACAAGCCCAATATCTAAATCAGAAAGCACAAGATGAAGAAGTTAAAAATGAAAATATAACATGGGATTTTCCCTCATAAATTGGATATTTAATTATGACTTGATTTTTTATGCACTTAATTATGACTCGATTTAGCAATAGCATTTGGTTAAGAAAATTAAGATGAACTGTCAATAGAAGAAACGTTATAGAGTACGCGTATCTCGCTTCAATTGTACTCAAATTACAACGAAAATTCCTCTAATTTTTAAACCAACGTTTATTCAAATTTTAAGAACACAATATTCTATAAAAGTCAAAAGATTGTATAATATGATTTTTTTAATTAAAATTATAGATATAAAAATCTAATTGTTTGAACTCTCCATTTTTAATAATTTTAACTATAGATATAAAAATATTTAAATAATTTTTGGAAATATTATATTAAAAATAATAAATATATAATAAAAATTTTAAAAATTATATTTTTCAATTTATCCTTTATTTTATTAATAAATTCCTAACTCATTTTAAAAAAATTACTGAATAGATATGCTTGAAATCTAAAGTTATCAAATTAATCAATTTTATAATATGATAAAAATTTTAAAAGCATATGCATTGAAAAAATTAAATTTTTGTTAACTAGGGATGTTTTAAGCTAAAACATGTAATATAAAGATCAATTAAATGTTGAAAATGAAATAATTCAAAATAGACAATACAGAGTCACGTGAATTTTGATTTCAATAAAAGCTTAATTAGATTTTGAAAATAGAAGGAAAGTAGTTATGATTAAGATAAAACAGAGGTAAGATGTGTTTAGTTTACTCTGCTAAAAAATTTGTTGAATGCATCACATTTTATTTATATTTGGAAACTAAAATTCAGTTTGGAAGAAGAAGAAGATTAATTTACCCTAATTAAGTCTCTAATCAAGTCTTTCATATCAATTTCCTTCTATTATTTTTCTCTCTCTTTTGGTATTAAATCAGGACAAACAATTATTCCTTACAGCAATCAGTCTTTAATTAGCATTACTTCTCTATACAATAAGCTATGTATCCTCTGATAAGGCTCTTATTGTAATATTCCAAATTTTAAGATAAGGAATATAAGAATAAGACCGAGATAAATAGGTGGCTTTATTAAATGTTATTTTGGATCTTAAAAAAGGGGGAAAATTATGAAATGTTATTTTGAGGATTTAGAAATATTATGAGGGCATTAAATACGAAAAATTTGGTCTAAATAGTTCTAAAGCCATACTTTGGAATTTATGGCCTATTTTACCTGAAATTTAAGGAAAAATAGTTATAAGATTATTTTATTTTATTTTTTGTCTAGAAATTTTAGAGGTGATATTATATATTTATATGGTCTAGAGAAGCTAAGAATTTTCCATATCTATTTAATATTTACAATTAAGTAAGTACATAATCAAATTGCAATAGACGGTAAATTTAAATTATTTTATGGGGTGGACCCCAGGTAAACATGACAGCCCAACCATTCCAATTCATTATCCATACTCCTTCATTTCTCAACCATTCATTTCAGGCAAAGACTCCATTTGGAGAGAAAAGTCACATACCTCTCACGCACAACTATTCCAGTTCATTATCCATTCCTCTACGGCCCAACATCAAAACCTTCAGCAACTGTTTTATCCATTCGAACAGCAAAGCATATACCCCACTCACTTTATTTATATCAGTTCGGCAAGTCACAAAACACAGAGTAAGAGCGAGACATCTGTTTCATGCGAATAACGGACACCTCACCCCTCTCATGCTGTTCCGATACTTCACCATTTCTCTGCGTGTTGGCATGCCCATGGAACCCATTTATCCATTCAGCCATACTTTCTTATTCTCATTCTTTCCTTCCTCTATTCACGAACAGAAACGAGAGTGAGAGACTGAGAGGGAACTGCGGTCGAGAGCTGAGAGCGAGAGAGACGAGAGATCGAGAGAAAGAAGAAGGTCCATCTGATTGCATGCGAACTTAGAAACCAACCAAGGTGAGTTTTCGAGCTTCATCCTATTAGTTCTACATGTTGGTCCGTGGTGTTTGAAGTTTAAGATGTCGAGGTTCAGTTCTGCATGCGTGCTCTGTTTTTGGATTCCAGAAACAGAGGAAGCTTGGCATGTCTGAATTTCCAGATTATGCACACCAGTGGTTGCCTTCCCCTGTTTGTGTGTTTTGTATGGAGTTCTCAAATTACTGAGCTTGTTTACTGTGATTGATTTTGTTTCCCCATCAAGTAGATTTTTTTGTTGTTGTTGGTTTCTGTCTTTTATTCTGTGATTGTCATCAACAAAACCCATCTAATCCTTTTCATTGCAACTGTTCTTAACTCTTTCAAAGTGCCTCCTCTGGTCTCTCCTTCCCTTGACTTCTTATTTTAAATTTAGAACTCTTCTTAACTCTTTCTTGTGCTTTTTTGAATTTCGTTATTTTATTGTTTTAAAATTTGATTTCAGACTCCTGTTCATGTTTTATTATCTTATATTTGATTCATGCTTTGTAATTACTTTAAAAAAAAAAAAAAAAAACTTTTGAGTTTTCATTCTGTAAAATTCATATATTTTTTTGAGGGTAAATTCGTTCAGAAAACTTCAATTCAGACTTTGTAACTACTTTTTTTAACCCTTTCCAATTCTTATTTTATTATTAGCTCGATTTTAAAACCTACAGTATTTTTTTCGATGGATAAAACCTACAGTTTTGAATTTATGAAATTTATATACCATTATCTAACATGTAAGGATTCCTTCTTGTCCCTTTTTTTATTATTTGATGTATTCATATATCCGCATATTTTATTATTTGGTTGTTTAAAATCCCATTTTTAAAAATACACTACTTTACTAAATTTGATTTGAAAATAATTTTTTTGATTGTTAATAAACATTTCTAATTTTTTGTTTCATACTTCGTAATTACTTTTTAAACTCTTTTCGGTACTTATTTTGTTTTTTCATTTTTCTTGTTTTTTTTACTGTTTCAAAAATATTGTTCTATTATTTTGTTGTTTCAAAATTACGTTTGAAAATACTTTTTTTTTTTTCTTATTTGATTGATTTACAAATCTGCATTTTTGAAAACGCAATCTCACTTTTTGAAATTTTATTTGAAAATAAAATTTTTGATGGTTAATAAATGTTTCTAATTTTCTGTTTAATAATGTGTAATTACTTTTTAAACTATTTTCAGTTTTTTTATTGCTCTTTTTTTTTCTAATGTTTGAAAAAAATCTTCAAATTTAAGTTCTATGATTTTGTTGTTTCGAAATTTCACTTGAAAATCCTTTTCTTATTTTATTATTTGATTGATTTAAAAATCTGCATTTTTGAAAACGCTATCTTACTTTTTAAAATTTGGTTTGAAAATATATTTTGGTTGTTGATAAATATTTCTAATTTTTTAAACTCTAATTTTTTGTTTCATACTTTGTAAATCGTAAATACTTTTTAAATTTTTTTAAGCTTTTTTTTTTTTTACTTGATTGTTTTAGAAATATTCAACTTTAATTTTTTTTTTTGGTTTCAAAATTGCATTTGAAAATCCTTTCCTTATTGATTGATTTAAAAATCTGCATTTTCGATTGTTTTGAAAATCTTAAACTTTAAGTTCTATCATTTTGTGTTTCAAAATTTCATTTAAGAATCCTTTTCTGATTTGATTGATTTAAAAATCAGTATTTTGAAAACCTAATCTTACTTAATTAGGAAGTATTAGCAACAACATTGCCTGTTTTTTTTTTTTTTTTTTATTCATTTGATTTGAAAATGAATTTTGATTGTTAATTAAAAAGGAACCAATTCCACTAGGGAAGATATAGCACAAAGCACACATAGAATTATTAATTAGGAACAGGGAATAATACATGTTTAGTGTTACATAAATCACACAATACATGGCTTGGTTTTATTTTTGAGTCTAAAATTAAAGTTCAGCCACACTAATTAAGGTCTTCAAACAATTAAATCCCGCGAAAGAAACATGTTTCGATATCGTTCGTCCATGCAGACTGCAATGACATCATACATATGCAGGTAATTAGTTAAAAGAACTAATAATTATAGATGAAAGTAAAAAAGATCAAATAAAATTATATATATTACAATAACGTATTTACCTCTTACAATTTTCAGTCGAGTTAATAACTTTTGAACTTTGGATTGGAATTTGTCCTTAGCTGTGGGGTCATCCCATTTCAAACTGTCCCACCAATTTTGTTGTCCTTGGATAAGTGTCAACTTATGTTCTGCAGACTTGGAATCAAATGGTAACTTTTCCATCTTTGGACAACTCTTTATGACAACGGATTTGAGGGAAGGAAAAGGTAAAGGTGCCCTGTGAATGCTATTAATAAATGGTAAGTCATACAAAATCAGCTCGACAAGAGAAGAGAATACAAGAGAAGAATCCACATTCTCATCCTTTATTGCTTCTTCCTCTTTTATCACTTCTTCCATTGATTCACATCACAAATCTGAAGTCGTTGAAGGAGTGGAGCATACTTGAGCCATGTCACATGAGTTATTTGACACGAATAAATATCCACCTTTCGGAGCTTGGTTAGCCAACATGTTTCAAGCATAAAACATATTGATCCTAATATTGACTAAAAGAAATTTCATGCAACTTCTTTAATCCTGACACGGACCCTAATGAGAATGAAGGCTTCTCATCATTCAGATAATATGGGTAGGGGAGAGCAAAATAGAGTCTACATAAGCACCTTTGCAATTTGGTTGACTCCATTAATTTGTTTAGGCTATCTCTACCAGTGATATTTATCCATAATTCCTCAATATTTGGTAGGCACTCCAACTCTTCTAAAATTGTTCTCTCTTCTAATGGATTTATTTTGACAAGCCAACAAGTCTAAACACTCTCAATTGTTGAAGACTTGATAGCACTCCCAATGGAATCTTCACACCCAAGAAAGTACTGTGCATAGATTGAACGCTCAGAAATTTTAAATTTGTCAAGGACCGCAAGTTGATCCAAAAAGTTCTAAAGATCCATCCAAAAATGAAAAGAAAGATATTTAGAAGTTAAACCCCCAATGTCTACAAATGCTAGAGACATGTAGTTCCAAGACTTTTAATCTCTCCATGTATTTAATATCTTTCCGGTGATGGTGTATCCCTTCAATAAAACTAATGTTGTGACATTTGCAAGATCTATACTTTTTTGTGACTCCCAATCATCTATGATTGAAATCCTCTTCCCAAGTTCCATATGATCATGATCTTCTTGTAATAACCACAATGCCATGTCACGAATCACATCATGCATTTTAACCTGTACGAGATACAAAAAAATCATCTTCAACACTTTCTAGCAAGCACGAAAGCTTCAACTTTTCAATAACGAGACTCACCATGACCACGTATATCTTGAACACTCTTTGTCATATCTTTAAAAAGAAATTTCTCCCACTTCCATTTATCGATGAGATCAGAAACAAGAATCTCATAATCTTCTGGGTATAATGCACAGTACAAGAAACATCGTTTTTGTACCGCATCCAATTTGTCATAGCTATATTTGAGGATAGAGAATACTTCTTTCTCCAAATCTGGTGCAGTCAACAAAGAACTTGTTAAGTTCTTTATTGAATGTTCCCAAGCTTCAACACTCTTCACTCCGGCCATGCTACTTCCTAGTACAATCAATGCAAGAGGTAGCCCTTTACATTCCTTTGCCATCTTTTCTGCTAGCCTTGGAATGTTTGGGTTGACGTTTAGAGTTTCCTCACCAACTTTCATACAAAATAACTCTTTGATGCTTCTTTCCTTTGTTAAAATTTCTACCTTGAATTTCTTTTGAACTTGCATTTTTGCACACACAATTTCTAATCGTGTTGTGAATAACACTTTAGATTCAAAATTAGTATCCTTTGGATGCGGCACTCCCACTAATTTCAAATCCAATCTGCTCCCATATGTCATCCAATAATAAGACAAATTTCTTGTGTTTGAGGGCTCCGGATATCTTTGCTGCCTTTTCATGTAGATTACTACTATGATTCCAAAAGGCATCCCCAATCCCAACTAATTTTCTAATGTTATCCACAATACTATTCAAATTGGGCTCTTTTGACACCACCACCCACATCACAAAATCAAATCCTAGCCTTCTCTTCCCAAGTTCATTGTTAATTTTCTTTAGAAAGGTAGTCTTCCCTACCCCGCCCATCCCATATAAACCAATGATACAAACATTCTCTTCTTCAATACTCTTCCATACCTTGTTAAACATCAAATCCAATCCCACTACTTCATCCAAAGGCATTTCAATTGGCTAACGGGTGGTCTTCATAACGTACAAGCAATTTTGAAATTTTCACTATATGTTTTCCCCTCTGCTACTAAATCATTTACATTATTGAACACCTTAGTAGCTTTCTTCCCTAGCTTGTAGCTTGACTTACAATTCTTGGGGCAACATTTACTTAGGCATTTTTCTTGAATTTCTTTAGCTCTTTGGACTTCAATATCTACATTATTGAACATCTTACTTCTTGTGTGTTAAGTATAAATTATTAATTTTTTTTTTTTTTAATTTGTATGGAGCATTTTATATTAAACATACTTACCAATCAATTTTCAATGAGCATTAGAAAATTTTCCAATAAATTCTTTAATCCTAAAGGCATTTGTTCCATACCTAACTTACCTAGACTTCTTAATATCTAAAAACATTGGTTAAAAAATGGAATTTGAGATATATATGTATATTGATCAAATGTTAGAAATCATATGCGGCCCTAATATTAGGCTGAACCGGGCAATAGATATATGCATTTGTGCAACCTATGTTCTTATAAGCTCTTCCAGTACCAAAACCTTATGGCTGAATGATATTAATTGGAGAGAACATTAAATATTGTAATTTTTTAAGAAGACCAAACACTAAAATATAAATTTAAAAATATGATTTGTCCTTAGTTAAACCTCCTATATTCCCGCTCACCACATCATAATCCTAAATCTTTAACCTTAAACCCTAAATTACACAGAAAGTTTGACCTCAAAAAAAAAAAAAAAAAAACTGTCGTTCCTTAAGCGGAAGACCCATAAAGTGTCAAAACTTCTTTGTTGGACACCGTTTATATCTTTTGATAATTATCTAAAGCTTAAATTTTGTAGTTGCTGATTTTCCTCTCGATGGCCTATTTGGTTGGAGGGAAGGAGATGGAAGAGGAGGAAAAATAAGCCATTCCCTTCATTTAGTTTGAAATTTTGGAGGGGAGAGGACTTCAAAGCTTCCATCCCCTCCCTTTAAACACCTCTATTTTGGCTCCCCTCCAAATTGAGGGGTTTTGGTAAAAAAAATATTATTAAACATATATAATTATATTTATTATAAATAAAAGGATAAGAGCTTAAAATGTGATATTTGACCATTTAAAAATTACCCTTATAACTTATGTGATATTCCAATAATGCATATGATGAAAAATATTATGATAAATAAAAACTTCCTTGTTTTTTTGATACTTTTGATAATTATCTAGGGTTTAAACTTTGTAGGGGCGGGTTCCAACACCTCTATTTTGGAACATGGGGGCTTTTGGAGGGTGCCAAAATTTGAGACCACTTTACCCATATTCCAATAATTCTTATGATAAAAAATGTTTATGATAAATAAAAATATTATCATTATTAAAATATTTTATTATAAAATACAAAAAATAATATTATTTACAAAACTATCATAATTAAAAATATATATTAAAAATAATTTAATATAAAAATTATATATTTAAGAATAAAAAATTATTATAATTATAACATATGCTCATACAAATTTAAATAAAATATATTATTATAAGTAAAAAAAAATTATTATTAAATTAATTTGAATAAAAATTTTATTTTTCACAAATAAAAAATATTATTATAAAATTTATTTAAAATAAAAATAAATTTTCATAAATAAAAATATTATAATTATAAAATTTGTTAATATAATTTTAAATACAAATATCATCATAACGAAAATATATTATTTTTATTAAATTTAAAATAATATATTTTTAAAAATATATTACTTTTATAATAAAATATATTATATGAAATTATTTTAAAATGAAAATATGTTATTATAAATAAAAAATACTATTATCTTTAAAAAAGTATATTATACAATTAATTTGAAAAAAATATATAATATTAATTATAAATAAAATTTTATTATATTAATTAGATAATATGTAAATTAATTTATATAACTTATAAATAAAAAATATAACTAAATATATTAGGGTAGAATGGTAAATTGTTATCATTCCTCCCCTCCCATCCTATCTTAAATCAAATAAGGAATAATTAAAAACCCTTCATCTCCTACCCATTCCTTCCATCTGCTACCCATTCCTTCATGCCCTCCCATTAAACCAAACAGACCTTAGGCTTCTTTGCGTATGAGATGGTGCAATGTATGGTCCCAACTCAAGACTATGAAACATGTGAGATATGGTCAGGGAATATAAGTTTATTAAGTATCCTAATAAGCTAATTGTTTGAACTCTCTACAATTTAAATAATTTTAATTATAGATTTAAAACTATTTAAATAAAATGTGTATAAATATTATATAAAAATATAGGATTAAGATGCAATTTTAGCAATAAAGTTTTTAGCTATGAGCTCTGGTACAATTAAGTTTTAAATGTGTAAAAGTATACACGATCTTTTAACAACGGAACAATTTTAGCAATTCGTTAATGGCTCAAATGTTATATAAAGTAGAAGGGAGAACAAGTAGGTCTCACATAAAAAAGAGATGGAAGTCTAAGTTAATTTAACGGAATTGTTAAAATTGCTCCGTTTTTAAGAGACGGTGTTTACTTTTACACTCTTCAAAACTTGATTATTCCATGGTTCATGATGAAAAACTTTGTTGCTAAAATTACACCTTAACCCAAAAACATAACAAAAATATAGAATAAAAATTAAGAAATTATATTGTTTAATTTATCCCTTCTTTTATTAAATTCATAACTCATTAGTTTATTTATATGAGTTTAAACATTAAAAAATTGAATAAAATACATTAACAACATTCTATTTTACATAAATTATAGTAACTCTCCCCCTATTTTTGAAAACATACTATATAAACCTTCATTAAAATAAAATATATGTTATGCAAACCTACTTCATATATTTTAATTTTCATCTATCCAACTAAAAGTTATTTATTAAACCCCAACCTATTACCATATCAAATTAAAATCATAAAAAATTCATTTATATTAAGATTGTTCTTGCAGTCTTATGTTGTAATGTGGATACAAATGGATTTTAAAGTTTTAAGGAATGAGTTTAATTTACTCCAGGCTAAGTTTTCTACATAATTTTCTTATATTATTTACTTGTTTCCTTTCTCTAATGTCCATACTATACTTTCTGAATTTTTCTGACATGTTGACTGATGACTACTCATCATGTAAAAAAACACTTCAAAATTTAACTAATAAGAAATTTTAAAAAGAAAGAACAGCTTAGATGCAAAATACCTGTTGAATTTTGTCAACTTTTTCCAGCCATCTATTGATTTCGTGTGCTATTTGCATCCCTTGTGTGTTCTCAGCTTCATCAACACTTGTCTTCAAATCATCTTTCATGCTTTGGAGATCTTTCCATTTATCTTTCAGTGACTCCAAATTCTCTTCCAGCTTGTAAATATAATCAGCTTCTTCCTTGGCACAAACACACAGACACTTGGTAATGTCCCATATGATTCCCCCGACTTGATCCATATGCCTCACAGTTATTTCCAAGCAATGTTAAGGTTTCATTCCTCCAAAACCAAACAACAAAGCATGCAAGTTAGAGCGATTTCTTTTTCTGTAAAAAAAACTGTATACATTGCATAATCAACAGAGATTACCTCTTTGTTCCAAGATATTACGATTTATGATGAGTTGGCTAGCTACGCATCAGTTGGCCCTTTTATAATAGGATTTTAAACAACGATGGATTGATATTTTGTTTTGGAATAAAATGGAGGTATCTTGTTCTTGCTTCAACTCTAGTTAAGTTTTCTCTTGGTTAGGCATGGCTTCAACTTGGAAAATCGATTCTTCAAGAATGAAACATAACCACAACTGAGAGAAATAAAGGTATAGTGTTCATCTTCAATGGCCTAAATCACAAAAGCAGAGATGGCACAAAAAGGAGAAATCAATGACAAGATATAATCTCCCATTTGCATTTGCCGGACCATCTTTGGTCATAAGCCACAATGGAGCAGATGATATATATCAAGGTCGAGGTGGATCTTTGATGAGGCTAGGGGGCCATTGCCCCCCAAAACATTGTTCAGATTTTTTTACTGAAATGTTTTGAATATAATTCTTTAGTGCTTCTATTTTTTTTTACTTGGTTAGTTATGTGCGCGAGGAAGAATCATGGCCGATTAAAGATGGTCGGATACTACGTGATTACAATTATGGAACTAAAAATCTCAATAAAATCATATCTATAGTCAATCCCTAAAATCTTTCCTATTAGTTAGTCATTTTTTCTACAGCAACAAATGGTGAGTTCTCCAAATAATGTTTTTTATTGACAGAATTTTATAGAATGAAACAATAAAATCAATTCTATAATCTGTCCTATCTAGATTTCAATTCCTTCAAATATTTTCTAAGGACTCTGCGTGCTTGAATAGTGAGAGGAGCTTAAGAGTTGCCTGCGAGATCTCGAGGAAGGAAGACGAGACAAAAGACATTTACCTCAATAGAAGCAATCTACGCCGCCAATGACCAAAGCAAAACAAGATCGACCACTCAAATCCCAAACAAACTTATCAAATTCTTCTATCTTATTTCTTTGCTATGATTCAACTCCATATTTTATTTCTTTACTCGATTCAACTCCATATTTCCTTTGTGTGCTCTTGATTCTTTTCCAATATAAGAAATTTTCTAATCGGTAAATCTCGTTGAAGTCGTCAATAATTTCAAGAATCCATGATTGTTTTTTTCTATATTTATATTTAGTATAATAATAGTTAATTATAATGTTTGAGTTGTTTGTAGGTTATTTAGAAAGTGAAGGTAATTTTAAATTATTTTATGTTTTTTTAGTATCATAGGTACATGTATTATTAATTTGTGTATTATAAAATATTTTAAACATGTTATATAATTATAAATTTTTTTTAATTAGTTAATACTTTATCATTTGAATATTTTAAACATATTATATAATGACAAAATGTATACATTTCCTCCAAATATTTATCCAATATCCGTCACTGTATGTATGCAGGCAGCACAGATCTTACATATCAGCAAGCAAAGTGAGAGACCAGGCAGCGTTGCCTCTCACCGGAGCAAATCAAAGAAAAAGCAGAGCATTTAAAAAACACAGAGCCACAACCAAAACATAAAAATAATGTGGACCCAAAATATAAAAAGGAAAAAAAAAACCACCAGAATGAGAGACGAGGCAGCGTCGTCTCTCACCAGAGTGAAAAATCGATACAGAACTGGAGAAGAGGCAGATAGGTGAGAGACCGGAGAACTGAAAATACGAGCAAGATCGGTTAAAAAGGGAGGCAACTCACCAAAGTGAGAGACGAGGCTGAGACGCTGAGACCGGAGAACTTAAAATACGACGCTGAGAGATGACACAGAACCTTTGCTTCGGACTTCAACTTCGGAGAACTGGAGAAAAGGCAGATCGGATCTGTATCTGTCGACCGAATCTGTGAGAATCGACCTCCGGATCCGTGAGAGACGGTAAGGCGCTGTGGAACCTGTCAGAGTCGATCTCCGGAAGTGAAGTGAGAAGGTGAAGAACGCGCTGTGACTGTGATTCTGTGGACCGTGAAGTGAGAAGGTGAAGAACGCGCTGTGACTGATATTGGATCTCCTAAAACTTATTAATGACCAGATATAATGTATTTTTTTTTTCGTCTTTAATTAATTATATATCTTTTTCATCTTCTTCTTTTTTTCCCACTCATTTTCTCTCTCCCACTCTTTATTGGGTTTTTTTATTATTTCCTTTTTGTTGGCTGTCTCGCACTAGATCTCACTAGTCACTGAAAGAAAATTAGGAAAAATAAAGAAATGACCAAATTGTCATTATTCTTTTTTGTTTAGAATATGTTTTTAGAATATTAAAAAATTTCTAGGGGCAATTTAGTAAAGAGAAGACTAAAGAATAGCCCCTCCTTCTCCCCCTCTCTCCCCTTCCCTCAATCCAAACATGCCCTAAAGGAAAAACATGTGTTCTCAAAATTTTAAGTTTTACCAGTTCCATTATTTACTATATGTGTAAATGGATTGGCTGTGCTTTTTTGGATTTTTTTTTTAATTAACACTTTCACTTTTTCTATTTCTTTTTAGTTAAATAGAGCTGTTATTAAAAATTGACTTTCCCATCAAGTATAATCTAAGTCTTTAATTTAATTATTTTTTTCCTTTCTGCTTCTCTATAATACTTGTCATTTGATAGGAATTTTTGGTGCAGTAGAGATAAATAAAACTTGAAAAGTTTATCAAATAATATTCTTATCTTTATTACATTTCTCTAATGTTTAAAGAATGGGGAAAGAGGAAAGATATTAAAAGAATAAAGACAAAATTATATGGAGCGAGATCATTAAGAGCTCAACGCCCAAAGCAAAACAATCATGGTGAAAGGTGCACTGAGGTCGGCCTCTCGACGCCCAAAGCAAAACAATCATGGGGAAAGGCGGGTCGACTGAGGGTCCAAACCTGTCAAAAAAGAAGATCTCAAATCTTCCTCATCCCCGCTGATGTCGCTAGAGGAGGAAAAAAAACGAAGATAGAGATTACTTTATTCAAGACAAATTAGAAGTGGACCACGTGATGCCTTTTGACGATAAGGAGATATTATATTTGGAAAAGGAGATGACAAGTTGACAACAAAGAGAGGAAATGCGTAGGAAAAGTTGCAAAAAGTAAGGGAAATGCTATTTTTTTTTTTTTTTTTTTTGATATCAAGGGAAATGCTATTAAATTGAGAGAGAAAACTAAAGAAAGGTTGAGTGGGGCCGGTGGAGAAAGAAAATCTAGTGGCGGTTGCATTTCAAATGAAGAGGTGGGCTACATGATAAAGAACAAAGGAAAGCCCATTGTACCAAACCAAAGATCTCACCACATTGTTAATGGCGATATGGGCCATTGGAATCAGACTGAAATTGGAAATGCAGAACAACTCTGAACGAATCAAAAAAAAAAAAAAAAAAGAACACAACGCTGAATACGTCGGGACCATCTAACAGTCGGGTGCAATTAAGGCTTCATGTCGTCAAATCCACATTCAATGTTTTTTTATGTTTTTTTTTATGTGCTTCTTAGGTGCTTCTCTTCTTATGAAGCATATAAAGAAATATTGATGGCATTTTTTTTATATATTTTATTTATTTAGATTAAATTATATGTTATATCTTAAAATATTTTTATACATTCGATTATCTTAAATTAATTAATTTCCAATCCCGCATTCAAAAATGTTTTTCCTATAACACCAAGATCCGGAAATTAATTAATTTAAGATCTTGAATGCAAAAAAAAAAATATTTCAAGATGTAAAGATATAATTTAATCTAAATAAATAAAATATATAAAAATAAGTCATCAACATTTCTTTACGTGTTTTTTAGAGAGAGAAGCATCTAAACGTAGATTCCATGTGTCCTATAGAAAACAAAAATGTTGCATAGGGAAATCTCATGGTTAAGATGCTGCCAAATCCCAAACCACCGGATATCATGAAGATGCAAACTGGAAGTGAGATAGGAAAAATGGTTGATAACGAAGCTGACATTGCCGGAGATCAATTTGATGATCTAGAGTTTGTGCCAAAAGCTGAGCTGAGCAAATAAGTACTACTCTCTACTTCTTTTGCATTATATATTTATTTATGATTATTGCAAGTTGAAACTGTGGGAGAGCTAGGAAGCTAGCCCTTTCCTTTTTTGTTGAAAGATATTGTAAGGAAAAATAATACATATAATTATTAATTAGGAAGCAGGGAATACATGTTTAGTGTTACATAAATCACACAATACATGGCTTGTTTTATTTTTGAGTCCAAAATTAAAGTTCAGCCACACTAATTAAGGTCTTCAAACAATTAAGATAGCGGGCAAAAGAAACATGCTCATCGTTGAAAGCCGGTCCATCTGGCCGACGCAATGACATCATACACATGCAGGTAATTAGTTAAAAGCACTAATAATTATAGATGAAAGTAAAAAAGATCAAATAAAATTATATATATTACAATAATGTATTTACCTCTTGCAATTCCCAGGAGTTAAGAGCTTTTGAACTTTGATTGGAATTTGTCCTTGGCCGTGGGGTCATCCCATGTCAAACTGTCCCACCAATTTTGATGTCCTTCGATAAGTGTCAACTTATGTTTGGCAGAGTTAGAATCTGTTAGGAAATATATGTTTTAGGAAGTATATTATATTAGGAAGTATATTATATTAGGAAAGATATTATAGAGACAATCGGGATTATAGTAATTAGGGAATCAATCTACATAATGAGTCATTATGTCTCATTAACTCTCTTATTCCCTCTCTTGTGTATAAATACCTTATACTATGCATATGAATAGACAAGCAATTCGGATTATATTTCTCCTTTCTCTCTCTAATTCTACATGGTATCGAGCAAAACAGGTCCCCGTTTTTTTTTTTTTTCGCATTGTCTCGATTCACGTTACGGTGAGAGAGAGTGAACATACGGACACGTGTTTGGTGTCTCCTAGATACACGCGCCATACCAACGGTGTCTCCTCCCTCCGTCGGCATTTCCCCGTGGTCCGATCGGTTCGACCCGCGTGGTCCTTACGCGCCGTCGACAATTTGGCAGTGTTTTCACGCGCCGTAGCGTGAGTCAAATTCCGGCGAGTTCTCGGTGTTTTCTCACTTTTCCGGTCGACTTGCTTTCCTTGGCATCTTCCCGTTAGTTTCGTGGTGTGGGTCTCTCCGGTTAAGGATTGACAGAGGTATTTGTGGCGTTCTTCCTTTGTTTTTCGTCTTGCTTGACCTCCGGTGATCGTTATTTCGCATTGTTTGGTGGTTGGTGGAGTTGCTTTGCCTTGTTTCTCGCTGTTTGGTAGCCGGTGGGGCTACTAGGATTTGTGTTTTTGGTCGTCTTCCAATCGATTTGCCTTTAGTTGGTATTTGGGCTCTAGTTGCTTTGTTTGGTCACGAGACCGGCAAGGTGATTTGAAAGGTTCAAGGTGTCCCTTGGTTCGTGTGAGATTTTTTTTTTACGGTGAAGGAGTTAGTATTTGGATCATCGATTCGGTGCTACTCGATCATATGACAGGTAACCACCATTTGTTTTCCTCGTATGCGCCTTATGCCAATCCCTCCAAGTATAACCATTGCCAACGGCTCTTATTCTCGTGTTATTGGCTCGCACCGGTTGAACCTACCCCGTCTGTTCCCTTATCCCATGTCCTCAATGTCCACGACCTTACATTTAATCTTTTCTCTCCTAGTAAGCTTACGCGCCAATCAAATTGTTTCATTACTTTATTTCCGACCATTGTTTGATTCGGGATCTTACGACGAAGAGAGTTATTGGTAGGGGCTATGAATCGGTGGCCATTACTTTCTTGAGGATCGGTACCGTGCTCGGTTGCTTGCTCGGTGGTTCCTCCCTCTTTGATATTCATTGTCGTTTAGATCATGTGTCTTTGTCTTCTATGAAGAGGATGTATCCTCAATTCCGTAATGTGTCTTCTTTAGAATGTGAGTCATGTCAGTTTGCTAAGCATCATCGTGTTCACTTAGCACCTCGGGTTCATAAACGAGCTGCATCTCCATTTGATTTAGTCCATTCGACGTTTGGGGTCCATGTCTGTCGAGTCTAAACCTGGTTTTAGGTACTTTGTTACTTTTATCGATGATTTCTCTCGTACCACCGGCTTTATTTGATGAAAACTCGTTCGAGTTGTTTTCTCACTTTTGCAATTTTTGTCTTGAAATCAAAACTCGGTTTGGTGTGTCTGTCAAAACCTTACGGAGTGACAATGCTAAAGAATACTTTTTCGCCCAATTTCAAACCTATATGCTCCAAAGATGGCATGCTTCATCGGTCCTCCCGTCCAGATACACCGCTCAAAATGGTGTTGCGAACGTAAGAACCGACACTTATTAGAAGTCGCTCGGGCTCTCATGTTTCAAATGAATGTTCCTAAACCTTTTTGGGCCGACGCCGTGTGTCATCGCATGCTTCCTTATTAATCGTATGTCCCCTCTTGTCCTCAATGGTGCCACTCCATACACTACCTTGTTTCCTTCCAAACCCCGTTTCCGTTGACCCTAAAATCTTTGGTTGTGTCTGTTTTGTTCGCGATGTTCGGCCCTTTGTTACCAAACTTGATCCCAAGTCTCTTAGGTGTGTCTTCCTTGGGTATTCTAGGGTTGAAGGGTTATCGGTGCTATTCTCCCACTCTTCGGCGTTACCTTGTGTCCACCGATGTCACGTTCCACGAGTCAACTTCGTTTTTTCCGTCTCTACTCCACCCCCATCTCTTGTCTCTACGAGATGCCACTTCCGATAGTCCGATGATCTCTTGGTCTATAAGGTTCGGTTCCCACCGTGCAAGCATCGACTTGGCCCTCGCTAGGGCAAGTAATGTTGTCGACTGTGTTCATGGCCCACCGATGACCGCTTCGACGTACGATCCGCATTAGTTCTTCCCCGCTCCTACTTCCGACCCAAAGCACCGGTCTCGCTATCCTTGATACTCCCGATCCTTCCCTTTCTACCACCGAATCGACATAGTGTTTGATCCTCCCGATGATTTGCCTATTGCCTTACGTAAAGGTAAGCGTTGCACCTATCCTATTTCTTCCTTTGTTTCCTATAATCATTTGTCTCCTCCATCATGTTCCTTCATAGCATCCTTAGACTCTCTCACAATTCCCACTAGCCTCCAACAAGCCTTGACCCATCCCGGTTGGCGTCTTTGCGATGGAAGACGAAATGGTGGCCTTGATAAGGCCGGTACACGGAATCTCGTTGATTTGCCTCTTGGCAAGAAGGCTATCGGATGTAAGTGGGTGTTCACGATCAAAACGAAAGTGGATGGCTCCTTGGAACGTTTGAAAGCTCGATGGTTGCCAAGGGTTATGCTCGGACCTATGGTGTTGACTATTCGGAAACCTTCTCTCCCGTGGCAAAACTGTCCTCGTTCGCCTCTTCATTTCTATGGCAGCCAATTATGGTTGGGATCTTCATCAGTTGGATGTTAAGAATGCGTTCTTGAATGGCGATCTTCTTGAGGAAGTATACATGGAGCAACCACCTGGTTTTGTTGCTCAGGGGGAGCGTGCGAAGGTATGTCATCTTCAAAAGTCTTTGTATGGCCCGAAGCAAAGCCCTCGTGCTTGGTTTGACAGTTTAGCTCGTGGTTAAGAAGTTTGGTGCGAGTCAAAGTAAGTGTGACCATTCGTGTTTTATCGCAGACGAGATGCTAGAATGATTTTGTTAGTGGTATATGTTGATGATATTGTTATTACGGGTAGCAATGCTTTGGGAATCTCATCACTTAAGGCCTTCCTCAATTCTCATTTCCAAACAAAGGATTTGGGTCCTTTGAAGTACTTTCTTGGGATAGAAGTTATGAGAAGTAAGAAAGGCATCCTTTTGACACGAGGAAGTATGTTCTTGATCGTTAAAAGAAACTGGGAAACTCGGAGCAAAGACCGAGTAGCGTTCCCATGATTCCTAATCCCTTCTTGGACATGGATGACCGCATACCGTTTGATGAGCTACCACGAGGATGTACGAAAGAAAGTTGATCCGAAAAAGATCAAGCCGTTTGCCTATCCCGAGAGATATCGTAGGCTAGTTGGGAAATTGAACTATCTTACGGTAACCCGCCCGATGTGACCTTTCTAGTTAGTGTGCTTAGTCAATTCATGACCGCACCAACCGTTGCTCGGTGGGAAGCTTTGGAACATGTCTTATATTATTTGAAGGGCTCACTAGGTCGTGGTATTCTCTATACGAATCATGGCCACAACAAGATTGAGTGTTTACGTGATGCGGATCATGCAGGTCACAAAGCTACGGAAAGATCCACCACGGGATATTGTGTGTTTGTTGGTGGAAATTTAGTATCGTGGAAGAGTAAGAAGCAAGATGTGGTTTCAAAGTCGAGTGCGAAGCGAGTATAGAGCCATGTCTCAATCTACACAAGAGATTGTGTGGCTTCACCGATTAATGAAGGAGGTTGGTCTTGCCACGTCGTTACCCGCGAAGTTGTGGTGTGATAATAAAGCCGCTTTCTACACATAGCCTCCAACTCCGTGTTTCATGAACGTACGAAACACATTGAGATTGATTGTCACTTTGTACGCGATAAGATCAAGGAGAACTTTGTGTCCACGGGCATGTGCGATCTAGTGACCAATTGGGTGACCTTCTAACGAAAGCTTTAAGTGGGACTCGGGTTGAATATCTTTGTAACAAGTTGGGCTTGATTAATATCTATGCTCCAACTTGAGGGGGAGTGTTAGGAAATATATGTTTTAGGAAATATATATTTTAGGAAGTATATTATATTAGGAAGTATATTATATTAGGAAAGATATTATAGAGACAATCGGGATTATAGTAATTAGGGAATCAATCTACATAATGAGTCATTATGTCTCATTAACTCTCTTATTCCCTCTCTTGTGTATAAATACCTTATACTATGTACATGAATAGACAAGCAATTCAGATTATATTTCTCCTTTCTCTCTCTAATTCTACAGAATCAAATGGTAACTTTTCCAGCTTTGGACAACTGCCTATGACAACATATTTGAGAGAAGGAAAAGGTAAGGGTGCCCTGTGAATGCTCTTGAGTATTGGTAAATCCTCCAAAATCAGCTCGACAAGAGAAGAGAATACAAGAGAAGAATCCACATTCTCATCCTTTATTGCTTCTTCCTCTTTTATCACTTCATCCATTGATTCACATCCATTAATCTCAAGTAGCTGAAGGAGTGGAGCATGCTTGAGCCATGTTACATGAGTTACTTGACACGAATCAATATCCACCATTCGGAGCTTGGCTAGCCAACATGTTTCAAGCATAAAAGGATATTGATCGCTTCTAATATTGATACGAGTTAAAGAAATTTCCTGCAGCTTATTTAATCCTGACATGGAGCCTAATGATACATTCGACACATTCGAGCAGCTGAGATTAGTAAAAATCTTGTATAAGCAACTTTGCAATCTGGCTGACTCCAATAATTTGTCTAGGCCGTTTCTACTGGAGATAATTATCTGTAATTCCTCAATCTTTGGCAAGCACTCCAACTCTTCTAAAATTCTTCTCTCTTCTAATGGGTTTATTGTGATGCTGCCAACAAGTCTAAACACTCTCAATTGTTGAAGGCTTGATAGCACTCCCAGTGGACTCTCCCATGTCGATAAACGAGGAGATGTCGATAGAAAGCTAAAAAATTTTAAATTTGTCAAGGACATTAAGTTGATCCAAAACAGGGGTTCTAAAGATCCACGCCAAAAATGAAAAGAAAGATATTCTAGAGAAGTTAAACCCCCAATGTCTACAAATGCTAGATCCACGCCATGTAGTTCCAAGACTTTTAATCTCTCCATGTATTTAATATCTTTCGGCTGATGGTGTATCCCTCCCAATAAAACTAATGTTGTGACATTTGCAAGATCTATACTTTTTTGTGACTCCCAATCATATGTGATCCAAATCCTCTTCACAAGTTCCATATGATCATGATCTTTTTGTAATAACCACAATGCCATGTCACGAATCACATCATGCATTTTAATTGTACGAGATACAAAAAAAATCATCTTTAACACTTTCTAGCAAGCACGAAAGCTTCAACTTTTCAATAACAGACTCACCATGACCACGTATATCTTCAACACTCATTGTCATATTTTTACAAAGAAATTTCTCCCACATCCATTTATCGATGAGATTAAAAACTTGAATCTCATAATCTTCTGGGTATAACGCACAGTACAAGAAACACCGTTTTTCTACCTCATCCAATTTATCATAGCTATATTTGAGGATAGAGAATACTTTTTCCTCCAAATCTGGTTTAGTCAACAAAGAACTTGTTAAGTTCTTTATTGAATGTCCCCAAGCTTCAACATTCTTCACTCCGGCCATGCTACTTCCTAGTACAATCAATGCAAGGGGTAGCCCTTTACATTCCTTTGCCATCTTTTCTGCTAGCCTTGGAATGGTTGGGTGTGATTTTAGAGTTTCTTCACCAACTTTCATACAAAACAAATCAAGTGCTTCTTTCTCTGTTAAAATGCCTTTAGGATTAAATAAGTTATTGGAAATTTTTCTCATGCTCGCTAAAAATTGATTGGAAAGCATGTTTAATATAAAATGCTCTATACAAATTAAAAAAATAAAAAATTAATAATTTATACTTAAACAAAGAAGTAACAGATATTGAAGTCCAAGGAGCCACGAAATTCAAGACAAATGCCTAAGTAAATGTTGCCCCAAGAATTATAAGTCAAGCTACAACCTTGGAAAGAAAGTCGCCAAGATGTTCAATAATGTAGATAATTTAGCGGCGAGAGGGGAAAAGATATGGTGAAAATTTCAAAATTGCTCACGAGAAGACCACCCGAGCCAATTGAATTGCCTTTGGATGAAGTAGTGGGATTGGATTTGATGTTTAAAAAGGTATGGAAGAGTATTGAAGAAGAGAATGTTGGCATCATTGGTTTGTATGGGATGGGCGGGGTAGGGAAGACTACCTTTTTAAAGAAAATTAACAATGAACTTGGGAAGAGAGGGCAAGGATTTGATTTTGTGATGTGGGTGGTGGTGTCAAAAGAGCCCAACTTGAATAGTATTATGGATAATATTAGAAAATTAGTTGGGATTGGGGATGACTTTTGGAATCTTAGTAGTAATCTAGATGAAAAGGCAGCAAAGATATATGGAGCCCTCAAAACAAAAGAAATTTGTCTTATTATTGGATGACATGTGGGATCGGTTGGACTTGAAATTAGTGGGAGTGCCGCATCCAAAGGATACTAATTCTCAATCTAAAGTGTTATTCACAACACGATTAGAAAATGTGTGCGCAAAAATGCAAGTTTTGAAAGAACATTCAAGGTAGAAATTTTGACAAAGGAAGAAGCATCAAAGTTATTTTGCATGAAAGTTGGTGAGGACACTTTAAGGTCGATCCTAGTATTCCAAAGCTTGCAGAGAAAATGGCTAAAGAATGTAAAGGGTTACCACTTGCATTAATTGTGGTAGGAAGTGCCATGGCGGGAGTGAAGAGTGTTGAAGCTTGGGAACATTCAATAAAGAACTTAACAGGTTCTTTGTTGATTGCGCGATTTGGAGAAACAAGTATTCTCTATTCTCAAATATAGCTATGACAAATTGGATGCGGTACAAAAAAAATGTTTCTTGTACTGTTCATTATACCGAGAAGATTATGAGATGCTAGTTTCTGATCTCATCGATAAATGGATGTGGGATAAATTTCTTTGTAAAGATATGACAATGAGTGTTGAAGATATATGTGGTCATGGTGAGTCTGTTATTGAAAAGTTGAAGCTTTCGTGCTTGCTAGAAAGTGTTGAAGATGATTTTTTTGTATCTCGTACAGTTAAAATGCATGATGTGATTCGTGACATGGCATTGTGGTTATTACAAGAAGATCATGATCATATGAAACTTGTGAAGAGGATTTCAATCATAGATGATTGGGAGTCACAAAAAAATATAGATCTTGCAAATGTCACAACATTAGTTTTATTGGGAGGGATACAGCATCAGCTGAAAGATATTAAATACATGGAGAGATTAAAAGTCTTGGAACTACATGTCAAGGATCTAGGATTTGTAGACATTAGGGGTTTAACTTCTCTGGAATATCTTTCTTTTCATTTTCGGCGTGGATCTTTAGAACCCCTATTTTGGATCAACTTAATGTCCTTGACAAATTTAAAATTTTTGAGCTTTCTAGCGACATTTCCTCGTTTCTCGACATGGGAGAGTCCACTGGGAGTGCTATCAAGCCTTCAACAATTAAGAGTGTTTAGACTTGTTGGCTACATCAAAATAAACCCATTAGAAGAGAGAAGAATTTTAGAAGAGTTGGAGTGCCTGCCAAAGATTGAGGAATTACAGATAATTATCTCCAGTAGAAACGGCCTAGACAAATTATTGGAGTCAGCCAGATTGCAAAGTTGCTTATACAATATTTCTACTTATATCAGCTACTCGGATGTGTCGAATGAGAAGCCTTTATTATCATTAGGCTCCATGTCAAGATTAAATAAGCTGCAGGAAATTTCTTTAACTTGTATCAATATTAAAATTTTTATGAGTTGAATTGACAAAAATTAAGGAAATGGAGTTATAAAATTTTAAAAAAGAGAATATATAAGATAAAAAAAGTTTTAAAAAAAATTAATTAAAAACTTTTAACGCCACTTCTGCAACTTTTTTTAAACTTATAAATCCCTCATATTAAAAAATTTCTTACATATCTGTGTGTTTGAAAGGAAATCACAATAACTTGAAGAAGAAATGACCGACCTTTTGAATGGCTTCAACACGTTGCAGCCAACCATTGAGTCGGTTAGATATTTTCACTTCTGGATTGTTTTGATGAGCTCCTTCGATTTGTTCTTCCACATCTTTCTTAATGTCTTCAAGCTTCTTCCTTTCATCTTCCAGAAACTTCAGATTGTTTTTCAAATCACAGACGAAATCAGCTTCTTTTTGAACGCAGCCACAGAAACACTTAGCAGCATCCCATATGACTCCGATAAAGGAAGATGGTTCCATTTCATTACAGCACTGAAGGTTAACAGATCTGAGATGAGATATTGAGGAACACTCAGCTCAGAATAAACTCGTTTTCGTCCTCATATATGTGAGCCTTATCCTTAGACGCGTTGCTCTATTATATTTGTAAACTCATCCCTAAAAAATGTGTGGCTACGAAAAATACAGATCAAGTATACAAAAATTAGAAACTAGGGAGGTATTGAGATTTCAAAAAGAAAATATCTGTTTTTAAATAAATTTGTGCACTTTTAAAATAAAGAATTATAATTGTTGCAAAGCTCCATATATTATTTATTTTTAAAATTTTAATGAAGGTCTATGCAAATTCAAATAAAAAATATTTATGATTTTTATGATAACTTCAATATTTCTTTGATGACCTTGTCGGTTGAATCAATTTGAAGTTGACTGCTTGGTGGTGCTTATGGCTACCAAATCTTTCAGACTATGTTAGTTGGCTTCTGGGCCTTTCAGCTACCTCAAAAGTGGGACACTCATCAAGCCTAAGTCTAGTACTGAGTTATAAAACAACATCGAAAAGCAAATACAAACCCTATGTTATTGAGCCTGTTTGAATTGAGCTTTTTGAGAGGTTTAAGTCAAAAAAGCCAAAAAAAAAAAAAAATAGCAGTAGAAAAAAACTTAAAGGGAAGTTTTTGGGTTAGCTTTTATCCTACTGTTTTTTTTTTTTTTTTAAAAAAGGTTCCTTTTATCAGAAGCTTCATGGGGTAGTTTTTGGAAAAAATCTCTCACTTTTTTAATACGGGTCCCACCACTTCTACCACCATCAATTCAAACATAAATCATATTTACAATTCCGACTTTTTTTTTCTATCGGGCTTATATAAAAGTCGGATAGTAAAAATAAGTCATCGCTAACCCAAACAAGCCCATTACTCATTAGTTGCTTATTATAAGATACTGAGCCTAATAGAATTTATTTGCTTATTATGAAGATATTTTGAAGAAATTTAATTACATCAGTCCCACTTCTCTGATTTCTCTCAGTTTCAATTTGTTTGTTATTCACCAATAGGGTTGAGCCTCACAGAAAGAGCTAATTTCTCACTATATGGTGAACTAATATTCAAATCCTTAGTAAAAGAGGCCATTTAGTGCAATTGGACTTGATTGCCTCAAATATTAAGATACGTGTACCTAACACAAAAATTTGTACAACATAGTAAAATTAAACGGTGTGAATCATAAATGATTTATTAGGATGTGTTTGATTTGAGGGGTGTGGTGGAGCGGTATATGCTTACCTTATTTAGTTTAAGAAAGGAGGGAAGGAGATGTAGTAACTAATTTACTATTTTATCCTTATATATTAGTTTATAGATTTTATTCAATTTCTATGTTATATGAATTAATATACAAGTTAGTTTAAATTTATTTATTTATGAAAATCCCCCTCATCCCAAAATTTTAATGAGCATAAGAAAATTATATAATTATTTTTTAATATATAATAAAAATAAAATATTTTTTTAAAATCAAATTAATTAATCAACTTCATTTGAATATATGAGGTTGCGCTTTGTGCTGTCCGATGCTTCCCTTTTCGTTTCTAAATCAATCTGCATCTCAAATCGACATTTGATTAATTGCTTTTACATGATTTGTTAGTCGATGACGGCGGTTCTTGTGTGCCGCCGGTAAATATGGTGTGGGATTATGACAAATGCCAAAAGGGTTCGATTATGGAGTTGAGTTTTTTCTTCCAAAAATTTCATGGGCATTTTGTTCTTTTCCTAATATAAATATATAAATGAAATATAAATAATACATCAATTCCACTAAACACACTTTAAAGCCCACCTCCACCACCACCTCCAGTTCCAATTCCATCAAAAACCCTTCCACAGTACCAAATGGTTTTGGTGCTCTTTTGACATCTACTTATTGATTTGGTTCCTCATGGTTACGTAACTTACGTTGGCAGTGTGTGAGTTTTGGGAAACTTTTACTTGATCAAGTCTAATTTGCGCTTGTTATTGATTTGCTTCGTTTATCATGAAATTTATTCTTTTTCCTCTAGGTCCTTAAAATTTTATAATGATATATTCATATGTATGGTGTTAGTTTCTCTGTAGATCTTATGTATATATGATTATGAAACTTTGGAAATTTCATTTTAAAATATTAAGTTTCAGAGATCAAATTGATTTAAGGGATCAAAAGTTTTATCACGTGTGCTATTATTCGTCTTTTTGAGAATGTTGTGAGTTTTACCCTTATAACTTATGTGATATTCCAATAATTCTTATGATGAAAAATGTTATGATAAATAAAAATATTATCATTATTAAAATATTTTATTGTAAAATAAAAATATATTAGTATACAAAATTATCATAATTAAAAATATATTATTAAAAAATAATTTAATATAAAATTATATATTTAAGAATTATAACATATGCTTATACAAATTCAAATAAAATACATTATTATAATTAAAAATATTGTGATGAAATTAATACTAAAAATTATGTGTTTAAGAATAAAAAATATTACAATTATAACATATGCTCATAAATTTTTAAATAAAATATATTATTATAATTAAAAAAATATTATTTTAAATTAATTTGATTAAAATTTTATTTTTACAAATAAAAATATCCCGTCTAAGTAAGGGGGGTCGTAGCGGAAGAATTCCTCATCTGCGAGCTATTGGGGATCCATTCTCAGGAAGGAATGACAGGATTGGGTCAAACTCATTCCAGGAAGAGACTAAAGCAAAATTGGGCGATTGCAAAAGGCAAGGGAAGGGCTATCTGAACTCTTCTTTATCTTTATTATAAATTTATTTAAAATAAAAAATAATTTTCATAAATAAAAATATTATAATTATAAAATATGTTAATATAATTCTAAATAAAAATAGGGATTAAAATATCTACTTTTAAGGCAGATAATTTACTTGATCACCTACTATCTTTGGAGAATTTATTTATAAAAAAGAAGATTAAACCACGTCGTTTTAACTTAATGCTAGGTAAATTATCTGTCTTAAAAGCATATATGTTAATCCAACGACTTAATGCTAGGTAAATTATCTGTCTTAAAAGCAGATATGTTAATCCCATAAAAATATCATCATAATGAAAATATATTATTTTTATCAGATTTAAAATAATAATTTTTAAAAATATATTACTTTTATAATAAAATATATTATATGAAATTAGTTTTAAATGGAAATATGTTATTATAAATATAAAAAATATATTATTATCTTTAAAAAATATACAATTAATTTGAAAAAATTTATATCATAATGTTTATTATAAATAAAATTTTATGATATTAATTAGATAGTATGTAAATTAATTTATGTAACATATAAATAAATAATATAACTAAGTATGTTAGGGTAGAATGCTAAATTGCTATCATTCCTCCCCGCCCATCCTATCTTAAACCAAATAAGGAATAATTAAAAACCCTTCACCTCCTACCCATTCCTTCAATCACCTCCCCTCCCTTTAAACCAAACAGACCTTAGGCTTCTTTGTGTATGAGACGGCGCAATGCGTGGTCCTAGCTCAGGACCATGAAACATGTGAGATGTGGTTAGGGGAATATAAGTTTATTAAGTATCCTAATAAGCTAATTGTTTGAACTCTCTCCAATTTAAATAATTTTAATTATAGATTTAAAACTATTTAAATAATAGGGGTATAGATATTATATCAAAATATAGGATTAAAATGCAATTTTAGCAACAGTGTTTTTTGCTTAGGTTCTAGTACAATTAAGTTTTAAATGTGTAAAAGTAGACACGATCTTTTGACAACGAAACAATTTTAGCAGTTCCGTTAATGGCTCAAATGTCCTATAAATTAGAAGGAGAACAAGTAGGTCTCACATAAAAAAGAGATTGAAGTATGAGCTAATTTAACGGAATTGTTAAAATTACTCTATTTTTGAGAGACTGTGTTTAATTTTACACTCTTCAAAACTTGATTATGGCATGATGAAAAGCTTTGTTGCTAAAATTACACCTTAACCCAAAAACATAACAAAAATATAAAATCAAAATCAAAAAATTATATTGTTCAATTTATCGCTTCTTTTATTAAATCCATAACTCATTATCTTCTTTGTATGAGTTTAAACATTAAAAAATTGAATAACGTACATTAACGACATTCTGTTTTACATAAATTATAGTAACCCTCCCCCTATTTTTGACATCATACTTTATAAACCTTCATTAAAATGAAAATAAAAATATATGTTACGCACATCTATCCAACCAAAATTTAGTTTTTAAACCCCAACCTATTACCATATCAAATTAATATCACAAAAAATTCGTTTATATCTAGTAAGAATGTTCTTGCAGCCTTATGTTGCAATGTGAATACAAATGGATTTTAGAGTTTTAGGGAATTAGTTAAATTTACTCCAGGGCTCTGAATTTTTTTGGACATGTTGATTGATGACTACTCATCATGTAAAAAACACTTCAAAATTTAACCAATAAGAAAATTTTAAAAAGAAAGAACAGCTTATATGCAAAATACCTGTTGAATGTTGTCAACTTTTCCCAGCCATCTATCGATTTCTTCTGCTCTTTGCATCCCTTGTGTGTTCTCAGCTTCATCAACTCTTTTCTTCAAATCGTCTTTCATGCTTTGGAGATCTTCCCATTTATCTTTCAGCGACTCCAAATTCTCTTTCAGCTTGTAAATATAATCAGCTTCTTTCTTGGCACAACCACACAGACACTTGGTAATGTCCCATATGATTCCCCCGACTTGTTCCATATGCCTCACAGTTATTCCCAAGCAATTTTAAGGTTTCATTCCTCCAAAACCAAACAACATAAGCGTGCAAGTTAGAGCGATTTCGTTTTTTTGTAAAGAAACAAACTGTATACATTGCATAATCAACAGAGCTTACTTCTTTGTTGAGTTGGCTAGCTACGCATCAGTTGGCCCTTTTATAATAGGATTTTAAACAACGATGGATTTGTTTTGGAATAAAATGGAGGTATCTTGTTCTTGCTTCAACTTTAGTTAAGTTTTCTATTGGTTAGGCATCGCTCAACTTGGAAAATCGATTCTTCAAGAATGAAACATAACCACAACTGAGAGAAATAAAGGTATAGTGTTCATCTTCAATGGCCTAAATCACAAAGCAGAGATTGCACAAAAAGGAGAAATCAATGACAAGATATAATCTCTCATTTGCATTTGCAGGACCATCTTTGGTCATAAGCCACAATGGAGCAGCTGGTATATATCCAGGTCGAGGTGGATCTTTGATGAGGCTAGGGGGCCATGCCCCCCAAAAAAAAAAAATTGTTCAGATTTTCTTAAATTTTCTTACTGAAATGTTTTGAATATAATTCTTTAGTGCTTCTATTCATTATACTTGGTTAGTTATGTGCGCGAGGAAGAATCATGGCCGATTAAAGATTGTCAAATACTAGGTGATTACAATTATGAAACTAAAAATCTCAATCAAATCATATCTATAGTCAATCCCTAAAATCTTTCCTATTAGTATCTAAGGAAGAAGTCGAGACAATAGACATTTACCTCAATAGCAGCAATCTACGCCGCCAATGACCAGCAAAACAAGATCGACCACTCAAATCCCAAACAAACTTATCAAAATCAACCGGACTGCAAGTAAATTCTCCCATCTTATTTCTTTACTATAATTCAACTCCATATTTTTATTTCTTTGCTCGATTCAACTTCATATTTACTTTGTGTAGTTTTGATTCTTTTCCACTATAAGAAGTTTCCTAATCGGTAAATCTCGTTGAAATCGTCAATAATTTCAAGAATCCGTGATTTTTTTTATATTTATATTTAGTATAATAATAGTTCATTATAATGTTTAAATTGTTTATAGGTTATTTGGAAAGTGAAGGTAATTTTAAATTATTTTATTTAGTATAGTGTATTATTAATTTGTGCATTGTAAATTACATTGTTAAATTCTACTATTATATGTTTTTATTTTGTAATTGATATATTCATAGGTACATTATCTTATACATTATATTAAAATACTTTTATTATAAATATTTTAAACATGTTATATAATTATAAAAAATTTTAATTAGTTAATTTGAATATTTTAAAATAGGTTTAAACTTCTGATATTACATGAGAAGAAGAAGATTCCTACCATACATGAAGACCCATTTACATATATATATATATGTTACGGTGTAGAACTGAGATGTCGACCCGGGGCTGGTAGATTGATCTTGGATGTATCGGCGGACACTGGGTATCTATGAAGGAGATAACCGGGAGAGCGTGGGATCACCGTACACGACAAGGGGTCTTGTGTGTGCACGGTGAGACCGTATGTAAATAGTCTAGGTTTAGAGTGTGTGCACCTTGTTACACCGCCTTCTATATTTATAGAGGCGTGCTCGGGTGCGATATCCGAGGCACGCCATTAATGGGGGCCATTAATGGGGCGGATATTGGATGATATCCCATTAATGTGACGTGTCATTAAGGGGCGGATATCCGAGATACTTCCTAAATGGGACGGGTATCTCGGTGGATTGATATGATTGGGCGAATCCGCCTAGCCGGGATTTCGGCTCTCCTGCCATGATTGGCGGATTACGCCTTACGCTTGGGCCTTGCTATGGACTTGGAGGCTTTTGGGCGGTCATGTAACGATTGCCCCCGGCTTGGCTGTTCATGTTGTTGGACGGCCGAGGTGTGTGATACTCCGGTCGGCATGTGACCGGGGCCACATGCTTTGGCCGGCCGGCTCCTTATGCCGCGGCTTACCTCGTGATGTCGCCCTGGATGGTGCCTTGGGCCGTCCCAGGCCGGGGGCACATTAGGCGGCCTCGGATTTAAATGGTAAGTCCCCCGATTCGCGGGTAAACCGTTTGGTCTTCTTTCCGTAGCGCCATCATTGTGTCTTTCACACCGGCGTGTCCCGATTGGAAAGGGATGCATACGTCGCGCCGTTCCGTGTGCCGATTAGTGTGCGCATTTAATGCTCCTTCATCATGTCGTGCATTTCCCATCGTGTCCATGTTCAAAGACCGAAATGCCCCGCGTTCCCTCTCCTTCTTCGCAGTTTTTGTTTTATATTTGCGTTTTTCACTATTTCACTCACTATTTCACGCATACAATCTTACAGTGAACTTGCTCCGAGTTTCTTTCCCGTGAGAACTCCATTGTCCTACAATTTGGTCGTTCGAGTCATCCTCTTCGTTACATTTCACTCGTTCAAGTCATCCTCTTTGTTTCTATTCAGGTATTTTCCGTCCTTGCCTTTACTCTTTTACGGCATACTTCGTCTTGTTTAGATAATCTCTGGTTTTTCCTCTGTTTTTCCCATTCTCCTGGCCTTCTGAGCTTTCTTTTAAGATTAGTTTACGTGTTCTCGCTCTATATGCTCCTTCCCTTTGACGTGAAGTCGTAGTCCTTAGGTTCTAGTTCCTCTTTCGATGGATAGACATAGACCTTTCCTTAGAGTCGAACAACGCTCACCCCGAGGAAGAGGAGTTTCTTCGCGCTCGTTACCCGAGAGCTTCTTCTGGGTTCTTGGGACCGAGCTCCGGAAACGAGAGAGGTTAGCACCTCTTCGTCGAGGTGGGAATGGTTCTTACGGGCGAGTGGGCCTCAACCCATATACGCTAGAGCTTTGTCACCTTCCATGGTTCGAATTCCGGCAAACACCGTTCCTGCCTTTTCACCTTTCCGGGCCGGGGTAGGTTCTTTACCGGTCTAGTGCTCCCGCCTTGACGGCCCAACCGTCGGTTTCCGTGAGGGTCCATCCCCGCAAGTTTGGACCCTTATCCCGGTGATTATCTCGGCCTTTGTTGGGACGCGGCTGAGAGTTCATTTCACATCGCGCGTGGCGAAGACTTCGGGGCCACCTCGATTATTGGATCTTCCGGCATCGGCGTCCTTTGGGTCCCCCTTCCGGCGTGCCCTTTCGTCGAGTCCGCCGTCTGTTTTGCCTTCTAATCCTGTTTTTCCAGGTATTTCCAACTCTGCTAATTTCCTTTTATGTTGCCTATAGGTTAATGGCTCCGAAATCTTTGCCTTCAAAGAAAATGGCCGAGGCCGAGACATCGGATTCTTCTAGTCCACCCGAGGCCCTGTGTCGTAGGTATCCCTGGGTGTCCCACGAGGTCTTGAAGACCCAGTCCATTATGTCGGACGAGGATATTGCCGGTTAGACCTACCCACCATGGAGGGGTGTCGTCCTACGCGGGAAGCCGACGAGCCTTTGTTTGTGTTGAACGAGAAGTAGGCGGTCCCAATTTCTTTCATTTTTATCGGGATTACCTTACACGGGTTGGTGTCCGGTTTCCTTTCACCCGTTTTCAAATGCTTGCCCTGATGCACCTGAGACTGGCCCCGTCTCAACTTCATCCGAACGGGTGGGCTTACCTGGTAGCCTTCGAGCAATTGTGTCGTTCCTACCCGGTTCCAATCCCTTGTTCGACCAATCTCTTCTTCTACTATTTCGGCCCTTTTACCCCTGGCACACCTAAGGAAGGTGATAAGTTAAAAGGGCTAGTGTCTCCGCGTTAATCCCCACCAGGAAGCTCATGAAGCCTTTCTCGAGAATCTTTTAAGCGGTTTAAGAGTGCCTTTTTTAAGGTTGTCGCCGTACCCGGTAAGCCGGATTGGTTTCTGAAGGGGGTCGAGGCTGCCGATGTAGGGTGGCGCTTCCCTTTATACTGGGTGGAGAATCATCACAAGGCCAGCCCCTCGTCCTTCCAGATCTCTCAAGAGGACCTCCTACCCGAGATGGTTCCTCACGTCCCAAGATTGGACGCCGTGGAGCATTATGGCATCCTGAGTGCAGCCTTTTTCATATCCGGGGAGGGATCTAGGCCAATTCCTTCGAATTGTAGGAGTCCCCTGTTTGCCATGCTCTTTATTCCTTTAGTCGTGTTTTGTATATTGTTGCCTAATTTGTGCTTAGTCTTGATTTCTTTTTACTGTCCTTTTCAGCCCAAGACATGAAGGCCCTTCCCGGCTACTTGAAGAAGGTGAATCCGGCCGCGGTTTCTTGAGCGGTCGGTCTCGGAAGCGGGCTGCCCCCAACAAGGCTACCATGCCCGAGGCCGATGCCCCGTTGTGGCCAAGAAGGCCAAGGTGTCCGGTGTCGAGACTTCGGCCCCATCCTTGCCCTCCATATCCCCTCGGGCGGGCGTTCGAAACTTCCAAAGGGAAGCGAGGTTGTCGTTCCGGAGGGTGAAGGTGCAGCCTGCGGGGCCGCGCCGTTCCTTCCGCCTCGGTTCTTCCGGCGTCTTCGACCGCTCCGCCTCCTCCTCCTCCTTCAAGCTGTGCCCTTACGTCCTTCTTCCATGCTTCCTCGGAGTTTTGTATTTGAAAGGGGGTGACAAGGAGCTGGATGTAGCGTTCCTCCCCCGGAATTCATGGATAACCGAGCCCTGTCCCCTCCTAGTGCCGAGGAAGTACAAGCCGCGAACGGTACTTGTGTAAATCCATAGGTTTCTGCGAGGCCTATATGATTGTAAGGGAAAAGTACATTCTGGCTGATACAGAGAACAGACGACTGAAAGCGGCTAGGGCCGAGGTTGAGGCCAACCAGAAGACACTGGCTGAGGCGGCATCCGTAAAAAAGGCTTTAGCCGATGCCGAGGCCAAGCTGCGCCTTATGGAGGAGGAGCGGGATGCTGCCCGGCTGGAACGGGATGCTGCCAAGGAGGCATTCGTTAAGGTGGAGTCGGATATGCAACAGCGCGAGAAGGGGCGGAGAAGTCGGCCCGAGTGTGTCCGGGCCTCCGAAAGCGCCGAGCGAAAGTATGGATGTGGTGAAAAACCGCAAGAACAGCGGCGCGGTTCGTTGTTTGATAAGGTTAAAGCCGTCGAGGAGGCTCGCCGTATCGCGGCCCGGAGCGCTTAGAGTCGACGAACTTCTAAAAGATCCGCCGCCGATTGCTTCGAGAATGCACTTCGGAGCGAGATCCGACTTTTGAATCCGAAGATGGAGCTTAACTTGGACGGCTACGACTTCCGTGCCTTTGTGGAAGACGGAACGTTAGTTTCGTATCAACCTCCTTCGCCGCTTTAACGCGTCCGTGCGGAAGGGGAGAGTCGGATGCGGAGAGTGAGGCGACCGGGAGTGCTCCTGAGGCCGGTCCTTCTAGTTAAGCTTTAATCTTTATTGTTAGTGGGCGTCTGTGCCTTTGTACTTTATTGACTCCCGGCGTTCGTGCCGTAACTTTGTATGACTTATGGGGAATTTATTTATCCGCCCTTCTGCCAGTTTCTTAAATTCCATTGTTTGAAATTTATTGACTGCATTATATACAAGTCGTGTACTCGACCAACACTGCGGTGTGGGAGAGTGGGACAGGGTGTATGTCGTACCCTCAGGGGGTGTTCACTTAACCGCACTGCCTCATCCTGGCTTAAATAGCCGGAAAAGATGGTAGGAACCGTTTTAAGGGCGAGGCTGTCACATGTCGACCGAGGTGTCTAGTACCTCAGATCGGACATTTTGACTTGATCGGGTCGGGATGATGACTGCCTTCTTAAATCGGGCGAGCGTTGACGCGTCAATTTCGCGAAGGCCACGTATGGCGTTTTGCCCCGAGCTCTTACCTATGCGCGTCGGAGTACAACGGCCGGTGTCATACATCTAGATGTTTTTCGTTTCGGCCGGGTATGGGTACCTCGGAGTCGGGTTTTTGCGGGCTTGGTGGCCTCGGCTTCAAGCTTAAGCAAATAATCGTGCACGTTGGCGCCTCCTCTTTGAGGTATTCCTTCATTAAATAAAGCAGCTCTAAAGAGCGTACACATGGTCATAAATTATTCAAATGCAAAGCAAGGGAAAGTTGGAAAGCAATTGCAAAAAACATGAAAGAAAGTAAGAAATGACCGAGCCGCGAGTCTTGGGCTAGCGTAGTAGATTTTCAACTTATCGGCGTTCCATGTCCTTTTAACCGGCTTTCTTGCCAAAGTTTCGAGAACATATGCCCGGCGTCAAG
Source organism: Acacia acuminata (assembly GCA_019022655.1). NCBI lineage: Eukaryota > Viridiplantae > Streptophyta > Magnoliopsida > Fabales > Fabaceae > Acacia > Acacia acuminata. The sequence continues at coordinate 3,186,820 of JAFJYI010000045.1, forward strand.
CTTTTCTTTAACACGATACGGTCCCTCCCGGTTCTTTGTCGCGTTTTCCGTCTCGGGAGTTCTTATTACCTATATCGGCCCTCCGAAGTACCAAGTTACCCCGGTTAAAGGATCGTGGCCGAACCTTGCGATTATATTTGGCCGCGAGTAATCGCTTGCAGCGGCAAGTTCCGGCAATGAGCTGTGACTCGGATCTCATCTATCAGTCCAGAATGTCTTTAAGGCGTCGTCATTTGATCTTGGTCCATCTGTCCGCCCCGATCTTCCTCCACGATGGCTGCCCGATTTCCACCGGAATCATTGCTTCGCATCCATATGTCACCGGAAGGAGTTTCGGGTAGAGGTGCATACTCGTCCCGTATCCCCATAGAAACAACGTGGAGTTGTTCGGTCCAACTAGAGTCGGCCTTTAATATGCGTTTCTTCAATCCGTCGAGAATGATCTTATTGGCGGACTCGGCACAGCCATTAGGACTGCGGATGTTCGACGGAGGAGAAGTGTTGTTTGATGTCGAGGTTGGACATTAAGGCCTGGAATCTTTGGTCCGTAAAAGCGGGTTCCGTTGTCAGTGACGACTTCAGCAGGTATCCCGAACCGAGCGAAGATATTGTGACGAACGAATTTCATAATCCTGGACGACGTTATTGTAGTTAACGCTTCCGCTTCGATCCATTTGGTGAAGTAGTCAACAGCGACAATGAGCCATTTGAGCTGTCCGGGCGCCGGTTTAAATGGGCCAAGAATATCCATTCCCCATTTATAGAAGGGCCGTAAAGCATCCCTTTTAACTCCGGGCGGCGGCCATAAGATCCCGTGTGTTTCGCAAGCTGTCACACCGCTTGGCGGCCTCCATGGCGTCATGCATCATGGTGGGCCAATAATAGCCGCGCGCAATGCCTTCCTAGCCAAAGCCTTGCCGCCCGTGTGTTGGCCGTTGCATCCCTCATGTATTTCGGTCGACATACCGGATTCGGACTCGCCGAGGCATCGCATCATTGGGCGGTGTACTCCTTTCCGGTATAGATGGTCATCGACCATAGTGTAGATGGCGGCTTCCCTTATCAGCTTCTTTGCTTCGGTAGAGTCTGTGGGAATGATCCCTCTTTCCAGGTAATCTTCGATTGGTTTTCTCCAGTCCGATCCGGACGAGATAGTCATGATGCACGTGGGCTCGGCCAAATTCTGTTGGATGACTGTTCTTTGGCTCCTCGGACCTTTGGTGCTTGCGAGTTTGGATAGGATGTCGGCCCGGGCATTCTCTTCTCTCGGGATGTGAGAGACAACGACTTCTTCGAATTCCGTCATTACCTCTTTTGCTTTATTCAAGTACTTGGCCAACAAGGGGCCTTTTGCTTGATAGCCGCCATCAATACGCGGCGACGAGTTGTGAGTCGGTGAACACCTTAATTCGCTCGGCTCCGCTATCTTTTGCTTGAGCCAATCCGGCTAAGAGGGCCTCGTATTCGGCTTGATTGTTAGAGGTCGGGAACTCCAGTTGGAGGGAATGTTCGCAGCGATTCCCTCGGGGCTTTCGACAATGACTCCCGCTCCACGCCTTTTGGGTTGGAGGATCCGTCCACAAATACCCTCCAGTCGTTGTCGTCATAACCGAGTCAATTCCCGATGAAGTCCGCCAATGCCTGTGATTTGATTGCTCGCCGTGCCTCAAAGGTGATGTCGAATTCAGATAATTCAATTGCCCGACTTGTCATCATCCGACGGATCCGGTTTGTGCAAAATCTGCCGGATCGGCCGATTGGTCCGAACCACAATCCGATGTCCACGGAAGTATGGGCGAAGTCGCCTTGCCGTTGTCGATGTAATGCGAATGCCATTTTCTCCGGCTTTTGATATCTCGAGCTCGGCGTTTTGTAACGCTTTGCTCACAAAGTAGATGGGTGTACGTCGGCCTCGGTTTCTCTTACCAAGGCGGCGCTTACCGCTTCATCCCCTACCGAGAGGTATATGAACAAGGTCTCCCCCGCTCCGGCTTTGTCGATCGGCGGGGTTGCCAAGCATTTCTTGATTTCTTCAAAGGCCGTCTCGCACATGGTCCGTATTCCATCCTCCCCCGGGTTTCTTTCTTCAATAATTTAAAGAAAGGTAGAGCTTTCTCCGACCTCGGTAGGAATCTTGTCAGGGCCGCCAAGCGACCTGTCAGTTGCTGCACTTCCTTCTTGGAGTTGGGGGCCTGCATATCTAGCACGGCCTTGCATTTGTCCGGATTGGCCTCAATCCCTCGGTTGGTCAACATAAAACCCAAAAACTTGCCAATACGGCACCCCGAACGCACATTTGGCCGGGTTCAACGATACGGTATTTTCTTAATTTGTCAAACGTCCGCTTCTAGGTCCGGATATGCTGCTCCGGATGTTTTGACTTCACTATCATGTCGTCTATATATACCTCCACATTACGACCGATTTGATCGTCAAAGACTCGATTCATCATGCGTTGGTATGTAGCTCGGCATTCTTCAATCCAAATGGCATGACGTTGTAGCAATAGTTCGCCTTATCCGTCATGAAGGCGGTTCTCTTGATCGTCGGGGTGCATAGCGATCTCGATTGTATCCGGAGTAGGCATCCATAAAAGAAAGCGGTTGGTATCCCGAGTTATCCACTAGGCGGTCAATCCGGGCATGGGAAAGGAGTCTTTCGGGCATGCCTTATTCAGATTGGTGTAGTCGGTGCACACCCTCCATTTGCCTGTTGGTTTTAACACCATGACCACGTTAGAAAGCCAGGTCGTGTATTGTATTTCTCTTATGAACCCGGCAGCAAGGAGCTCCTCAATGTGACTCTCGAGGGCTTTTCGTACGTCGTTGCGAGATATTCCTCCTCTTCTCGGGGCACCGGTTTCGACCCCGGCCATATCGCTAACTTGTGACAAGAAGTGTGGGTCGATCCGGTATTTCGGACGTCCGACGTCCGTGCGAAGACGTCCTGGTTTTGCCTTAAAAATTTGATCGGCCTTGCTTTGATTTACGCGTCCATGTCCCCTCGCGATTTTAGTTGTCTTGGAGGGATCCGTCCCGAGGATTAATTCCTCCAATTCTCCTTCCGCTCGGGCGTGGGTTTTACGGTTCCCGGAGGTCCAACTCTACCATGTTGACCGATTGCCGGGGTCGCCCCTCTTTTCTGTCATCAGTCATTACCTCATTGGTTTGGAGCCGTGGCGGGGATGACGTCTTTTCCTCCTCTACTCGGAGGGCTTCAAAGTAACATTGCCGCGACGCTTTCTGGTCCCCGGACACTTCAACCACCTGATTCTGATCATTGATCATTTTTAATTTCTGGTGCTTGGTGGATGCCAGCATATCCCAACTGTGTATAGTGGGTCGGCCCAGTATAATGTTATAGGGGAGCGGAAATCGCCACTACAAACCTTACCCGTCCCGATTTGAAGGCTTCCTTAGTTCCCAAGGTCACTCGAGGTCGACATATCCTTTCGGGAAGGAACGCTCTCCATTGAACCCGATGAGGGTAGATTTGCATGGCTTTAAGTCTTCGACATCGAGGTGCATTCTCGGTATGCATCCCGGCTTATTATGTCGGCCGAACTACTGCGCATCGACAAATATTCGTTTGACCTAGCGGTTTACGACGATCCGGTGATGACCAATCCGTCTTGGTGGCCGGGAATAACCTCCTTGAGCTCCTCGTCGGTGAAGACCAAGGGTGGTTTTGGTTTTGACGACGTGCCCTTGAATCTTGGCACCTCTTTTACCGTTAACACCTCTCGCAGGTATTTCTTGCGCGGCTTATTGTATCTCCACCTCCTCCGCCGCCATCGATCTGCAATGGAGATCGGCGTCCGGAGTAGCCTCCGGAGGGCCGGTTCTCGCTTCTTTCGGAACCAAGCGTTCGTGGCGGGTCTCGCTTCGGTGGCTACCATTCCGCTTGCTGATTTCCCTTGAGTTTTGATGACGTATTGGCGTAGTTTCCCCTTCTCTTACAAATTTTTCAATAGCATCCCCCGAGTTCGTAGCATTCGTCCGTGGTGTGACCGGAGCTTGATCGTGGAAGCCGCAAAACTTCCCCGGCCTGTATTGGACCGGTTTCGAGAGGCTTTGGCTTCGTCACCTTCCTCATCTCGGTGCCGCGCGACCTCCTTCCCATACTGGGATCGCGGGGACATTCAAGGGGTATAGTTTCCGTACTTCCCCTTATTGTCCGTTCGCTCCGGCCGGGGCCGCTCTCTCGCCACGTCGGCGAGGCTCCGCCTTGTGTTTGTCGGTCCGGTCTCTTCTTTCAGGTGATGAATTCCTTGCCTTCTCAAGCTCATCTGCATTGGCGATTTCCATTTGCTCGACGTCTAGATATTTCTTCGCTTCAGTATAGAATTCCGTCAAGGAATATACTCGATTCTTGCATAGGTGTCGGGCCAGGCGCGTCATCGGGTCCAGTCCGTTGACGAGGCAGTGCACATGGACCTCTTCGGATAAGGATCGTACCTGTATTGCCGTATCTCTGAACCGATCCAGATACTTCTGCAATGTTTCGCCCTTCTTTTGCTTCACTTTACTCAGCGTGAATTGAGATTTCGGTTGTTTCTTTCTTGGTGGCAAAGTGTAATTCAAACTTACGACCAAGGTCTTCAAAATTCGAATGGAATTATTGGGTAGCGAACTCAACCATTTGTGGGCCGGCCCGATTAGCGTGGCCGAGAAGAGTCTTAGTATCACCGGACCTTCTATTGATCTTACCACATTAACTTCTCAAATAACTCGAGGTGATGACGTGGATCCCGGGTCCCATCATATTGGGGGAGGTCGGCTAGGTCAAAATTCTTCGGGTAAGGAGCCGTGGCCGTAGCTCGTGAGAATGGAGTCCCCCGCGCCAGCCAAGTATTTCATCTTATATCGCCGCGGCGATCCTCGTGTCCGAGGCGTAGTGATCGCCTCGTGTAGTTCGTCCGAGTCGTGTTCACGATCTCGGTTCTCCGATTCCCTATCGTCGTCATGGTGGCTCCGCTCGCCTCGGCCTTCCCTATCCCGGATCCGCAAAGGTGCCTCTTTGTGCCTTTTGGGGTTGGTTGGCGATCTCGCTCCCCCTCCCGTCCCCCCTCTTTCCCCGCCACGGAACGTTGATTCGTTTACGGCCGGGTACGCGGACTATTGCTATCCAGCGTACAACCTCCTTCCTCTTACGTGGGCTTCTCGGGTTTCCGCGTTGAAAAAGGTTTTCAAGCTTTTCCTCTATCATTTGTTCCGAGCATGGAAATCCTCCGCCTTTGGAGGTGATCGAACTTTTCCTTGTTTTCGAATCTACGAATCATCGCCTCTTGGGTTCTCCTCGGTATGCGGACGTCGGTGTCTAGTACCTGAAGCGAGCGTCGGAACCGGATCTGTCTGGGGCCGATCCTTTGGGGATTCTTCATGCGAGATTTGTCGATGGAAGCGAGGTGGTTTCGAGTCGATAACGTATCCTTAGGAGTTTTTCCTCGGGATGGTCGATCATGAGTCCGTGGACCGGCTCGGGCCGGCCCGAGGTTGATTTGGGGGTACCAGGCTTTCCTCGTCCGGCTTGTCCAATTTGGTTTTGCGTGTGGCTTCGGGTGTGAGCCATTGATGGTCACGGGGATAGAAATTTATGGTCCCCACGGTCGCGCCAATGTTCTCGGTGCAGAACACGGATGTCCGGCCGGGGCCGGTAGATTGATCTTGGATGTATCGGCGGACACGGGTATCTATGAAGGAGATAACCGGGAGAGCGTGGGATCACCGTACACGACAAGGGGTGTTGTGTGCACGGTGAGACTATATGTAAATAGTCTAGGTTTAGAGTGTGTGCACCTTGTTACCCGCCTTCTATATTTATAGAGGCGTACGGTGCGATATCCGAGGCACGCCATTAATGGGGGCCATTAACGGGGCGGATATTGGATGATATCCCATTAATGTGACGTGTCATTAAGGGCGGATATCCGAGATACTTCCTAAATGGGACGGGTATCTCGGTGGATTGATATGATTGGGGCGAATCCCGCCTAGCGGGATTTCGGCTCTCCCGCCATGATTGGCGGATTACGCCTCATCGCTTGGGCCTTGCTATGGACTTGGAGGCTTTTGGGCCGGCCCAGTAACAATAATATATATATATAATGTTAATTATATATATGTGATACACGTTGATTCCAAGTGTGTGACATGAGAAAACACTTCTCCTATTTAAACATATTATATAATGATATAACGTATACATTTGCTCCAAATATTTATCCAATATCCGTCTTTTGTATGTATGCGAGCAAAGATGAGATCTTACATATCGCAAGGAAAGTGAGAGACCGGGCAGCGTTGCCTCTCACCGGAGCAAATCAAAGAAAAAGCGAGCATTTTAAAAACACAGAGCCACGACCAAAATATAAAAATAATGTGGACCCAAAATATAAAAAGGAAAAAAAAAAAACCACGGAATGAGAGACGAGGCGTCATTGCGTCTCACCGAGAGTGAAAAATCGATACGAATCGGAGAAGAGGAGATAGGTGAGAGACCGGAGAACTGAAAATACGAGCAAGATCGGTTAAAATAAAGAGAAGCAACTCACCAAAGTGAGAGACGAGGCCGAGACGAGACCGAGAACTGAAAATACGACGCGGGAGACGACACGTAACCTTTGCTTCGGACTTCAACTTCGAGAACTGTAGAAGAGGTAGATCGGATCTGTATACGCGGCCGAATCTGTGAGAGTCGACCTCCGGATCCGTGAGAGACGGTAAAGGCGCCGTGTAATCTGTCGAGTCGACCTCCGGAAGTGAAGAGAGGACGCGCCGTGATTTGTGATTACGTGGACGTGAAGTGAGAAGGTGAAGAACGCTACAGGATCGATATTGGATCTCCTAAAAATTATTAATGACCAGATATAATGTATTTTTTTTTTTCGTCTTTAATTAATTATATAACTTTTTCATCTTCCTTTTTTCCCACTCATCTTCTCTCTCACTAGTCACTACCTCTCTTTATTGGGTTTTTTTATTATAAAAGCTAGGCCTCGTCCTTTTTGTTGGGTGTCTCGCACTAGATGCTCTTGAGCTCTGGCAATGCCTTTAAATACAGAGATGAGAGAATCTGAAAGAAAATTAGGAATTTTTTTTACAATATCATAATTGGTTGTAATTCTAACCCTTTTTGTTTAACCTTGTTTCAAAGGCCTCCCAAATTTAGTATTACTTGAAGGTTTAATTAATGTCTAGGTTTATACTTTGATATCTATCTTTCCCTCTTTAATATTTGTAAGTACCGTCCTATATCTCTAGGGTATGTTTGGTTTAAAGGAGGGGAGGGGGGGGAGAAAAATAAAGAAATGACCAAATTGTCATTATTCTTTTTTGTTTAGAATATGTTTTTAGAATATTAAAAAATTTCTAGGGGCAATTTAGTAAAGAGAAGACTAAAGAATAGCCCCTCCTTCTCCCCCTCTCTCCCCTTCCCTCAATCCAAACATGCCCTAAAGGAAAACATGTGTTCTCAAAATTTTAAGTTTTACCAGTTCCATTATTTACGATATGTGTAAATGGATTGGTCTGTGCTTTTTTGGATTTTTTTTTTTTTTAATTAACACTTTCACTTTTTCTATTTCTTTTTAGTTAAATAGAGCTGTTATTAAAAATTGACTTTCCCATCAAGTAAAATCTAAGTCTTGAATTTAATTATTTTTTCCTTTTTGCTTCTCTATAATACTTGTCATTTGATAGGATTTTTTTCGTGCGAGTAGAGATAAATAAAACTTGAAAAGTTTCTCAAATAATATTCTTATCTTTGTTACGTTTCTCAAATGTTTAAAGAATGGGGAAAGAGGAAAGATATTAAAAGAAGAGTAAATACCCTTGTCCATGTGAAAAAATACGAATCTTATTTTTATCCCTCAAACAACAAAAATCCCTTTTTAGTTCTTGAAAAGAACGAATAAGGGTTCATTGGTGAACATTTTGGTCCCTCAAAAATTTTCAAAAAAAAATTTAATCCATAAAAAAGTCTCATTATAATCTCGGAGACGAAAATGGAGTCTCGTGTTTTTTTTTAAGATCTAAAAAAGGTATTTAGTCTTAAAAGAATAAAGACAAAATTATATGGAGCCAGATCACTAAGAGCTCAACGCCCAAAGCAAAACAATCATGGTGAAAGGCGCACTGAGGTCGGCCGAGGCTCCAAACCTGTCAAAAAAGAAGATCTCAAATCTTCCTCATCCTGTTTGAGGTTACCTGATTCAAGACAAAATAGAAGTGGACCCCGTGATGCCTTTTGACAATAACGAGGTGATATGTTTGAAAAATGAGATGACGACAAAGAGAGGAAATGGCGTAGGGAAAGTTGCAAAAAGTAAGGGAAATATTAAATTGAAAGAAAAAACTCAAGAAAGGTTGAGTGGGGCCGGAGGAGAAAGAAAATCTAGTGTAGGTGGCATTTCAAATGAAGAGGTTGGCCAAGTGATAAAGAATACAGGAAAGCCCATTATAGCAAAAGCAAAGATCTCATCACATTGTTAGTAGCGATATGGGTCAGTGTAATCAGACTGAAATTGGAAATTCAGATACAACGATGAATACGTCAGGACCATCTGACAGTAGGGTGCAATTAAGGCCTGTTTGGGATAGTTATTGGAGAAGTGATTTTGTTTCTAATGAATTTTTTTCTGATGTGATTTGTGTTTGGGATAGAAGTAGCAGAAGTGGCTTTTGTTTGTGATGGGAACTTGTTTGGCATAACTTTAAAAAGATAGATGAGATGGAAAATGACTGAAAAGGGTATGGATCAAATTCACACACACACACATATGTTGTATAAAATGTGATAATTTGAGATAAAAAATTAAAAATAAATATAAATTTTCCAAATAAAATAGTAAAATTCCATTAAATAAATTACAACATAATAAAATGCTTAAATAAACCTAGTCCCTACAAGCTCATTTCGATTTCATCATGCTTATTTTTGTACATATAATTCATTTAAAAATCAAATAAATGTTATAAAGGGAAAAAAAAAAAAAAAACATCCAACACATCACGCTTTAGTAGTAAACTAACGAACTAATCGGTGATAAGAGATATATCAATGTAAATTGAAAAGTTTCTGAGATGATTTATCAACAAATGAATTGGGGAGGGTGAGATGGTAATTTAATAAATGGGCCCACATAAAATTGATGGAGAAGCCACTAATGGGATCATAAGCCAAGGGTTGGAGTTTCAAAAAAAAATGTCCATTACACATTGAAGTCCATCATAAAAAAGAGTCCCCAAATAGGGCCCGTTTGGGAAAGCTGTGGGAAAAGTGGCTTATGTTTCTGATGGACTTTTCTTGATGGACTTTTTTCTGATGGACTTTTTTCTGATGTGATTTGTGTTTGGGATAGTAGTACCAGAAGTGGCTTTTGTTTTTAATGGGAACTTGTTTGGCATAGCTTCAAAAAAGATAGATGAAATGGAAAATGACTGAAAAGGGCATGAATCAAATTCTCACACACACACACACATGTGCCGTATAAAATGTAATAATTTGGGATAAAAAATCAAAAATAAATATAAATTTACCAAATAAAATGGTAAGATTCCATTAAATAAATTATAACACAATAAAGTTCTTAATCAAACCTAGTCCCTACAAGTTCATTTTTGATTTCATCACGAAGATCATTTGATGAGGACCCTTCATCAAGTGGATCATCATTATCAAGTGGATCATCATTATCTTCATCACCCATATTTCCTTCTTCAGCTTGATCAAATTCCACATCATTTTGGGAATATCTCCGGATAAAATTATGTATCCCCATTGTTGCGCAAACTATGCGGACTTGTGTTCGAAATTTATATGGGGGCATATTTTGCAAGATGCGAAACCTATTCTTCCAGACTCCAAATGTCCTTTCTATCGTACACCTCAAACTTGAATGATAAAAATTGAAGTACTCATTGGGATTTCGAAATCCCGACTGTCGTCTAAATTCTGGAAGGTGATACCGCTCACGTTTATATGGACCAATATATCCAACTGGTGTTGGATAGCCAGCGTCGACCAAGTAATATTTCCCTGATAAATGTTGACATTCATACAATATTGTTAAATTATAGGAAATGTGAAATAAAGACTAAATTAAATGTAATTGAAGTAGGGATGTTAGAGATATACCTTCAAGGTGGATGGGGGAAGTTCATAGCGAAGACTCGAGCGCGGTCAGGAAGACACGAGCATCATGTGCGCGTACCCTCCCGACTCGCCAACACAAAAGTAAAGCACATATCCCAATCACGCATGACCATGATATTCTCGTGTTGGATATCCCTTTCTTCCAATATATTTGTCTTGCTTGGATTGGCTTACCACACACCGATGTGAGTTCCATCAATTGCTCCTATGCAATCCTTGAAAAATGGGTAATATCGTGGATCACCACTATTTTTTGTGACACGACGAAACTCGGATCAAGTGGTTTGATATTTTTTGTTGCAAGCTTGTAAGAAGCTTTTAAAACCTTGTGGAAACTCCTACTAACAGTTTCGCTGAATGTTGAAATCGTTCTTGGACTATTCGATTTCCTTGTCCATGCCCAATTTGTATATAAAAATATGGCAACCATTTCTTCAACGCCGATTTCCCGAGTGGGTCGTAATCCAAGTTCCCTCAAGTTAGAACATAAGCGAATGAATACTTGTTTTTCAACTCGGAAATTTTCCTGGCATACTATATCATGGCCTTGCAAAACCTCATGCACCCACATTGCCCCGTCTCCGCTTACTAGTTCTACGTGGTTGTTTGCAAAAGAACGCGCGACATACCTTGAGCCATCAAGTTACCAATTTGTGCATATTTTGTCATTTGTTCGTTTATAATAGCAAGTTGTAGGGACCTTCTTTCTTCATAAGACAATTCTTCTTCCTCCGAATCATCGAAATATCCTCATCGCTCGAACTTGCCATGGGAATATAATGAAACCTTGTGTGAATGCCAAGACTTAACCAAATCATCACTAATAATAAGTGTCATTAAATTTGGAAATAAATAAGTGTCATACAATATATAAAAGTACTAATGTAAATAAATAAATATGCATCTTACAATATATAAAAGTTATAATGTAAATAAATAAATATGCATCATACAATATATAAAAGTACTAATGTAAATAATCTCTTTAATGCTTGGGGCCGGTTTGCCAATGTGGGCTATTGTAGGCATGTTCACGCAACCAATCCATCAAGGCACATTTCTCTCCTTTTAGGCCTAAAAACATGTTCTGAGGTGTTCGGTGCATCATCATATTACAACATCGCCTTCGAAAATCACTGTCACTGACAATCTCCGGAATGGTAAGTAATTCAGCTACAATGGCACTCATTCGATCATCACGTTCATTCAACTTTTTGAGGACAATGTGCTATCCTTAGATGCGTCGCTATCACACTTACAAGATCAACTAATGTTTTTTTCTTTTTGGTTCCACTTGTCCCTTCACCTCTCCTTCTCTTCCCGATGCTTATTTGAACCACTAGGTTGACTAGGTTGGGTGTTGGATGTCAAGTTCATGCACTCTAAATCGCTAGGCACGTGCACACTACCTCCATTATTAGTGCCTTGAAGCTCTTCCTCACTATCACCTGAACCTTCTTGTAGGTCCATTTGTGGTCGGTACACATCTTCTTCATCATCACCAAGTGACACCCGTCTAGTTGCCGATGGACAGTCCATATCCTCTCCCGATGCTAAAACATCCCCTCGAATATTATTCGCAATTTCTCGGCAAAGTTCAATCCTTTATACCTATATTTTCCATACGCCTTATTCTCCGCATGCAATAAATCAAGTCATTGTTTATCTATAATAATGCTAACAATAATAACAAGTACATGAAAGAGGTTTGATACCTTTATTTTCCTCTCCCACCACTCATCGTCTCGCAACAACCATATTCCTTACATAGTCGATAGCTATACCTAGGTCTCTTTTGAAAATAACTTCTCCCAAGTGTCCATTGGCTCTTCAAACTATCTAACCTATTTTTCAATTGTTTCTTGCTATATCCTTTTCCCGTTGTTTCATTAAATTTGGGCACAATTTGCTTCCACCCATCCCTTGTAAATGATGAACCAAGTCGTTGTTTTTTTATATATTTGCTCAATGCATAAGTCAATAAAAGTCTTAGTAGACTCTACATCCCATTCTGCTGCTACGGTGGTCATATTTCTATGTCACTAATGAGCAAGTTAGATAGTGTTAAAAATGTTAAAATGAAAACTTATCCTCAAAGGTTTAATCACACATTTAATTTGCACCTCCTTTGCTAAATAGAATTAGCAGAAAATTCTAGACAAGAAATTACTATCACTTCAAACATGCTACAAAAAATTAAGCGATCCAGATTTTTCCACATAAAACCGTCGAGTCATGAGGAATAAGTATTTCGAGAAAGGCATCCAAGTACACTAATCTCTTGAGAAGCGAGATAGGCAAGGGAATAATATTTGATAATTGTTGCGGTAGTGTACTCATAAATAGCCGAAACCAAGGTTTAATAGGTAATCAAACAGAGAAATATGGATTCCCGTGAAAGAATTTTCTAAATAATACAGGTTGAAAGCGTTAGCGACCTAAACAAAAGAAAAGCTTAGAAGAACAAGGTCATTTTTTTTGCTCAGAAAAGATACTTGCATTACTAGAGGGACAAACATTACAACAATAACAAGGTAGCAGGGGATACCCCAAACAACAAACTGAAAGAGCAACAAGGATAATTAAGGATAGTACAATACATCAAGAAGCAAACCGCCGAGACAAGACAGCGTAAAACGTATTACCTAGAAACAGGAAAACATTACAAAAGAGAAATTTAGCTTGCCCACCCGAAGAACAAGGTCATGGGATGAACTAATTCTATGACCTCATAACTTATCCTCAAAGGTTTCACACATTTAATTTGCACCTCCTCACTAATTAATATTCACAAACATTTAAATGAATTTTCTTGGTCATCAAATCAGTAGATACTTTGTGAGCTTTTTGAAACTAATTTCACTCACTCAAAATTCTTTTATAATACTCAATCAAAACTTAAGTGCTAATAAATTGCAAGGTGTTGATATCATTGCCGGCTACTAATTAATTAAAGAATTTGGGTCAATTACCCTATAACTTGATGTTCAATCCTTTAATACACTAACCAAAAACCTATGAATTTAGTGTCTAATAACGAGACTATGGGTTAAAGACTTTGTACCAGAGCAATCAAAGGAAATATATCTTAACAACAACCACCAACATCATTCACAAGATTGTTGTAACTGAAAAAAAAAATGATAAGGACTCAAATAAGCCAGAATGAAACAGTAAGCTATAAAAGTCATTCAATAACAAGAGCATGGTGAATAAGTGTGATGAATGGAAATAGCTAAAGATCAAACAGAAAGGAAAGGATCCAAATACAAGGAAGCAGGGCAAACAAAGCGTTGAAGAACAAGAATAAGAGGGTAAACAAGGAAGTATGTATTGAGTGGAGACGTGGAGTTCAGAAAAATCAAGGCACACAATGTTGTTAAGGACGAAGTACAAGAATAAGAGGTAGCAGCACAACAGAGAGAAACTCAAAAGGAATGATCCAAATTCCAAACACAAACAAGGAAAGAAAGATACAGAGTTTACTTGATTCTTTTTCCTTATACAAAGCTTGTGAAGCCAGAAAAGAATCCAAGAGAAGATTTTATTTAACTTTTTGGACAATTCACATAGACAAAAACATTTTTGACTCTGTTGGCACATTTACAATGTGCCATGAAGCATTAAAGAGACAGTAATTTAGGTTTGTAGCATGTTTGTAGCATGTTTTCTAGATATTGAACATCATATGTACTTGCATTCAACTTCAAAAATGTTTCCTCACAATAACCATATACTCTTCTAATCCCTAAGATGTTTTAGAAAAGATAAGTCTTACATTAATGGGATTATTATTTTAGAGTTTGGTCTCGTGCATAACAATATTCAATAAGTACCTTCTTAAGGCATGTGTGTATTTTTTGCCCCTTCCATTGAAGATGACAACAATTCAGAAAAGGAACGGTTGATAGGAATCAAGTGACATACATTACAAAACCGAGAGAACAATCGATTTGTACTATACATATTATTCTCATAAAAGAGACAAGTAATTTACATACCACCGATGATGAGCTAGTTGATGTAAGTTGCTCCAAGAGATCAAGCGTGTGCGGGCGTGACCGACAAAGTTCCCGATGATAGAAGTCATAAAAGAATATGAGGGACTTCCGTGACAATCGAAATAGCTATGACCAATAACAATCGGGACATGAACTTGTTTAATAATTGAAAATTCATGCTCAATTCCTAAAACCAACATTTGAATCCAACCCAAAAGCCGAAAGGGAAAAAAATCAAAAGCAAAGATACCAAATAGGGGGAATCTTCCTCCGTAATTCCGGCCTCGGTGCCTAATCAAAAAAAACAGACGAGGTAGGTCGGAAAAAACCTGAATTGAAGAGGAGCCGAGGTACGTCCTTTATAGGAGATTACGAGGTAGTTCAACAATGAATGAAAGAGACGAGGTAGGTCGGAATAGGAGGTTGCTCGAATTAATGTCTGGAACAGATGGGAGGTAGCACGAATAGGTAGGTCGGATAATTCTCTGCTCTCCATCGCCATCTCCTTTAATTGATGAGCTTTCGAATTAATGGCAGGAACGGCTGATGAGACAAGGCGAAGAATTAATGGCAGGAACGGCTGATGAGACCAGGCGAAGAAGAGAACGAGACCAGAAAATCGAAAACGAGGTTGGTTGGACAATTGAAGTAAAGGGTTCCTCCTCACACTCACGGGATGGCGAGGTTAGCATTCGACTAAAATCGAATACGAGGTTGTCCGTCCAAGGAACCCAAATCCGAGGCGTTTTTGCCCTTTGCGTGTGAAGAAAATCGAATCCGAGGTTGGTCGGACAATTGCGTAGAAGTAATTGCGAGGAGGAGGTAGGTCGGACATTGAAGAGGAGAGGATGGGGAGACCAGAGAGAGAAGGCACGCGTTTTTGGGGGCAAAATGGTCCGGAAAAAATCTTGGGTTCCAATGGACTTCTAATGGGATTAGAAGCACCTCAAGGCCAGCTTTAAAAAAAAAACTCCATTGCACTTTGAAGCCCATTGATTTTTTTCTGTTCCCAAACAGCTCCAAAATACCTAATGGACTTATTATCCCATCTAATGGGATAATAAGTCCATTTTCTTTGTTCCCAAACAGGCCCATAGTCATAATTTTTTTGATGGACTTATTATCCCATCTAAGTGGGATACTAAGTCCATTACATGAGTTCCCAAACAGGCCCTAAGGCTTCATGCTCGTCGTATAGAAAAGGGTTAAGTACCACTTTTACCCCTGAAGTACGCGCTCAGGAGCAATTTTGCCCTTTAAATCTTCGAAGGAGCAATATTGCCCCTCCGTTAGAAACCCTAACGTTGATCGTTAGTTGACCATTAGGGTTTCTAATGGAGGGGCAACATTGCTCCATTTTGATACTTCAGGGGCAACATTGCTCCTTCAAAAACTTAAGGGGCAAAATTGCTCCTGGCAATTTTTCAAGATCACGAAGTATTTTTTATACCAGCCAGTATCCCCAATTAGGGGTGGAAACAGGCCAGGCCTCACCCTTAACAGGTCAAGCCTGTTATGTAAGGAAGTGGCCTGAGCCTGGCCTGTGGCCTGTTACAGGCTAAAATTTTGGTCTGCGCCTGGCCTGTGGCCTGTTAAGAGGCATGTATTTTTTACAGGCCGAAAACAAGCCGGATGTAAACAGGCCGACAACAGGCCGTAAACAGGCCTAACTAAACAGGCCGAAAACAGGCCTAACGTAAACAGGCCAAAAACAGGCTTGAGTGAGGGAAATTGATTTAGGGACTTAGGGTTCTTGGTTTGAAAGGGCAAACAGGAGGCTTTGAGTGAGGGAGGGGGTGGGGGATATTAATTAATATTTTTTTTTAAAAAAAAAAAACTAATTATTCTTAACAAAGGCCTACTGTCAGGCCTATTTGGAGGCCTAAGCCTGACCTTTTAAGACAAACAGGTCTTGGCCTGGCCTTTTAGCCTGACAGGCCAGGCCTAACCAGGCTTTTTGAGGCCAGGCCCCTGGCCTATTTCCACCCCTATCCCCAATCAGTATCCGAAGTATCTTTTTAGTACTGTCACTACCCTGAAATATTTTTTCAATGTCCTAAAATAATTTTTCAAGATTATGAATTATTTTTTCAACATCCTAAAATAATTTTTCAAGATCATGAAGTCTTTTTTTAGTACCGGCCAAGTATTTTGAAATATTGTTTTAGTACTGCCACTACCCTGAAATATTTTTTCAACGTCCTAAAATACTTTTTCAAGATCATGAAGCACCTATCAATATTTTTTCAGTACCCGTTAGTATCCCGATATGTTTGAAAAATGAGATGACGACAAAGAGAGGAAATGGCGTAGGGAAAGTTGCAAAAAGTAAGGGAAAGTTTGGTTAGGGGAAAATTTGAGGAGGGAATGAAATTTAGAGGAAGGAAAGGAAGGGAATGGAAGACTTTAAAAAATAAGGGAAGATGGTTTGTGGGAAAATGAGTTGTTTGGTAGGAAGAAAATGAAGGGTGGTAGTTGGTAAAGAAACAAGAAATGTCTATTTTACCCTTAAAAGTAATTCATTCAAAATAAAAAAGAAAAATAATTTTTTTTTTTTTGGCTAAAATATATTTTTTAAAAATATATATCAAGTTTGAACTTCTATAAAAAATATTTCCCGTCAAGTTCGAATGTTCCCACCAAGTTCGAACGTCCGTCAAATTTGAATTTGAGGGGTAAATTTGTCAAAAGGTGTGAATAGTGACGTGGGAAGTTGAAATCCCATCAATTTTGGAGGGACTTGATCTTCCCACATATGAGGGAAGATTGGTGGGCCCGGGAAGATCGGTCCAAAATGCGTACCAAATGAAGGAAGTCTCTAATTTTTCTTTCCCTTCCCACCGATTCTTTATACCAAACGGGCCCTAAGGAAATATTAAATTGAAAGAGAAAACTATAGAAAGGTTGAGTGGGGCCGGAGGAGAAAGAAAATCTAGTGTAGGTGGCATTTCAAATGAAGAGGTGAGCCAAGTGATAAAGAACAAAGGAAAGCCTATTATAACAAAAGCAAAGATCTCATCACATTGTTAGTGACGATATGGGCCAGTGTGATCAGATTGAAATTGGAAATTCAGATACAACGCTGAATACGTCAAGACCATCTGACAGTAGGGTGCAATTCTTGGGAAAATCCATTTAAGGGCTTTTTTTTGGAGAAAAAAATTCCAAAAAGGGCCCTTGGGATTGTCGAATCTTGGTGAGTTGTAAATGAGACTTATATAGTTGTTAATCGGAACTAATATTGTTGTAAATGAAACTGATTTAGTTGTAAAAAAAATTGTTGTAAATGTGACTGATTTAGTTGTAAACGATTAAAAAAATTATTGTAAATGTGACTGATTTAGTTGTTAAATTTTAATGAATTTATCCCAGAAAGGACCCAAAGGCCCTTTTTGGGATTGTCAGAATCTTGGGACCTTTTTTGAGATTTTTTCTTCCAAAAAGAGCCCCTATAAGGATTTTCCCACAATTCTTCATGCTCGTCGTATAGAAAACAAAAATGTTGCAGAGGAAAATCTCAGTTTTTTTTTTTTTTTGGGTAAAAGAGGAGGCAAAGCCTTTACATTAAAATAAAGGGAGTTGGGGAATAAATCCCCATACAATCATTAGACATCATTGTACTCAGATAAGCAGGACAACTATCAGAGTCTTCAGTCTGTGTGTGCATGTTGTCGAGTCAAATATAAGTTGTTGAGGTAGTAGCATAGAGAAAATCAAGTGGACATATTCTATTTATTCCACCTTCTTGTGATCCATGTTTGTGCTCATACCAATTAAAAAGAGGTAATATTCATTAGCTTCTCAAGGAATCCCAAGGGTAAGCAACAGGAATTATAGCAATTAATTTTCACCATATTGTAAGCATTAATATGTAATGACAAACGGCACCAATTAAATACACCATTTAATCTTATGATTAATTTGGCAGTAGGAAAACAAAGAGTGTAAACATTTCAGCCAAGACTTATATTTCCACAATCATCAAAAGTTCCTTGAATATTCAGGGTCATATATAAACGGTTACCCAACGTCATTGTGTGTCATTAAAACCAACCATAGGACGGTCAATATAAATCACATGCAACACAATAATAAACACCATAAAGTACTTATTGATTGAGGCTGGGTACTGCTTACTCTAAAATTAAGGTTCAATACTTTCACAACTTGCACCAACTGAACAGCCAGTATATATCACACTTAATCAAATACTTCATATGGTAACTTGAAAGAAACAAAGTCTAGAGCACCAATTATACTCAATAACAGATTCAAAAGTTAAGCTCGATTATAATCCTAATTTGCATTACTGAATCAGCCTCATACATGCCAATTGAAAGTTTAGCATGATATCAATCTACTGATTTCACTTATTGCAAATTTTTAGACCCAATTCAGCAGCACTTTCACTACTGTTTAAGTATATAACCATCACACTTGACAATTTTCAGATCACATTCAGCAGCACTTTCACATATAATCAAATTCACACTCCACTTCAACACCAAAATTTTACCCTCAAACTAACAAGAATTTAACAAGGATTTAAATGCTATACTTATATTCCCTTTTCCGCAATTAGTACCTCAAAAAAAAAAAAAAAAAGAAAAAAACATACTTCAACTCCTTTTTACGGCAATTTCAAAACCAAATATCATCATTCACAAGCAAATTACATCCCAAAATGAATGATTGGTCTAATCGTAAAAACCGCATAGAACAAACAAATACCAATTAATTAACCCACATTTTCCTATGCAAAACTCTTGAATCAAACAAAACCAATAAATGAACCTACATTTTTTATAGATTGATACTAAATAATACTAGTACATTACTTATTGGATCACATATAAGTAACAAGTTAGTCTGTTATTCTATCACATGATTCATTTATGTTGAAGATAATGTATGGATATTTGATAAGGATGCTACATCAAGTGGATCATTATTATCTTAATCACCCATATTTCCTTCTTCAGCTTAAAAAATTATACATCAGTTTGGGAATATATCCGGACAAGATTATATATAGCCATTGTTACACAAACTATGTAGACTTGATTTTCAAAGCTATATAAGTGCATAACTCGTAATATTTTAAACTTATTCTTTCAACTCCAAACTTCCTTTCTTCAGTGCATCCAAACTTCCTTTCTCCAAGCCAATAAGAAGAATAAGAACAGCTCCGACCGTAACTCTGACGATGACCTTTTATTTTCCATGCAATGCTGAATTGAATTTTCGAAGAGGACAACACGCTGAACTGGGGCAAGAAAGGGACAAATCTGAAATGTTGTGAAGACACTGTTGGGTAAAGAGACAATTTGCTGAGATTTTCTGCCCGACACTCCCAACGCTTGCCTTCCCTTCAAGAAAAGGTCTTTTTTTAAAAAATAAAAATAAAAAATAAGCCCAGTCAGAAAAAAAAGGCCCACACAAACGCCTCCAATTAGGTTTTTTTAACTGAAATTTTTTCCTCCTTCTACTGAACTTTTTTTCACTCCACCGCTCACCCAACACATATCCAAACATGTTTGTTTGTGCAGCTTATGTTCTTATATGCTCTTCCAGTGGCCAAAGAGAGTTGGTATAGATAGTAAGAGATGTGGTCAAGTCCCAAAAGGATGTGTGTTCGATCCCCACTGCCGTTGCTGAGACTCCTTTGATAGGCAATTTCGTAAGTCTCCATTAAGTGCTCAAAGAGCTTGGAGCCGTACCCTGGCTTTGGTGGAGAACTGATGCCGAACCCTTAAAAAACTTTCTATTATAAAAAAAAAAAAAAAAAGCTCTTCCAGTGCCTAGACCCCAAACCTTGTTTGAAGGATTAATTATGAAATAAATCAATTTGCAAACTTTATCATGGAAAAATTAGACTAAAGGACTTGGAGGAAATAATAGTAATTGGAGAGGATCTCAAAAATTATAATTATTTAAAAGAGCTAAATATCAAAATATAAATTTCTAATTTCTAATTTATCCCTAGTCAAACCTCCTATATTCCCTTTCACCATACCTCAATCCAAAACCTTAAACCTTAAATCCTTGATTTATCCCTATTTACACATTTCTATGCATCATCATTACTTACTCAGATACGCAGAAAATCCATAACTACATTGTTTTTGGGCCAGCACCTGCCATGACTACTTTGTTAGATCACCGATGTGTATCTTTTAATAATTACCATGACTACTTTATCAAATTAGTAATTTTATAATATGATAAAAATTTTAAAAGCATATGCATTAAAAAAAATTAGAAAATCAAGTGGGGGACAACTATCAGAGTCTTCAGTCTGTGTGTGCATGTTGTCAATCAAATATAAGTTGTTGAGGTAGTAGCATAGAGAAAATCAAGTGGACATATTCTATTTATTCCACCTTCTTGTGATCCATATACCTAACAAGTTAATCTATGATTCTATCGCATAATTCATTTGTGTTGAAGATCATGTATGAATATTTGATGATGATGTTATATCAAGTGGATCATTATTATCTTCATCACCCATATTTTCTTATTCAGCTTAAAAAAATCAAAGAGACAATTTGCTCAGATTTTCTGCCCAACACTCCCAACGCTTGCTTTCAAGAAAGAGTGATTTCTTTTTAATAAGCCCAGTCAGAAAAAAGCTCACGCAAACATCTCCAAAAGCGTTAGGAGAAGCATCCTAACTCCAAGGTGTCTAGATAAATGTCTCGAGGGTAATAGACGGCTCGCCTCTACACAACATCGGTATGACCTAAAAGGAAGGAAGATCTCGCATTGCCCTTGGATCGTGGGTGAACCCAACTCCTTTCCTAAAATTTTTATATAAAAAATAATAATAAATAAAACTGAAATTTTTTTCCTCCTTCCACTGAACTTTTTTGCACTCCACCTCTCACCCAACGCATATCCAAACATGTTCGTTTGTGCAACTTATGTTCTTATATGCTCTTCCAGTGCCTAAACCCCAAACATTGTTTGAAGGATTAATTATGAAATAAATCAATTTGCAAACATTATTATGGAAAAATTAGACTAAAAGACTTGGAGCAAATAATAGTAATTGGAGAGGATCTCAAAAAATATAATTATTTAAAAAGACTAAATATCAAAATATAAATTTCTAATTTCTAATTTATCCCTAGTCAAACCTCCTATATTCCCCTTCACCATACCTCAATCCAAAATCCTAAACCTCAAATCCTTGATTTATCCCTATTTACACATTTCTATGCCTCATCATTATTTGCTCAGATACGCAGAAAATCCATAACTACATTTTTTTTTTGGCCAGCACCTGCCATGACTACTTTGATAGATCACTGATTTGTATCTGTTAATAATTATCATGACTACTTTATCAAATTAATCAATTTTATAATATGATAAAATTTTTAAAAACATATGCATTAAAATTTAGAAAAATTAAATTAAATTTTTGTTAACTAGGGATGTTTTGAGCTAAAACAGTGATATAAAGATCAATTAATTGTTGAAAATGAAATAATTCAAAATAGACAATACAGTGTCACGCTCGTGACTTTTGATATCAATAAAAGCTTAAGTAGATTTTGAAAATAGAAGGAAAGTAGTTATAATTAAGATAAAATAGAGGTAAGATGTGTTTAGTTTACTTTGACAATTTTATTGAATGCATCACATTTTATTTATATTTGGAAACTAAAATTCAGTTTGTAAAACCCAGCCAATTACCATATCATATTCATATAAAAATGTTCAAGTATATTTAGTAATAATATAATGTTCTTGTAGGCTTTTCTGGTTATCCAAGTATATATATATATATATATATATATATATGGGTTTATCGTTTGTCATGTCACTTAACATAAGATTATATCAAGTCACCCTAAAATTACGTCGTTTTGAGGTTAGAGGAATTAATGAACTCTCAAACCAATATAGTCTTGGGGTTAGGGAAATTAATGAAGGATCTTTTGGTAAAATTCATATAATAAACACATAAACAAAAATACAAAAACACTCTTTATTAATTCCACTAACTCCCAAAACGACGTAGTTTTGGGGTGACTTGACATAACCTTATGTCAAGTGACATGACAAACGATAAACCCTATATATATATATTAACTTACCCTAACTCTCTGATCAAGTCTTTCATATCAATTTCCATTATATATATACTGCTACCTCCAATCCTAAATATATATGGCATAGTTTGCAATGCGATTTGCATTGCAAACTATATATGTCCTATATTTAATACCGAGGAGTACCATTTTCATCTATGTTCAACTTCAGCCGCCCACTTTCCTGCGGCTGCCAACCAATATGCATTCCTTAATGAAGAGACATAGCAACTAAACTCATGACACTATTATCAAAATTGTCCTCAAGAGGGATTTATTCCTCCAAAACTAGAAGAATCTATCAGCAAGTGATTCCAAAGCAAGAGGGATTTATTAAGCACATGCCAAACCACCATTTAACTATCTTTTTTTTTTTTTTTTTTTGCTAAAGAAATTTGAGGAAAGGGGTTGAGTTCACCCACAATCCAAAGACAGGGCGAAATCTCCCTTCCTCCTAAGTCATACCAATGTTGAGCAGAGCGAGCCGTCTATTACCCTCAAACGTTTATTTAGGCATCCAGGAGCTAGGATGCCTTCTTCAGTGCTTTGACTAACTCCAGGATTGAACCCTCTCTTTTTAGTGAGAGTGTCCAATCCATTTGCTCGTTGAATCCAAGGACTTACAAAATATGGTTCCAAATGTCATCCCCATCCCAACTAATTTTCTAATATATTATCCCTTATTACTATTCAAGTCCAAGTTGGGCTCTTTTGACACCACCACCCACATCACAAAATTAAACCCTAACATTTTCTTCCCATGTTCATTGTTAATTTTCTTACATAGGACATGGCTACCATGTTGTTAAATTTACGAACAGAGAGGACTATGAGAACGCCCTAACAGGAGGCCCATGGATGATATACGATCATTATTTAGTTGTAAGACCTTGGGAACCTTGTTTCAATGCAGCTACAGCTAAAATTGACAGAGTGGCCGTTTGGATCAGACTTCCAAGGATTTTCCTGGAGTACTATAACAAGGAAGCATTGACCTTCATTGGAGACAGGATAGGGGAAACGGTGAAAGTTGACATTAATACCTCATCTCACCCGAGGGGACATTATGCGAGGTTGTGTGTTCTAGTGGATCTAACGAAGCAGCTTATGGCGGGGTTTTCCATTGACGGACAGGAATATTATATAGAATATGAAGGACTTCACATGTTATGCTCCAATTGTGGCTTCTATGGACATAGACAAGAGACCTGTCCAAGGAAGTCAAAGCACGGCACCGAAGGAATTACTGAGGGAGGTAATGGTGAGCATAACACTGACGGGAATGGAGGTTATGCAGGAGATAATATTAGCATTGAAGATACCTGGATTGTGGTCCAGAAACCACGACGGCCTAGGAAGAGCAGCGAGAAGCAGGGTGAGCAAAACAGTAAGGCTCCGGCGGGATCGAGATTCGCGATGTTGGATTACAAGTGGATTTTACAGCTTCATCTAGAACCCGGTCTTTCACATCAATTTCCTTCTATTATTTTTCTAATTCCTTTCTCTAATGCATATCCTATATTTTCTGAAATTTTCAGGAAATTTTAGTTGATGAATCCTCGTTATGTGAAAAACACTTCAAAATTTGATATAAAATCATTTTAAAAAGAAAGTAACGCTTGGATGCACAATACCTGTTGAATGTCGTAAACTTTTCTCATCCATCTATTGATTTCTTGTGCTCTTTGCATCCCTCCTTTGTTCTCAGCTTCTTCAACTCTTGTCTTCAAATCCTCTTTCATGCTTTGAAGATCTTCCCATTTATTTTCCAATGACTCCAAATTATCTTCCAAGTCATAAATGGGATAATAAGTCCATCAAGAAAAAAAAGAGTGTTTGGGAAGCCTAAATTTTTAATGGACTTAGGAGGTTAATGGAGTGTTTTTTTGAAGCCACTTTTCCATTGCTTATTATCCCATTAAAGTCCATTGAAGCTCCCATTTTTTTGAAAGACCATTTTGCCCCAAAAGAGTTTTTCGACATTTTCTAGTGTCTAAAAAATGGCCTGGGTTTTATTCTCCCTAAGGTTCCGTCTTTTCGACATTTTTGGGTCAACTTTGTTTGGAATAGGTTTTAATCTATGGGCAATTTTTATGACAATCAGGCATTCAAACGTTTGCAATTTGGGTATTTTGTTTACATCCTTTGCATGTTTGTTATTTGAGTAGTTTCGCATGTGAGTGTTGTTTTGCCGAAGAGTTGTCTATGATTTTTTTCAACAAAGTGAGTGTTGCTTTGCGAAGTGTTGCATCCTTATCAATATCTTTAATAGAAATGAATCGCTTCGTGATCAAATTAGAAACCAACTTGTAGGGGATAGGTTTATTTATCCTCATTAATAATTGTGTTGTAAATTTTTTAATGGTGATGTTGCTATTTTATTTGGTAAATTTATATTTGTTTTTAATTTTTATCCCAAATTATCACATTTTGTACACCATATATATCATATATATATATGAATTTGATACATGCCCTTTTCTATCATTTTCCATCTCATCTACTTTTTAAAAGTTATGCCAAACAAGTGCCCATTAGAAACAAAAGCCACTTCTGTCACTGCTATCCCAAACACAAATCACATCAAAAAAAAGTCCATCAGAAAAAAGTCCATTAAGAAAAGTCCATCAGAAACAAAAGCCACTTCTCTCACAGCAATCCCAAACGGGCCCATAGTTTGAAGTCCATAAAAAAAAAAAAATCAATCCCAAACAATTAAAATGTTTTTGATGGACTTATAATCCCATCTGATGGACTTATAAGTCCATCAGATGGGTTCCCAAACAAGCCCTAAAGCTCACTTGTTGGCTTGCCCTTCAACCTCCCCTCATCTCCTATTGTTCTGTACATAGGAGCTGACTAATCCTTCTCTAGCCCACAACGGTCCATTCACTCTATTATATGGAATGTTGGACCCTCATTTTTGGTACAAAACCATATTTAGAACTTACCAAAATTGTGTTTTGTCATTTTGTTGCCCTCATCATTTGATGAACACTTATAACTTCCTAGTTCTTGTTTAGCAGTTCAAAGATATGAGAGAAGTCACCCCAAGAAGAATGCTCTAAGGTACGCCCCTTACGGTTGTAGTACTTACTAGAGGATGATGCGGCGGAAGAATGGAACAATAGAGGTTATGAATTTGATATCTATTTTACTAATTTTGTCAAAAACCCCCCATTTTAATTTATAATTTTTGTTCATTTAATTTTGTGTTTTGTTCATTTATAACTTTTGTTAATTTTATATGGATTGTGAATGTTCTCAGGCTTGTTTATTGTGAATGAATTTTGTGTTCGTTTGCTTGAAATGCTTGGTTCCCTTTTGTTTGAAAATTTTGGTGTGCTTGAGGGGATGGATTTTGTGGTTACTTAGAAAATAAGAAATATGACTATTAGCCCTTATTATAAGGAATTATAATGTTTCCTTTCTTGTATCCCATGTGATTTGATTAGGCCTTAATTCTATCCTCCATGATGTAAATGATTGGTTGTTTTGTTGTTTGCCGTTTCTCTAACTTTGTATGGGTTGTGATTGTTTTCAAATTGTTGTGCTTCTGTTTTATGTTCGACGCTTTTTTAATTGTTGTTTCCCTAATTTTGCATGGGCTGTGATTGTTCTCAAATTGTTGAGCTTGTTTATTGTGATTGATTTTTTTTCTATTGGATTTTGTGATTTTTTCCTGTTGCTATTGCTGTTGCTAGTTGGATATTGTTTCCTAGTTTTGCATGAGTTGTGATTGTTCTCAAATTGTTGCAATTTTGTTTGTTTACTTGAAAAGCTTGAATCCTTTCAAGGAGGATTTTGTTCTTGTTGTTTCCCTAAGTTTTGTATGTGTTGTGATTGTTCTCAAATTGTTGTGCTTTGGTTTTGTCCGCTTGAAAAGCTTGAAGGCTTTTAAGGAGGATTTTGTGTTTAGCGTTGTTTATTGATTGCTTTTTTTTCCTGGTTTTTTATGGTTGTGATTGTTCTCAAATTGTTGTACTTTTGTGTGTTTGCTTGAAATGCTTGGATCCTTTTTGTTTGTTTCTTTCTAAAAGTTTGGATGTGCTTGAGGGGATGAATTTTTTGGTTCCTTAGAAAATAAGAAATATGATTATTTGCCCTTATTATAAGGAATTATAACGTTTCCTTTCTTGTATCCCATGTGATTTGATTAGGCCTTAATTGATTGGTTGTCAAAATAGTTTTTAGATAAAAATGATAGTGTTTAATATTATTATCATAATAACTTTTTCTAGGTCAAGTTTACTAAAAAGGACATTAGCTTTTGGCATAATTGTATATAAAAGGATAAGTTTATATTTTAAATATTATAAACATTATATTTTCATAATACCAAAAGTTACATAAATTTGTATACAAAATTAAAATAATTAAGGGTACTGACTGGTATTGAAAAAAATACTTCATGATTTTAAAATTTTATTTTAGGATATTAAAAACATATTTCGTGGTAATAACTGATCTTGAAAAAATATTTGGTACCGATAGGTACTAAAAAGATACTTAAGGATACTGAAAAAAATACTTCATGATTTTAAAAATTTATTTTAGGATATTGAAAAAATATTCCGGGTAATCACTAATCTTGAACATACCGATGGTACTAAAAAAGATACTTAAGGATACTGAAAAAACACTTCATGATCTTGAAGATTTATTTTAGGATATTAAAAAAATATTTTAGGGTAATGACTAATCTTGAAAAAATATTTTAAGATACTAACGAGTACTAAAACGATATTTAATGATCTTGAAAAAAAAATAATTCATGATCTTGAAAATTTATTTTAGGATATTGAAAAATATTTGAGTAATGACTATGTTGAAAAAATATTTTAAGGTACTAAAGGGTCCTAAAAAATACTTAAGAATACTGACTGGTATTGGAAAAAAAAATACTGATGATGGCAAAGGAAAGAGAAAAATCAGAAAAAATAGCTTTTTTCAAAACCTAGATTTTGATGCATAATAACTTCTAGACAAAAATGGGGGTGTTTGGTAAACTTATGATAAAACCTAGGTTTTGATACAAAATAGCTTCGGCAAAAATAGGAGTGTTTGGCAAACTTATGGCAAACCACAAAACCTAGGTTTTGATTCCCCCAAATAGGCCGACAAGTATGATATCCGTGAGCGAGGTTTTGGCAATAGGTTAGAATGCTTTGCTCATATTTCAAAATTTGGGTGAGGTTAAGGGACCCGGATTTCCTCAAAGAACGAGTCTCTCTCAGTATCCCTCAAAAGCCAAGATAGATCGTTGATCTCTCTTCATTAAATCTTGATTGTTTATTTTAATACCTTTAAAAAACATTCAGAACCTGAAAAATTATTTTAGGATCTTGAAAAAATATCCTGAAGTATATTTTTAGTACCAATCAAGTACCACTGAATATTTTTTCAAGATCATAAAATAATTTTTTAAGATCATGAAGTATTTACTCCTACTACCATTGGGTTTACCAAGCAGATCTTCCATTATCGTTTCCTCGGGGCGAGATATAGCCCAGAACTAGAATTTCTTTTTATCAGATAGTTTGTTAATTATTTGTCTATCTTCTTTGGGGATTGGCCTTCCATACATATCTACGGGCACGTCAGGATTTTGATCCATTAGCTTGTGGAAGAGAAGGAATATTGGGGAGAATGGGTAACGATATCGCGGTTTCGAACCTTTAAAGCCCGTAAACTTACCTAGAAAGACCTAAGAACTTACTGAGAAACTATCCAGAAAACTAGAAACTGGTATTATGGTGAGTGCAGTCGAAAAAGAAGAAGAAGAAGTAAGGCGAAAATGAAGGAAGCAGGGAAACCGTGAAAGTACCTGATTTTGGTAAGAGTTGAAGAAGGCTAAGAAAGCTTTTGTGAGAAGAGAGCTTCTGGCAAGGACAAGTTTACTTGGGTAGGCAAAGAATTCTTGAGCGTAAAGTGGCAAAACAAAGAAGCAGGCTCGAATATATAGACGGTGTGAATTTGAAAAGTCAGGGGTAGTAACGTCAACGTGCGTTGGGAATTAGTTTTAAAACCCTAAAAAGTGCAATGATGACTGATATGAAATGACGTGGGCATTAAATGCGCGCAAGTATCGAAGGCGACAGAAGTGGCCAATCCGCGTGAAGCGACAATTACACGCCCTGACGTAGCTAGGTATACAGCTGTCAATGACAAGGCAAATGGAGTTCGTTCATATGCTACTTTTTTATGGCAACCCGGATTGGGGGCAACATGTGGCAGGGATAAGTGAATCCGACAACCTAGATTCAAACATGCAAGCATAAATCCCGGTTGACATAAAAATGATTCTTCAGTCGTATCCAACTCGGCATGCATGCCGGGGGGCAGGTTGAAGATAAAATCGGATATAAAAGCTGGGTTAAGTCATCACTTAATCTCAGCAAGCGTATCTGGGGCCAAATCGTGAGAGAACTTTGGAGTTCTTAGAGTTTAATGAAACTCAGAAAGCATCTGAATGGAAATCGGAAGAATCAAGTTGAAAAACTCGGATATACAAAATCCGAGTTAGGCAATCAATTAATTTCGGCAGATCAGAGACCTGAAACACGGAGCTTGGGGGCAACTGTTATGGACCCATATAATGGGCCTGACAGATTTAAAGCCCAATAAGGGCCCTTTATGACAAGATCCCTCCTTAATCAGGTAAAGCGCTAATCACCCAATGCTCATGCCTTTAATCCTAGATAGTACAGGTAGTGGAGCAGGCATTTGCAGATCGTGGAGGCGCATGTTGCCTAAGGAGCGGACGCATAGCTAGTGGACTGAAACCCTAGGTGATCTCTATAAATAGGAGGATATCCACCAAGTGCATCCTCTCCATTCTCTATTGAATTACTTGCATTCAGTCTCACTATGCACACACCCCACCCCCTTTGGCGAAAGCCTGCATATCGTGTTGCACAATGATCATCAAACACTCTCTGTTATCTTCCTCATAGATAGCATTGAGTAAGCTTCATCTCTTTGGTATTTAATTGATAGATACCTTGGGGAATTCATTTGATCCAATATAAACCATTCACTAATCCATTAAAGCTAGACACTTGTGTTCTTACAACAGAACAAAGACTATTTAAAGTTTATTATTAATCTAGGATATCGTTAAAATTAAGAACCCTACTCATTAAACATATATACCCAAAAACAAAATCAAAATAACACTTTTAAAATTCCAACGTATTAAAAAATTCCATTTCAATTTGATAAAATTCAAACATATCTAATGTTGGAGTACGTACTTAGTATAATTAATGTTATAATTATATGATGACAATATAAATTTATATATGCAGACAAATAGTCAGCTTGCAAGGGAAATTATATAGTTCCATTTTAAACCATGAATAGCCTCAATGAGTTGAACGAAATATTAATTAGATACAAAAATTTCAAGGGATGTGTCTGTAGAAATAAGCTTATTATCTGGAGTATGAATTAGTAAGTACACGTGACATGATGCCCTCGCACTCGCTCTATTTGAAATAATTTATTTTAGATATGTCTCTTCATGAGCTTATTTTAAGAAAGAATAGAATGATCCCCTGGATATTGATTATAGGGAAAATCTTTTAAAAATACATGCCACATTAGTTATAGGGAAAATCTCTTTAAAATAACATATGAATTCTGAAATTTCAAAAAGGGGTTGTCAATACGCAAAATCCCAAATCCATAACTCATGACCAAATAGAGATTTTAAAATGTTAATATTTTTACAAAAGCCCCTCAATTTTTTTTATTTAAAAAATAGGAAAATACCACTCGTTGAAGTACCACCACCGGTCCGAAGGCACATCCTTTTGCCCTATTCTTTTTGTTTGACTAAGTCATACTACCTTCGGTCTTAAATATAAGACATAGTTTAGAGTGTAATTTACATTACAAACTATGTCCTATATTTAGAATCAGAGGAGTAATTGTAATTGTTAAGTTAGCTCAACTCAACTAGTACACTCAACAACTTGAAGGTCTAACTTCATCTTCTCCCGGCTTCATCGTCCATCAATTTCCCAATTCATAAACAACGTTATACCTTCTGCCAATCGTTGTACGGTTTTTGCACTCATCTTCTCTGTTAAGGATGTTCGCAGTTATATTGATACTTCTGAATTTGGATAATAAGTTCATTATATATTTAACTAATTTGGGTGTCAATGATCTCACAAGTTATCGCTTTAAAGCACATATTAGCAAAATGGAACCAATTCCACTGGTGGACATACACTCATTTTTTCTGTGCCGATTTCTATCTCATATCGCATATACATTTCCATATTTTCTCTTCTTGTGGGACTTAATTAGGAAGTATTAGCAATGAACAGAATCGCTGAGTGAAAATTCCATCGAGTGGTCAACTATTGGGGAGAAAACCGAACGCATACTTTAGTTAAACAAAATTATATGGAGTATGAATAAATACAATAAGAGATAGATATCGAAAGAATGAGAAAAAGGTCTCATGGAACTTTAAAAAGGTTTATCTACCGTATTTTTCTGTAAATTTTCAAAGCAAATGGTGAAATAATTAATCAAACTATGCTAATTTCCAATTGGCATGAAAAAAGGCCAAACTAATTAAAATAAAAATAAAAATTAACGATATAGCACAACGCACACATAATTATTAATTAAGAAGCAAGGAATACATGCTTAGTGTTACATAAATAAAACAATACATGGCTCGTTTAATTTTTGAGTCTAAAATTGAAGCACAGCCACACTAAGGTCTTCAAACAAGAAAACGGGAGAAAGAAACATGCCCATATCCATGAGTAAGTCGGTCTGCAGACTGCAATGATATCATACATATGCAGGTAATTAGTTAAATAACCTAATAAAATTATATATTATACAATAACGTGTTTACCTCTTACACTATCCGAGGAGTTGACATAACTTTTGAACTTTGATTGGAATTTGAGCTTGGCCATGGGGTCATCCCATTTCAAACTATCCCACCAATTTTGTTGTCCTCGGATAAGTGTCAACTTAAGTTTGGTAGAGTTGAAATCATAATGGTAACTTTTCCAGTTTTGGACAACTATCTATAACAATGGATTTGAGGGAAGGAAAACGTAAGGGTGCCTTGTGAATGCTCTCAAGTATTGGTAAGTTCTGCAAAATCAGCTCGACAAGAGAAGAGAATACAAGAGAAGAATCCACATTCTCATCTTTCATTGCTTCTTCCTCTTTTATCACTTCATCCATTGATTCACATTCACAAATCTTAAGCCGTTGAAGGCGTGGAGCATACTTGAGCCATGTCACATGAGTTACTTTTGGACAACTATCTATGAGAACGAATTTGAGGGAAGGAAAAGGTAAGGGTGCCCGTGAATGCTCTCAAGTATTGGTAAGTTTTGCAAAATCAGCTCGACAAGAGAAGAGAATACAAGAGAAGAATCCACATTCTCATCTTTCATTGCTTCTTCCTCTTTTATCACTTCATCCATTGATTCACATTCACAAATCTTAAGCCGTTGAAGGCGTGGAGCATACTTGAGCCATGTCACATGAGTTACTTTTGGACAACTATCTATGAGAACGAATTTGAGGGAAGGAAAAGGTAAGGGTGCCCTGTGAATGCTCTCAAGTATTGGTAAGTTTTGCAAAATCAGCTCGACAAGAGAAGAGAATACAAGACAAGAATCCACATTCTCATCCTTTATTGCTTCTTCCTCTTTTATCACTTCTTCCATTGATGCACATTCACAAATCTTAAGTTGTTGAAGGACTGGAGCATACTTGAGCCATGTCACATGGGTTACTTGACACGAATAAATTTCCACCATTCGGAGCTTGGCTAGCCAACATGTTTCATACGTAAAAGGATATTGATCGCTTCTAATATTCAACATTAATAACTGAATGTGTTGCAGCTTCTTTAATCCTGACACGGAGGCTAATGATAATAAAGGCTTCTCATTCAGCTCATCCGAGTCGTTGAAACAAATAGAAGGAAGGTTGTATAAGCAACTTTGCAATTTGGTTGACTCCAATAATTTGTTTAGGTTATCTCTACCGGTGATATTTATCCATAATTCCTCAATATTTGGTAGGCACTCCAGCTCTTCTAAAATTTTTCTCTCTTTTAATGGGCTTATCAAGATTCCAGAAGCCTAAACACTCTTAATTGTTGAAGACTTGATAGCACTCCCGATGGAATCTCCAATCCCCTAACATAAAGATCGTATGACTTTGCTTGAAAGCTCAGAAATTTTAAATTTGTCAAGGACTGCAAGTTGATCCAAAACTCTGGTTTTGAAAATCCATGCCTGATATGAAAAGAAAGATATTCCAGAGAAGTTAAACCCCCAATGTCTACAAAGTCTAGTCCACTGACATGTAGTTCCAAGACTTTTAATCTCTTCATGTATTTAATATCTTCCAACTGACGTTGTATGACTTTCAATAAAACTAAGGTTGTGACATTTGCATGATCTATACTTCTTTGTGATTCCCAATCATTTGTGATCGAAATCTTCTTCATAAGTTCCATATTATCATGATCTTCTCGTAATAACCACAATGCCATGTCACGAATCACATCATGCATTTTAACTGTACGAGATACAAAAAAATCATCTTCAACGCTTTCTAGCAAGCACAAAAGTTTCAACTTTTCAATAACAAACTCACCATGATCACGTATATCTTGAACACTCATTGTCATATCTTTACAAAGAAATTTCTCCCACATCCATTTATCGATGAGATCAGAAACTAGAATCTCATAATCTTCTGGGTATAATGCACAGTACAAGAAACATCGTTTTTGTATCGCATCCAATTTGTCATAGCTATATTTGAGGATAGAGAATACTTTTGTCTCCAAATCTGGTGCAGTCCAAGAAGAGTATGTTATGTTCTTCATTGAATGTTCCCAAACCTCCACACTCCTTACTCCAGCCATGCTACTTCCTAGTACGATCAATACAAGGGGTAGCCCTTTACATTCCTTTGCCATGTTTTCTGCTAGCCTTGGAATGTTTGGGTGTGAGTTTAGAGTTTCGTCACCAACTTTCATACAAAACAACTTAAGTGCTTCTTTCTCTGTTAAAATTTCGACCTTGAATTTCTTTTGAACTTGCATTTTTGCGCACACATTTTCTAATCGTGTTGTGAATAACACTTTTGATTGAAAATTAGTATCCTTTGGATGTGGCACTCCCACTAATTTCAAGTCCAAGCTCTCCCATATGTCATCCAATAATAAGACAAATTTCTTGTGTTTGAGGGCTCCATATATCTTTGCTGCCTTCTCATCTAGATTACTACTACGATTCCAAAAGTCATCCTCAATCCCAACTAATTTCCTAATATTATCCATAATACTGTTCAAGTTGGGCTCTTTTGACACCACCACCCACATCACAAAATCAAATCCTAGCATTCTCTTCCCAAGTTCATTGTTTATTTTCTTTAGAAGGGTAGTCTTCCCTAGGGCTGTTCAACAACCAGACCAGACCGGGCAGGTCATTAGCCCGTGGTCTGGTCCATAAGGCTCTTCGGGTTGGACATTCCAGCCCGAAGCCCGGTCCTACCCGGAGAAAAACCCGATGGTCCCCGGGTTGGACAGACTGGGTCAGACTAGACCGGGTTAGTGGTCTAACTGGCCCAGTCCATTTATCATGGACCTATACAAAAGTAAAACCCAGTTCAACTAAAACCACACAGAGCAAAACTTGAGAGGGGGAAAAAAGCTCGAAATCGAACCAGAGAGGGCAGATGCAATGGGAGAGTGAGAGCTCTGTCTGGGCCTCTGGGGTGTGGCCGCGAGTCTTGAGAGCTCAGAATCGGACTGTGATCGAACCTCCGTTCCTTTACCCCCGACCTTCGTTTCACCTTCTTCTTTTCTCTCTAGCGGCCTGAAACAAGAGAGATCCAGAGATCCCAAACTTCAGAGGTGTTGAGTACGCCGGGTGTTGAGTATGCCGTGAAGAATTTGAAGAAAAGCTCGACCAAAGCTTGAGAAAGAATCAGAACCATTGATTTTAGGGGACTTATCCTGCTATCCATCACCTTCGACCTTCTTCTTCCTTTCGGACCTTCACTGTGCATCGCCGGAAATCGCGCCAAAGACCTGAACAGAGCTTCAGAGATCGCGTGTTCGGCTTGTTTCCAGAGGTCGCTGAGATTGAATCTTGGAGAGGATGGAGAGAATGCTTGAAACCCTAACATCTAAATATTGGAATTGTTGAATCGGGGGAAGGAGAGCATATAATATGAATATATATTGCCTCAACATCAACGACATCGTTTTTAAAAGTTTAGGGTAGATTTTTTTTTTTTTTTTTTTTTTTTTTTTCCGAAGGCTAATATATATATTAATAAATTTATATCCGGGTAGGACCGGGCTTAGTAGTCCTTGAACCTAACCCGAAACCCGGTCTTACCCGGACTTCGGGTCAAACCCGGTCTTGTTCGAATCTGTTCGGGTTTCTTTTCCCTTTTTTCGGGCTGGACAAGGTCGGACCGGGTCGGACCGGGTTGGACGGGTTTTCGGGTTTTATGTACAGCCCTAGTCTTCCCTACCCCACCTATCCCATATAAACCAATGATGCCGACATTCTCTTCTTCAATACTCTTCCATACCTTGTTAAACATCAAATCCAAGCCCACTACTTCATCCGGAGGCATTTGAATTGGCTCGGGTGGTCTTTTGTGAGCAATTTTGAAATTTCCACTATATCTTTTCCCCTCTGCTGCTAAATTATCTACATTATTGAACATCTTAGCAGCTTTCTTTCCTAGCTTGTAGCTTGACTTACAATTCTTGGGGCAACATTTACTTAGGCATTTGTCTTGAATTTCTTTGGCTCCTTGGACTTCAATATCTGTTATTTCCTGTGTTAAGTATAAATTATTATTTTGTTTATTTTGTTTTAATTTGTATGGAGCAGTTTATACTAAACATACTTTCCAATCTTTTAACGAGCATGAGAAAAATTTCCAATAAATTCTTTAATCCTAAAGGCATTTTCTCTCCCCAATGATCAGCTTTTGAGACCTAACTTATCTAACCTTCTTTATATCTATAAACATTGGTAGAAAAATGGAATTTGGGATATATATGTGTATTAATCAATTGTTAGAAATCATATCCGGCCCTAATATTAGGCGGAACTAGACAATAGATATATTCATTTGTGCACCCTATGTTCTTATAAGCTCTTCCAGTACCTAAACCCAAAACATTATGGCTGAATGATATTAATTGGAGAGAACATATTAAATATTGTAATTTTTTAAGACGACCAAACACCAAAATACAAATTTAAAAATACGATTTGTCCTCAATTAAACCTCCTATATTCCCTCTCACCACATCATAATCCTAAATCCTTAACCTTAAACCCTAAATTACTTAGAGTCGACCTCAAAAAGGAAAAAAAAAAAAAAAAAAAACCTCTTGTTCCTGCGAGAAGACACATAAAAAAGCATCAAAACTTCTTTGTTGGAAACCAGTTTTATCTTTTAATAATTATCTAGGGTTTAAACTTTGTAGTTGCTAATTTTCCTCTCTAATGTGACCTATCTCGATTGAAGGGGAGGGTGGAAGGGGAGGAAAAATGAGTCCCTCCCTCATTTGGTTTGAAATTTTAGAGGGGAGGGGGCCTCAAAGCTTCCATCCCTTTCCCTCTAACATCTCTTTTTTGGCTCCCTTTTAAATTATGGGGTTTTGGAGGGGAGCCAAATTTTGGACCACGTTACCGTTTTAACTTATGTGATATTCCAATAATATCTATGTAAAAAATATTATGATAAATAAAAATATTTCATTATAAAATAAAAATATATTATTATACAAAATTATCATAATTAAAAATATTATTAAAAAATAATTTAATGTAAAAAATTATATATTTAAGAATAAAAAATTATTATGATTATAACATATGATCATACAAATTTAAATAAAATATACTATTATTAATTTGAATAAAATTTATATTTTTACAAATATAAAATATTATTAAGAAATTGATTTAAAATAAAAATAAATTTTCATAAATAAAAATATTGTAATTATAAAATATGTTAATATAATTTTAAATATATTATAATCCTAATGAAAATATATTATTTTTATTAAATTTAAAATAATATTTTTTAAAAAATATATTAATTTTATAATAAAATATATTATATGAAATTATTTTAAAATTAAAATATGTTATTATAAATAAATAAAATACCATAATTGCATTTCAATTTGTTGTCCTGAAACAAAGACAACTTACATTTCTTTTTACCCGTGCTTCCACTTTCTCTACTCGTTTGAGCAAAGTTCCTACTTCTTGATTTAAATGTGCAATATTACTTACAAGACCTTGTATGGTCGAACCGCACGACTATTTAACATATTCATATTAATTTTATAATAAAATATAATATATGAAATTATTTTAAAATTAAAATATGTTATTATAAATAAATAAAATACTATTATAGTTAAAAAAAAATATTATTATACAATTAATTTGAAACAAATATATATTATTATATAAATAAAATTGTTATTATATTAATTAGATAAGATGTAAATTAATTTATATAACATATAAATAAAAATTAAACTAAATATGTTAGGGTAGAATGGCAAATTGCCATCATTCCTCCCCTCCCATCTTAAATCAAACAACGAATAACCTCCTCACCACCAACCAAACCATACAAAATAGCACTCTACCCGTTCCTTCTATCTCCTCCCCTCCATCCCCCTTTTAAACCAACCAAACCTAAAAGATTTTCATCGTGGACTAGAGAGGAGGTAGAGCCGGAATACCTCAAAGCACCAAAACAAAAATTTGAAGTCAAGAAGGAATACAAAGAAAGAGGGTTCTTTGCGTGTGAGATGGCGCAATGTGTGGTCCCAACTCAGGTCTATGAAAGATGTGACATGTGGCCACGGGAATATAAGTTTATTAAGTATCCTAATAAGCTAATTGTTTGAACTCTCTCCAATTTCAATTATAGATTTAAAAATATTTAAATAATATGTGTATAAAAATTCTATTAAAATATAGGATTAAGGTACAATTTTAGTAAGAATTGAAGTTTTTCACTATGAACTTTGGGTACAATTAAGTGTTGAATGTATAAAAGTAGACACAGACATTTTAACAACGGATTTTTGCAATTCCATTAGTGGCTCAAATGTCCTATGAAATAGAAGGGAGAACAAGTGGGTCCCACATAAAAAGAAGATAGAAGTCTGAGCTAATTTAATGGAATTGCTAAAATTGCTCTATTTTCATGAGATTGCATGTACTTTTATACTCTTCAAAACTTAATTATGCCGCCATACGCTCATAGTGAAAAGTTGTGTTGCTACAATTATACCTTAACCCTAAAACATAACAAAAAGAATAAAAATTAACAAATTATATTGTTCAATTTATCCCTTCTTTTATTAAATTTATAACTCATTAGTTTATTTGTATGAGTTTAAAAATTTAAAAATTGAATAAAATTCATTTACGACCTTCTGTTTTACATAGATTATAGTAACTCTCCCCCTATTTTTGAAAACGTACTATATAAACCTTCATTAAAATAAAAATAAAAATATATTTAAGCAAACCTCCTTCATATATTTGAATCTTCATATGTCCAACCAAAAGTTAGTTTTTAAACCCCAACCTATTACCATATCAAATTAAAATCATAAGAAATTCATTTATATTTTAGTAAGAATGTTCGCAGCCTTATGTTGTATTGTGAATACCAATGGATTTTAGAGTTTTGAGTTAAATTTACTCCAGGGCTCTAAGTTTTCTACATAATTTTCTTCTATTATTTTTCTTGTTTCCTTTCTCTAATGTCCATACTATACTTTCTGAATTTTTCTGGACATGTTGATTGATGACTACTCATCATGTAAAAAACACTTGAAAATTTAACTAAGAAAATTTTAAAAAAGAAAGAACAGCTTAGATGCAAAATACCTGTTGAATGTTGTCAACTTTTTGCAGCCATCTATTGATTTCTTCTGCTCTTTGCATCCCTCCTGTGTTCTCAGCTTCATCAACTCTTGTCTTCAAATCCTCTTTCATGCTTTGGAGATCTTCCCATTTTTCTTTCAGTGACTCCAAATTCTCTTCCAGCTTGTAAATATAATCCGCTTCTTTCTTGGCACAAACACACAGACACTTGGTAATGTCCCATATGATTCCCCCGACTTGTTCCATATGCCTCACAGTTATTTCCAAGCAATCTTAAGGTTTCATTCCTCCAAAACCAAACAACAAAGCGTGCAAGTTAGAGCGATTTCTTTATCTGCAAAAATAAAAACTGTATACATTGCATCATCAACAGAGCTTACCTCTTTGTTCCAAGATATTACGATCTATGATCAGCTGGCTAGCTACGCATCAGTGTATCCTTTTTATAATAGGATTTTAAACAATGATGGATTGATATTTTGTTTTGGAATAAAATGGAGGTATCTTGTTCTTGCTTCAACTTTAGTTTAAGTATCTTTATATGAGTTTTTCCCCTTTTTATAAAAAAGTAATCATGGATCATATATTCATGATATATATATGTGTGTGTGAAAAACTGGGTCATATAATTTTGAATAAAAATATAAATATCAAAAGAAGGTAACAAATCTTCATGTGGATACACAGATCTACCGTCACAATATATTTCAATTTATTTTAATACATTATTATATAAAATCCAATATTGTATAAAACAATATTGTGCATACTTTTCTTTTTAGGGAGATAACCGAGCTTTCATTGTTTGATGATATATATTTCATCTATCACTACCTGCATTATTAATGTTTGGAAAGAAGTCAAGCACATACAGTGCTCTGTTGTACAATACTTCCCAAAGTTTTAATTGATTGAGGAAATAATAAAATTATATTTATAATTTTCCCCTTTTAATAACTAAGGGATATGGAGGCAATTTGGCCCAAATTTTAAATCCATAATTATGACGCATAACCTGATATATAATTTGTTAAGTTCAAAGTGACCCAAATTAAAATTTAAGTAATTCAACTTTCTTTATATATGATTTTCCCTGAATATAATCATTCATTCTTGGCA
The DNA here is from genome assembly GCA_019022655.1 of Acacia acuminata. Taxonomy (NCBI): domain Eukaryota; kingdom Viridiplantae; phylum Streptophyta; class Magnoliopsida; order Fabales; family Fabaceae; genus Acacia; species Acacia acuminata. Next base: position 3,226,162 of record JAFJYI010000045.1, read on the forward strand.
CAAACACACAAACTTGGTGATGATGTCCCATATGATTCCCCCAACTTGATCCATATGCCTCTCTCACTTATCTTCCAAACAATGTTAAGCTTTCATTCCTCCAAAATCACACAACAAAGCGTACAAGTTAGAGTAATTATATTTCTTTTTCTGAAAAACAAATCCAATATCCACTGCATAATCTTTAGAGCTTTTATTTCCAAGAGATCTCCATTTATATATGCTCAGTTGGGTAGCTACACATTTTATTCAATTTATTATGGGATTTTAAACAATGACGGATGACCTTTTCTTCCAGAAAAAACAAAAAAAAAAGGAAGTATCTTGTTCTTGCTTCAACTATAATTTTTCTTTTGGTTAGGCACTGATTTTTAATTGATCTGCTTTTGCTTTCTATATTTTATCCATAATTCTGATGTTAGTGAACAAGTTAGGTAACATCATTGTATGTTGACGATCTGGGAAGCGTGAAAATCAAAAGCAGAAGACACGAAAGAAAGGAAAAAGATAAAACCGAGAAATGAAGGAAAGAATAAAGATAGAGAGAACACAAATCCAGCAAGCAACCTTTTAATGCTAGAGAGTTTCGTTTTACTTAATATATTTATCACCTTTATCAAACTGACTTTAGACAAATATATCCAGATAGAGGAGTATGGTGATGGCATCCAACAATCTCATTAATATGTAATGCCAAATCTACCTAATTTACAAAAATCAATAAAAAAATTGTTCCACCAATCTTGAGTTTGGCGATTTTGGAATATAATAATCAAGAGGTAATCAAATCAAAATTTCAAATTGTAAAATAATTTAACTTAATAAATTTATTAAAAATAGAATAGGAAAAGAATTAAATTCAAACTTATATACTTTTGTTTTCATTCATCAACTTTTCTTATTTAAATATAAGTAACTTGTACCTTTTTAATTCAAAGAAGATCTTCAAAACTCAAATACACTTCAAAAAATGGAACCACAAAAAATATAGGGTTAAGGTGCAATTTTACCAATGAACTATTGGTCCAAGAGCATCCAACACAATTAACTCTCAAGTGGACCAAAAATACCAAAAATAGTTTTACTCAGGAGCTTCTAGGACAATGCCATTAGACAAAAGTTAATGTCCGTTATCTAAGGTGCAGATTGGCCAACGAACTTTTACCTCATAAGCGCCTGACACAAAATTCTAAATTTTACTAAATTAAATAATTTTTTTCTCAATTGTCATTATTGAAAACTACTTGTATAGATATATATGGACAAAAATTACTCATTCTTCAATTTTGTCAAAATTATAATTTGCTAAAATAAACAAAATTTTTAATTAAAAAATTTAATTATATAATTTAAATAAAACTCAAGGTGTTTTATAGTTTAATTTATATGTTAAACTATATATATATATATATATATATGATTTATTTTTAATGGATATCAATATTGATACTTAATAATATAAATCCGCAACTTGATGATATATTTGTTAATTAAATGATCTATTGATTATTTGTGACTTGTTGACAAAAAAAAAAAAAAAAAAAAAAAAAAAAAAAGATAACTTAAGAGGCTTGATAATGGACAATTTAATAATAGGTTAAAAAGCAATTTTAATGGGTTAAGGAACAACTTGGCCTACGAAAATTTTATTAACATTAAATGAATTTTTTAAATCACATAAATTTCTTCTAAAATAAAAATAAATCATACAATTTTTTTGTTTAACATATATAATAAACTATAAAACACCTTGAGTTTTATTTAAATCACATAATTAAATTTTTTAATTAAAAATTTTGTTTATTTTAGCAAATTATAATTTTGACAAAATTGAAGAATGAGTAATTTTTGTCCATATATATCTATACAAGTAGTTTTCAATAATGACAATGGAGAAAAAAATTATTTAATTTAGTAAAATTTAGAATTTTGTCTTAGGCGCTCCGGGGTAAAAGTTAAATTAATCTGCACCTTAGATAATCGGACATTAACTTTTGTCTAACGGCATTGTCTTTGGACGCTCCCGAGTAAAAAACTATTTTTGGTATTTTTGGTCCACTTGAGAGTTAATTGTGTTGGACGCTCTTAGACCAATAGTTCATTAGTAAAATTGCACCTTAACCCAAAAATATAAGAAAGTTATATATCAAGCACATATCCTTCATGCCAATCATGCTTATGATTTGATAATGATGTTATAATGTGGTCATGCAAGGTTGGCTTTTTTTTTTCCCACGCTTGTACTAGAGAGATTAATGAAGATAATTGGACTCTTATCATGATTGGATTGTTTTAGTTGACCATATTGTTGGGCTATTTCAGTGTCCATCTGAAAATTATGTGATCATCAAGAAATCTGGGACACAAAAATCAGCGATCTTTTATATATATGCACTGCGAATTTAAAGTAATATATCACATCCTTCACATTAAAAAAAGGCAATTAAAGACACTGATATGATATTTATGATAAAACAGTCTATGAAATATTAGTATAACCCACTCCACTGATATTCATAATACTCTTTATTAAAGTTTTAGGTTTGTGGATCATGAAAAATGTGACAGAAAAGAGGAGGGTGTGGTGTCGTTGTGAGCATCTGTCATCACGCTTATTACAGATGAGGACATTAATGGTGGGCTCACTGACCTCCACATGGTATACAAAAATACAACATTTATTCAAAGCCAAGTTGTTAAAAATAAGGGTTAAAAAGACAAAACGCACACCTGATTTTTTTTAAAAAATATCTTTAATACCAAGTGTTTTTTTTTTTAAAGTAAGAAAGGTGACTACATGGTTACAAAAATAGGACAAAAGTCACAGATTCTGCTAAATAATATAGATGATGTCTGTCAGATTAAAGTTAACTCTGTCATCTACATTTAACGGAATCTATTACTTTTGGCTCACTTTTGCATCTAAAAAAACACTTAATGTTGAACGCATTTTTAAAAAAACCACATGTATATTTTTACACTATTACCCTCAAAATAATGATCATATTGATTTGAAGTTTCTGTTCACAGGGAGTTTTTTAAAGCTTGTGTTCACAAGGATGAAGACAAGGTGGCTGATACACTTGTCCGGAGTACTTACAAACTCTGATCTTACAAGAGGAGCTGGGATTTAATTCCCGTGTGTAATTTACTTTAATAGCCCTTTTTACTCTCATGTATTAAAAAAAAAAAAAACAAAACAAAAAGGCTGAAGACAAAGCGTTAAATTAATAAAGCACCAACAATACTCCCCACCCCCTCTCTCTCTCTATATACATATCTTTTTTAAGTCTCAAATTTCTAATATAAACCGACTAATAAACTATAATAATATTCGTCTATTTTTGTTATGAACAAGTTTTACAAATGTCTTTCCAATTTTGCATATACATTTTTATTTTGAAAATTATTACTAATATTTTTATGATTTGTTTTTTGACATTAAAAGTGAGATCAAATCTTGAACCTTTTATTTACAAGAGAACTTTTATAGCAATATGTTACAGGACACTGGCTTTCTCTTGTCCTTTAATCCTTTGACATGGCCTCCTAAGTTACAGCTTCTCTTCCAACATTCACAATTATTGATACTCAACAACAGTGATGGGGGTTTAAATGAATGGAGTCAATTCAGTTCTGGTTGTAGGGCTTTACTGAATCTCAAACCAAGATGCAAAATATATTCATTACAAAAAGAAACTATTTAATAATGGTGTTTCCTCTGTTTGATTTGATTTGACGCAATGACACAAGGGCAAATCCTTTTTTTAAAGAGAAATAATAAAAACTTACCCCTACTTGTAATGTCCAGATTAATGATTTTATTTCCTCATCACTGTTGGATTGAGATTGCCATGGTCAAAGTAATTAGCAGGTAGGTGAAGAGTTTTGAGTCAAAGGACACATTAGTGGTTACTGGTCAATAATTTAGGAAAAATAATTATGAGATTCTAAATAATGAATGTAATAATAAAAAAGTCTCAAGAACTAGTTAAAACATGGATTTATTGTCATTTTCAGCACTAAAATTTAACATTGCATATTGCTCGCTTATCGTAGAACTTTTTAATAGTTACATTTCTTTTTAAGACCTTACGATGATTTATATGAGATTCAAATTTATAGTTCTCATGAGTAAAGAGATGTTAGAGACGTAAACTAGTTGTTGTTCACATAAATGACTATGGCACAAAGTAGAATATTAACATTCTAATGGATAATAGCGATATGATTGTGAACTTAGATATTCTAACAGTTATATTCCAATCAAATCAAACTCTTAAATGAACTCTCAAGACAACTATTGAAAGTAAACAACTACTTGGAGGAATAAGATACTTTGGTTTTGCAACTCTCTAAGTAACCTTAGATAATGAAGTGAAAGCTTAGAGTGATATCTCTTGAAGTTAAATAGCTCTTCAGTCAAAGAGCCATAACCGTATGTGCCTCCATTTTTATTAGCCAGGAGGTGAGTTCTTCAAGCCGGGGAGAAATGATTGAAATAGGAAAGGAAGATAAAAATAATAATGGAAAATTCTACAAGATTTGAAGGTAACCAAGGATTTTTAATGATGAACAAGACGATTAGGGAATATTTTATTTTAATGTTGATTGGTTGTCACCTTTTATCATTAATATTATTTGCATTTAATTTACGTTTCTAGAATGTTCTAGTATCAAAACTTAGTTTTCTTGAACTAACATTTCCTTCTACCAAGTACTGATCATCCCATCTTTTGGTTTTGCAACCTTCCAAAAGTGCCTTTAAGTATTATAAAGATGTGACCTTAATTTGGTGAATTTTAGTGTTGCAACTACCTCCCAATTGGTGAATTGGAGGTAGCATGATTTATCTCTCATGACGTAAACATATCCCATGAGACGCATTGCTCAATCTCAAATATTTGACAAATGAGACAGGTAATATAGGGACTATTTCTAATCATGTTGGTACAGCTCTACAAAAATTACAGCTTGACCAATATTTGGACATCTTCAGCTATTCACACATCATTACTTTCCTCTGCAGACCAATTCTGTTTTTTCCCCTTCTGGTCTCATATAATAAACAAACTCTTGCATTCTAATTTGGAGCTTGTCTTAATTCTCCTGAAGCAGACATCTCCCAGAATAACAATTATGGAATGCCAATCTCAAATGCATGGAAAGCTTTTTAATTTAGTCCCCATCAAAACTCCAAGCCAATCTACAACAGCCTTTTGCATGACCTCTTCTCATTCCTATTCCAGTCACAACGTCTCTTTCTACTAAAACTTAATCCTTGAACATATATACAACCAGAGTTTCCGAGAACTTGCGTTCAAGCTGAAAGATTATCATTTAGCCTTAAATGTTTAATTGTTTTCTTCAACATATTGCTCATACAAAGAATGATATTTTGCAGGAAGGTAATCCTTGAACCTGTTGAACACAGGAATGCAAAAGTTGCAGGTGAAGATCATGTCAGAACATCAGCAATTTCAATTTTCTTCTTGCAGAGGAACAAGTCCTAAATTAATAATCAGAACTTAATTAATACATATCGCTTAATACCTTTTAAGGAGTGGTAGCCTCTCAGGTCCAGAGAACAAACTGCATATGGACTGCAAAACTTCACTCATCATCATGGCTTTGGTCTTAAGAGCCTTCATATACCTCACGAAATCTTTATACTCTGCACCACTCAGCTTCTCCCTAACCTGTAAGTCATCATTAAAACAAGCCATTTGTTGAGTTCCCACCAATAATATTAAGTACAATGCCCCAAAAAACCAGACCAGCTTTAGAACTGGAAGGAACAATTTACAAATTATTGAGTCATAGTCAAACCTAGATTTAATTTTAAGTATATGGTAAATAATACTTCAAAATATCAAATGTATTAATTTATTTCAAGCACCAAAAAAAATTATTTAATATAATTATGGTTGTCAAGTCATTCTCCTAATTTTACTAGGCCCCACTTATTCTATCACAAATGCTAGCCAACGTCGATCTGTGAAACAGTCCTGATTCTACACCAATGCACTTAGGCAAGTAGGCAGACCAGTATTTTTTAATAAACCCTTGATTAGAATTAACATTCAAATAAGAATAAAAACTCAGACATAATATCAAAGTCCAAATACTGACATTAACCTAAGTGTCTGTTTGTTTTAACTTTTTAAAAGTGTTTTTATAATTTACGAGGTAGGTATGTAAGAAGAGTTTTATCTCGGTTTGTAGAAAATGGCTTATGAAACCAGGGTTTTGGGGTTTCCGAAACAGGCACCATGACTGAAATTGTTTAAAAGAATAACATATACCCATATGATTTATTTCCCTTGTTGGGCCTCTACCACTAACAACATCTCAATAAATCATAACAATTAAATAGGTTATCAAATAATTGAATGAGACCAAATGACAATATTAGACCAAATGCATCATGCATGATTCCACACCACTGCACTTAGGCATGTAGGCAGACCAGTGCTGCATTTCATTACCTGAACAAGGAAAGCCGATCCCCGGGTTTCATCATCTGCAGGAGGTCCAGAATCTGGAGGACGATTGTCTTTCTGTGTAAGGAGCTCAACATTCCTACAACTACTTTGGGGAGCCCCATTATCTTTATGTAGCAGTTCCACACCATTTTGAGCATTTTGACGGACTATGTTCAAAAGCAAGTTAAGTTCCCACAATTCCCTTCATTGATAAGTGAAATTAGATCTAAATGATTTATAACAAATATTATTACCAAGTGTATGCTGATCGGAATGTTCACTATGTTGCGTTAAGTCATACTCTCCACTTATAAATCTACGCTTCTTGGCAGAAGGTGCTGTCTGTGTATCCTTAACGTTTTTGGCACGTTGAGCACCACCAGTCAAATCAATTACTTCATGAACTCCTGATGGCATCTCCTTAACATGTGAAACATCATAACTTATGACTCTTGAATTCTTACAGCCTATAATTTTGCAATCGTTAAAAGCCAGAGAAGCACGATTAGCAGGTATAATTTCCCCAAGATTTGGAACACAGCCTTCTTTAGCACCAAATGAAGGCAATGCTTTCAAAGAGAGATTTTGAGTCGCTGACGTAGTCTGCATACACAATCATTAAGAAGCTGAAGAGAAGTATAGTATTGGAAATCAGTAATATCAAATAAAGATGAGTATATTCACAATGCACAATCAATAATTTACCGGAGGAGACACAAGTTTTTCCAGGCCAAATCTGTCTAGGCAGTGCTCTGATGACTTTTCTGCAAAATTCCCTGTACAAGGATGGATCGTATATTTCAATTAAAGTTAAAAATGAAGAAAGCAAAGAAAGACTGCTCTTTTGGTAGAGATTCAGGTTTGAAATAATTATGAAGACTGCAGAAATGGAATCAGAAGTCTGATTTTAGATAAACGACAGCAAGCGTCTAAGTGACTTGCAACTCAAAAGTCACAACTATGTATTTTGGATCACTAATTGTCTATGAAATTAAACTATATCTAATCAAATGGGTTTCCAAACGAATTCAGCATTAGAACCAGTGGCAGCATCAGTATTGCATTTACATATAACTTCTCTCATATTGAGTTGGTCAAACGTTAGACTTACATATATGGTGTCATTCAACAAACAACAGAGTCTACTCAACTAATATCCCCCCAATCCCCCAATTTTATTCTCCCCCTAACTGGAGGTATATTGAATCATTGCTATAAAAATAGCAGTCCAAATCCATTTCATATATATATGTATGTATGTATGTATGTATGTATGTATGTATGTATGAAAAATTCATATTTCAACATATGATTGCCATCTCATAATAGAAAACCTTTAAAGCACACACTTCTTGACTACAACTTCTTTGGAAAAAGAGAAGACCATTTTTCCATAGAGTAATGGCAAAAAAATGTGGGACAGAGAGACCACAATCAAGGAAAAGATAAAGAACACGATGCCAGACCACTGACCCCCATATCCAGCTTCTAATAATGAAAGCTTTGTAGGGCCACGACTTCCTCCATCACGGAAAAATCGAGTCAAAGTAAAAACCACTTCTCCAAATTTTGAGAAACACTGCAAGAATATAAATGAGTATGAGAATTTTATAATCAAAAGATGACTCCATAAAAATATCGCACCTTGATGATTTTTTATCCAACGTGAAACTTGAGATTGACGATGTGGATATGCAAACCTATAAGTAAAGACCAATCAGTAAAGCAGAAAAGCACAAGGGGAATCTAAAAATCATAACGGTTATATAATAAAAAGGTTAGATATTTTAAATTGAAAGTAAAAAAAGACTTATAGTATTCTGAGACCACAAAATTCTCTTGTACACAGTTTGTTAGACCTACAATCAACCATGAATTTATAACAATTTAATTAGAACAGATTAAATCAATTAAATAGGTTGTTGATTATGTCAATGATTTATTGGTAATTATGATTGATTATTATAAATAATGATATAGAGATTATCATGTAATTATTAGTCATCAATTAATGTCTTGTATCCTTGATATAAATACGTGGCTTGTTCAGATCAGTACTCACTGACTACAATTCTCATTCTATTCTTGCTCTCCTTTTCCGTATTATTTCCCTTGCCCTAAAACGCCTCTTGTGTCTCATTCCAACTACTGTGCATCACTTATCTTGGAGAACAAGCCCCGCCATCAACAAGTTATTTGCTGTCAACGTAAGTTCTAATGACCGTCCCAGACATCAATACAGAAAACCTACCGATCTAGCCATGTGCTAGCACGTGAACTAAATGTTTAGTTCCAGTTAGAAGCCTCCAATTTATCTAAAGCAACTCTTCACACTCACTGGTTTGGCACTATTTGTGCTATTTAGTGAATTTTTGTTGTTGTCCAACCCTGATTCATGGTTCTTAGCCTCTATTTAGTGCTTATAAGGCCAAAACTCAGCACAACCTAGTAGTTGCATGTCCCAACCTGTGAACACCCATAACTTCAAAATTAGCCTCTCTACTAGTTGGACACCAAAATGCCTTCCTACATGGTGAACTTGAGAAAGAAATCTAATGCAGCTACCTCCAAGATTCGTTGCTCAATGAAAAGTCAACATTAGTATGCAAATCTCATTGCTCTATTTATGGACACAAGCAATCACCATGGGCTTGGTCTAGGCATTTTAGCCATGTTGTTTGACAAAATCCTAATTTTTGACAATATATGACGTGGATAACATTGTCCTAACTGACAATAACCAAGAAGAAATTTCTCAATTGAAATAGCACCTACTTGATCACTTTCAAACCAAGGATTTAGGCAAGCTATACCACTTCTGGGCATCAAGGTAGCTCACTCAGACTATGGTGGTGATCTCAAAGAAAGTACAACGTAGATATTTTGAAAAAAATCAGTATATTAGAATGTCAACCAGTTGAATCAAGAAAAAGTGAAACATCGATTTGAATTTTTTTTTTTTTTTCCCAACAGCCCAAGAAAGAAAAACTAATCATAGCTTTAGTTAATTTAGAGCCAAGATATGCATTTTCGAGAAATAAATCAGAAAAAAAGGCAAAAACCTTTCATCACACAGGATAATTGCTCCATAGTCATGGCGGTGACGAATTACACGTCCAACAGCTTGATTCACTGCACGTGAAGCTTGCTGATTATACCACTCTTCTCCAGTTAAAACCTGATAAAAAAATGATTATATATAATAGAAACTACAAAGGGAAAAAATTATCATATATTTCAAGTGATACTAACATTACCTTACACAATTCTCCTTGGGTTTGAGATTGTTGATCCAAAAATTCTCGCTTTAAACGAACCTGCATGTTATTAAATTCAATAAATACATCTTTGCAATTATTAATTTCTATAAGTTGGCCAAAAAAAAAACAGAGTATAGATTTCTATAAATTAGAAAGGACTGTCATTTGTTTGCTTTCTGAAGGCTTGAGAAACTCAAATTTAACACCAATTTTTTTTTATGGTCCACTTCAATATTCTTTTTTTGATTGTTGTTATTCTTACAATGTAAAGACCCTCTACCCCCATCAGGGAGGATTTGTCGCCAATTTAAACTGAAGACTGGAGAGAACTCAAATTTTACAGTAAAGGAACGCAATGATTGGTTTTTAGCACAAGAGGATTAACAAGCCAAAAGTTGGAGAGGTTATGTACAATGTACTTCAAATTTGTACATGGAATTTCTTATGGTATCGCTTGAAATGACATTGGTTAGAGATAAACTTTAAAAGAAGTCCCATGTCCAAAAATGATAAGATGAACGGCACATAAACACAGGGCAATCCTAACCAAATAGGTTAAGAAATGAAAGAATCAAAGCAAAGGCCCGAATAAAAGTCAAGAAGGAATCCCCAAAAAAAAAGGCCTAACCGGCACAAGATTCAAGACGCCTAGAAAAACTGTTAGAACTGAGTCCTAGGAAGCTCACCAGTACAAGCTTTGGCCATACAAAAAGTTGGCAAATTCAATAACAATAATTAGGCCATACAAAAAGTTCACAAATTCAATAATAGAGACTCGTAGGAAAATGAGCCTTAACAATAATAAAGAAGGGAGGGTTAAGAAAACAAACCTTAGGATCATTGCTTGTGGCGAATGGCATACCAATTATCATCACAGCTCTTCCCGCATGGTCTGCAAAATCTAATCCTTCACTTACCTGTATAATTAACAACAATTAACTTGTATATACTAGCATGAGCGAACATTAAAAGCACCCAAGCAAGTCATGCTAATCAAAGTAGCTAGATAGCATATACAAGTACATCTTGGGCATTTCTTTCCTTTTCTTTTGCCAGAATCAAAACAACTGAAGTTTTGACATCTCCGGATCCCTTATAGCATGTATGATGTTCATGACGTATGGCAGCACAACAACTTAATAAACTATATATATATATATGAGATGCAAGATTGTGAGGACTTCTAAATCACTTGCATAGAACTGCACGCCACAATAGGTGTCATGTAAATGCTAAAAACAGCGCTTTGCAATTTGGTCCATCACAAAGGATCCATGTCATAAGGATACTTAAAGAAGTTATTGAAGGGGATCTGTTGGTGAATAATATATCTAAAATATTGGTTATTGATAGAGTTTGATGGCATATGCAATTATGGCTGACCTCACTTAGTGGGATAAAACTTGTTATTCCTATAATTGTTGGACTATGATAAAGGAATCCAGTCACAATCTTCAATTATTTTTCCAAAAATGAAGATGCATTGAAAATTAAGTTTGTGTAGATAAGACACTGGACTTGTAACCAAGATTGAAATGAACCCAAGAAAAATAACTCCTAAACTCAAGAATTTTATATAATCGACTACTTAACATCATCCTTATATCCTAGACCGCACATGCAAAGAGATTAAAAATGTATACAATATTTTTGGTTTTGTCTTCTTCTGGGTTTTGTATAGGACTTAAGAGGCTTAGAAAGCTTCTTCGATCACATTAAGACTCAAAAGTCCATACTTGGGTTTCAAAAACAGGACTTCCAAAGTAAATCTCAATGGACTTTCCAGGAAGACTAAATCTGTCTGTTCAAAAGTCAACTTTAAAACCACACACATTGCAGTTTTTATCAATCTAAACGTAATCAAACAATTCTAGCACACTCATATTTTCCTCAATAGTCAGCTTCAAGAGATACCTTGCCACGACAGACGGCAAAAAATACAGCTCCAGATGCAGAGGTGTCTTTCAGCTTAGATAAATAGTCCTGCCCAAAATGTCCTTTAGCTTTGTTTTTAGGAAAAAGATGTATTTAAATATTAATTGTGGAAGACTGTTTTCCACTTTATTACATGCAGTTATTACCTCAATTGATAGGGAAAACAAGGAAGATTGCCTGGGTTCTACGACAGGTTTTTTATGTTTGCAGATTCTCTCCCATGTTGATGTTGAGTTTGCATTGGTCTAAAAAGTAAAACAGAATACAACATGAGTTGAGAGCAAAAAGTTTTTGCACCTTCATTAGTGCTTTAAGAATCTTACCATGTTTTTCCAGCACCCAATGCATTGGTCCAAAAGGTAATAAGATGGGAAGAATACAAGAAGTCCATCAGGAACAATTCGAGCCAAATTGACTAAAACATAAAACACTGTTATTAGATTGCTACTAATCATCAGGCTTCTAATCGTCATATCCAAGGTAATCAAAATCAAGATCTTATGAAGGGACGGTAAGGGACAAAATAGATCTAAACACAATCAAATCAAAGATCATATACTGACCATAAATAAAAATTTGAGTTAAGTAAAAAACTATAAAAAAAATACTCATTAAACCATCAAACAACAAGTATAAACACAAAATAGACACAATGTCAATAATATAGTTTATTACGGGGGAGGGGGAACTTAAGCAACCCTGGAGACCCCCATGTTGTCTGATAATAATGATGGCACATTAAATCGGGGCAGGACAACCACAAATTGCCACAAGATTGAAAAATAGACTAGTCTCCGTTGCATGAAAATAAATTTAGTACCCATGGCTAGCCTTCACTTTCTCTTCTGAAAATAAACTCACGTTAGAACTGAAAACCATCACAATCCTGAGGCAAAGTAATTTGTACATGTTGAGAGGCACTAGTTTAGAATAAACTAATAAATATTATGTGTTCTTATTTCGTTAGTTAGGTAAATCCTAGGATTAGATATGGACTTGATATACTATAACATTAACAGCTTCTCATATCCTATAAGTTTGAGTGTTCAGTATAGATTATCTTCTGACTCCCTTAGATATGTAGACAGTATCTATCGCAGATATATACTTGCAAATTTTATCCGACCTTCCAGGTCAATAGCTACTGATGGGCATATTGAACTCCAATATAACTAAAATCAACTCACTCATGACTCTCTTAAGCACTTCGAGTCAGATGCATAAATTCACATCCAAAACTAACATGTCTATATGCATCACAAAATACCAGGACATAATTTAGCAACAACTGCAAACTATCAATATTATGTATAGACATGCACAAATAGGAAACTTCAATGGCTTAAAGAGTCGTTCCAAAGCACTTCAAATTCTGAAATACATGTAGAATGCAAAAGAAGGATTAAGCCATGACAAGAATGTGATGTTCCCATCACTAGCAGGATTCCAAGGTGGTATTACACCCATTATTATAACAAGGTAGGTGCTTCCAAAATGGCGAGACAATTTGCACATGAGGCTTAAATTAAACAAACTCAGCATAAAAATAATTACGTCACATACCAATTGCATTACCAAGCTCCTGCTTGTACTCTATAGAATCACGTGTGCGGTAGGAAGAGTTAAAAGTACGCCCTGAAGGACCAACTGGTACAACTCCAGCCCAAATCTGATTTGGGGTTATTACATGCCCATTTTCTAGCCGAATGGGAAAATCTCTGAAATGAGCAGAATCCACTCTGTTAAGTACTATAACAGTAATGGTATTTTCAGATAAAATATAACTAACAAAATGATTCTAACATTTTCAGCTCCTGAGCAAAAGATTCCATGGGAGATAATGTGCCAGATGTCAATATAACAGAGCCAACGCCCAACTTAGGAAAAACTTCCATAGCTATTCCTGGATTAAAGCACCACCAACTAAGGACCCTTGAAGCTTTACCTACAGCATCAAAATTTTAAGTCATAATAACAGAATGTTACAGGGATATCTACACTTGCAGCACCACATAGTTCTATGAGAAACAACTTTCAGTGCCCATAGAATGGAAAGAGTATCTTCAATAATAAGGTTATAGACTATCGTTCAGAGAGTTTAAACTTTAAAGCATCAAAAGGGACAACTAACCTTGATTATATCTATTGTATTGTAATATAGACTATAGTTTGAAGAGTTTGAACAGAAAGGTAATGCAGTGAGAATAAAAAGGCCAAATCAAATTTTCTGGTCTACGTATACTATAGAAAAGGATTCCCTTTTGCTATCTGTTTTGTTTTTGCTGGAATCCGACGAGTCCTGGGAAGAAACATATGGGATATTTGCTGGGTAATGGGCCATGATTCATGGACATTCAGTGGCCAAAATCTTGATGGTTTATTGTAGATTAATGAGCTGAAGTCAAGTAATGTTGATTTCTTATTCATTTCCTATTTCATGAGTCTAATATATATTTATCCTGTCTGTTTCCTTTTCTGGCAGAAGCTGATTACTGAACTTCTGTGGCCTAACCCCCTCATATAAAGCTACTAGTATCCTGAATGAAATAAGAAATTTTGGAGTCAATAATTTTCCGAAATTACTCAGTTTCTCTTGTACAGATACCATGTGCACACAATTATATAACCATATTCAAAACCAAAAGTCACATGCTTTTTCCCCCAGCAAATTCAACAATTACTATACATCCATATCACATGTGCGGTGTTCTGGCATTAAATTTAAGCACCATAGTTCTCGCAATCTACTATTATAAATACCTAATTACCTTTAACGTTATCAGCAGCTTTTGCATCAACCTCCTTCACATGAACCTTCAATGTGCCAAAAACCAGCTTTACAATTAGAAATCATAGTGGAAAGAAGACAAATCTAGACAAACAACATTAGCTATCATGTATTTGTAGAGACTGATTTTTTTAGGAAATATAAAAGAATAAGAGGATAAAAATTTAAAAGATAAATCTTTATCATATTATGAAATATGAATCTAATCTCATAATATAATAAAGGATAGGGTAAATCTTTAATAGACAGATGAGCCAAAATCAGTAACCCATCGGACTACTAAAGTACAAGGAGAATCTCCCGTAATCAAATAAGTAATTCTCTACTAATTTTCATATATTTTCCAGACTATTTTAAGTCACTATTTACAGATAAGAAGAATAACCATGACTCCCAAAAATTTAGGACCACTAACCATGACTCATTAAAATAACATATTGAATACATTTAATTCAACAAATAAAATACTTTGACTCAGCATATAATCCTAACTAACTCCCTTAATCCTAATCTTGCTGAGCACTTAACAAACCACTAAAGTCTAAAACCACTAGTAAAACAACTAAAACAAATATTAATAAAACAAAATTAGATTAATTCAATCCCCAAAATTAACCGCACGTGATTTCTAGCTTGGTACTCTATAATGTATGAAGCAATGAATCAAGCAAATCCACCTGAAGTGTAACTCTAATTTCATGTGATTCCAGATTCTTACCTTATAGTATTTTGCATGAGCAGTGCCTTCATCCCTGAAAACAATGCCAATGATGTCACTTATATTGTCCAGCCTGAAAATGGTGCTATTTGCCTTCTGCTGATTATCTTCCTCAAGAAGGATCCCAGCTTCTTCAATTGTACGCTTAAGCTTAGAAGCTGTCTTATGAGTGATATTAAGATCGGAGAAAAATTCATAGATATAAGGTCCAGGTTTGGTGTATCCCAATTCTTTGGATTCAATAGGTACGTCAGCAATTCGCTTTTCAAGTTTTAGTAGAAGTGCTGTGAGAAAGAAAAGAGTTGTAAGCAGATCTACATCTGCAATATAATAAAATATTGACAAAGAAGCCAGCAAAAACACTGCAATTGATCCTCAAATTATAGATAAAAATTTAGAGCATGGGAATGTCATATGCATGTAGTTTCCTGCCTCAAAACAAATATAGGCAGTAAGCACAAGCAAGCTTTACATTATATAGCTTGCCCTCAATAATGTTATGAAAACAAGCATTTGATAATCATATAGAAATAGGAACCTTCAAGAGCATACTCTGAGAATCAAGTTCACCTTTAAGGATAGCAAAATCATCTGGATTCCGCGACTTATCATTTAATTTGTCTCTTCTGTCTATACATAGATCAACACAACTTTGAGCCTCAGAAATGCAAGCTGTTAGAAGCCAAGAAGGCAAGTCAAAAGAGGCAGCATCAGCACATAAGCTTTCCTGCATATATAAAAAATGAAGAACACTGCAGTGAAAAGGACTGTATGAATATGTGATAAATATTTAGCTAGTTGTTTAAATTTTAAATTAGTTACTATCTTAAGAATTGGTTATTCAAATTAGTTATTATATTTAGTTATTGTCTCATGAAATTAATTCTTTTTTATTTAATAAGGATACAGCACAAACGCACATTCAAATACTTTTTTACAAGAACAAAACAAATGAGTAGCGCTGCAGCACATAGACTTCAGAGTTCTACCTATGGAGAAAATCAGACCGTCCAGTCACAACTTTGTTGTATATATTCTTACCAGGTTGTGAGCCTCATCAAATATGAGTACGCTATCATTCCAAGAAATATTCAGAGATTTCCTATACCCACGATCAATAAGATAGTTGTATGGTGCAAACACTATATCAGCAGCCTTGTGGAGTTCTTTTGATAAGTAGTAAGGACACCTGAGGTAAAGACAAGCAATGTGAAACAAATGAGAGCCCAAGAACTTGACAATTTCAGTGAGTGGAAAAAAAGAAAATAAAGAAGCAAAGTAGCTTAAAACAATCAAATTTAAACATTCTGATTTTGGCAGCTGGAACCTACGGCCCAAATCTTTTTCCAATGTTCACCAAGTCCTCAATATCTATAGGTTCTTCTCCGAGATGGGGGTTTCTCTTTGAGTATTCTAGAATAACATCAAAATTACAATGTCAGGTTAGTCTAAATCTTAATGTCAATGTGCTAAAACATCCTATAATGCACAAAAACAGGCATGATATTACTTAAAATAAAAGCACCCAGATGCATAGAAAATAAGAAATTACCAAGGACAAGATCATTATGGTTACATCGACGCTTGCCATTCTTGCCACTCCTTCGGCAGAGTAACTGGCAAGCATTTGTTTGTGTCTTTCCCTGAAGTAGACTCACCTGATCATGAATACACAATTGCTCCCGAGATCCTAGAACAACCATTTTGGGCCTATATGATACAAATACAGTTAAGCTCATGTATAACACATTTTATACAAGTGAATAATATATTATCCTTTCAGTATTGGAGATCCTCCTTGGCTTCTAAAATTTATTCAACTGAGATTCTTGTTGAATATTATATTTAGAAGATTTATCTTTGGTCTGTTAGAGTTTGAGAGTGAGATACTTGTCTCATTCCCTAATAGAATTATCTTCCTCTTTTCCATTTGTCTTCCGTTTTTTATACTTCCAGATTTAGGGACTAATAGTCGGTATCAAAGCACCTATTGATAACACTTAACACCCTACATGAACAACTACAGAACACCAACAGTGAGCACAAAACATGTTAAGTCAATAAGAAACATTAGACTGATCTTTGATAAAGATATATAATAGATTGTGCAGACATAAACTGGCCTGTGTCAGGATCATTACAGCGCTCACAATCAACAAAATATATGTCCACAAAGAAACTTTAGATCATATGAGACCACTGTGAAATTAATTACCTGTATGATGTTCTTTTCAACTCTTGAATTACTTGGCGGATCTGGCTGTGAGTGCGTGAAGAATATATAATAGTAGGAAGTCTTGAGGCCTCACGTTGTGAAGTTGAAACGTCTACTTTGCCCTCAGAATTTTGAGTGGTCTTGACGTTCGCACCAGTTGAGAAACTGCCCAAACTCTTCCGCCAAGCTAATGTAGCACATAGAAGACAAAGTGTTTTGCCAGTTCCCGTTGGACTCTCCAACAGTGCATTACATTTCTGCCAGAAAACAAAATAATGTGTGTCATCAAGGATCAAGATACAGTATGATGCTTTCGTTTGGCCAGAGATACTATGTTAATGTGACTAAAAATTAGTGATACCCGTAATGTGAATGGAAGATGTGAAAATAATAAATATTAGCTATGCTTTATCCAGTAGAATGCAAGGAAGACATGCGGAATGTGGACTAAAATAATCAGGAAAGCTACTGATTTTGAACGAGTCATTGTTATCGTTCAAATGGTGAACTTTGTAGCCTTTTGATTGTGCCCCTTACTTGATTGAGATCTTTGAAAACTTGCATTTGACGCCTAAGCCTACCCAAGGTGCGCTACATGATAAAACAACAAACATCCATTGTATGAAAAAACCATGACAATACCAGGTGCTAGCATTGGACCATATCATCCAAATGGCCTCAAAACATCTATATTATCCCCAGGCCTTTCATTGCATTCCCTTTTCCTAAGGCATACCACAAAAATTTATTTAATAAAAAGGGTCGTCCATAACCTACTTCCTGAAGTGATTGTATGACTTTCTCCATGTAAACAAGCTGACAATCATAGGCCTCAAATGGGAATTCTACATCGATCCCCCGAATCTTGTATGTCGGCATCTCTTTGTTTCCTCTCTAAAGCATGACCTGCACAAAGTATAAGGAGACCTTACTTCGAAGGTCCTTTTGAATTTCTACCATAAGCTTTATAACCACATTACTTAAATACATATATATAAACAAAATTGTTGAATGAACAAGAAAGAAAATAATCAAATCAAGATTTCAGTTAGAACATTTTGTCATTTGCTTCCAATTATACGCACTTCTCCATCTCCTAATTGCTCAAAACAAAATATTAAAACTCTAATCATAATTTATTTAAAGTTTTAATAATATCTCATTCAGTAAGACTTTTTGTTCTCACATCATATATTTATATCTCACCCACATTTCAATTTTCCTTAAAGCAAAACCATTGTCATTTCTTTTACACTTTAGTTCTAAGAATTCACATAATCCATTTAATAAAACTTAGGAAAAGAGAGGAGCTTTCATACATAACACCACACCCACCCTAGTATATTGAGCAGAGGAGCAGAAATAGACGAAGGAGACTCCTGAAATCACACACACAGCAGCGAAATAGGGGAAGGAAAACACAATCCCACGCACCGACGGCAACTAGCAGAAACGCTAAAGAAGAAAACACGCAACCAACACGCAGAACTCAACACATAGATGCGACCAGAAGGAAGAGGAAGCACGATGAAATGCTCCGTCACACTCCAAGGCAGCGTCGACGTTGGTGGTCAAGGGATCCGGAGGACAAGAGGGAAGCTAGGGGTTTTAATTTTGCCTCCACTTTCCCGCGTAAAGTCGGTCAAAAATGGATGAGGAAAAATATCAGTTTTTTCCCATTATACTTTTGGATAAAAGTCAAATGGTAAATATGATTTGGATTTCAGATAGTGGTGACATAAAGAGGTTTTTTTTTCTTTCTCAATGAGCTCATGTTTAGAATAAAGTTTGAAAAATCGGTTGAGATGAAAAATGACGGAAAAGAACATGAATCAGATATATATATTGTGATCATTGAAGATAAAAATTAAAATTATTATTAGTTGGATAATTCATTTGAATATAATTTTCTCATTTCTCATTGATCTTAATATTACAATGGTCATTCATATGAAAAATCAAGATTAATGATGTTAAAACTCAATATTAAATATAAGCTAACGGAAAATTAAAAGCCACCGTTAGAAGCGAGGAGCTAGTTTTGTTGACTTCTCAAAAACCACTTAAAAAAAAAAAAAAAAAAAAAAGAAGCCCAGTTGACTAAGATGAGATCCCAAACACCCAAAAATTTGTTTTTTCCCCCACTAAGCATTTACCCTCTCCACTTTTTTTTTTTTTTTTTTTTTTTTTTTTTTTTTTTTTTGGGGGGGGGCTTGGCAATGCCATGCCAAATAGGCTATTTACTGTAACTTGATAAGTAATTTTTTATTCACTCGTTAAAATTTTTAAAAGTAGCTTTTCAATCATGATTTACAAAATATAAGATAAGTATGTAAAAGCATATTTATCTCAACCTACATAAACAAACACTTTTTTTGGATGTCCAATGATCCCAGCAACTGAACAAGCGGTCATTCATTCGCTTGCTCCATTTAATGGAACTATCGATTTGAAGAAACTCGTTTAGGCCCTCCTCTATTTCAATCTTGTCAAATTTGAGTATTTGAATTGGGTCTGAAAAGGGAAATTACTCCACTAGGTGAGCGTAAGGGAGAGCAGATGAGAAATATAAGTTTTCTCCTCATTTTCTCTCAACATATGGAAAAATATTTGGGAGAAAAATGGGGTGGGTTCCACGCCCTATTTTCTTTTTCATTTTTCTTTCTTCATACTGTTTATAAATTTAGGGATGTATGAATTTGTTGATTTTACCAATATATTCTTTTGTTATTTTCTCATTGTGTCATTTTTTTTTTTTTGTAAAATTTCTATCTTAATCTCGTTAATTCCTCACATCTTCTCTTCCCATTCGAGATTTCTCCAATTGAGTCACATTTGATGTGTTATTCAGGTCTTAGTTTCTACTTTGAGTCCCTCTTTAATCAAACATGCCCACAAAAATGGTTTTCTAATTGAAGATAAGTTATAGTTACCTTGAAATTTGAACTTATTTTGTTTCTAGGCAAATTGAAGATAATGTTTTTTACGAATCTATAGTTGCAAAAACACACTATAGGTGTGTTTACTCTTTCAATCATCCCATATACATTCCATATAAATTGTGCGACATTAATAAGTGTGAGGACTTACCCTTCAATATTGTTGAGTCACCTAAGGGTCTGTTTGATTGGAGGGGAGGGGATGGAAGATGAGCCCCTCCCCTCTTCTGGTTTGAAATTTTGGAGGGGAGCCAAAATATGCCCTCCAAATCCCTTCCTTCCTTTTATTTTGGTTCCCTCCAAATTGGGGTTTTTTAGAGGTAGCAAAAAATCTTGACTAATCTGCCCCATTAACTTTATGATATCCCCATTGATGCCTAGAGCGGGGGCAAATTAAAAACACAGACTCTAGACACTTCGGTAGCAGTGAAGAAGGGGTTCGTGGTGATTATGATGGATCGGAGGATGAAATCGGTTTAGGGATTGATGGAGGTCTCTGTGGCGGCCATTGGAGGAGCTGAAGGAAGGTGAGGGAATGAGAGGAAATGTAGAGGGAGAGAGAGAAACTGTAACACCTCAATTTCAATACCCGAAAACTTGGCCAAAATATTTGTAATACCTCCAACAGGGTTTATCAATATCCAAATCATCAAATTACATTACCATTTCAAATAAAGTTCATAATACATAGTCAAAATAAATTTCAGAAAAAATATTTCAGAGTTCAATACAGAGCGAAAGTCTGAGGTTCATGGCAAATAAAAATAACATAACATAAACTATAGGAGTATGAAAGAGCCTTCAAAGCTCACTCCATAGATGTCTTCCCTTGCCCTACTAGGATATTCACCTGAAAAATGTTAATAAGGGATGAGATTCCACGTCTCAATAACTACTGAAAGTTTTTACCGTACACAAGCAAATTACATATGACAAAAAGCAAGGGCTGATTTCAAATATATTTGTATATATACCATAATTTATCATACAAAATTATTTTGCAAAAGTAATCATCATTATGTCAATTTGTGAACTATACAAATATACAATGCAATATGTAGCCTCCCTTATATCATCGTCCTCTCTTATACCGCTGACTGGAGCCATAAGCTAACTCATAGTCCAATAGAAACTCATTCATTTGACAGGATGGTTCCAGGCTCACAAAACTTAAGATACACCAGGCCAAAGGTATAGAGCTTAAGTTTGGGCTATGGCTCCCCTCCTTAAAAATAACAACTAAGGAGGTGTCACATGTCCCACAACTCCAATGCAATCCCAGCCAAAGGAAAACATGGAAGATGGGGCCCTGAAAAGTACCATCCAATGTATACCGAGTGGTGGCATAAAGAAATCTTATCATTTAAATTTCTCCTTACTCCAACCCATCACACATACAGCCGCCATGATAATTATATCAATAAAATAAAGTATATTAAAACAAGCTTTCATTTATATAAAATATCATCACAAGGTAAATCAAACATCTCATAAAAACCTCATCAAACCAATCCATCATTTTTGAATTTCAAGGGATTAAACTGTCATTTTTGAAATTCGGGACTAAACTATCATTTCTAAAATTCGGGGGCAAAAGCGTAATTTTCTCGGGCACGAAACTGTAATTTTTGTGGGTACAAACTGTAATTTTCGTGGGTACAAAACTGTAATTTTCAAATTTTATTATAATAATATTATAATACATATACACATAAATCAGTCTATAAAAATCATATAATTTACAATCATACATAATTCACAAGTATATGGAAGAATATTTAGAGTTACCTGTTACTTGCTAATTCCCAAATAATCACCAAAAAGCTACTACAAGGCTCTCAAATAATTACCACCTTACTCTCCTTCTCTCTCTTCTCTTTCTCTCACACGCTCCTCTGCAAATGATGAAAGTGTGTGTCTATGTGTGTTTACGTGTTGGGGTGGGGGTATTTATAGGAAAAATCCCCCACCGTCTTTACATTAGGCGGGAGCGACGCCCCCGCTAATTGTGGCACCGCTCACCCATTTTTCAAAACGGTAGGTGTCACTTCTCGTTTCGTCAATGTATTACCCCATTTCAAAAGTAGTGGGCCCCACTCACTACTTTTTCTTTTCTTTTTTTTTTTCCTTCATTTCTTCCTTCCGTCACTCTCTCTCTCTCTCTCTGTTTTTTCTCACTTTTTTTTTCTCTTTCTCCTATATTAAATAGGGTGAAGGAGCAAATTTACTAACCAACTATTAGGTCAGGAGCGTTGGGCACAAACAACTTTTAATGGGACCAAAAAGACCAACAAACAATTAAATTTGTTAAAAAAAATACAAAATCGTCAGATCCCTTCTAACTCTGTTTACACGTGGCATTCAAAGTCCAGCTGGTCCCTTATATTTTTTTTGGTCAATGCCCAGGTGGCTTTTTTGTTTTTTTGTTTTTTGATGAAGAATCCCATAGCTTCATCTTCCCCTTCCACAAACCTCGAGTTCATCTCACGCGCCAAGCAAAGAATAAAGCCGGTCTCGGACCTCGCCGCCTATGGAAGCTCATGTTCAATTTCCGATAATAAGCCTCGGGAAACCAAAGGCCAAAGGTCTCACTGTGTGAACTATGGTCTGTGATTTCTCTACACTGTTAGGGTTTTAGAAATCGAGAGAAACGCGTTTCGCCGGTGAGTATGGCAGCGACTAGGGTTTTCGGAGCATGTAGTAGAGCATTCATGGCAGCGGTGGCGAAAGGGGCTGTGTCCGGTGTTAAGACTGCTGCAAAGATGGCCACACCAAAAAGAGGCAACGCCTTACGAGAAGATGATCCCTGTCTCTCCACGGCTCGGCGGGTTTCTCGGTGCCTACGAAGCTTCACGCACCAATCTTTGTCAAGAAAGTGTGGGAGCACATCAAACTACAATATATTTATATTTAATTATTTTTGTGCCTTTTCCACTTGTACTATTCCAAAAATCGGTTGAGCTCGGGAAAACATACGGAAATGTTTTACATTAGGTTCCTTTAGGAGTGTTTTAAAGGGTTTCAAAACTTTTCATTCTCTGGCTATTTTGAAGGACCATGGTCGTGCTCCTTATTCTCTTCCTCAGCCTCCTCTGGCTCCCGATCTCTCTCATCATTTTCGTCATACTCATGGCTCTTTGGTTGTTCCTCTATTTCCTCCACGAAGAGCCGCTGGTCATTGCTGGCCGTACGATCGATGACCGTGTAATCCTGATCGTGATGTCGGTGTTGACCATCGTTCTGCTGCTCCTGACCAATGTGACTCTCAACATAGTGGTGGCGCTTGCGATCGGAGCGGTGTTCGTGGTGTTGCACGCGGCGTTTAGGAGGACTGATGATTTGTTCCTCGATAAAGAAGAAACTTCTGGATTGATGCCTAATGTAGCCAGCTGCTTGGTGCTTCTTCTGTTAAGTTCTCGTCTCTTCTATTGTTATCTGGTAATTTTAAGTTTGAAACTAGAGAATTTGATTTCTTTCCTTGCGAATTTCTGAACATAGGTGGTCATGATTCTTTTGATTTCGTAGTACAAGGCTATGGGATGGTGCCATATTACTCACTATCGTCGCAGGTAACTGAGCAGGGGGAAAGAGAGGGTTCCCAATCCTCCATTGCAGAAGATGAAGCTATGGGGATTCTTCACCAAAACAAACAAACAAAAAACAAAAAAGCCACCTGGGCATTCACAAAAAAGAAATGAGGGACCATTTGGACTTTGAATGCCACGTGTAAACGGAGTTATAAGGGATCGACGATTTTGTATTTTTTTAACAAATTCAATTGTTTGTTGGTCTTTTTGGTCCCATTAAAAGTTGTTTGTGCCAACGCTCCTGACCTAATAGTTGGTTGGTAAATTTGCTCCTTCACCCTATTAAATAATATTTGTGTATATAAAAATTTAAATTCTAACCTTAGAAGATTTACTCATACTAACTACCTGATAAATCAATTATCATAAATTAATCTAGGGATAAGGGTCTTAACTTAGGGGCAAAATTGCTCTTCAACGAAAACTTCCGGGGCAAAAATGATACTTAACTCTTTTGATTGATGAGGTGGCATACCATGTGTGCACTCAGTTAAACTTAATGGTCAAAATTAACGGAGGGGCAAAATTACTACGTTTTGTGAACTTCCGTAGCATTTTTGGTCCAAAAAAAAATCTGTCTTACTAGTGCTCCTGAGCTAAAACTTCTGTGGCATTTAAGACCCTTATCCCATTAATCTATCCTATAATATTGTAGTTCCAAATAAAAATTCCGGATGTTACAGAAACAAAGGAGGAGAGAGTGTGTGTTTGGGGATGAGGATGGTGTGTCTTATGTAAGGGCAAAATGACCAATAAGTTATTACCACCCTCCCCTCCCCTCTTAAACCAAATAAAGGATCTTTTCCTTTTCCTTTATTTCTAGAAAACCAAACAAGGTAATATACCTCCCCCTCCCCCCCCCCCTCAAACCAAACACACCCTAAAATTTGAGATCTTAATGCTTTAGGGAGGTGTGGATTTTGGGGTTAGGGTTACAAGTTAATAGGAATTTGTAGTTAAAAATCTTCAATTTTTTAATTATAAAAGGGCATTATGGTCTTTTAACAACATTTATAAATTCCTAATTAGGCCTATAGGCCTTATGAGATATGTTTTTTTAAAGTACAGGCCTGATTCTGGATGTAGGTATTTCAAAGGGATTTAAATGAGATTCTCCTCATTCATAAACACATTATATATTTATTAAAAGGATTAATTGAAATTTTAATCAAGTTCTTTTATCTACATTAACTAAATTAATTAAACTTATGTCTCAATATAATAAAATAAATAAATAAACAATTTTAACAAAAAAAAAATTATGAAAAATGAAAAAAAAAAAAAAACTCTTAAATTGTTCACAACAATTTTAACAAAAAAATATAGATATAGCATCGTGAAGGGTTAATAAATAACATTTATTTTAATAAAAAATTATGTAAAAATAATTTTAGAATGTTCTTAACCGTGTTAAGAGTTTGGATTTTAGTATATGCTCTTTTGAATAGAGAGAAGATCAGTATAATTAAGGCAACATTCAAGGGAAGTTAGATTATTTTACCAAAAGAAAAATATAAGAAATACATTTAGAATTGGCTTTAGTATTTCTTAATAAATAAAATACCCATTTAATTTTCTTTTGTTACTGTGTACTTTAGGTACATTGGCCGTTGGATGAAGCTCCTATTGTCATCTTATTATTTTTTTTTTTTCTGGGTAAAAGAAATAAGGGAGAAACAAAATACTCATCAAAATTGTGTTTTGTCATTTTTTGGTAAAAAAATATTTTCAGCTGAGTCTTCCATTTTTATTTTCTAAGCTTCATGTGTCCATAATTTTCAGATAAAAATAATATCCTTTGAGCCTCCAATTAAAAATGATGTGAACAGTCTACTCTATTAAGGTTTTGCCCTTCAGCCAAATCGTAAAGAAGCATTAATTTTAAGTTTTGAAGGAGCATTAATATGTTGAGGTAGTTGAATGAGCTCATATTCTGACGAATTTGTTCTCACTGCACGAATTATTCAACGGCTACATTATTCAATTATTCCAGACTTTTTTCTAACGGCTGCATTTTTCTATTATTCCAAAAGCTATATAATTGAACAGTAAGGTTGTATTTTTCATGTAATGGCTATTGATAATTAATGTTTTAAATATATTTTTATCCTTTTCATTTAAAATTTTTAGTGATAAATTTTGGAAATTGAGTTCGATTAAATTATATTTATTTTATCAGTCATTTATTTTGTCAAAAAATTGACGAAATCTTGAAAATTACTTTAGTAAATTTTTCATTTAATCTTTTTTGTTTGCACATGTAGCTCTTAAATGTTATTTTATTTTTTATAAATTTTTATATCTTAAATGAATATTAATGATGGAATTATTTGGACTGAATTATAAAAAAATTCATTATCTTAATTTCTTATTATGTTTAACTAAATTTGTATAAGTAAAAATTAAGGAGTTTGCTATATCAAAACAAAAAGAAATTAGGTAGTTTGATGAGCCAGACACTTTTGCTTTATGGGCCACGTAACAAAGGCCCAAACCCAAAATCAAATTCAAGAAGGAAAAAAAAAGCGTTTTACACCGCCCTTTCGTGTTCGACAACGGGCAAATCACTAGACAAAGGAGGAGAAGAGATACTTTAAAGATGTAGTAGACCGCGTTAAAAGTAAGCTTGCTGCTAGAGCCGTCAATCAGGGCCGGCCCTCCAGGGCCTGGAATAAGAAAAATATCTGTTTTTCAAAGCCCGGCCCGAGAGCACCAGGGCGGGGGTAGGCCCATGGCCTGGAAATTATTATTCCAAATTTTAATTATTTTTTCTCCGTGTTTTTCACACAAATATAATTAGTAAATTACAACAATTAAAGCTCTAAATTACAACATAAATCATCTAATTTATCAAATAAATGTTGTCAACATTTATATCCAAAAAACACAATCATCCAACAAATAAGCATTCACGAATTCATAATCAAAAACAAATTATGTTCTAAAATAACTTACATAAAATATAAAAAGCATACCACTAATATACATAAATTATGGTCGGTGAGATGCGAGAGCCGAGAAGAGTTGCGATCGAGGAGGAGACGAGGAGTGGAAGGGACATGAACATAGTTTATAGTGTAAGGATCATAGGAGTAGTCAATAACAATATTAATATATTAGTTTAAAATTTTTAAGACTCTACATTGTTATAAGACATAAACATTATATTCCAACTCGAGTTCGGGATTTTGTTAGGAAAATATATCAAAGAAATTTTTTTAAGACTCAACATTTCAAAAAAAAAAAAAGAAAAGAAAAAAAATATGACGGGTTAAACGGCGGCCCAGCCCGCAGGCCGGCCGTAAAGCCGTGGCCCCGCAGGCCTCGACTTCATCTCTTTCTTCTATTTTTGAGGCCCTACCCGTAACGGGCCAGGACTAAACGGGCCGGCCTGACGGGCCCGGCCCGTTTTGACGGCTCTACTTGCTGCATGGAAATCCAGCTGTTTGTCAACCGAGGGAAGAATGACTCTGGCAAAATCAATGATTAGTTCTATACCCCTCTATCCTATGCAAGTTACTCAGCTTCCTGTGAATATTTGTGCAGAAATTGAAAAATTGCAAAGAAACTTTATTTGGGGTAGGGGTGGAAACAGGACAGGCCGCACCCTTAACAGGCCAGGCCTATTATGCAAGGGAGTGGCCTGAGCTTGGCCTGTGGCCTGTTATAGGCTTATATTTTGGACTGAGCCTGGCCTGTGGCCTGTTAAGAGGCCTGTATTTTTAAAAATAGGCTAACAGGCCACAAGCCTCAATGAGAAACAGGCCTAAAATAAGCCTCCTGTAAACAGGCCGAATACAGGCCTCCTGTAAATAGGCCGAAAACAGGCCTACCTTAAACAGGCCGAAAACAAGTCTACCTTAAACAGGTCAAAAACAGGAATACTTTACAAGAGCATAACAGATTCTACAACAACATCAAAAATGAAATTAAATACAACATCCAACATCTAAATTACATAAATTATTCCTAATGTTCTAAAATACATCATAATAAATGAAATCATAAAATACTTGATGCCATAGCCTTCTAAGAAACTCCCCAGGATTCCAATCATAAAGCTTAAAAGATACTCGACCTTGGGCACTACAAGTAAATATTGGATCAGCAAATCTCACTCATCATCAATTCTCACACGAAATCAAATGTTCAAAAGATATGAAGGATACAAGTGAGAAGCTTACCATTGATGACTAAGCACTCTCTTCACAACATGAAGGTGAATAAGAAATGTTAGAATTCTCTTTTCCACCATTCACTTGTTTCACCGCAAGCAACAGAGGACACAAAACTATCATTTTTAATGTTCGAGGTATCAGCAACCGAACATGGAGCAGCAAGTTGTCCATCTTCGAGCTCCAGGGAAATTTCCAGGTCATTTATCTCACTGCTTATATGTGAACTATCTGCATGGTTTGAGCATGGCCATTAAACATCTTCTAACATAAGAACACACTTTTTGCATCAATTATCATTCGAGCACAATTAGTTCCATTCCCTTTGAACAGTCCATGGAAACCTTCAATTATCAAGAAGCAGTCAGACTACCAAAATTCTTAGGTTTATTCAACAACTAGAGAATTCTGTGGTCAACAAAATGAACCCAAAATCATATAGCAGAAGAGATATAAGAATCTACAATTGATCACATAAAACTGAAAGAAAGCCTTGTTATTGTGGAAGACAGGACGCAAGGATCTACGTAACTAAAAAAGTTGTTGGCAAGTCCGAATCGCAAAGACGAATTATTTGGAGAAAAATTTAGGCTAAAATAAAAATATCTAAAAATAATAAGGAACCATTTTACATGGGAGGGAAAAAAAGAACAGATCAGATTAAAAAATTTTACTCCAAAGATACAAACAGAAGAGGTAGAACAACCTAATGAACTCAAAATCATAGCGAGAAGAGATCTAAGAATCTAGAGGTATATTCAAAATCCAGAGCACGAAATGGGAAAATAAATGAATATGTAGAGATAGAACAACCTAATGAACTCAGAATCATAGCAGAAGAGATCTAAGAATCTAAAGGTATATTCAAAATCCAGAACACGAAATTAAAAACACACTAAAAGCCGGAAATTGCAAAGAAAGTTAACATAATGTATTTGTCAATATTTACTTGCATGTGGCGAGTCTTGCCATGTTCAGCGATGAGGCATGCTCTACTATAGACCTTGCAGGTCTCACATGTCTATGATGAACCCTTTTAACAACAAGCGCCACCATGGATCTTGCAAAACAGAAACGTGCAAATGAGTAAATCATAAAAAGCAGAAATGTAGTAATCATTAACTATGGCTAGTTTAATCCTTTTTCATTGAATGCAAAAAAACAGAGGCCTGAAAAACAGGCCGAGAATGATTAAATAGAAGCTATTGAGGTCTGGCCGAAGATTAAATAGAAGCGTGCATAAGCTTACAACGGTATAAGGAAGATTAAATAGAAGCTTAAACACCAAATCGAACCAGCAGAAGAAAATCGAACACTACATAGAAGCTTAAACACCAAATTCAACACTTAAACTAAAAGGTGAGCAAATCGAACCAGCAGACGCAAATACTTACCAATTTGTCGATGAGAGCGACGTATGGCCAAACACTGAACCAGCAGAAGCCAAGAACAGACTGAGGTTGAGCCTAAGAGCGACGAGCTGAGACTATCAGACTGACAGCGACGAGCGGAGGCCGAAACTGAACTAGGAGAAGTGACAAAAGCTGTGATCTGAGAGTTAGAGCGACAACGAGCGAGATCTGATCTGAGAGGGATAGAGACGAGGTGCGAGATCGAGTGTGAGCGGTGGACTATCGGTTCAAGGATAAGGGTAGGGACTAGGGACTTAGGTTTTCACGATCGGGGAGGGTAGAAAATTATTAAATATGAAATTACAAGTATACCTTGTAACAAAGCCGCTCGACAAGCCTAACAGGCTTGTTGGAAGGCCTGGGCCTTGCCTATTTATCTAAACAGACATTAAAAAAGGCCTAGGCCTGGCCTGTTAGCCTGACAGGCCAGGCTTGTTCAGGCCAAAAACAGGCCAGGCCAGAGGCCACTGGCCTATTTCCACCCCTAATTTGGGGTGCCAGTGAAAACAGGCATGGCATCACCCTATAAGTTGGGAAAGAACCACTTTGCCTAAGAATTATGGGGGCCTAGGGATGAAGAGACTGGTGTCTGTAAATAGAGCATTTGGCACTAAATTAGCATGGTCATTAATTAAGGGAGTAGGGGGACTATGGGCGGAGGTGCTGGGAAAAAAATATATGCTCAGGAGTGAAGACTCCTTGTTGAATTTCAAACCCAATGATTCTTCCCTTTGGAAATTTATATGTAAGCAGAAGGATTTAATTGAGGCCGGTACCAGATGGCAGGTAAGGAATGGTAGCTCTGTGCATTTCTTCTTGGATGTCTGGTTGTTTAAGAATGAAAAGATAAAAGACTTCTGTATACGGTCGCTGTCTGCAAGGGAGGAAGGTAGTGTTGTCGCTGATTGGGTAGTCGCTGGGTTTTGGGATATTGCTCGGTTAGCTGATATTGTCACAGCTGAAGTTATACAGAAGCTCATTACAATTCTACCACCTATAGAGCAGGCCGGGGAGGATAGTATGGTGTGTCTCATGGAGATTTTTCTTAGTCAAGAGCGCATACTATATTCTTGAGAAGCCACCTGTGCAATGCTATAGTATTAATTTCAAGAAGATTTGGGCATGGAAGGGCGCTGAGAGAATTAAAGTTTTCTTATGTTTTTTTTTTTTGCTCAGAAAGTTTTCTTATGGTTGGCCTATAACAATCAGTTACCGACAAATGAATGGAGACGTAGGTGGTCTACCGCTTCACCCACATGTCAGTTTTGTGAGGCAGGAATTGAAGATGAGCTACATATTTTTCGAGATTGCCAATGTGCTAATCAGGTATGGATTGGATTGGTTCATCCAAGATTTATTTTGGAATTCTTTTCATACCCTCTTAAAGAGTGGTTTAATTTTAATCTCAATGTAGAGGTGGGTCAAGATAGCAATGTCAGATGGTAGCTATTATGGGGAGTTGGGATTTGGCTTTTATGGAGATGGAGGAATAATCAAATATTCCAGGAGGATTTTAACAAACCGTCTGGGCCAGCTGATGTTATTAAAAGAACATGGAGACTATTTTGTGAGGTCTCGGATTTAGATGGCAACCAGGGAGGAAGACATGTAACTAGTGTGATTAAGTGGGAGCCTCCTCCTGCAGACTGGGTTAAACTGAACATTGATGGGGCTGTGGCTTTGGGCTCCGGGAGAGCAGCGTGTGGTGGTGTGGTTAGGAATCATAGGGGAAATTGGATTTCGGGTTTTACACAATACTTAGGCATCTGTGAGGTCTATGTTGCAGAAGAATGGGCCTTGTTGTACGGGTTAAATCATGTGTGGGAAGCTGGTTTTAGGAGAGTGATTGTAGAATCTGATGCAAAACTTTTGGTTGATAAAGTCTTGCAGGTGCAGACCAAGCCTAATAGCAGCAGCGTGTTGTTGCAGATTAGAAACAAGCTGAGGCAGAATTGGGAGGTGATTATACAGCATATACCCCAAGGTGCCAATGCTATGGCTGATGCATTAGCTAAGGAGGGTTTGTTAGAATCCTCTTTCTTGAATGTTTGCCCAGGAAATCTTAGGGCTGTGCTCCTGAACAATTGTATGGGATTTGATCTCCGTTTGGACTTATCTAATATATAAGGTTAATGCCTCTCTTTTACCAAAAAAAAAAAAAAAAAAGACAACGGGCAAATCGGAAAGTGCAAAGATTTGGAAACTTCTCTCCATCGAGCTTCTCTTTAAATTCCGACGGACCAAGCCAAATCTCCAGTTCCTGTGTAGCCATTGGAATAAAGGTGTTTCCCTTCAAAGGTTCCAGCATTCTACTTCCCTTTTGACCTTCTCATTCGCCAAGGTACGCCATACGCCCCTTCCTTTGTACTAATTAGATGTTGCTTTTGTGGTTGCCTTCCCCTGATTTTGTATTTTGTATGGACTATGATGGTTTTGTGCTTGTTTATTGTAAGTGGTTTTTGTTTGTTTGCCTGGCTTTCATGCTTTCAAGGGGATGTTTTCATGTTGCCCTTCTTTGTTTAATTTCGTAAGTCTCAATTGGTTTGCTTTTGTGGTTGCCTTCCCTGTTTTTGTGTTTTGTATGGACTATGATGGTTCTGTGCTTGTTGATTGGAAGTGATTTTTTATTATGCTTTCAAGGTGGAATTTTTTCATGTTGCCGTTGCTATTTCTATACTTGTTGTTTGTTGCTTGCTCTTTCCCTTCTCAAATTGTTGTTGTGCTGTTTTAAATGGTTTTTTTTTTTTTTTTGCTTTTCATGTTCTTTGTTTGTAGACTTGTTTGTTAGTTGATGCTTCTTTTCAAATTGTTGTTGTGTTGTGCTTTTTGATTGGGAGTATTTTTTTTCGTTTGTTTGTCGGCTTGGATGCCATTATTGTTTTTAGACTTGTTTGGTGCTTGTTGTGTTGTGTTGTTTACTATGATTGATTTTGTTTCCCCATCAAAGGAGATTTGTTTGTTGTTGTTGGTTGCTGTTTTTATTACGAGTTGGCCAATCCACTTTCAAAGGTGCCTGATTTCTCCTTCCCTTGACTTCTTATTATTATTATTTTTTTTTGATAAGATTGGGATACCTCAACTACCTCCTACTAGGGTATTACACCCGTTACAATCCTGACAGAGGATAACCTCAAGAGCCTCTGAAGGCTGATACACTTCATGGAACCCCCATGCCGATTCTAGTCCCTTTAAAGCTAGAAAGTCACGCTTTGTTCCGACCGAGGCACATGCAACACCTTAGTTTCCCACTCCATCTGCGTAGTTGCTTCACCTCATCCGAATGTCGGAGTCACGGTGAGAACCTCCCTGTGCATGTGAAAGTAATGTAATACACTCCATAGAATCAGATTCCAACCAAACCTTCCGAAAGCCCATCGCCCAAGAAGTTTTGAAGCCCAATAGGCAAGCCCACGCTTTAGCAGTCAACTCATGCCCTTTTCAATAGAGTGAAAGAATCCCCTAAGAAAGGAGCCAGAAGAACTTCGAATGATCCCTCCACAGGCTCCCTTATTTGTAGTTCTAGAATAGGCACCATCCACATTCACCTTTACCCAACCAGAAACCGGCGGATGCCAAAACCTACGACTAGTAGTAAGAGTAATGCCGTTAAGTGGCATACCTGCTAGACGATTATTCATACTATTCCTACGCTCCAACATCGCATTCGTGCTAGCAATGATGTTACTATTAGGGGTGAATTGCTTCTCAAACACAAATAAGTTTCTCCGCTTCCAGATCCACCAGCATAGTATAGTGAATCGGGACGCCCATTCCTTATTCGCATTGCTTCTACCACTGATGTTCCACCATATCCACTCTGATAAAGGCTTGTTCAGAATGTACGCCACTTGTCCGGGGGCACCACTTTTCTCCATAAGGAACGTGAGTGCGTACAATCCCTAAATACATGAATAATATCTTCGCACCATGCACCACATAGGGCACAACTTTGGTCATTCGTCATTTTCCGTCTCATTCGATTTGCATTCGTGAGCAGGCACTTACGAGCTAGCAGCCAAAGGAGCATCTTACACCTGTGTGGCGCTCGAACCTTCCAATTGCGCTCCCAGCTGTATCCATGTTCCCTTTCCTTGTTAGAAACCACGCTATATGCCGATTTCATTGTGAATTCACCATGCCTCTCCCACTTCCATCGCACGCCGGGTGGATTAGTTGTACTCTCGATCCCTGAACCAGGTCGTGTAGCCTCAATGCGAGGAATTAAGTCATCCCCACATTTATACTTGTCCCGTACAACCTTAACTCATAGGTCCTCCCTATGCGTGACTAGTCTCCATCCCAACTTCATAAGGAAGGCTTGGTTTTGGTACTTTGCATGCCTCAACCCCAACCTGCCCTTTCGCTTCTCCATGCACACCTCATCCCAAGCAACCGGTGGCACTTTACGACTCTGTTGTGCTACCCCACAAAAAGGATCTATTCTCGCTTGTCCGGGGCCTCACAAACCGTACTAGGTAGGTGGGATGTTTGCATTGTGTATGCCGGGATAGCGGAAGACACCGAGGAAACAAGTGTAGCTCTTCCGGCTAAGGAGAAAGTCTTAGGGTCCACCGCGCCAGCCCGGTCCTTGACCTTATCAATGACCGCTTGAAACGAGTCCAATCCCACTCTCTTATGATGCAGTTGCACCCCAAGATACTTCCCAAGATCCGCCGTTAGAGTAAAACCAAGTGCATCGCTTATTTCCGCACTTCTGATATGATTTATGTTTTTGGAAAAGAACACCCGAGTCTTGAATCATTGACTTTAAGCCCCGAGCATTCACGAAATGATCCGAGACACTCTTTTACCATTCCTGCTTGTTGGGGCGAGGCTTCCGTAAACAGGATAATATCATCAGCAAAGAACAAATGTGATATTGGTGGCCCGGTCTTAGTAAGGCATATTGGTTTCCACTTCTTCGCTGCCATACGTTCTTGCATCATGTGTGCCAACTTCTCAATGCATATTACAAATAGGTAGTGTGAGAGCGGATCACCCTGTCTAACCCCGCGGGAAGTGTTGAAGAAGTCCGCCTTACTACCATTCCACAAAAGTTGAAGATTAGCAGTGCTAATACATTGCTCCACCACCCTAATGAGGTTGGTAGGAAGGTTGAGCTCATGCAAGCAACTAAGCAGGAACTTCCAGTTCACCCTGTCTTATCCCTTCTCCAGATCGATCTTAATAGCCATAAATCCCTTTTTTCCACCCATTGTTCTCATGGAGTGAATAACCTCTTGGGCCACGATAATGTTATCTGAGCTATGCCGACCTAGGACAAAACTACATTGATTCGGGGATATAACTTGGGACATAAACCCCCTCATTCGGTTTGCCACGATCTTTGTAACCAGCTTGTAAATCACGTTACATAGGCTTATTGGTCTAAGATCCTTAAACGTCTCGGGGTGATCCGTCTTCGGGATTAAGACCGTAATGTCTTATTTACTTCACATATCCTCTCGGATGAAGAAATATTTGCTTCACAAAGTGAACCACGAGACTCTCCGACAGTTTCCCATTGGTGTTGGAAAAATAAAGCATGGAAGCCATCCGGCCCTGGTGCCTTCAGAGCCCCCATACTAAACAAGGCGTCCTGGATCTCCCCCTCTTCTACACTCCTTAGACATACTCGTTTCTGTACTTCTGTTAATCTTGGGTAGCCAATATTACAGATGAGACTTGGGCGCTCCACTACTTCCTCCTTGAAGAGATTGGAGAAGTATATCGTTGCATGACCTTTTATACTATCCTCCTCAAAACACCACTCCCCTTCATTCACACAAATCACATCAATTCTATTTCGTTTCTGACGACCATTAGCTTGCGCATGAAACAGCCGTGTATTTCTATCACCATCAATAGCCCAATTAATCCTAGCTTTACGGGCCCATAGCAAGGCTTCTTGTGTTAGAGTCTCATTAAGCTCCAACCAGAGAGTCTTCGGAGGTCTTCAAAAAACATGGTATTCCCACCTCTCGTGATTGCATGAGTAATCCCATCCAGTCTTCGTAGGAGTTGATTTTTGCGCCCGGATATTGCCGAACACTTTCTTGTTCCAACGTTGACAAGCAATTGTGAAGCTCTCAATGTTTACCGACCATTCTCTTGACGAGCACCACTTGTCCTTAACCAAACCATTAAATTCTTCATGAAGAAGCCGGGAAGCAATAAACCGAAAGGCCTCCGAGTTACACCTTTTGGCGAAGCCCCATCATTCTTAGCAATAAAGGTCGATGGTCAAACTTATAATGCGGCAGATGAAGCACTTTCGAGTCACTGTTCCTCATACACCAGTCTTCATTAGCAAGAAAACGGTCCAACCGAGCCTCCGTATCACCATTTCTTTTCCATGTAAAGGGTGGCCCATCAAATCCCAAATCAACCAGATCCATATCTTCAACCCATCTACGGAACTCTTGGTCCGAAGATAATTTTGAAGATGCACACGAGCGTCTTTCCGTAGCTAGCAAGCTGGCGTTAAAATCACCGCCAATACACCATGGTCCCTGTACCGTAGTCTTGATCTGGAAGAGCTCAGACCATAGCGTTCGACGCTGCATTAGGGTGGGACTCGCATACACTACAGTAAGGTCCCATGTTTGTCGTTTTTCATCTGTGATGTTTAAGTGTATGAATTGCTTGTGTTGCTTTACTATCTCAACCTTCAGTGTCCCCTCATCCCATAGGCACCATATCCCTCCACTATATCCTTCCACAACAGTGTACGAAAAATTATTGAATCCTAAAGTACGAATTCGTCGATCCGTCTTTAGAGCATTTGCCCGTGTTTCTAAGATTGCAAGAAAATCCAACTTATAGTGTTTCTTTAGTTCCCGTACAAGGCTTGGAAATGACTCCGTGCACGTACCTCGTGAGTTCCAAATCATAACAATCATTAAGACCTTGGAGAAGTAGTAGGAGGGGCCAAAACCGCTGCCCACACCATTAATTAATTTCCCATTAGCCTCCGTTTGTTCCGCGTCCCCGCTTCTCCATCGCCCATGTTACAATTTGTTGAATTATTGACCAACTCACTTACCCGCCCATCATCCATCCGAGTATCACCCCGCGCCAAACCATCCTTAAGGCCCATATCATGTAGGATTGCAAAACCATTTGTCATCACCATGCTACTTGACTCGCTTCCTTTAGTTTCATTTTGGGCCTTCCACTTTGTCATATTTTCTTTCCTATATTTTTTGGGTTTTTCATCTTTTTTCCTTTTGGAGTCCACAACAACCCACTCCCCTTATTTCTCTCTTTTTCTTTTAATGGTAAATTGGGAGATCTCATTAAATCAGCCCCTGCCACCTCATTTTTCTGCAACCCATTACTCCCTTTACACGTAATCCCATGATTCATGCCATCCTTCTTCATACATTGCGAGATTGAAGGAGATCCACTTTTAATGCCAGACGTCTTTAATGGTAATTGATTGTTCCTCCTTAAATCGCGCCGCAGGATCATTTGAGGTCCCAAATGCTTGCTTCCACCGATCTCATCCGTGCCGGATTCGGAATCTCATTAACTCTCGCATTCAATGTTGATTTTTCCAATCCGCGTGACTTGCTCCTTCCTCGGAATTCCACCGTCACCCTCACCAGCTGCCATGTTCGACCCTTCTTCCATCCCACCGACAACCAACCTCACCTTTTGATGCCCACTACTTACTTCGACTCCCGCCCCCACGCTCTGTTCTGTACCACTCGATTATCCGCACCGTCGACCAGTGTTCGTGACGAGACACCCATGCGCTCACCCACTCCACCTCCCTTCTCCCGAGTCGGGTGAACACTTTTAATCGGATCACCACCACCTTTCGCCGAGGACAGTCCCTCGTTCATGCCCATATACACCACATCGAAAACATACCAAGTGCAAGCCCTCATATACTAGTTGTTTATCCTCACCGAACGCCGTGAAAGCTGGTAGTAACGGTTGTTGTAGATCCACCTCGACGCAAATCCTAGCGAACTCTCCTTTATCATAGATGGATGTTGATCGGTCTATTTTAATCATCTTCCCTATCATATTACCGATAATGCCTAGCGCCTCCACCGTACAAAATTCCATCGGCAAATCAGGAATCCTTACCCACACCGCGATCCTCCGTTGACAGTTCGCTCTCTTTGGATTGAAGTTCGGACGCCACCTCTGGACAAGAAGATAATGATCATCAATCATCCATGGACCTTCATACAGTGCATAGTCTCTGTCCTCCATGCTTGAGAATGAAACGATGTAATATTCATTGCTCAATGGAACCACTTTCAGCGGCTGCCTTGGTCTCCACATGCGCCAAACACGGTCAAACAGTACGTGTTTAGGAACAGAGTGCCCTAACAACTTGATAACCAGCGAATTCATCCACGGGCGACACCACGAGGTATACTGCTCCGATGTGACAGACAGGATGGGATATCCACTTTTCGAACCACCCCCCAACTCCTCTTGCTTCTCCTGTTCCTCATCCTCAATCACGGTTGGCAACTCATCATTTTTCCGAGCAAAGTAGCGCCATCCGCTGACAATATCATCCTCTTCAAAGCATGAGTAACCAAGTATCCAAGACCGCCTGGTGTAACGTCCTCCATTTTACTTAGCGAAATTTAAAATTAAGGGTTAATCATCGACTAAGTAATACCTCATTGCTTGCCAAAATATACAAAATAAATCAGAGTATGCAAAATGAGCCCTAACGTGGCAATATACAATCATCCAACGTATACCGAGAAAATGGAAGCACTGCACGCGAAGGAGTAGCTTAAGCTTCCGAAGTTTTCCCTGAAGGACCCGGACGGGAACTATCACCTGGAAAAATGTGGTAACCATCAATCCAACTCATTACGAATACTAATATGTGCTAGTGAGGTGCCATGTGGAACAATTTATATAACAAAGTATTTTAGAAAAAAATAATATATATAATTTGCCAATATCCACATCACAAAATTTCATTTCAGAAATTATGTATCATAGTTTTCATTAACACAATTCCCAAGATGCCTCCCACCAATCCAACCGAACCGCCTTATTTCCTCCGACTAGACCCATGGGCTAAGTTACATCCATGTTACCGGTTACTCAAAAGCTCACCGGTCATGTGATGAGGACCGGCCAAAATCCTCGAGCACATGTCCCGAGACCATGGGCCTTTTCCCCTCATTGAACATGTGGGGTGTCGTATGCCCTTATTGAACTAGTGGGCCAGTCCCTCATTGAACAGGTGGGACAATATAAAGCCAACCATCATGCATCAATGGAGGCCTCACCACGTGGTGGAATATGTTACTTCATTTCCTCCCAATTCAACCTTTTCCATAATTATCATAATAAATATCATAATATCAAAACTTTCAATTCTTATACATAGATAAGTGAACATGTATAAATTCATAATTTAAAACATAAGGTTCCGCAAGGCAATTTATATTAAAAATATTCATAGTGATTTCACAAAATACTCACAAACAACATATCAATACACATAACAAGTGGAAAGTGGTTACCTCTCGTTGAAGCTAACTACTATCACATGGCTCCTAATCCAAAAGCTCAAACATACGCCAAAAATCAATCTACCACAACCAATTTACTAATCATTAATAGTTCTTCTAAAACTCTACATAAAATTATAACTTATAATTTCATTAAAAAAAATACAAATTTTAATAATAAAATTATAATGCTTGAAGTAGGCTTAACTATAACAAATTACTAAAAAAAAATCGGGTAGACCATTGTAAATATTAATTCTCCCTTCGATCTAATATGAATTAATAAATCCCTTTTATTATTATTTATTAGCAATTTCCTAAATTATTTATTAATAATTCCCTTTTCTATTAATTATTTATTCCTCATTTAATAATAATAATAATATTATTATTTATTACTATTTATTTATTTATTATTAACTCCCATAAGCTTTTCCAATATTAAAACATGTTATGATCACTTTAATTAGGAGTTCACAAAATAAACTTTACCTTATTGTGATACATATATATATACCATGTGCAGTTTTTATTATTATTTTTTTTATTGTATCATTTCATGTACAGCAACTAAATCGGAAAATTATATACCTATATATATATATATATATATATATATATATATTTACACACATATACAAGAAAACAAGGTTCCTTGATACGTTGTAATGGACCATTAAGCTTTATTTTGATTTTTCCTGTGATAAAAGAGATTTTATGCCTTATGATGATTAGTGACTCTCCTTGCTCAATGATTAAATGAAGATCTTCATATTTTGGTCTTTTGTCTTTGAATGATGTCATTGTACGTAAATGACGTAACTAACAAATGCAATTTATAATGTTAAACCAATTGAACTACTCCATGTTTTAACCAAGTGAAACTGAGACATCTATTTATTTTTTTATTTATTTATTTTTATTTTTTAAATAACAGCAACTAAAAGTTAATCCCCAAAACCATGCTTCCAGCAAAAAGACGAAATACTTATGACAGCAAGTATATGCTCTTTCTTTCCAACCGATGACACACACACACACATATATACATATATACAGTGGAACATCCCCTCTCTTTTATCCTATGCAGCCACAACACACACACACACACACACTCCAACTTGCTTTTCTTCCTAATACATCAACATATCAGAAAAAGAACTTCCTATTTTTTTTTCCTACGTACAATGGCGTTGATAATTAAAATTCCTTTATGGTTCTTCTCACGCAGCAACTAACTCAGTAAGATGGTAAGTTTTAGTTTTTAAACCATATACATATAACAGTACGTTTTGGTTTACCAGGAAGGAAAAGAAACTCAAGACTTACCTCTGTTTTTTTTTTTTACTTGCAAAACAGAGCACCAGCTGCAACTCTCACTCTCACTCTCGGATTCCTTATCTTTGTTTGAGGCAACGCGAAGGATAAAGAAAGCCAAGAGCAATGATTGTATAAAAGATTAAGGCTCCAAGCCGAGGAGGAGAATGAGCAGAAATACATGGTTTGAGCATGAATGAAACAGTGGCTATATAATGCTCTAAATATCCAGTCCGGAGAGAAGGAACGGACCGTTGAGTATACGTGCGTGAGGCTCAAGAAGTATGGTGAGATCCCGTGTTTGCCGCTGGTGCTATCTCGCTGACTTTGTTTGGCGTGATTTGGTTTCCTTTCTGGCGTGATGTGGTTGGCTGAATCATATGAGAATGGTTTAACGTGTTTTAGCTAATGTCTCTGCACTTTTCTACTGCTGCAGCGTTTTTGGGTTCTGATATGTGATTGGGCCAAATAGATGAAATGAATTGATGAAGTTTAAATGATTAGTGTAATGGGTTGGGTTTTTTTTTTTTTTTTTTAATTTTGCAATGGGCAACGTATGTGTGTTCTAGTTGTTATGGGTTTGGGTGTTATTCTAAAATTTGTCTCTTGTAAAATAATAAAAGTAAATAAATTCTTAATCTTCCAACTAATTATAATTTAGCCAATTTCCAAAATTTAATACTCATATATTATTTCTAAAATTTTTAGGCATAATTTATTCTTTATTTGAATTATTATTTTCCTAAAATAAATTAAGGGAAAAAAATAAGCCTAAAAATAAGCCTAATTATTTTAAATTTCATTTAATTTAATTTCCATAAAATATTCCAATTTTAAATCCCAAAATTTGGGATGTTACAGTTCTCCCAAAGACAAACGGTTCCTCGACGTACTCCTTTCCAATCCATTTTCAAAGGCTCTTGCTCACCTTCCTCTCGCTCATCTCCAAATTTACTTTCAAAATCTTGACTTCTTATTTTAAATTTAGAACTCTTCTTAACTCTTTCATGTGCTTTTTTCAATGTCGTTATTTTATTGTTTTAAAATTTAATTTCAGATTCCTGTTCTTATTTTATTATCTGATATTTGATTTTCTGATTTGTTTTTTTTGCCCTCAATGTTTGATTATTTGATTCATGCTTTGTAACTACTTTTTTTTTTTTAGTTCTCATTTTATTATTTGATGGATATAAAAGTCTACAATTTTTTTAAACTACTTATTAAATTCATTCTGTAAAATTCATATTTTTTTTTGGGTAAATTCGTTCAGAAAACTTCAATTCAGACTTTGTAATTACATTTTTTAAGCCTTTCCAATTCTTATTTTATTATTAGCTCGATTTTAAAACCAACAGTTTTTTTTTTTTTTCCGATGTTTTATTTTGAATATGACTATCTTAATTGTTTTAATTTAAGTTGAAAATAAATTTTTTATTTTTAACAAAGGCTTTGAATTTATCAAATTTATATACCATTATTAACATCTAAGGATTCCTTCTTGTCCTTTTTTTATTATTTGATTGCTTCAAATATCCGCATATTTA
This sequence comes from Acacia acuminata, assembly GCA_019022655.1. Taxonomy (NCBI): domain Eukaryota; kingdom Viridiplantae; phylum Streptophyta; class Magnoliopsida; order Fabales; family Fabaceae; genus Acacia; species Acacia acuminata. The sequence continues at coordinate 3,268,040 of JAFJYI010000045.1, forward strand.
TTATTTGGTTGTTTAAAATCTGCATTTTTAAAAATTCACTACTTTACTAAACTTGATTTGAAAATAAATTTTTTGATGGTTAATAAATATTTCTAATTTTTTGTTTCATACTTTGTAATTACTTTTTAAACTCTTTTTGGTGCTTATTTTGTTTTTAATTGTTCTTCTTGTTTTTTTTTTTATTTAAATTTTGTTGTTTCAAAATTTCGTTTGAAAATCCTTTTCTTATTTTATTATATGATTGATTTACAAATCTGCATTTTTGAAAACCCAATCTTACTTTTTGAAATTTGATTTGAAAATAAACTTTTTGATGGTTAATAAATGTTTCTAATTTTTTGTTTCATAATGTGTAATTACTTTTTAAACACTTTTCAGTTTTTATTTTTTTTTATTCTTGTTTTATTTTATTGTTTGAAAAAATCTTCAAATTTAAGTTCTATTATTTTGTTGTTTCGAAATTTCACTTGAAAATCCTTTTCTTATTTTATTATTTGATTGATTTAATATCCGTATTTTTAAAATCCCAATCTTACTTTTTAAAATTTGATTTGAAAATAAATTTTGATTGCTAATAAATATTTCGTATTTTTTTGTTTCGTACTTTGTTTTAGTTTTTAATCTCCCTTAAATTCTTATTTTGTTTTTTGGATTGTTCCTCTTTTTTTTTTTTTATTTGATTGTTTTGAAAATCTTAAACTTTAAGTTCTATTATTTTATTGTTTCAAAATTTCATTTTAGAATCCTTTTCTTATTTTATTATTTGATTGATTTTAAAATCTGCATTTTTAAAAACTCACTATTTTTTACTAAATTTGATTTGAAAATATATTTTTTGATTGTTAATCAATTTAAACTCTAATTTTTTGTTTCATACTTTGTAATTATTTTAAATCTTTTAATTTTTTTTTAAATTTTTAAATTTTTTATTTTGTTTTTTAATTTCTGTTATTTTGTTGTTTCAAAATTTCATTTGAAAATCCTTTTCTTATTTTCCTTATTGATTGATTTAAAAATCTGCATCCGAATTTACAATCTTTTTTAAATTTGATTTGAAAATAATTTTTTTTTTTTTGACTTGGTTATAAATGTTTCTAATTTTTGTTTCATATTTTGTAATTACGTTTTTTAACTCACTTCAAGTTGTTTTTTTTTGTTTTATTGTTCTTGTTTTTATGATTTGATTGTTTTAAAAATCTTAAACTTTAAGTTCTATTATTTAATTGTTTCAAAATTTCATTTTGAAAAGTCCTTTTATTATTTTTTATTTATTTTAAATATCTGTATTTTTGAAAACTCTATCTTACTTTTTTAAAATTTGGTTTGAAAATATATTTTGATTGTTGATAAATATTTCTAATTTTTTTTTTTAAACTCTAATTTTTTAATAACTTTTAAAATTGTTATTGTTTTAATTTTTTTTTTATTTGATTTTAAAATCTTCAATTTAATTTCTATTATTTTGTTATTTCAAAATTTCATTTGAAAATCCTTTTTTTATTTTTTATTGATTTAAAATCTGTATTTTTTGCAAAAACAATATTACTTTTTAAATTTTGATTTGAAAATAAATTTTGATTGTTTTAAATTTTTTTATTTTTTGTTTCATACTTTGTTTTACTTTTTAAACTCCCTTCAATTGTTATTTTGTTTTTTAATTGTTCTTCTTGTTTTTTTTATTTGATTGTTTTAAAAATCTTAAACTTTAAGTTCTATTATTTTGTTGTTTCAAATTTTATTTAAGAATCCTTTTCTTATTTTATTATTTGATTGATTTAAAAAATCTTTATTTTTGAAAACCCAATCTTACTTTTTTAAATTATGGTTGTTAATAAATATTTCGTATTTTTTATGTGTCATAGTTCGTTTTATTTTTAAAAATTTTTTTTTGTTTCATTGTTCTTCTTTTTAAATTTTATTTTTTTTTTGTTTCAAAATTTTATTTTAGAATTTTTATTATTTTGATTTAAAATCTTCAATCTTTTTTTTAAATTTTATTTGAAAAAAAATTTGATTTTAAGTTCTATTTTTTTTTGTTTCAAACTTTTCTTTTTGAAAACCCTTTCAGTTCTTTTTTTTTTTTTTTTTTATTTGATTGTTTTTAAATCTTCAACTTTAAGTTCTATTATTTTTTGAAAACTTCATTTGAAAATTTTTAGATTTGATTTGAAAATAAATTTTGATTGTTGATAAGTATTTCTTATTTTTTGTTTCATTTTGTTTTAGTTTTTTTCAACTCTTTTCAGTTGTTATTTTTTTTTTTTTTAAAAAATTTTGTTTTTTTATTTGATTGTTTTAAAAATCTTAAACTTTAAGTTCTTTAATTGTTGTTTCAAAATTTCATTTGAGAAACGTTTTCTTATTTGATTACTTGATTGATTTTAAAATCTGCATTTTTGAAAACCCAATCTTTCTTTTTTAAATTTGATTTGAAAATAAATTTTGATTACTTTTTAAACTCTTTTTCTGTTGTTATTTTTTTTAATTGTTTTTTTTATTTGATTGTTTTAAAAATCTGCAACTTTTATTTTATTATTTTGATGTATAAAAAAACATCAATTCTGGAATCCGCTGTCTTATATTTTATTTTAAATTTTATTTGAAAATAAGGTTTTGATTTTTAACGAAGTTTTGGAATTTATTATATTCACACACCTTTCAAACTTTCTAATTGCTTTTTAACTCTTTCAAATCTGATCTTATTATTTTATTTATTTAAAAAGATTTACAGTTTTGAACTCCCTGTCTTACTTTTTTTTAATCTCATTTGTAAAATCTGTAATTTTAAAATCCACTATCATACTTTTTATGGTTTAACTGCGCTAAATATATTATACTCATTTTACCATTTGGTTGATTTAATAATTTGAATTTTCAAAGATCCATTATTATGTTCATTTAGTTAACTTCGACTCAAACTTTGTAATTATGTTTTTTTTAAAAAAAAAAAGAAAATTAATTGAAGCTTGTTCTTGTTCTATTATTTGATAAAAATCTGCATCACTATTATACTAAATTTGATTTTAAGTTTATTTTTTTCTATTTATTTAATGTACATTCAATTATTTAATATCAAAATATTCTTTCTTGTTCTTATTTTAATGTTTGGTTGTTTTAAAAAATCTGCAATTTTAAGATATATTATTTTATTGTTTAAAAGTTTGATCTGAGTACTTGGGCTGGGCTTTGTCTTGCTGCCCCACACAAAAAGAATAACACCCACCTTTTGTTAAACAGTACTCTTTCAAATATTCAAAACTTGTATAAAATATATATATATATATATATATATATTCAAAAACTTCAAAACTTAACAAAAGCCATCACTCATTAATTTTATATTATTAACTTATTATTAAAGCTCACTTGTTTTTTTTTTTTTTTTTTTTTGATATATAAAGCTCACTTGTTGGCTTGCCCTTCAACCTTCCCTCTATCTCCTATTCTATATACAGGAGCTGACTGATCCTTCTCTAGCCCACAACGGTCCATACACTCTATTATATGCAATGTTGGACCCTTGTTCCTGGTACAAACCCATATTTCATAACTTACCAAAATTGTGTTTTGTCATTCTGTTGCCCTCATCATTTGATGAACATTGTTTAGCAATTCAAAGATCGGAGAGAACAGTAAGTCACCCCAAGAAGAATACCGTTGTAGTACTTATTAGAGGATGATGCGGCGGAAAAATGGAACAACAGATGTTATGAATTTGATATCTATTTTACTAATTTTGTCATGAACACCCATTTTAATTTATATTTTTTGTTCATTTAATTTTTGGTTTTGTTCATTTATAACTTTTGTTAATTTTATATGGACTGCGAATGTTCTCAGGCTTGTTTGTTGTGATTGAATTTTGTGTTTGTTTGCGTGAAAAGCTTGGATGATTTTTAGGGGGATTTTGTATTGCCTTCCCAATCAAGGGCTTTCCTTTCCCTAGTTTTGTAGGGACTATAATTGATCTCAAGTTGTTGTGCTTGTTTATTGTGATTGATGTTTTTGTTTCTATGCTTGAAAAGCTTGTGTGTTTTCAATGGGGATTTTGTGATTTTTTCCTATTGCTACTGCTTTTTGTAGACTTGTTTGTTGGTTATTGTTTCCTAGTTTTGTATGGGCTATTATTGTTCTCAAATTGTTGCACTTTTGTTTGTCTCCTTGAAAAGCTTGGATCCTTTCAAGGAGAATTTTGTGTTTGCCGTTGTTTGTTGGCTATTGGTTATTGCTTCCCTAGTTTTTTGTTGGCCATGATTGTTCTCGAATTTTGTGCCTTGGTTTGTCTGCTTGAAAAGTTTGGAGGCTTTCAAGGAGGATTTTGCATTTGACATTATTGTTTGTTAGCTTTCTTACCCAAGTTTTGCATCGGCTATGATTGTTCTCAAATTGTTGTGCCTTGGTTTGTTTGCTTGAAAAGCTTGGAGGCTTTTAAGGAGGATTTTGTGTTTGACGTTTTGTTGGTTGTTGTTTCCTTAGTTTTAGGCTGTGATTGTTCTCAAATTGTTACACTTTTGTTTGTCTACTTGAAAAGCTTCGCAGGTTTCAAGGAGATTTTTTGGTTTGGTGTTGTTTGTTGATTGCTTTTCCCCCCTAGTTTTCTATGATTTGTGGTTGTTCTTAAATCCATGGTACTTTTGTGTGTCTGCTTGAAATGTTCCTTTTTGTTTGTTTTCTTTTTGAAAATTTGGGTGTGCTTGAGGGGATGGATTTTGTGATTCCTTAGAATATAAGAAATATGACTATTAGTGCCCTATTATAAGGAATTATAATGTTTCCTTTCTTGTATCCCATGTGATTTGATTAGGCCTTAATTCTATCCTCCATAATTTAATTGATTGGTTGTTTTGTTGTTTGCCGTTTCTCTAACTTTGTATGGGTTGTGATTGTTCTCAAATTGTTATGCTTTTGTTTGTCTACTTGAAAAACATTGGAGACTTTGAAAGAGGATTTTATGTTCAGCGCTTTTTTGGTTGTTGTTTCCCTAATTTTGCATGGGTTGTGATTGTTCTCAAATTGTTGAGCTTGTTTATTATGATTGTTTTTTTTCTATGGGATTTTGTGATTTTTTCCTCGTTATTGCTATTTCTAGACTTGTGTGTTGGATGTTGTTTCTTAGTTTGTATGGGCCGTGATTGTTCTTAAATTGTTGCAATTTTGTTTGTTTACTTGAAAAGCTTGAATCCTTTCAAGGAGGCTTTTGTGTTTGGTGATTTTGTTGCTTCTTGTTTCCCTAGTTTCGTATGGGTTGTGATTGTTCTCAAATTGTTGTGCTTTGGACATATGCTCGCTTGAAAAGCTTGGTGGCTTTCAAGGAGGATTTTGTGTTTAGCATTGTTTATTGATTGCTTTTTATTTTTTATTTTTATCCTTGGTTTTCTATGGTTGTGATTGTTCTCAAATTGTTGTATTTTTGTGTGTTTGCTTGAAATGCTTGGATCCTTTTTGTTTGTTTGTTTCTAAAAATTTGGGTGTGCTTGAGGGGATGGATTTTGTGGTTCCTTGGAAAATAAGAAATATGACTATTTGCCCCTATTATAAGGTTTTATAATGTTTCCTTTCTTGAATCCCATGTGATTTGATTAGGCCTTAATTCTATCCTCCTTAATGTAATTGATTGGTTGTTTTGTTGTTTTCCGTTTCTCTAACTTTATATGGGTTATGATTGTTCTCAAATTGTTGTGCTTTTGTTTGTCTGCTTGAAAAGCATTGAAGACTTTGAAAGAGGATTTTATGTTCGGCACTTTTTTGATTGTTGTTTCCCTAATTTTGCATGGGTTGTGATTGTTCTCAAATTGTTGAGCTTGTTTATTGTGATTGATTTTTTTTTTTGTTTTCGTGCTTGAAAAGCTTGAGTGCTTTCAATGATGTTTTTTTTTTTTTTTTCCGGTTGCTATTGCTGTTTCTAGACTTGGTTGCTAGATTTGTTTCCTAGTTTTGTATGGATTGTGTCCTTAGGCTATAAGTCCTAGTGTGCATTCAGCATGGTTATTGGACTGTTTGTCCTGAGGCAGTAAGTTCCAATGTGCATTTTGCGCGATTATTGGACTATATGTCTTTAGGCTGTAAGACCTGATGTGCAATATATGTAAATATTGAGCTGTGTGTCCCCATGACAAATGATGATTGTGTTGCATAGTGAATGCTAGTTAAATATGCTAATTGCTTATTGGATGGTTTGTTTTGCATGCTTTGCGAATTTGCATATTTTATAATGGTCTATTTTTACTACTATGATTCTTAGGAATCTCACCCATTTCCTTAAAATGACATACAGTAAAGGCAAGCATCTTAAAAGGTAGAGGCATGGTCATTGCTAACACCTAATAAGAGGGAGAAGCTCGAATAGCTTTATTTTGTAGGCCTTTTGTATAATATTTTCTCTTATACTTAGGCTTTTGGATAGCCTTAAATAGCTACTATTTTTGTATATATATACATATGAATGAAGATGTACTTCGTAGTGGTATCGGTACACAAATTAGTAATATCATTATTATCATGAGGCTTGATTAACGATACAATGATGAGTACATGTATGAATCGAGCCCATAACTTGACAAACGATTAAGCATAAGAAGATCAATAGATTAAATGTGATATTAGAGTTGAATGATGGGTTTTTATTCATGAGTTTGAACAACGAATAAATTGTTTTAGGAAGTTTTAAATTTTTCAGAAAAATTCATTCCTTTTACATTATCAAACCTTGTGTTTGAGTTAAGTTTTCCAATTATTTACAAAAGTGTTTACTCCTAGGACCAAACATGACTTAGTGGTTTGAAATCATTATTAAATAACTTATCGAATTAGTATAAAGGTAAATTGTTAAACCTGGTATGATATTAGAGCAAAGTTTCTGCAATGATCAAACCTTGTGTTTAAGTTAAGTTTTTCAACTATTTACAGAAGTGTTTACTCTTAGGATCAAACCTGGCTTAGTGGTTTGAAATCATTATTAAGTTACTCATCTAACTTAGTATAAAGTAAGGCATTAGACTGGTATGATATTAGAGTAGAGGTTCTGGCAATAGGTTAGGATGCTCTGCTTGTATTCCAAAAATTTGGGTGTGCTTGAGGGGATATAGATTTTGTGGTTCCTTAGAAAAATAAGAAATATAACTGTTAGTCCTAGTATCACGAATTATAACTTTTCCTTTCGAGTAACTCATGTGATTTGATTACACTTTAATTCTATCCTCCTTAATGTAATCATTTGGCGGTTTTGTTGGTTGCTGTTTCCCTTGCTTTGTATGGGTTGTGATTGTTCACGAATTGTTGTGCTTTTATTTGTCTGCGCTTGAAAATCTTGGATCTTTTGAAGGAGGATTTTGTGTTTGGCGTTTGGCGTTTTTGTTGGTTGCTATTTCCCTAGTTTTGTATGGGCTATGATTGTTCTCAAATTGTTGTGGTTTGGTTTGTTTGCTTTAAAAGCTTTGTGGCTTTCAAGGGGGATTTTGTGTTTGGCATTTTTGTTCGTTGCTATTTCTTTAGTTTTTATATTGGCCGTGATTATTTTCAAGTTGTTGTGGTTATGTTTGTCTATTTTGAAAAGCTTGGATCCTTTTAAGGAGGATTTTGTTATGTTGTTGCGTTTTCTAGACTACTTTTTTGTTGGTTGCAATTTCATCAAATTGTTGTGATTGTGATAACTCTTTTTGTTTGTTTTCTTTATGAAAATTTGAGTGTGTTTAAGGGGATGGATTTGGGGGTTCTCCTTGATATGTGGATTGATTGGGTTAGAAAATAAAGAATATGACTGTTAATAATTAGGAACTATTATGTTTCCTTCCGATTAGTCCAAAGCCTGCAATGCCCATCCGAGCCCTATCCAACCCCGATAATTTATATACTTTTTGTGGGAATCTTATGCATTTATTATGGATTATTTAGAGTAGTCATCATCTAATTATTATATTAGATATAGATATATTATATTTTATATCATATCTTATGATTACATATAGGTATATTATATCTTATGATATTTCCTATTATATCTCAATCGGTTTGATTTATATTGATTTTATTTTATTTTATTAGATTCTAGGGTTAGCTTTAGGTTTGCCTCTGCCATATAAAGGCCCGTACGTATTCTCTTTGATTTAGAGATTAAGATTAATGAATTCAGATTAATTTTTCTCTCCTGAATTATCCACATGGTATCAGAGCGGATTAATTCCTGAAGAAAATTAACAATTCTGTTCTGGTTTTCCAACGCTGGTGACTCGCTGCTCTATTCAGAGTTTTAGATAGGCAGTGAGTTACACAGCACCAGAGGACATACAACCCTGTGGTTAAATCATAGAACACAAACAAGACCACCATAGTCAAATCCCAAATCACCAAAACAGAGATCAGTCACGACGGGAAGCTTGAAGGAAAGGATTGAGGATTAGCAAAGAAGAGATTGAGGAAGCGAGCTTAGCACCAAGTCGAACCGAAGCGGCAGTCGAGAATTCCGAGTGATATTCCTAGATTTCGACGAGCATTCTAGCAAGAGGAAAAGAGAAGAGAGTGCTGCAGTAGGAGAACTTAAAGCAACGTAGATTGTCAGAGCAACACCAATTGCCAGAGCAACGTAGATTGCCACCTTCACCCCTTCATCATTGGATAGCCTCGATGTCACCGCCGGAAAAAGGAAAGAAGAAGTCCAGATTCACCAGCAGCTCAGCTGTAAATTGAACCAGACGCAACCACCTCAAGTCACCGTCGAATAAGAGAAGAGGGAGAGAAAATCAGAACCAGAGAGACCTAGTCACCACCATCGCTGAACGTTCCGTCAAGTCACGAACTCAGTCTGTAATCTCAGTCGCGAACACCAGCAAGAATCAGAGGCAGAGCTCGACGCAATTTGAACCAGAGAATCAAACCTCCGCCAAGAAGTTTGAGCCATCGTATATCGAGTTTTTGGCCGTCATGCGTCCTCTTTGTCGCCGGCGAGGTCCCATATCGAGACACGACCACCGAACCAAGCACATTCTCCTCCATACTCTCTTGTCTCTTCCTCGTCGTTGTCGCAGATCGAAGGAGGAGAGAAGAGAAAGAAGGCGAAGTCCACAGCATACTGGATGGAGTCACAGATCTGACCTAAGATGTTTTTTTTTTTTTAAAAAAAAAGGGGTGTGGAGCCTTGAGAGATCTGAGAAAAAAAAAATCAAAATGATGTAGTTTTGATAGAAGACTAAACTGCCATTTTAAAAATTCAAATATCAAACTGTCATTTCTAAAATTCGCAGGACCAATCTGTCATTTATCAAATTGTGGGACCAAATTGTCATTTCAGAAATTCATAGGCCTATGAGACTAAAAAAGGAGTACAAGTCCAGACAAAGTAAATGGACCTTTGAGACTTAAGAAGTACAAGCCTAAAGATTTTGAAGACTCAAGTAGTTACAGGTATGTTTGATCTTGTCGCAATTCGCCCATGGATCTTGTCACAATATTTTGCCTAGTTGATCTTGTCGTGAGATGCCGTCGATCTTGTTGCGATCGGTTACTCCTAAAGTTGTCGTGTATCTACTGCCCGTTCATCTTGTCACAGTAGTAACTCCCAACATTGTTGAGATTCCAATAAGTTGCATAAGCAAGTTGGACATGATTCACATCCATGATCCAACTTGAGGGGGAGTGTGTGAATATTATGTATTTATTATGGATTATTTAGAGTAGTCATTATCTAATTATTATATTAGATATAGATATATTATATCTTATATCATATTTTATGATTAGATATAGGTATATTATATCTTATGATATTTCCTATTATATCTCAATCAATTTGATTTATTTTGATTTGATTTTATTTTATTAGATTCTAGGGTTAGCTTTAGGTTTGCTTATATAAAGGCCCGTATGTATTCTCTTTGATTCAGAGATTAAGATTAATGAATTCAGATTAATTTTTCTCTCCTGAATTATCCACACTTTTATTTAAAAAATAATATATATATATATATATATATATATGCATAAAAAATAGAATGCTGCATACACATATTTGTGAATGCACATATTTCATTAGTCTTGTTGTTGCCTTTTTTTTTTTATGGATTATAGATTATTGGATGATATTTCTTTTTTAATTAAGGATATTGTGTTGTGTTTAATTATGGAATTATGTGAACTACTAGTTTGTATATTGATTCTTTTTTAATATTTTATGTTGTGAAATCATGGAATATATTTGATGTTTTTGTTGGAAAAAAAGAATATATTTGATGCTTTAAATAGGGTTAATGGTTTTTACGCCCCGAAGTCTTCGCTGAGGAGTATAGTTATCCGGAAGTTTTTTTAGGAGCAATATCGCCCCAAAAGCTTACAAAATATAACAATTTTACAATGTCATCTTCTAATGTTAAATTTGACTATTAAATCAGTCAAACACCTCATCATCCACGACACTGATTCCTATATGACAGCTCATCATCTCTCTGTTTCTCTCTTCCTTATTCACTCTTTTAGGAAAAAACCAACAATCGTGGGTCAGAGTGGTTTTGGAGTTTGAAGCATATTCGAGTTTATATTATTAATTTGTTTCTTTTGATTAAGCAGCTTGCAACTTTTGCTTTCGCCCCTTCATATTATATCTCTATTTCTGTTTCATTACTAATTACTGATAATTATTATTACCTGTGCTTCGTTGAAGGCGATGAGAAGAAACACTGATACTTGGGTTTTGTGTTGCTTTAGATTTAGGAGGGAAAAGGGAAAAAGATATAAACAGTTGTAACGCAATGCTTTTGCTTTCTGTCTTGAAGTGTTACGCAGTTAATATCAGAAAAGGATAGAGTTGTAATTTTTTAGTCATTTAATTGGGTATTTGGTCTTTTCCCACGTAGGTAGTTATTTTGTTTTCGCATGTATTTAGCACTCAGCCACGATGTGTTAGGCAAGAATGAATATTGCAGATTGCTCTCAACCTCTTCTTCTTCTTCGTAACCTCTGTAACTTCTGTTTCTTCTTGCTCTTTGATTCTGTTCCTCGTTTCTCTCTTTTGTGCTTATCATTGGTATCAGAGCAGGCATGACTTGGACATGGCAGACGCGACGCGAGCGCAGACACAGTTAAGGGAAGTGGAGGAACGACTCCGTTCTGATATGGACCAACGGTTTGCGGCACTGGAAGGCGGTTTGAACTCCATTCAGGAGATGCACGAGTAGATGATAGAATTGCAGAATTTTGTGCGCCAAATGTCAGTACGAGTGGTGGACTTGCAAACGCAGGGTCGCGGTGATCAACGTGGTGCCTACTACTACACACCCACGAGATACACTAAACTGGACTTTCCAATCTTTTCATCTAAGGATGTGGATGCTTGGGTGGCTAAATGTGGATTACGTTAAGGGGGGAGTATTGTTACGCAGTTAATATCAGAAAAGGGTAGAGTTGTAATTCTATAGTCATTTAATTGGGTATTTGGTCTTTTCCCACGTAGGTAGTTATTTTGTTTTCGCATGTATTTAGCACTCAGCCACGATGTGTTAGGCAAGAATGAATATTGCAGATTGCTCTCAACCTCTTCTTCTTCTTCGTAACCTCTGTCACTTCTGTTTCTTCTTGCTCTTTGATTCTGTTCCTCGTTTCTATCTTCTGTGCTTATCATGAAGATGCTTTAACCATGTCTTAACCATGTCTGAGGTGACGGGACGGATATGCGGGAAAGAGAGCTAACAAACTTTAAATTTGTCAAGTACAGTAAGTTGTTGAAAAACTCTTGTACAAATCCTCGCACATCCAAAGAAAGATATTCAAAAGAAACTAAGCCCCCAATGTCAAGAGATAATTTTCCTCTGAATTTTAGTTTCAAGAGCTTCAATCTCTTCATGTATTTAGAAATTGTTCACTATGGACATAATCCTCTTTCAATAAAATTAGTGTGGTGGATCATAGAGTTTTCACAATTCCCAATAATTCATTATTGAAATCCTCTGCACAAGTTCCATGTTATCTTGATCGTGTGCTACACACAATGCCATGTTACGGATTGTTTCATGCATTTTAATTGTACGATTCATAAAAAGATCATCTTCAACACTTCTTGCAGGCACCGAAGCTTCAACTTTTCAATAATAGACTCACCATGACCACGCATAAGGAACACGTTCTACACTGTCATTGATGATGCCTGCTTTCGTCGCTAAAGCAATCAATTAAATTAGGTCCTAATTAATTATGCAATATAGGGTCAACCTAGGTCATTCTCCCAAGGAGCAAGTTTGTGGGTTTTTCTTTAAGTTGAATTTAGGTGATGAAAAATGCAAAACAATGAAATTAAACTAACTAAATGCAGGATGAAAATTGAGTCTAAAACCTAAATGAGAATGAAACTAATCTATATGAATTTAAATGTAATTTTTGGGGGTTTTTGTTGTGAGAAAAATAATCAAAATCCTAAGAAGAGTATTAAATAAAAGCAAATCAACTAAGTTATGATGATGAAGGGGACAACTTAGGAATCGCATGGAGTTGACTTTCTTAGCCTAAATCAATTAATTAGACCAAAAGGAGATTAATGAATTTAATCACCCAATTGAACATGGGAAACCCTCTAGCTCAATAACACATATTCCATTAGAAAACTCATAATGAAATAAGCGGTGGCTAATCAAACCCATTAAAAACAATCCCAAAATAATCTTGGAAATCTTGTTTACAATTATCTAATTGAACAACTAGATAATTTATCAACCCAATTAAACAATTAAGGTGATAAACCGAATTAACAATTAAATTAATAATGAAAACTCAATTACTAATTTAATCGACAATCCAAATAAGAATCAAAGAATAAGCGTAAAAACTTCAAATCAGTCTAATCCAAAAGAAATAAGTTTACAATCTAAAACTAGATTGTTCTCAATTAATACAACTCGAAATTCTTTAAAACTAAATAATCTCAAGTTTGAATTAAAAAGATAAAAAGAAATACACTTCCTTGTGGTCTTCAAGTGTAAATCCCTAGACTCTAGCTTCCTCCATGCTCTTCCCAAATTGCCTCCTAAAGATCCTTAAGCCTCCATGGAAATCATGCCTCCATCAATCTCCAAACATGTCACGGCCATGATGAATAATGAATGGAAAATCAATAAAGGCAAGAGAAATAACGTGGGTCCCGCGTTGAAGTAATTGAGATGAATTGATGAATATATGCTTTGCCCAGCAGTGCGTGATTCTCCAAGAAACAATCAAGGTGATTATCAATGAATTTCGGTGAGAGTATGAATCATCCGTAGGGTTGCGTCTTTGCCTCTCGGTGTGAATCTTCTGCGGCTCTCTAAGAGAGCGTGAGTTTGATGTTGGCGGCTAGGTTAATTAATAGGATGAAGAGAGGGCTTTTTAGGTACCAACTTGGGCCCAATAAAATTCAAGTAGCCCAATAAAATTTCACCATTGGATTTCCTTTTAGCTATCCCGAAAAATTCGCATCATAGGATTTTCTAATACGATAAAATCGTTATCTATCATATATTAAGAGATATTATTTAATTACAAGATAAAAATCAGGATATTAATAATTTAAGCATAATAATCTCATAATTAATTCAGATTTATATTATTTCCTAAAATGGGCTAACAATCCAAATATTATCCAATATATCCAAATTAGCCTAGAATAATCCCCAAAATAAATGGATAAGGTGAGATAAAATATAGTAAAATTGGGATTTATCAGTCATATCTTTACAAAGAAATCTCTCCCACATCCATTTATCAATGAGATCGAGAACTAGAATCTCACTATCTTCTGGGTATAATGCACAGTACAAAAAACAATGTTTTAGTACCTCATCTAGCCGATCATAGTTAAATTTAAGGATATATCCTTTCCAAATCTGGTGCAGTCAATATGGAACCCTGTTAAATCAGTCTTTAATTAGCAAAAAACCTCTCATAAGGCTCCTAAACAACTCCAAGCCAGTTTCCCTGGTCAAACTCCAATTAGTTAACCAATCAGCGTGCAGTGAAATTACTGTCTCTATACGTATTTTCAAGGAAAAATCCCACAAAAATACTATTTGAAATTTAAAATGACAAATAAGTGATTTTACAATAAAATGAGTTATTAATCCTATTACTATTTTTGTTAAGCCTATTATTATTTTTGTTCACAGGATTTTAAAATTCAAAAGGTATTTTTTTGGTCATTTTTCTTATTTTCAATTCGCATCTCCTATTCTTTTGACGCCAATATTTGTATTTGACTAATAAACCTGAACTTGACTTTGTTATGTACAACAATATTCAAAAGGGACACAACAGTTAGAGATTCAGATTCAGCAATAATCTTTCAGAAGAAGTAAATAAAAATCTGACCACACGCCCCCTACTGTATAAGTGCCAAAATTATTCACAAAACCCTCTAGCCATTTTCATTCCTAACCAAACCACCACATCCTACCAATGTTAGGGAACAAGTTGGTTATTATCATCATCTTATATACACTGAAACAACGATTCCTTTCGTTTGTTATAAAAACGAAAAGTTGTGATATCTTCCTTCCTTTGCTACGACTTCTTCTTTTAGCTACACTTTAATTCTTTACTTTGTTTTAATTTGCTACTTTAGTCTTTTGATCCTTGCATCAATCAACAAGTTTATTAGTATCGAAGTGTTCAAGATTTAATGTGGTTTAACAACTTATATGGGCTCAATCCATTCACATGGGTGTTTATATTGATAATTGATTTTTTAAGAGTTCCCAAACGTGCATTATATATTCTATATTTAATTTAGTGTCCCACCGTGCTTCAAATAATAATTTTCGATGGGAGAATATTTCTACATACGAAAAAGGTCTAACAAATTACAATGTTCGTAACCATATTTAATTCAAGACTATTTACAGTTCATTATTAATCTAGGATATACTTTAAAATGTAAGAAACCTACTCATTAAACATATATACCAAAAACAAAATTAAAATCCCAACGTGTTAAAAAATTCCATGTCTTCAATTTGATAAAATTCAAACATATCTAATATTTGACTACGTACTTAGTATAATTAACGTTATAATTTTATGATGAAAATATGGATGAGATAATGACTTATAAGTCCTAACTAAGAGAAATAATATAAGAAAAGTTCTCATTGCACAAGTAAATATAGAGATTAACAAGTGAATCAGTTACCATTAACGACTAATGGAACTTATCAATATACTATTTCTTTTGGTTGAGACCTACATGTCATTCTCCTAATATAAATTTATGCAGACAAATAGTCACCTTGAAAGTTAACACATTTGTAGCCCCAATGAGTTGAACGAAATATTAATTAGATACAAAAATTTCAAGGGATGTGCCTATATATGATAAGCACACGTGATGGCCCTCGCACTCGCTCTATTTGGAATTATTTATTTTAGATATGTCTCTTATATTATGAGGTATTCTTTGGCAATATATAGGTTTTTTTTCTTTTTCTTTTTTGGGAAGATATAGTTTTGTCTCAATTATAAGATTATGCTATGAATAACATTTTCAGCGTACCTTTGTCTAAAGTGTGGCACTACTTGCCACGTTAATTATAGAGAAAATCGTTTAAAAATATCATATGAATTCTGAAATTTGAAAAAGGTGTCATCAATACGCAAATCTTAAATCCATAACTCATGAGCAGATAGAGATTTTAAAATGTTAAAGTTTTTACAAAAGCCCCTCAAATATTTTAAGAAAATAGGAAAATGCCACCCTCATCGAAGCACCATCGCCTGTCAGCAGAAACATCCTTCTGCCCTTTTCTTTTTGTTTGACTGAGTAGTAATTGTGATTGTTAAGTTAGCTCAAATTCTAAATTAAGGAGATTCTCTTCTGATTTTAAGAAATATCAATCTTGGTGCATCATTTGGGGATTTCAACATAGAAGATAAATTTTTAATCAAGTAAAAAAAAAAAGTTGTTATTATTATCAATATAATTACTATTATTATTATAGTAATGTTTATTCGATATCCGCAGCCACTGGGCGAATATTGGGACAGTTTGGACTGAATAGCAATGGGGCCCAAAAATTGGAAAAAAAGGGGAAACCTAAAACTAAAAAAGGGAGAAGACACAGATCTGGAAAAAGAAAAGAAAACAGACATGAGGAAACAAGGAGCTGAGAGACGAGCTTAGAGCGATGCGGAATGAGAAAGATCTTCACCTTGAACGCCATCACCAAGCACTACCTTCTCCGTCGCCAGTGACTCACGCCTTCATCACCATCTTTGCCGGCAACGGAGTTGTAACGATATTCTCTGCCGCTATGAAAAGAGGTTGAGTTTCGAACCGAAACTAGCAAGCAGAGCCACAAACTTGAGCTGAAGATTCGACCATCACCTTTACAAATCACCTTCATTGTCGTCTCCTTGACCATGCCTCACCATCTTCGTTGTTGAATTTCATCTCTCTCGCTCACCATCACAAACACACAGCCACAAGTTGGAGCATTGAAGAAAATAAGCAGAGTTGGCTGATCGGAGATTGTGGTTCACCGTTTCGGGAATCTCTTTAGCACGGGAAGTCGACGGACAAACAGGAGGCAAAGTGATTTTGCTGTCTTGGTTTTAATTCTCTTCCCCTTTTTATATGAATCTAATCTATAGAATTTTTTGTGCTGTGATGGATTTTATTATAGCTTTGGCTATTTGGAGGAGTTATGAACTTTATGGGTGGTTTAGACTTTATTTTTATTATCCAGTTATAAGTCGCTTAATCTTGTTTAACTCTATTAATTTAGTGACATCATTGAATATAAATTTGAACATAAAATTTACCTTGATAAGAGAATTTTAATTAGGCTATGAGATTAAGTAATATGAGATTGGATTACGATTTAATTTACGATTAGGATAGACATATACCTAATTTCATTGCCTCTCTTGAATAATTATGTTAGACATAATAATTTATATTTAAGAGAGTGTTGTCGTAGACTAACAGGAACTTATAGCTATTTATATTCGAGATTAATAAAATTGATATTAAGGCTAATTAAATTAGTAAAATCAAGGTTTATGAGCAAATAAGGGATTAGTGACTATAAGTTACTCATTTGATTATTGTGGTAGTTTGTTTATTTTTAATTTCTTTTCATGTAATGAAATTTAATTTGGGTTGCTCAACTTAAACGAAAGTGTAAAATTAATACTTCATTTGAAGTTTGATTACTAAATCCCCATGATACTTTATTTACTTTTTATTACCCTACCATGGACATTCACTCAGTTTTTCTGTGTCGATTGTGGTCTCAGATCGCATATTCATTACCATATTCTCACTTGTGGGACTTAATTAGGAAGTATTAGCAACAACATGAAAGGAGAGGGGAAAGAGTGGGGTCGCCATGAACAGAATCGTTGAGTGAAAATGCTGTCGTGTGGTCGACGAGTAGTGGGGAGAAAATCAAATGCATACTTTAGCCAAACAAAATTATATGGAGTATGAATAAATACAAGAAGAGATGATATTAAAAGAATGAGAAAAAGGTCTCATGGAATTTTAAAATAAAAAAGAGGTTTCTCTTTCCTATTTTTCTATAAATTTTCAAAGAAAATGATGAAGTAATTAATCAAACTATGCTAACTGGCATGGCAAAAAGCCAAACTAATTAAAATAAAAACAAAAACTAACGATATGATATAGTACAAGGCACACATATAATTATTAATTAGAAGCATGGAATACATGTCTAGTGTTACATAAATCACACAAATCATGGCTTGTTTTATTTTTGAGCCTAAAATTAAAGTTCAGCCATACTAAGGTCTTCAAACAAGAAAGCGGGAGAAAGAAACCAGCTCATCCTCATAAATAAGTCGAACCGTAGACTGCAATAATATTATACATATGTAGGTAATTAGTTGAAAGCACTAGTAATTATATATGAAAGTAAAAAAGATTACATAAAATTATATATATTACAATAACGTATTTACCTCTTACAATATTCCTGGAGATTACATAACTTTTGAACTTTGATTCAAATTTGTGCTTAGATGTGGGGTCATCCCATTTCAAACTGTCCCACCAATTTTGTTGTCCTTGGATAAGCGTCAACTTATGTTTGGCAGAGTTGAAATCAAATGGTAACTTTTCCAGCTTTGGACAACTATCTATGACAACGGATTTGAGGGAAGGAAAAGGTAAGGGTGCTCTGTGAATGCTCTTAAGTATTGGTAACTCCTACAAAATCAGCTCGACAAGAGAAGAGAATACAAGAGAAGAATCTGCATTCTCATCCTTTATTGCTTCTTCATCTTTTATAACTTCTTTCATTGATTTACATCCATAAATCTGAAGTCGCTGAATGAGTGGAGCATACTTGAGCCATGTTACATGAGTTACTGTACACCAATAAATGTACACCATTCGGAGCTTGGCTAGCCAACTTGTTTCAAGCTTAAAAGGATATTGATCGCTTCTAATATTCACCCCATCTAAAACAATTTCCTGCAACTTCTTTAATCCAGACACGAACCCTAATGATAATAAAGGCTTCTCATTCAAGTAGCTGGGGGACACATAATAAAGTCTGTATAAGCAACTTTGCAATTTGGTTGACTCCATTAATTTGTTTAGGCCATCTGTACTCCTGATAGTTATCCATAATTCTTCAATATTTGGTAGGCACTCCACCTCTTCTAAAATTCTTCTCTCTTCTAATTTGCTTATGAAGATGCTAGCAAGTCTAAACACTCTCAATCATTGAAGACTTGATAGCACTCCCAATGGGATCTCCAATCCCGAGACAAAAGTACCGTATGTGGTAGATTGAAAGCTCGAGAGATTTTAAATTTGTCAAGGACAACAAGTTGATCCAAAACTCGGGTTCTGAAAATCCACGCCTGATATGAAAAGAAAGATGTTCCAAAGAAGTTAAACCCCCAATGTCTACAAATGCTAGTCCCCAGACATGTAGTTCCAAGACTTTTAATCTCTTTATGTATTTAATATCTACGTAGAAGTTCTATCTCTTCCAATAAAACTATTGTTGTGACATTTGTAGGATCTATACTTTCTTGTGATTCCCAATCATTTGTGATCGAAATCCTCTTCACAAGTTCCATATTATCAGGATCTTCGGTAATAACCACAATGCCATGTCACGAATCTTATCATGCATTTTAACTTTACGAGATACAAAAAAATCATCTTCAACGCTTTCTAGCAAGCATGAAAGCTTCAACTTTTCAATAATAGGCTCACCATGACCACGTATATATTGAACACTCTTTGTCATATCTTTACAAAGAAATTCCTCCCACATCCATTTATCGATGAGATCGGAAACTAGAATCTCATAATCTTCTGGATATAATGCACGTAGAAGAAACATCGTTTTTCTACTACATCCAATTTGTCATAGCTATATTTGAGGATAGAGAATATTTTTTCCTCCAAATCCGGTTTAGTCAACAAAGAACTTGTCAAGTTCTTTATTGAATGTTCCCAAGCTTCAACATTCTTCACTCTGGCCATGCTACTTCCTAGTACAATCAATGCAAGGGGTAGCCCTTTACATTCCTTTGCCATCTTTTTTGCTAGCCTTGGAATGTTTGGGTGTGAGTCTAGAGTTTTTTCACCAACTTTCATACAAAACAACTCAAGTGCTTCTTTCTTTGTTAAAATTTCAACCTTGAATTTTTTTTGAACTTGCATTTTTGCACACACATTTTCTAATCGTGTTGTGAATAACACTTTAGATTGAAAATCAGTATCCTTTGGATGCGGCACTCCCACTGATTTCAAGTCCAATTGATCCCATATGTCATCCAATAATAAGACAAATTTCTTTTGTTTGAGGGCTCCATATATCTTTGCTGCCTTTACATCTAGGTTACTACTACGATTCCAAAAGTCATCCTCAATCCCAACTAATTTTCTAATATTATCCATAATATTGTTCAAGTTGGCCTCTTTTGACATCACCACCCACATCACAAAATCAAATCCAAGCCCTCTCTTCACAATTTCATTGTTAATTTTCTTTAATAAGGTAGTCTTCCCTGCCCCGCCCATCCCGTACAAACCAATGATGCCAACATCCTCTTCTTCAATACTATTCCACACCTCATTAAACATCAAATCTAATCCCACAACTTCATCTTGACGCATCTCAATTGCTCTGGGTACTACTTTATGAAAAACTATAGAATCCCTATTACCGAAGTTTTTCCCCTCAGTTGCTGATTTATCTACATCCTTAAGCACTTTGGTAACATTCTTTCCTAACTTGTGGCTTGACATGCAATTCTTTGGACACCATTTACTTAGGCATTTGTTTTCAATTTCTTGGGCTCCTTGAACTTCAATATCTTCTATTTCCTGTTAATATCAGGTTGCTAATTAGGTGCATAATCTTCTCTTTATTTATTTATGGAGTATGATGGGTCAACTTTTATTAACATATATTTGCATACATTACAACTTTGATATTCACCATGTTAAGAGAATCAGCAGAGACTTATTTTGCAAAGTATTTACACAAAAATAAATGCCTAATCTATGTAAACATTATAATTAATGTTGGAAAATATTACGACACTGGGAAATTTAATTGAAGTTAATGATATGATATATCATCATTATTCCTAATTTTGTCTACTATTTTTAATTATCTCTGAGAGCGTTGAAATTCATATACTTTTTTATTCTGATTGCATAAAAAAAATACTTTATTTTTTAATAATTTATAGGGATTGTTTGGTATGAGGGAATTGGAGGGGAAGGGGGAAAATTGTTACGAGTTGAATTTACAAAACTTAAAGAAGTGGGGTTATAAAATTTTAATAGAGAGAAGATAAAAGATAAAAAAGTTTTTTAAAAAATTAATTAAAAACTTTTATCCCCTTCTCTAACTTTTGTTTTAAAATCTAGTTTACAAACACCTCAAAAAATTGTGTGTGTGTGTGTGTGTGTGTTTTTTTTTTTTTTTTTTTTTTGAAAGAAAATCATAATAACTTGGAGAAATGACCGACCTGTTGAATGGCTTCAACTCGTTGGAGCCAACCATTGACTTGGTGAGATATTTTCACCTCTGGATTGTTTTGAGCTTCTTTAATTTGTTCTTCCACATCTTTCTTAATGACTTCAAGCATCTTCCTTTCATCTTCCAGCAACTTCAGATTGTTTTCCAAATCAAAGACGAAATCAGCTTCTTTTTGAACGCAGCCACAGAAACACTTAGCAGCATCCCATATGACTCCGATAAAGGCAGATAGAGCCATTTCATTACAGCACTGAAGGTTAACAGATCTGAGATGAGATGTTGAGGAACACTCAGCTCAGAATAAACTCGTTTTCGTCCTCATATATGTGATCCTTCGACGCGTTTCTCTATGATATTGTGAAGGCATCCCTAAAAAATGTGTGGCTAAAATGAATAGAGATTAAATATACAAAAATTAGAAACTAGGGAGGTATTTATTTTTTTAAAAAAAATTAAAGAATGATCTATTTTAAAATAAATTTTTGCACTTTTAAAATAGAGAATTGTAATTGTTGCAAAGCTCCATGTATTATTTATTTTTAAAATTTTAATGAAGGTCTATGCAAATTCAAATAAAAAATTATTTATGATTTTTATGACATTAAAGAAAATCATATAACTTATTTTATGAATGTTAACAAATTCTCTCTATAATTCTACCTCTTGTCCTAAATAGAAGATAAAATTTATGGTACAATTTGCGGTTCAAATTTTGTCTTATATTTAGAACTAAAATACTACTCCTACTTCTTATTATAAGCATCAACTAACAATTGTATTTGGTCTTTTTTATAAGACACTCGCATAGGTGAGGGTTATAATTAATATGATATTAGAGTTTAGTATAAGGGGTTTACACTTTTCATGTTGCATGAGAAGAAGAAGATTTCTACACATACATGAAATGGTGGGACTCACATCTTTTTTAAAAAAAAAAAAAAAAAAAAAAAAAACTCAAGCACGGAAATGGTGGGACCTACATCTTTATGTTTTATGACATGAGGATATATTTCTCCTACAACATGAGAAGTATATTTCCCGAAGTATAATTAGTAGGGATAATATTAAAAATTATTTAAATTCTTATATAACTTTTTATTGATTTATAAAAATTACTAGTTAATATCTTATAATAACGACTATAGAGAAGGAGAAATAGTACTCAGCGGGCGCATCACGCCTAGTTGCTTTGATATAGGATTGTGGGTTCTACTCCCTCGATCCTAATTATAGGAGCTATTGTGTATTTTACCTGGAGGGGCCCTAAGTTATTGGGTGGACGAAGATTGTTTGAGAGATTAGATCGAGTCATCACAAATGAAGAATTTTTAGCATGCTTTTCGGATTGCTTTGTTCAAGTAATGCCTAGAACTCGTTTCTCGACCATAACCCATTATGTTTTAAATGTGTGAAAAGTGTTATCCCTCGGAGAAATATTCGTCCATTCGGATTTGAGGCTATGTGGATTTGGCATGATGATTTCTCTGATTTCTTGCGGAATGCATGGGTTCCTAGTGGCAATATTAATCATTCTTTGGAGGTGTTGCAATCTTTGCTTGGTGTGTGGAACAAAGAGGTGTTTGGTATGATTGAGCAGAAAAAATGAAATTTAATAAATAAACTTGATGGCATTCAAAGATCTTCGGGGTATCCTTATTCTGAGTTTCTTTGTAATCTGGAAATTGAGCTTCAGGAGGAATTAGAAAGGCTTTTAAAACTAGAAGAGATTAAATGGTTTCAGAAGTCGAGAAGTGAGTGGATCGCCAAGGGTGATAGGAACACCAAATACTATCATCTGAAGGCCAAAATGCAGAGTAGGAGAAATAAAATCCAGATGTTGAAAGATGAACATGGGGTTTGGGTAGACAGTGAGGAGGAGCTTAAATCTCTAGTGCTCCACTATTTTAGGAACATTTATTGTTCTGAGCCTCAGATGCACTTGATCTGGTCACTAGATCTCAGTTTCCATTTTTGGATCCTCATGTTGCTTCGATGCTCTCTAATGTGCCTTTGGATGAAGAAATAAAGGCAGCTTTATTCTCTATGGGAAGCTACAAGGCTCCGGGTATTGATGGATTTCCTCCTTTGTTCTATAAGTCTAATTGGAACACGATGGGGCCTGCTCTTTGTGATTTTGTTAAGAAGGTTTTTAAGAGGGAAGCTTCTCTTGTAGAGGCTAATCGAACACTCATCTCTCTAATTCCTAAAAGAGATAGTGTTGAGTTAGTGTCTCACTTTAGGCCTATTTCTCTATGTACGATTCACTATAAATGCGTTACTAAGATATTAGCTATGCGGTTAAAGGGAATCATGAATGATTTAATTTCCCCTTTCAATCTAGCTTTATTAAAGGTCGTTGCATTCAAGATAACATTGTTGTGGGGCAAGAGATTCTCCATATTATGGGGAAACACAAGAATAAAAAGGGTCTTATGGCTATAAAAATTGATATTGAAAAGGCTTACGACAGGATTAGTTGGGATTTCTTGAGGAAGGTTCTAACTAATGCCGGCCTTGGTAGAGATTTTGTGGATCTCGTTCTTGATTGTGTCTCCTCGGTGTCTTATAACGTGTTGTGGAATGGAGCTAGAATAGAATTTTTTTCTCCTTTAAGGGGGATTAGGCAAGGTGACCTCTCTCTCCTCTCCTTTTTGTGATGTGCATGGATAGGTTATCTCATGTTACTTGTGATGCGGTCGAAGACGGTAGATTGGAACCTATCTTTTTTTTTAGAGGAAGACCTCAGGTGTCCCATTTAATGTTTGCAGATGATCTTCTTTTGTTTGGGGTTGCTTCTGAAAGACAAGCTTCATGTATGATGAGCTGTATCCAAGAATACATGCAAGCTTCAGGAGGGAAGGTTAACATAAGTAAGTCATCTATGTTCTTCTCCCTTAGAGTGCCTTTGCATACTAAAATGCAAATTAAGGCCATAACCCAGATGCATATTTCTAGCGAGATTGGTAGATATCTTGGTTTTCCTTTATCTCGTAATCGTCGACCAAGGGAGAAATTCCAATATGTCATTGACAAAGTTAAAGCGAAGTTGAGTGTTTGGAAAGCTAATTGCCTCTCTATGGCTGGTAGAATTACTCTTGCCAAGTCGGTTATTAGTACTATTCCTATGTATACTATGCTAGTGGCGAGACTTCCGAGAAGTGTTTGCAAGGAAATTGAGCGCTTGCAAAGGAATTTCATATGGGGGCATGATGGTGTTGGCAATCACTTTCATCCTATTGGATGAGAGCAAATCACTAGACCTAAAGAGTATGGTGGATTGGGGATAGAAGGCTTAGCTTGGTGAATCAAGCTTGTGGCACCAAGATGGCTTGGAAACTTATTAGTGGGGGCGGAGGGGCTTTGGGTGAGATTCTTTTTCAGAGATATATGAGGAGGGACTTGAAGTCTCTACTGTCTTATAGGCCTGGGAATTCCAAGTTATGGAAGTTTATTTGCGACCAAAGGGAGTTGGTGGAGAAGGGTTCTAAATGGCTTGTTCGTAATGGTTTGGTTGTAAATTTTTTCCATGATCGTTGGGTGGGTGATAATCTAAAACTTATTGATTTTTGTCTTCGTCCTTTGATTGTGGAGGAGGAGGGTTCGATGGTGTCTGACTGGGTGGAAGAAGGAGTTTGGAATATTAATAAGTTATCTCCCATCCTTAGTCCTACCGGTTTGAGAAGAATTGCGGCGTTTTTGCCTCCTAGGGTGGATGCGAATTTTGATAGCCTGGCCTGGGGACCTTCTGGGGATGGTCATTTTTCTATTAGGAGTGCATATTTCCTTTTAGAACCTAATCATAATTCACTACAAGAAAAAGTTTTCAAGGATATCTGGAAATGGAACGGTGCTGAAAGAATCAGGGTTTTTATGTGGAAGGCTTCACTGAATAAGTTACCTACCAATCTATGGCGAAGCTCTTGGTCAAATAGTCCAGCAGTTTGTGGGATGTGCAATTCTGGATTGGAGGATATTCTTCACATTCTGCATGATTCTAGTTATGTCAGGAGTATGTGGACTACGTTGATTAAGCCCAGGTATTGTTCTTCTTTCTTCTCCCTTGGTTTATGGGACTGGTTGGTGTTTAGTTTTAACAACCAAGTGGGTTGTAAGTGGGAAGGGTACTGGAACCTTTTCTTTAGGGTGGCAATCTGGAAATTATGGGAGTGGAGGAATCAATTAATGCATCTTTGATTGGAACTTTGTTAAACCGGTTAATCCGGGTCTGTCTCTTTCCTTAACATGGTCCAAATTTGTTTCCATTGATGCTTCTCCTAGTCTTTTGGATCCGAGATGTATGGTTCAAGCCTCAAGCTGGGAAAAACCCCCTTGTGGGTGGTGGAAATTAAATGTGGATGGTGCTAGTGCCCTCCAATCGGCTAATGCTGGTTGTGGTGGGGTGACTAGAGATTGGTTGGGTAATTGGATGGTGGGTTTTTAGAGGTCCATTGGTGTTTGCAATACTACCTCCGCTGAGGAATGGGCAATTTTTGTTGAAGGTTTACAACTGGCTTGGGATTTGGGATTGAGGAAGATAATTCTAGAGTCTGATGCGAACTGTGTTATTAACCTGCTTTTGGATCTTTCATGTCTTTCTTGTAGTAACTTAGTGCTAAAAGCTAGGGATTTGTTAGCTTTGAATTGGCAGGTGGATGTTAGAGTTATCTTCAGAGACTTTAATAGAGTAGTGGATGCCTTGGCAAAAAGGGGTATCTCTAACTCTACTCTTTTAGTTGAGTGCCCTACTAGTTTTAGAGGGTGATTAGATCAAGAGTGCTTGGGATTTAATTCCCTTTGTTGTAATCTATTTTTTGTAATGTAGGCTTTATGCCATCCTTTTTTAGCAAAAAAAAAAAAAAAATTTAAATAAGGGTATTTTAGGAAAATAAATACAATTAACTAAATTAACTATTATTCTTAATATCTCCAAAATCGGGTAAATAGCTCCTATAATTAGGACCGGAGGGAGTATATGATATATGGTCAAAATAGGGGTGGGTGGGTCGGTGTGATGAGGTGTGGGCCCCTTCCCCTATTAGTGTGTTTAAATTGTCTTAATAAAAATAGGGAAAATTCTCATTAGGGCCCAAGTTGTTAAAATTGTCAAAAAAAAGGTCCTAGGCAAAGTCATATGTCTCTATATCAAAAAAAAAAAGTCATATGTCTCTGGTATTATTTCAGAAAATATTGTACTGATATAGTTGTTAACGTGTATTGATTTAGTTGTTAGAATATTGTTGTTAATGTATACTGATTTAGTTGTTAAAATATTGTTATTAACATTATCTTGATTTAATTATTAATGTTGTACGGTTGTTAATGCTTGTAAAATAATATCAACATGTGACTTTTTTTAAGGTGTTTTTTGACAATTGTTTGATTACTTGGGCCTTGACGGAGATATTGTCGAAAAAATACAACATTTTGTTTTCTCAAGTAAAAACAACCGATAAGTCATGGTCGGCCCCCTTTTTTCATGAAAAGGGTGCAAAAAAATGCGTGGGGGTTAGCTACCTAAAGGAAATATATGAGTCATTGCCTGCTTGGTGCGTATGGCTACCAAACCTTTCAGATTATGTTAGTGGGCTTTTGGGCTTTTCGGTTACCTTCAAAGCGGGCCACTCATCAAGCCCAAGTCCAGTACTGACTTACAAAACAACGTTGAAAAGCAAATACAAACCCTATGTTATTAGCCGCTTATTACAAGATACTGAGCGTAATAATATTTAATTTTCTTATTATGAAGGAAGATATTTTTAAGAGACTTAATTACATCAGTCGCACTTCTCTGATTTATCTGTTTCAATTTCTTTGTTATCCACTAATGGGGTTGGGTTTAACAGAAAGAGCTGATTTCCCACTATGTAGTGACCAATATTCAAATCCCTATGAAAAACAGGTTGTTTAGTGCCATTAAACATGACTGCCTCAAATATTAGGATACATGTATTTAACACAAAAAATTTGTACAGCATAGTAAAGTTAAACAGTGCAAATCATGTATGATTCCTTAGAGTGCGTTTGGTTTAAGGGGAGGGGACGGAGTGATAAACGCTTACCTTACTTGGTTTAAGGAAGGAGGGAAGGGGAGGTAGTAACTAATTTACTATTTTATCCTTATATATTAGTTTATATATTTTATTCAATTTCAATGTTATATAAATTAATAGGCAAGTTAGTTTAAATTAAATTATGATGAAAACTCCCCCTCATCCCAAAATTTTAATGAGCATAAAAACAATGATATAATAATATATTATTTTAATATATAATCAATATAATAAAAAAATTTCAAAAATCAAATTAATAAAAATTTATGCCCCATTTGGTACATTAGAATTGAAGGTAGAGAAGTTGAAGTGGAATTTAAAAATTGGTTTGTTTAATATGTTGGATTCCATTTTCATGTAGAACTCCGTTCCATAAAAAATGATGAAAGTGAGTTCCTTGCCCATGGAATTGAGATGGGTTCCTTAGAAGTGAAACTTTAGGACCACTTTACCCTCATATATTTTATCAATTTACCACTTTCTCCCTCATGTACATCTTCGTCTCTCTCCACTCTCATTGTTAACCTCGTCAAATTCATGTCATTCCGGCACATTTATCTTTAATTTCTCACACTTTTTGATGAATTCATATATATCTTATGTAAGGAAAATGTGTCTAGTTGATATTTGGGATAAAAGGATTAGAATGTTCTTAACAATATTAAGAGTTTGGACTTACGTATATATATTTTTTTAATAGAGGGGTGATCGGTATAATTAAGGCAATATGCGAAGGAAGTTAGATTATTTTACTACAAGAGAAATATAAGAAATACGTTAGAATTGGCTTGAGTATTTTTTTAATAAATAAAAGTCACATTTAATCTTATTTCTTTACTGTGTAATTTGGGTGCATTGGCCGTTGGATGAGGCTCCTGTTGTCATCTTATGTTTTTTTTTTGGGTAAAAAAAAATAAGGGAGAGACAAAATACTTATCAAAATTGTGTTTTGTGATTTTGTGGTGAAAAAATATTTTCTGTTGGATCTTCCATTTTTATTTGCTAAGTTTGATGTGTCCATAATATTCAGATAAAATTAAAAAAGGATGTCAATTGTCCACTTTATTAAGGTTATCCTTCAACAAAATCGTAAAGAAGCATTAATTTTGAGTTTTGAAGAAGCATTAATATGTTAATATGTCGTAAAGAAGCATTAATATTCTGAAAAATTTGTTCTCATTGCAGTAATTATTCAACGGCTATATTATTCAATTATTCCAGAATTTGTTCTAACAGCTATATTTTTCTATTATTCCGAGAGCTATATAATTGAACGGTATGGTTGTATTTTTGACGTAATGGTTATTGATAATTAATTTTTTAAACTGCTTATTAATTTCTAAAAGTCTACAATTTTTTTAAACTGCTTATTAAATTCATTCAGTAAAATTCATAATTTTTTTTGGGGTAAATTTGTTCAGAAAACTTCAATTCAGATTTTGTAATTACATTTTTTTTAACCCTTTCCAATTCTTATTTTATTATTAGCTCGATTTTAAAACCTGCAGTTTTTTTTTTCGATGGATAAAATCTACAGTTTTGAATATGACTATCTTGTCTTTTAGTTTGAGTTGAAAATAAATTTTTTTATTGTTAACAAAGGCTTTGAATTTATCCAATTTATATACCATTATTTAACATGAGGATTCCTTCTTGTTCTTTTTTTATTATTTGATTGCTTTAAATATCCGCATATTTTATTATTTAGTTGTTTAAAATCTGCATTTTTAAAAATCCACTACTTTTCTAAATTTGATTTGAAAAGAAATTTTTTTTATTGTTAATAAATATTTCTAATTTTTTGTTTTATACTTTGCAATTACTTTTTAAAATCTTTTCGGTGCTTATTTTTTTTTTTAATTGTTCTTTTGTTTTTATTTTTTTTATTTGATCGTTTCAAAAATCTTCAACTTTTAAGTTCTATTATTTTGTTGTTTCAAAATTGTCGTTTGAAAATC
Source organism: Acacia acuminata (assembly GCA_019022655.1). Classification (NCBI taxonomy): domain Eukaryota; kingdom Viridiplantae; phylum Streptophyta; class Magnoliopsida; order Fabales; family Fabaceae; genus Acacia; species Acacia acuminata. Next base: position 3,297,026 of record JAFJYI010000045.1, read on the forward strand.
CTTTTCTTATTTTCTTATTTGATAGATTTACAAATCTGCATTTTTGTAAACACAATCTTACTTTTTGAAATATGATTTAAATATAAAATTTTTATTTTTTATTTTTATTTTTTTGTATTGTTTGACAAAATCTTCAAATTTAAGTTCTATTCTTTTGTTGTTTCGAAATTTCACTCGAAAATCCTTTTCTTATTTTATTACTTGATAGATATAAAAATACAAAACGCTATCTTACATTTTTTTTAATTTGGTTTGAAAATATATTTTGATTGTTGATAAATATTTCTAATTTTCTGTTTCATACTTTGTAAATTGTAATTAATTTTTTAAAATTTTTAAGTTTTTATTTCTTTTATTGTTCTTCTTGTTTTCTTATTTGATTGTTTGAAGAATCTTCAACTTTCAGTTCTATTATTTTGTTGTTTCAAAATTTCATTTGAAAATCCTTTCTTTTTTTATTGATTTAAAAATCTGCATTTTTTGAAAACTCAATCTTACTTTTTAAAATTTGATTTGAATAATTGTTTGATTTTTAGTAAATGTCTCTAATTTTTTGTCTCATACTTTGTAATTATTTTCTAAACTCTCTTCAATTCTTATTTTGTTTTTTTACTGTTCTTCTTGTATTTATGATTTGATTGTTTTAAAAAGCTTCAAATTTTAGTTCTATTATTTTATTGATTCAAAATTTCATTTGCGAAACCTTTTCTTATTTTATTATTTGATTAATTTAAAAATCTTTATTTTTGAAAACCCAATCTTAATTTTTTAAATTTGATTTTTAATAAATATTTCTTATTTTTTTGTTTCATACTTTGTTTTACTTTTTAAACTCCCTTCAATTTTTTTTTTTGGAGTGTTCTTTTTTTTTTTTTTTATTTGATTGTTTTAAAAATCTTAAACTTTAGGTTCTATTATTTTGTTGTTTCAAAATTTCATTTAAGAATCCTTGTCTTATTTGATTGATTTAATTTTTTTAAAAAAACCCATCTTACTTTTTTAGATTTAATTGTTAATAAGTATTTCGTATTTTTTGTTTCATACTTTGTTTTACTTTTTAAACTCACTTAAATTGTTATTTTGCTTTTTGGATTGTTCTTCTTGTTTTTTTATTTGGTTGTTTTTATAAATCTTAAACTTTAAGTTCTATTATTATTTTTTTCAAAATTTCATTTTAGAATCCTTTTCTTATTTTATTATTTGATTGATTGAAAAATCTGCATTTTTGAAAACGCTATCTTTACTTTTTTAAATTTGGTTTGGAAATATATTTTGATTGTTGATAAATATTTCTAATATTTTAAACTCTATTTTTTTTCATACTTTGTAAATTGTACTTACTTTTTTTCATTTTTTGATTGATTGTTTTAAAAATATTCAACTTTATATTTCTATTATCTTGTTGTTTCAAAATTTAATTTGAAAATCCTTTCCTTATTTATTGATTTAAAAATCTGCATTTTTGAAAACCCAATATGACTTTTTAAAATTTGATTTGAAAATAATTTTTTTTGATTTTTAGTAAATGTCTCTATATTTTTTTCATACTTTGTAATTGCTTTTCAATTTGATTTCTTTTTTTCTGTTTTTGTTTTTATGATATGATTGTTTTTTTCTAAAATTTGATTGAAGCTTGTTCTTGTTCTATTATTTGATAAAAATCTGCACCAGTATTATACCAAAATTTGATTTTAAATTAAATTTTTTCAATTTATTAAATGTATATTCCATCATTTAATATCAAAATATTCTTTCTTGTTCTTATTTTAGTGTTTGGTTGTTTTAAAAAATCTGCAATTTTAAGATATATTATTTTATTGTTTAAAAGTTTGATCTAAGTACTTGGGCTAGGGATCTGTCTTGCTAACCCACACAAAAAATAACACCCACATTTTGTTAAACAATACTAAAATATTCAAAACTTAATAAAAGCCATTACCCATTAATTTTATATTATTATTAAAGCTCACTGGTTGGCTTGCCCTTCAACCTTCCCTCCATCTCCCATTGTTATGTACACAAGAGCTGACAGATCCTTCTCTGGCTCACAACAGTCCATTCACTCTATTATATGCAATGTTGGACACTCTTTCCTGGTACAAAACCATATTTATAACTTACCAAAATTGTGTTTTGTCATTTTGTGGCCCTTGTCATTTGATGAACATTTATATATAACTTCCCAGTTCCTGTTTACTAGTCCAAAGATCTGAGAGAACAGTAGGTCACCCCAAGAAGAATGCTCCAAGATACGCCCCTTACTTTTGTAGTACTTATTAGAGGATGATGCGACAGAAGAATGGAACAATAGAGGTTATAAACTTGATATCTATTTTACTAATTTTGTCAAAACCCCTCATTTTTAATATATAGTTTTTGTTCATTTATAACTTCTGTTGATTTTGTATGGATTGTGAATGTTCTCAGGCTTGTTTATTGTGATTGAATTTGAATTTTGTGTTTATTTGCTTGAAAAGCTTCGATGATTTTTAGGGGGATTTCATATTGCCTTCCCAATCAAGGCCTTTCCTTTCCCTAGTTTTGTAGGGACTATAATTGATCTCAAATTGTTGTGCTTGTTTATTGTGATTGATTTTTTTGTTTCTATGCTTGGAAAGCTTGTGTGCTTTCAATGGGGATTTTGTGATTTTTTCCTATTGCTATTACTACTTGTAGACTTGCATGTTGGTTCTTGTTTCCTAGTTTTGTGCGGGCTGTGATTGTTCTCAAATTGTTGCACATTTGTTTGTCTCCTTGAAAAGCTTGGATCCTTTCAAGGAGGATTTTGTGTTTGCCATTGTTTGTTGGTTATTGTTTCCCTAGTTTTTTATAGGCTGTGATTGTTCTCAAATTTTATGTCTTGGTTTGTGCGCTTGAAAATCCTAGAGGCTTTCAAAGAGGATTTTGTGTTTGAATTTGTTTGTTATTTGTTGTTACCTTAGTTTTGCATGGGTTGTGATTGTTCCCAAATTTTTGTGCTTTCGTTTGTCGCTTGAAAAGCTTAGAGGCTTTCAAAGAGGATTTTTTGTTTGGCATTTTGTTGGTTGTTATTTGTCATAACCCCTTGTAATTACGACATTTATCAAAGTAATACAACGAGTTTTAGTGAGCAACACAGGTAAGGAATAGTACACTGATAATTAAAACATTCTTGGTGATGTGCAGGAATATATACAGAGTTCTCTAAAATAGTTACCCATTACATCAATGCCCAAAAGTTTAGTCTAAATAAACTTAAACAAAATTAAACTACAAGTTCTATAACTCCATCTAACATACAAGCAGCAGCCGTCAATAATCTATGGTCGCTGCCTTCCTTTTGAACCCCGTCTGCTATCCTGACCATGTCTAGATCCTGAACTCTTGGGAACGTCTGGGATTCAATTTGATCCCCAGATTAACATGTTAATCTCAAAGGCAGAGTATAAACTCGTAGGCCTCTCCTTTCATGCTGTACTCCCATCATATCAGCAACAAGGAGGCGATAAAGACCAACAGGGGATCAGAGAAGTGAGTTTCATCCGGGGCCTCCACATGTGACAATACATAATTAACTAACCAATCCGCACATTGATTTCATGCCCTTAGGACATGACAATACCGTATAACCCATAGTCTACGTGTGACTGCTCGTATCCGAGACACCAAATGGGACTCAAGAACTGTACTACCTTGTTTGGAAAGTAATGCAACGACTGAATGACAATCACTTTCAACAACTACATACCTCTAACCTGCCTCCCATGCCATCTCTAATCCTCTCAAGACTCCCCACGCTCGCTAACAAAGACCGAGCACCTTCCAAGCCGTGTAGCAAAGCCTACAAGACACTTACTAGAGTAGTCTCGTAATAAACCTCCACATGCTGCCACCTAATTTGGACCATTTGATGCCCCATCCGAATTGATTTTCATGAATGGAGCTTATGGAAAGGACCAGCGAACACTAGAATGGTTCTGTGCTATGCATTTAAATTCCCTTTCGGCACTTGGAGTTTTTAATTCTCTCAATAACTCAAGAATGGGCCTCAGACTATATTTAACATTTGCATCTTGCGTGTTATGAATAAATTCATTGCGCCATTTCCAAACAAAAGAGCAAGAGACGATAAATACCTCATGCCAAAATAATCTGCCTAGTGCCAGTTCTTCACTCATCCAATTCCTCATTACCCAAACAGTCCAGTCATAGCTAAAGAAAGCATGAAAATGATCAACGGGAAAACACCTCATATCAGAAATCACGAACAACATGACTATCTCTAAATGCATGTAGGCTGGTCTCTTTTTCTTGATGACACAGTGGGCAAAAACCATTGTTTTCAGACCAAGCACGGAGCCATGACCTCAAAGGGACCCTCTAATGGAAAAATTTCCAACCAAAAATCTGTATTCTATGTGGTCCCCCCTCCTTCCATAGCTTTACCCATATGTCACAATTTATATCATATTGTTGAAATCCAGATTCGGCTAAATAACATAGCAACTTTTAACATTAACACTAGTTAAGTCTCCAGCCAACCAGAAGGACCGATTTGGTCCATCATCAGTAGAAGGAGGGAGCATATCTCTAATTAATCCAACCACATTCTGGGGGAGTAGGCTATTTAATAATGGCAGGTCCCACCGGCCATGTTGATCAACGAACCTATTAACCATGCAATCTCGCATATCATCAGGAATGGTACTCACTACATAATCTTGAAGACAAATAGAAGAGGATACTCATTTGTCTTTCCATAGCTAATGGAAATAATATGAGATAGTTTTTCCATAGCTAATGTAAATAAGTATGGTGACATGGGATCACCCTGTTGGATGCCCTAGATGGCTTAAACGATGAAGTTTTACACCCATTCTATAAGATATTAAAGGACGAAGTGGAAACAGCTTGCATAATCAAGTCAACTGTACTGTATGGAAAGCCAACTTCCTCAAGTATGTGATGTAAAAAAGTTCTAGTTCACACGATCATACGTCTTCTCTAGATCAACCTTAATTGCCATAAATTGTCGCCCTCGCATTTTATGCATTGAATGAATCAATTCTTGAGCAATGACAATGTTGTCGTGTATTTGCTAATTTGGAACAAAACTGGACTAAAAAAGTGAAATAACAATCTCCATTACCGGTTGCAACCGTCGCACAATTGGCTTGGTGATCATTTTATACAAAACTAAGCATAATGACATGGGCCGAAACTAAGACATAGATGTTGGTACTTAGGGCTGTCCAAGATACCCGAAACCCGGTCCTACCTGGTCCGGTCCGATCATACCCGATCCAGCTCGAAAAGGAGGTGAAAAAACTCGATCAGTTTCGGACAGGATCGGGCTAGACCTGAGGACCGGGTAGGACCGAGTTCCAGGCTAGTATTCCTGACCAATTAACCTGGTCCTACCCGGTACCTTAATATATATTTTATTAATATTGTTTTGTTTTTTATTAATAGAACAATCTGCAACTTATCACCGCTCATGTTGTTTTGTTTTTTTGGGTAAAAGTCAATCGAGTAGTTCAATGGTCATAATGATGTTCCACCTTTTGCTTTTTCATACTTCCATCATCGTCATTTTTCCGAGCAAAAAACAAGCACGTGCTCTCTCCTTTGAAGAAAGCTTCCGCCACCATCATGTTTCTCTCCTTCTAGTCTTCCTTTTTTTGCTCGATCTCCTTCCGTCTTCCAAAACCCGGGAATTCCGCACTATCCAAGCATCCCTCTCTCTCTCTCTCAACTCGTCCAATCTAAAGTTTCTAACCAAGGTTATTAAAACCCGACCTGTCATTGAACCGGTCAAGGTACTGGGTTAAGGGTCAGTGGGTCAGACCGGAGTCAAACTGGAACTAAACCAGGGCTAAACCGGTGAGAAAGTGAAAATTTCAAGTTATTAGTATGAAATTATAATAAATTTAAAAAAATGATTTTTATTTTATTTTCAAAAAAGTAATGGTTTGGAAAGCGTGAGATAAGGGTGTTATGGCCTTCTGAAACGTCCTCCTTTTTACTCAACATAATCACTGATTAAGGGTTGACCAACAACTAAGTAATGCTTCATCACTTGCCAAAATATGTAAAATAAATCAGAGTATGCAAAATGAGCCCTAACGTGGCAATATACAATCATTCAACATAAACCAAAAAGAGAGAAGCACTACTCTTAGCAGAAGTAGCCTAAGCTTCCGAGGTTTTCCCTGATGAACCCGGACGGGAACTATCACCTGAAAAATGTGGTAACCATCAATCCAACTTATTACAAATACTAATATGTGCTAGTGAGATGCGAAGTGGAACAATTTATATAACAAAATATTAATAAAATATAATTCACCAATATCCACATCAGAAAATTTCATATCTGAAATTATGTATCACAGTTTTCATTAACACAATTCCTAAGATGCCTCCCATCAATCCAACCGAACCGCCTTATTTCCTCCGACTATACCCATGGGCTAAATTACATCTATATTACTCGGTTATTCGAAAGCTCACTTTGGTCATGTGATGAGGACCAGACAAAACCCTCGAAGCACATGTCCCAGGAAATGGGTCTTTTCCCCTCATTGAACTAGTGGGGTGTCGTAAGCCCTCATGAACTAGTGGGCCAGTCCCTCATTGAACAAATGAGACAATAGAAAGCCAACCATTGTGCACCAATGGAGGCCTCACCACGTGGTGGAACAAACTACTCCATTTCCTCCCAATTCAACCCTTACCATAATTATCATAACAAATAACTCAACAAGAATTTTTCCAATATTTTCACATTCATATCATGTTATTTAAATAATTCTCACAATTAACCATGTCATAATGTCTAAATTTCCAATTCTTATACATAAATAAATATGTGCATATATTTCACAATTCAAATCATAAGGTTTTACAAGGAAATTTCTATTAAAATATTCATAATTATTTCACAAAATACTCACAAACAACATATCAATACACATAACAAGTGGAAAGTGATTACCTCTAACCGAAGCTAACTATTATCTCATTGCTCCTAATTCAAGAGCTCAAACACACACCAAAAATCAATCTATCGAACCAATTTCTTGACCATTAATAATTCTTCTAAAAATCCTCATAAAATTATAACTTATAATTTCATAAAATTAACAAAATATACAAATTATAATAATAAAATTTGGAATGCTTGAAGGGGGCAAATTATGACCGTACTAAAAAATCAGGGAGACCATTGCAAATATTAATTCTCCTTTCGATTTACTATTAATTAATAATTCCCTTTTCTATTTATTTTAATTAATAATTCCCTTTATTATTTATTCCTTTTCTACTAATAATAATATTATTAATTAATTACTTATTTTATTTATTATTATTGTTGTTGTTATTATTATTGTTTATTTATTTAATTCGTTATTTTTATCATTTATCTACAATTGTTTTGAACTCTCAAAGGCTATTCTAACACTTTAAATTAGGAGCTTATAAATATCAACCATCATGTAAATTATGCTCCATGAAGTTTGAGTTAAAACATTAACACCCATTAAATATGATTTACCTATACATATATATAAAACAATATCTACATATATGAATATAAAATATGCATCATTATGATTTTCTCATTTCATGTACATAGGGATACGTTTATCAGTAAAGCTTTTCCAAGTGCATATATTCATATATATTATATCACCCTTTTTCCTACCCTTTCATTGTGAAGTGACATGCTCACACACACACACATATATTTATTTATTTATTTATTTATTTATTTCTTTAACAGCAAGTAGTTTTCGGTTTTATTCCTCACTATTCACTATATTACTATGCCTTGTTTAAATAATATGTATATATAAACAAGGGAGAAGGAGTTGCTTTTGAATCCAGGGTTGGAAGATAAACCATAGCATGCGTGATAGGAATAGTAGGTTTCATGGAGATTAACATCACAATAGGATGAAGACGTTATCTGCTTTTACGTGGAAATGGGAGAATGTAAAAGAAAAATGCCTTTGTTTTTTACAGGTGGAAGGATTACTTGCTAACGGTTTCCTTCCTCATGTCATCCTGCATGAGTCCATGAGTTAGTGCATTGGATGCCTGTGAGACTGCATCTAGTACAGTGACTTCGCACTAATCCCAAACCCAATTAAACACACACATAGAGTAAGCTTTAATACTATACTTTAAATATATGTATATACATTTATTCATATCAGCAAACTTTTTGGGTTTTGACTTATAGATATGTCTATATATATTAGATAGCAAATTAATATATATATATATATATATATATATATGTAATACAGCTGCAAAATGCCCACGTGTTTATAGACGCAAGGCAGCAACGTTTTCTTTTATGACAGCAATGTTTTAAGAGCAAACTCATGTGGAATCTAGCTATGCTCCTAACGGTTTAAATCTCAGGAATTTGCATTGGTAAAATGATGAAAACCGAAAGAAGAGAAACTTGATATTTACTTTCAGTTTTTGGCTCGTGGAATGTGATCTTATGACAAAACCGATCACCCTCTGTTTTTGATATAAGGCGCAGAGCATCCAAAATCGTCGAACTCTCTCTTTCTCTCCTCTTTCGCCTCACTCTTCTCTCAGCCTCTCACTCTCAGTTTTCTTCTCAGCTGGGTCACGGCTTTTGTTGCAGCAAGGTGAGTGAATGAAACATGCAGAGCAAGGGTGATATATATATCAATTGGCAGGTCTAGTCTGGGAGGAAGAAGAATGGATGAACCGATGGGAATTACACAGCACTGGGCTCGGGAGACATGGTCTGGTAATCTCTTGCTGCCATATCTTAATTGTGAGATCCCGTGGAAGTCGCTGGACATATATCTTTTTCTGCATTTACGTGATTTAGCAGATAAATATGCTGGTGTGGACTTTCTTTTGACAGCGTGTTTGACCGAGATATTGGGTCTGTTTGGGTTGGTGGTAGGAACGGTGGCTTAAAAGCTATTTGACTTTTGTAAAAGCTCGGTAGGAAAAAAGTCAGGTTATAAATGTGATTTGTGTTTGGATTGCCTGTTTGGCTTTTTGCAGAAGTAGCTTTTTTCTAAACTGATGAGTGTTTGGATTATCATTTAAGATGAAGCATGACTTATGAAAATGGGCCCACAAAAATAGCTCTTTTCTCTTTCCCTTTTTCCTTCCCTTCTCTCTCCCTTTCTCCCATTCATTTGAGAAAATGGGCCCACAAAAAAAAAAAAAAAAAAAACTGCTCCTTCCTTCTCTCTTTGTCGTCGCGTCGAAAACAGGTGGGCCCCACAAAATGCTGCATTTCATTAGCCCAAATGCTCGGATCTAAGCTTTTCTCGATTAACGCGCGTTTTTTAGCGTTTTTGGGAAAAGTCCATTAACTCTAAAGCCAACCCAAACACACCAAGTAGGGCTTTTTTTCCACAGCCCATTAACTTTAACTCAAACGCTGCTAATGCTCCTGAAACGTCCACTCCAAACAAGCCCATTGTATGGGCGATTTCACATTGAAAAGGTTCTGATATGTTTTTCCCTACTCTGGTACTAATAGGATAAGTTGGTTTGACATGGGCTGATTGAAAGGCATACATATACGGGCTATAATTGTTTTGCTTGTTCTCACGCATTGGGCTTAATGAATTTGACTAAATATCACTTCATGCTTATGGGCCTTGTGAGAATGCATGGTTTGGCCGTTGATGAAAATGAATAAGGAATGGAAATGTTTTAAATCTTTGAGTAATTAATAAGGTATTAATTTTATGGTTATCCAACACCATATAGTTACGGCTTAATAATAAAATACCATAAATCTTATTTTCTCTTGCCCATAAAATATCGATTCCATAAATTCTTAGGCCTAAAATTATGTCTTCTAAATATTCCTTGAATTTATACTTTTCCTGTAAATTTCTACATAAGTTAGGCCTTAAATGCCAAAAATTAACACTATAATTATTCAGGCCAAATTTCACTAATTTAAAATTTCCATAATATTCAAATATTCAAATATTTATTTTAACATTTATCCAGACTAAATTTCCCATAATTAATTCCGCCATAATATTTCTATATCCTCAAAATATTATTTCTTCCCAAATTTTCAAGGTCCCAAAATAATTTAGTTAGTTATCTTAAACTTTTCCTCATAATAAGTTTAAGGCTTTTGGACTTTACTGGTTAAAAGCCTTTTTATCCCAGTTTTATTTCCAACTTCCTAGTCCAAAAATTTGGATGTTACACCTTCTATAGTCTGAGTTTTGGTGTAAGGAATTATTAGTGTGTGGTAATGTTGGTCAGTTTATTATATCGTTGATTACATGGTAGGGACACGTCGCATTTTTCATCACCGTCTATTTTGCTTTTTTTTTTTTTTTTGCCTTTTACATCAAATTTCGGGGTTGGGTTTCTCTCATAATCACTTTCTCATTATCCCTCATTATCTCTAAATCATATCCATTCAATCAATCACAATACCTCTTTAACCTTTCTCTCACCTTTCCCATCAATGGCCCATATGATGCCAATGAGGGAAAATGAGAAAGAGGATTAGGAGAGAATCCTCTTCCGAATTTCAGCGGTCTTGCTTCCTCGAACCACGATTTTTCTTTGAGTTGTGAGCCTTCTCTCTTTGAGTTGCTGATCAGAACACGTTATCTCTTCCCTTTCACTCGTTTTTTTTTTCGAACTCATCGTGCTCCGGCGTCTTTCAGTCTGTCCGGATCTAGCCAATGATCGCTCTTCTTTCTCAGACACACATATACACAAATAGATACACATATATGTATACACACACCCACATGTACACAGATATACATGTATGTACACACACACACACACATATACACAGATATACATATGTGTGTGTGTGTCTATATATATTTGTGTGTAGACACACACATATACACACAGACACATATAAATAGACACACACCTATATAGGTGGGTGTGTTTATATATATATATATATATATATATATTCACAGATTAACATTAGTTTATCGATAAATAAATTAAAATCCAACAATTTAAAAGTTTCATTGACCGGAACAATCTACGGCTCTACACACCTTCATATTTATAATCACCAAAAACCAAACACATTTGAGAGAATAAAATAGGGATATTTTAGGAAGAAATTGATAAAATTAAAATGTTGTCTAATAATTAGGACCAAAATTAACTCCTAAATGTTGTCCTATAATTAGGACCAGAGGGAGTACTTATTAGAGGATGATGTGGCAGAAGAAGAGAACAATAGAGGTTATGAATTTGATATCTATTTTACTAATTTTGTCAAAACCCCCAATTTTAATATATAATTTTTATTCATATAATTTTGGGTTTTGCTCATTTATAACTTTTGTTAATTTTGTATGGACTGTGAATGTTCTTAGGCTTGTTTATTGTGATTGAATTTTGTGTTTGTTTGCTTGAAAAGCTTGGATGTTTTTTAGGGGGATTTTGTATTGCCTTCCCAATCAAGGCCTTTCCTTTCCCTAGTTTTGTAGAGACTATAATTGATCTCAGATTGTTGTGCTTGTTTATTGTGATTGATTTTTTTTGTTTCTATGCTTGAAAAGCTTGTGTGCTTTCAATGGGGATTTTGTGATTTTTTTCCTATTGCTATTGATGTTTGTAGACTTGTTTGTTGGTTGTTGTTTCCTAGTTTTTTTGTATGGGCTGTGATTGTTCTCAAGTGGTTGTACTTTTGTTTGTCTCCTTGAAAAGCTTGGATTCTTTCAAGGAAGATTTTGTGTTTGCCGTTGTTTGTTGGTTATTGTTTCCCTAGTTTTTTATAGGCTATGATTGTTCTCAAATTTTGAGCCTTGGTTTGTCTTCCTGAAAAGCTTGGAGGCTTTGAAGGAGGATTTTGTGTTTGACATTGTTTCTTAGCTATTGTTACCCTAGTTTTGCATGGGCTGTGATTGTTCTCAAATTGTTGTACTTTGGTTTTTGTGCTTGAAAAACTTAAAGGGTTTCAGGGAGGATTTTGTGTTTGGCGTTTTGTTGGTTGTTATTTCCTTAGTTTTAGGCTGAGATTGTTCTCAAATTGTTGTGCTTTCACCGAAGCTTTCAAAGAGAATTTTTTTGTTTGGTGTTGTTTGTTGATTGCTTTTTTCTAGTTTTCTTTGGTTGGTGATTGTACTTTTGTGTGTCTTCTTGAAATGCTTGGTTCCGTTTTGTTTGTTTTCTTTCTAAAAATTTGAGTGTGCTTGAGGGGATGGATTTTGTCGTTCCTTAGAAAATAAATATGACTCTTAGCCCTTGTTATATGGAATTATAATGTTTCATTTCTTGTATCCCATGTGATTTGATTAGGCTTAATTCTATCCTCCTTAATGTAATTGATTGGTTGTTTTGTTGTTTGCCATTTCTCTAACTTTGTATGGGTTATGATTGTTGTCAAAATGTTGTGCTTCTGTTTGTCTGCTTGAAAAGCATTGGGGACTTTGAAAGAGGATTTTATGTTCGGCGCTTTCTTGGTTGTTGTTTCCCTAATTTTGCATGGGTTGTGATTGTTCCCAAATTGTTGAGCTTGTGTATTGTGATTGATTTTTTTTTTTCTATGGGATTTTGTGATTTTTTCCCGTTGCTATTGTTGTTTCTAGACTTGTTTGTTGGATATTGTTTCCTAGTTTTGTATGACTTGTGATTGTTCTTAAATTGTTGCATTTTTGTTTGTCTGCTTGAAACTTGGATCCTTTCAAGGAGAATTTTGTGTTTAGTGATTTTGTTTCTTGTTGTTTCCCTAGTTTTGTATGGGTTGGATTATTCTCAAATTGTTGTGCTTTGGTTTGTCTCGCTTGAAAAGCTTGGAGGCTTGCAAGAAGGATTTTGTGTTTGGGTTTGTTTATTGATTGCTTTTTTCCCCTAGTTTTCTTTGGTTGTGATTGTTCTCAAATTGTTGCACTTCTATGCATGTGCTTGAAATGCTTGGATCCTTTTTGTGTTTGGCGTTTTGTTGGTTGGTGTTTTCCTAGTTTTGTTTGAAATTTGTGATTGTTCTCAAATTGTTGAGCATTGGTATTTCTGCTTGAAAAGTTTGGAGGCTTTGAAGGAAGATTTTGTGTTCGGTGTTTTGTTGGTTGTTTACCTAACTTTGTATGGGCTATGATTGTTTTCAAACTGTTGTGTTTCTATTAATTTGCTTCAAAAGAGGCTTTCAAGGAGGTTTTTGTGTTTGGTGTTGGTTGTTGGTTGTTGTTTCCCTAGTTTTGTATGGGTTATGATTGTTCTCAAATTGTTGTGCTTTAGTTAGCCTGCTCGAAAAGCTTGGAGGATTTTGTGTTTGGTGATTTTCTTTGTTGTTTCCCTTGTTTTGAAAAGTTTGGAGGCTTTCAAGGAGGATTTTGTGTTTGGTATTGTTTTTTTTTTCTAATTTTCTATGGTTGTGATTGTTCTGAAATCCAATGGGTATGTGCTTGAAATTAAAGTTTGGATCCTTTTTGTTTGTTCTCTTTCCAACATCCCAAATTTTGGTCTAGAAGTTTAGGAATAAGATCGAGATAAATAGACTATTAAACTTGTTGAGTCAAAAGTCTTAAGCATATTACGAGGAAAAGTTTAAAATAATTATTAAGAATTATTTTCAGACCTTGAAAATTAAGGGAAAAATTATGGAATATTATTTTTGGGATTCAAAAATATTATGAAGAGATTCAATTTCAAAAAAATGGCCTAAATAATTTTAAAGATATTTTTTGAAATTTAGGGTTCTTTTTCCCAAAAATTCAAGGAAAAATAGTCTTAAACATATCGCGGTTATATTGATACTTCTGAATTTGGATAATAAGGTTATCATATATCTAACTAATTTGGGTGTCAACGATCTCACAAGTTATCGCTTTAAAGCATATATTAGCAAAAAAGGAACCAATTCCCTTTGGTGGACTGATGACTTCCTAATTTTAATAGATTTGAAGTATATTTTGATTTATTTGGGAAGTCATCAATACTAAATTAAGGAGATTCTCTTACGGTTTTAAGAAATATCAATCTATGTGCATCATTTGGGGGATCTCAACTTAGAAGATAAATTTTTAATCAAGTTAAAAAAAAAAAGGAAGAATGAAAAAAAAAATACTATTTGAATTTCAAAATCTTTTTAAATAAAAATACTAATGAGATTAACAACTCATTTTGTTATAAAATCACCTATTTTTCATTTTAAATTTTAAATGATATTTTTATGGGTTTTTACCCCAAAAAAAAAAAAAAAAAAAAAAAAAAGAAGAAGAAGAAGTTGTTGTTATTATTATCATTATTATTATTATTATTATATAGTGTTCATTCGATATTTGCATCCCAGCCACTAGACGGATATTGGGATGGTTTGGACTGAATAGCAATGCAGCCCACAAATTGAAAAAAAAAAGGTGGAAATAGAGAGCTGAGAGACGACCTTAGAGCATCGCAAAACGAGAAGTACCTTCACCTTGAATGCCATCACCAAGCACTACCTTCTCCGTCGCCGGTGACCCACGCCTTCATCACCATCGTCTCCGGCAGCGAAGCTGTAACTCTTCTCCACCGCTATGAACAAAGGTCAAGTTTAAGACCGAAACAAGCAAGCAGAGCCGCAAACCCGAGCTGTAGATTCGACCATCACCTTGACAAATCACCTTCATTGTCGTCTCCTCAACCACGCCTCACCATCTTTGTCATTGAACTTCATCTCTCTCCGTCACCATCACAAACATAGCCACGAGTTGGAGCATTGAAGAAAAGAAGCAGAGTTGGCTGATCGGAGATTGTGGTTCATTGTTCCGGGAATCTCTTTAGCACAGGAAGTCGACGGACAAACAGGAGGCAAAGTGATTTTTCCATCTTGGTATTAATTCTCTTTCCTTTCTATATGAATCTAATCTCTGGAATTTTCTGTCTTTGTGATGGATTTTATTATAATTTGTGACTAATTTTTCCTTGCAACATGAGGAGTTATGAAATTTATGGGTGGATTAGATTTTGTTTTCATTATCTAATTATAATTAATGTTAATTTTGATTACTTAATCTTGTTATCTAGTGATGACCATCATTAAATATGTATTTAAGAATTAGAATTTAGGAATTTTAATTAGGCTATGAGATTAAGTAATATGAAATTAGATGACGATTTAATTTGCAACCCAATGAACCATTTAATTGTTGAATATGTTCGAATGCCTCTTGAGTAATTATGTTAGATATAACAATTTACAAAAGAGAGGGTTGTAAGTGAACCGATATGTACTTATAACTATTTATATTCAAGATTATGAGAATTGATATTAAGGCCAATTAAATTAATGAAATCAAGGTTTATGAAGCTAATAAGGGATTAATGACTATAGGTTACTCATTTGATTATTGTGGTTGTTTATTTATTTTAATTTTAATTTCTTTTCATTTAATTAAATTCAATTTAGGTTGGCCACGAAAGTGTAAAATTAATTCTTAAATAAAGTTTGAGTACTAAATCCTCGGGAACAATACTTTATTCACTCTTTATTACTTAATACGGCCTATTGCGAGTCATAGGCTATACAGTTTTGCCTTATCATGGACATACACTTATTTTTTCTGTGCCAATTTCTATCTCAGATCGCATATTCGTTTCCATATTCTATCTTCTTGTGGGACTTAATTAGGAAGTATTAGCAACAACATTGACTGTTCATATATTTTTTTGGGTATTGACAGGAAGACATGAAATGAGAGGGGAATGAGTGGGATCGCTGTGAACAGAATCTCTAAGAAAAAATGCCGTCACGTGGTCGACAAGTAGCGGGGAGAAAACCAAATGCATACTTTGGCCCAACAAAATTATATGGAGTATGAATAAATACAAGGAGAGATAGACATTGAGAGAATGAGAAAAAGGTCTCATGGAACTTTTAAAAACAAAAAAACATTTCTTGGCCAGTAAATTTTCAAAGCAAGTGGTGAAATAATTAATCAAACTATGCTAATTGGTATGGAAAAAAAAGGACAAACTAATTAAAATAAAAATAAAGATTAAAGATATCACACAAAGCACACATAGAATTATTAATTAGCTAGGAAGTGGGCAATACATGATTAGTGTTCCATAAATCACACAATACATGGCTTGTTTTATTTTTGTGTCTAAAATTAAAGTTCAGCCACATTAAGAAAGTGGTGCAAAAGGAAACAAATTGCTCCTTTCCGATAAGTAAGTCGATCTACAGGCTGCAATGATATCATACATATGCAGGTAATTAGTTAAAAGCGCTAATAAATATATATGAAAGTAAAAAAGATTAAATAAAATTATATATATTACAATAACGTATTTACCTCTTAGAATACCCAAGGCTTTTACATAACTTTTGAACTGGAATTTGTCCTTGGCTGTGGGGTCATCCCATTGCAAACTGTCCCACCAATCTTGTTGTCCTTGGATAAATGGCAACTTATATTTGGTAGAGTTGAAATCAAATGGTAGCTTTTCCACCTTTGGACAACCGTGTATGAAAACGGATTTGAGTGAAGGAAAAGGTAAGGGTGCCCTGTGAATGCTCTTAAGTATTGGTAACCGCTCCAAAATTAGCTCGACAAGAGAAGAGAATACAAGAGAAGAATCCATATTCTCATCCTTTATTGCTTCTTCCTCTTTTATCACTTCTTCCAACGATTCACATTCACAAATCATAAGTCGTTGAAGGAGTGGAGCATACTTGAGCCATGTCACATGAGTTACTTGACACAAATAAATTTCCACCGTTCGGAGCTTTGCTAGCCAACATGTTTCAAGCATAAAAGGATATCGATCGCTTCTAATATTGAATCCTGATAAATCAATGTTCTGCAACTTCTTTAATCCTGACACGGACCCTAATGATAATAAAGGATTCTCATTCGGGTAGCCGAGACAAATAGAAGAAAGGTCGTATAAGCAACTTGGCAATTTGGTTGACTCCAATAATTTGTTTAGGCCATCTGTACTCATGACATTTATCCATAATTCCTCAATATTTGGTAGGCACTCCAACTCTTCTAAAATTCTTCTGTCTTCTAATCGGCATATGAAGATGCCAGCAAGTCTAAACACTCTCAATCGTTGAAGACTTGATAGCACTCCCAATGGAATCTTCCATCCCGTGATACGACCGTACATAGCTTGAAAGCTCAAAAATTTTAAATTTATCAAGGATTGCAAGTTGATCCAAAACTCTGGTTCTGGTCTATTCTTTTTGAACAATGTTTCTGGTCTATTCATGATATGAAAAGAAATATATTCCAGAGAAGTTAAACCCCCAATGTCTACAAATTCTTGTCCACTGACATGTAGTTCCAAGACTTTTAATCTCTTCATGTATTTAATATCTTCCAGCCAATAGTGTATCTCTTTCAATAAAACAACTGTTTTGACATTTGTAGGATCTATACTTTTTGGTGACTCCCAATCATTTGTGATCAAAATCCTCTTCACAAGTTCCATATTATCATGATCTTTTGGTAATAACCACAATACCATGTCACGAATCATATCATGCATTTTAAGCGTAAGAGATACAAAAAAATCATCTTCAGCGCTTTCTAGCAAGCACGAAAGCTTCAACTTTTCAATAACAGACTCACCATGCCCACGTATATCTTGAACACTCATTGTCATATCTTTACAAAGAAATTTCTCCCACATCCATTTATCGATGAGATCGGAAACTAGAATCTCACAATCTTTAGGGTAAAATGCATAGTACAAGAAACATCGTTTTTGTACTGCATCCAATTTGTCATAGCTATATTTGAGGATAGAGAATACTTTTGTCTCCAAATCCAATGCAGTCCATGAAGAGCTTGTTAGGTTCTTCAATGAATGTTCCCAAACCTCCACACTCCTCACTCCAGCCATGCTACTTCCTAGTACAATCAATGCAAGGGGTAGCCCTTCACATTCTTTTGCCATCTTTTCTGCTAGCCTTGGAATGTTTGGGTGTGAGGTTAGAGTTTCTTCACCAACTTTCATATGAAACAACTCAAGTGCTTCTTTCTCTGTTAAAATTTCAACCTTGAATTTCTTTTGAACTTGCATTTGTGCGCACACATTTTCTAATCGTGTTGTGAATAACACTTTAGATTTAGTATCCTTTGGATCTGGCACTCCCACTAATTTCAAGTCCAATTGATCCCATATGTCATCTAATACTATTTTGTTTAAGTACTCCATAAATCGTGGCTGCTTTTTCATCTTGATTACTGCATGGAGTCCAAGTGTCATCCCCGATCCTTATAAATTTTCTAATACTATCCATAATACTATCCAAGTTGAGCTCTTTTGACACCACCACCCATATCACAAAATCAAATTCTAGCCTTCTCTTCCCAAGTTCATTGTTAATTTTCTTTAGAAGGGTAGTCTTCCCTACCCCGCCCATCCCATATAAACCAATGATACTGACATTCTCTTCTTCAATACAATTCCACACCTTGTTAAACATCAAATCTAATCCCACTACTTCATCTTGAAGCATCTCAATTGCCCTGGGTACTACTTTATGAGAAACTTTAAAATCCCTATTACCGAAGTTTTTCCCCTCAGTTGCTAATATATCTACATCCTTAAGCACTTTAGCAACATTCTTACCTAACTTGTGGCTTGCCATGCAATTCTTTTGACACCATTTACTTAGGCATTGGTTTTCAATTTCTTGGGCTCCTTGAGCTTCAATATCTTCTATTTCCTGTTAATATCAGGTTGCTAATTAGCAAAGAAAATCATTATTCCTAATTAAGAAAATCAGCTTCAAGATATCTTTGCATACTATACATTCCAACTTTGATATTCGCCATATTAAGGAAATCAGCAAAGACTTGTTTTGCAAAGTATTTACAGAAAAATAAATGCCTGATCTATATATTATACTCTGTACGTATGTAAACATTATAATTAATGTTGGAAAATATTTCGACACTAAGAAATTTAGTTGAATTTAATGATATGAAATATTATCATTATTCCTAATTTTGTCTACTATTTTTAATTATCTCTAAGAGCTTTGAAATTGATATACTTTTATTTTCTTCCTTGATTGCCAAAAAAAAAAAAAAACTTTATTTTCGAATAATTTATAGGGGTTGCTTGGTGTTAGTTCTCATGTTTTTGATGTTTTGATGATAACAATTATAATTTAATTGAACCTTAATTTTCGATGAAAATTTGAAGTTTTAATTTGCCTTTAGTCAAATTATATGTGCCTCGAGTTATCTTGCTTGAATATTTGAAAATACATTTTTGCGCCTTAAGGATACCTCAAGTTAAATAAATAAAGCCTCGGGTTAAAATGCTTTGACTTGGAGTTAATAAGTTGAAGTTTACATGCTTCGAGTTAAAGCCGTGGATGCCTCGAGTTAAATGATTAAAATGTTTTTAATAAACATTGTTAACTCCAGTCAAATGTTTTTATGCCTCGAGTCTTGTTTGATGTTAAGATTTTGGACCAATCGTTTTTTAACTCTTGAGTATCAAGTTGATGACTCTAGTCATTGACTCTAGGCAAATACTTATTGATTCAAGTTAAGTCTTCAATTGGTCTATTTATTTAGAAAGCATGGGGTTTAGCTTTTGCATATCAAGTTGATGACTCTAGGCAAATACTTATTGACTCAAGTTAAACCTTCAATTGGTCTATTTATTTAGAAAGCATCAAGTTTAACTTTTGCATATCAAGTTGATGACTTTAGTCATTAACTCAAGGCAATTAATTCTTGACTTCAAGTTAAGTTTTTTAACTTGCGTTTTTCAAAGGCATCGGGTTTAACTTTTTGTATATCAAGTTGATGACTCTAGTCATTAACTCAAGGCAATAACTCTCTAACTTCAAGTCAAGAATCAAACTTGTCTATTTTCGAAAAGAATTGCTTTTAACTTTTGCATAGCAAGTTAATGCCTCAAGTCACTTACTCAAGGCAATTAACTTTATACCTCAAGTTAAGAGTTCAACTTGCATCTTTTCAAAGCCATCGATTTTGACTCTTAAGCATCAAGTTAATGACTATAGTAATTAACTTAAGGCATGACTTTCAGACTTCAAGTTAAAATATTAAACTTGTGCATTTCAAAAAGAATTGCTCTTGACTTTTGCTTATCAAGTCACGCCTCTAGTCACCAACTCAAGGCAATTATTCATTTGACTCAAGTTAAACCTGCAACTCGTCTTTTACGAAGAGAGAGTCTTTGACTCTTGAATATCAAGTGACTACTTCTAGTCACTTACTAGAATCAATTATTTTTACCTCAAGTCAAGTTGCAAGTTCTTTTCTTCTTGCGTTTTTAACTCTTGGAAAACGAAATTGCCTCCAGTCAAAAATATCAAGTTAGTCTCTGGACTTTAACTTTATTTTAAAAAAAACAAACTTGACTAGAGTCATACATACTCTTACCTCGAGTTACTACCTCAAGGCATCAACTCTTTAACCGAAAGTTAATCTTCTTTGTTTTCAAAATCACCGTCTTCCTAAATCATAAATGATTGTGTGTGATTTCATTTCTTTATATCATCACTCATTACTATTCTTAAATGCTTTTAATCAGTTTGCTAATGAGTTTCAGATGATTAAATCCCGGATTAACAACAAATTATTGTAAAGCGATTTATGTGTCAGAACGCATTAAATGCTCTTTCCATATCGAGACGCAATCGCAGCAACCATACCTCTAAGCAATCGAAAGACATTCTACTATTCCTATTTCATAATAAATGTTATTTCACAACGGGCAAAACAAAAGGAATGAAAGAATGTGGTGACGGCACCTAGATTATTAAACGGGGAAGTGTCTACGTAGCTTCACCAATTGTCTAATGGCTATATTCAAGAGTCATAACGGATTTATTCAAGCTTCACCAACGGTCATTAATTGCGACAACTATAAATACCAGAAGCATTGAATTCGCCAACTACTGAAATGTTGTGCATTCAATTCTGTATTATTATAATCAACTGTTTCATTTAATATCTTCGATATTTAGTACTCTTTAGTATTTATCATTTATCTACTCAGTGAGGAGTTAAACACTATTTGATTATTTGTTTATCAGTTAAATCTTAAGATTGTGGAACCTTAAGTGTGGGTGTACAATTACAACTTGTAAGGGGGAGTGAGTCCTAGTGAAAGGATCATCTCGAGTACGAGTGTGTAATTGTGTACGTGGTTATTTGGTTACAACTTGTAAAGAGGAGTAAGTCCTAGTGAGAGGATTACTTGAGAGTTACGAGTGTGTAATCAAGTTTCGAGATAGTGAAATCCCTTAGTGTTTAAGGCGGACGTAGGTCAAGAGTTGGACCAACCAAGTATAATCTCTTGTATTTATTGTTCTTCTCTCCTTTTCTATTTAAGTGTTCTTGAGTAATCAGCGAAAGAATTTTATAATCACCTATTTATCCCCCCCCCTCTAGGTGATATTCCATCTTCCCTTGGTATGAGGGAATTGGAGGGGAAAGGATGGAAGAGAAAATTTTTGAGTTGGATTGACAAAAATTAAGGAAATGGAGTTATAAAATTTTAAAAAAGAGAATATATAAAATAAAAAATTGCAAAAAAATAATTAAAAACTTTTAACACCACTTCTCTAACTTTTTTTTTTTTTTTTATAACTTAAAAATCCCTCATATAAAAAAAAAAAAAAATTCCGTATATATCTGTGTGTTTGAAAGGAAATGACTATAACTTGAAGAAGAAATGACCGACCTTTTGAATGGCTTCAACTCGTTGCAGCCAACCCTTGAGTAGGTGAGATATTTTCACCTCTGGATTGTTTTGATGAGCTCCTTCGATTTGTTCTTCCACATCTTTCTTAATGTCTTCAAGCTTCTTCCAGCAACTTCATATTGTTTTCCAAATTACAGACGAAATCAGCTTCTTTTTGAACGCAGCCACAGAAACACTTAGCAGCATCCCATATGACTCCGATAAAGGAAGATGGATCCATTTCATTACAGCACTGAAGGTTAACAGATCTGAGACGAGATGTTGAGGAACACTCAGCTCAGAATAAACTCGTTTTCGTCCTCATTTATGTGATCAGTGATCCTTATCCTTAGACGCGTTGCTCTATTTTATTGTAAAGTCATCCCTAAAAAATGTGTGGCTATAAAAATACAGATTAAATATACAAAAATTAGAAACTAAAAAAATATTAAAAAATTATCTATTTTTAAATAAAGAATTATAATTGTTGCAAAGCTCCATATATTATTTATTAAAAAAATCAAATTCATTTGAATATATGAGGTTGCGCTTTCTGCTGTTCGATGCTTCCTTTTTAATTTTTAAATCAATCTATGTCTCAAATCTGTGTTTGATTAATTGGTTTTACATGATTTGTTAGTCGTTGGTGGTTCTTGTGTGCTGCCGGTGAATATGGTATGGGATTATGGCAAATGCCAGTTCGGTCATGAAGTTGAGTTTTTTCTTTCCAAAAAATTTCATGGGTATTTTGGTATTTTCCTAATATAAATATATAAATGAAATATAATTAATACATCAATTCCATTACCATACGAAAGGAAGCTAGTGAATGATCAAAAGTGAGGATACTTTTTGAATTTGTTTGACATCTCACCTGCTCTTTTGACATCATCTTATTGATTTGGTTCCTCTTGGTTACGTAACTTACATTGGTGTTTGAGTTTTGGGAAACCGTTAGTCTCGAGTTTAATTTGCGCTAGTTATTGATTTGCTTCGTTCATCATGAAATTTATTCTTTTTCCTCTAGGTCCTTAAAATTTTATAATAATATGTGTGGTCTTAGTTTCTCTGTAGATCATATGTATATATGATTATGAAACTACTTTAGAAATTTTATTTTAAAATATTAAGTTTGAGAGATCAAATTGATTTAAGGGATCAAAAGTTGTATCACTTGTGCTATTATTCGTCTTTTTGAGAATGTTGTGGATTTGATTCTAGAGTAACCTTGTGCTATTATTCGTTTTGATCTTCTATTTTTTTTATATAAAAAATCCATTCATAAACTGATGGTTAATGTATGAACTATTATCTCTATGAATTTAGTAGCAAAATGCGATTTTAATACAAAATCCAATCCTTATATTATAGCTAAATTACTAATTTACGAATTTTAAAAAAATTAGCTAAGTTAGTTATTTAATTTGTAATAAATATATTTTGGTTTTCTAAATGATCCTTTTAAATCTCGCACATTGATGAAAACCTCATAATAGGTGTAATCAAAATGGATACTTTAAGAAAAATATATAAATGATGAGACGGGAAAGGTGAAACCCTAAGGAAGAAGAAGAGGAGATCAAATCACAGCTGTCATATTAGGGGATGTGTTCATCCCTCTAATTTTAGGGTGAGCACTTATTTATTTATTTAGATTAAATTATATCTTGTATCCTGGAATATTTTTTGTATCTAGTATCTCAAATTAATTAATTTCTTGTCTTGCATTTAGAAATATTTTTCCTATAACATCAGTATTCTAGAAATTAATTAATTTGAGATCGGGTAAAAAAAATATTTCGGGATGCAACATATAATTTAATTTAAATAAATAAAATATATATGAAAAAAAGGTGTTCACCTCAAAATTAGAGGGATGAGTATAAAAGGTGTACATAAGAGATGTACACTTAATGTTGTAAACCCGATCAGCTTCCGTCTCATGCTACTTCATGCAACTGTCTCATGTTGGTTTGTTCCATAGACGCAAACGCTAAAATAATGTTGTGAATTTTTAATGAATTTTTTAAATAAAAACCAAGATCAGACAGCAAATCTAATCACAAAACCAAGCCAACGTCTTTCGAAATTCCTAGACTGCCCACCTCCATTCATTTCCAGCGTTTGCATTGACGATTATGACTTATGAGCAAATGAACGCGGTTATTTTATTCTTTGGGTAATGCTATAATCACTTAAAAAATAACAGAAAAATTAATCTTTCCATCCTTATGATTTTAATTTAATTGTGACTGAGTCCCTCAACTCATTATGATTCAGTTGTTATATTTTAAACTTGTGCACTATCCTTACAAACAGTTAAAACTGAGTCAAACTGGTCCATATATGTGTCAGAAAAAAACTGAGTTTGGGGATAGATCACATCAGTTTTTTTTTTTTTTTTTTTTTTTTTTTTTTTTTTTTTTTTTTTTTTTTTTTTTTTTTTTTTTTTTTTTTTTTTGGGGCAACAGCAATGACGATTGGTGAGTCCAATCTGAACTGGGATCGAGAAGAAGATGAGTCCCAGGAAGACCCAAACCTAAATTGCACAGATTATACAAGAATTTACCTACTACAATATTAATTAAGTTATTAATAAATTATTGCTTATTATTAATAAGTCTTCTTAGTTTTCACTCCTTTCATTATATGAAATATGAGTAAAGCTCAAAAGTTACTCCTCTATTATATTCCAAATTATAAGGGAGACTGGCAGAGAGAATGTTTTTTACCCTTCGTTAATTATTTTGTAAAATTTGTTCTCATGACTTATAATATATATTTACTTGAGGTGAAGGTGAAAATTTGTTAGATTTCAAATCATAGTTAATGAGATTTAAGGATTTTTGTAGTTACTATACATCATGTTGAAAGTGATTTATAAATAAAATTATATGAGTATTAAATTTTAAGACTAAATTATGAAGATTTTTTTTTCTTAATTATAGTGAAACATATTACAAATTTAAATTTGCCTTATAAAAGTTTCTACCCGCCACTGATAAGTGTATGCCATAATGCATTTCGGGAAAAACTTTTGCTACAATGCACACCGGAATTGGTTTCCCTGCCTATCCAAATGATAGGAAGGGAGAGCCTATCCCATCTGGACCATTCGGATGGGATCGAATGGTCCGATTTAATTTTTTTTACTTTTTATTTTTCAAAAAAAAATTATTTTAATATGTAGAGAATCTAAAATAAACATAATCTGTTAACTAATAGTTTTTCAATAAATAATTTTTTTCATTTAAAAATAACCAACTAAAAAAAATTAAATGCGACCGTCTAGATCTCATCTAGGCAGGTCAATGGGATAGGCTCTCCCCGCCTATTCAAGGAAACCGGTTCCAATGAACACTTTGTTCAATTTAAGGCCTCATGATAATGAACAGTTAATATAATCTTTGGTCCCTTAAGTTTACCCTAACTTTGGTATTAGTCCTCAAGTTTCAAACCAAATGTTTTGATCCCTCAAATTTCATTTCATTTAAAATTTTGGTCCCTTAAGTTTCATTTCATTTATAATATTGGTTTCTATTATTAAATGAAAATTTAGATCATTTTGCTATAATATTCTGAATTTTGGACCTACAGACTTGGGAATAAGCCTACAAAAGCCAGGCGACTAAGCCTAGTTCGAGCAGGATCCCAAGAATGTCGAGGGATAGGAAGTCTCTCGGGGGACAGAGTAAATAGGAAGTCTCTCGAGGGACAGAGTAACTCAGCTATACGGGTTAGTGGACTTAGTATGTATGTAGGGGAATTAAAGTGCCAGTGAAAAAGGGGCACAGAAGACCCATACGGTGTAATCCACTTGGAAAAGATGCTACCCAACTATGTCCTAAGATATAGGACAATCAGTTGAGCAAAAATATGCCGGTATAAGTAAGTATACGACATTTTCAGGGTAGTCAGGTATGCCCTGCGTTTTTTAGATGTGGCATGAGAAGATAATAGAGAGCTCAAGAAGACATCTAGAACATGGACACATGTCTTCTTATGAATTAAAGATTAGTTGAAAGGGACACATGTACACCTTCATCTACTAAAAAATTAAAGAAGTGGACACATGGAAAGGTGAATAATCATGGAAGGGACACCTAAGTGGACACATGGAAAGGTAGGTAATTATGTGAGGGACACCTAAGCACACATATGTAAATTTAATATTTGAAAAAGAAAAGTTGAGGACACATAAGCATATTTAATTAATTAAGGGGGACACCTGAGCTATTGAGGTGTCAACATAAGATTTAAAGGGGAAAAGATAAGGGACACATGTGCATATTTTATTGCTAATTTATGCCACCTACTCATCTTAACCATTAAGCAAATCTTCTCCACCACAAAATAAGACATATGACTAGAGAGATATTATGGGCCAAGAAGGTGCAAAGTGGCATGAGATATGAGGAGGAGAGGGAATATTCTTGGTGCCTCAATCTCTATAAATAGGACCTTACTCTCTTTATTTTTGGAAAGCAAGAGGCACCACCCACACTAAAGAAAAGAGAGATAGGAGAGTGTTGTGAGAATCACAAGCAAGGAGAAATTCAAGGGAAGCAAAAACGAAATAGAGAAAGAGAGGGAGAAGAAAGGGTTCGATTTCACCTCCGATTTGGTGTTTTTAGCTCCCGGGGCCTTCTTCAATGTTATTCCTTTTGGCGAAAGCAATCTTTCTATGGTTTTGGATTCTTGATATGAGGTGTTTGGTGCTGTTTACATGGTGGAGATGCTGTCGGATCTCCAAACCGATCACAGAATCAAGGTAAGTAAGACTTAAATTCTTGCTCTACTCCCTTCAATCTTTATAGACATTCCTAAGACCTTGATGAATGATTCTTGCATGGTGTTTTGAAGTCTTGATTGGAAATACAAGGGAGTTCAAAGAGGAAAGCTTTCAAGGAAAAGCTAAGATCAAAGACAAGAAGTATCGTTATTTGAAGCTTTAAGGAATCTTGGGAGTTGATTATCAATCTAAGAATTTACAGTTAGTAACCTTAATCCTCATATGCCTTGTATGTCTCTGTATGTATGCTTTACCATGATTGTGTATGCATTCGATGTTGTTATTTATCAAGCGCTTTGGTACCAGAACCACTGTGTGCGACCCGCTGTGTGGGACTAGGGCCTTGTGGTGCCCTGCAGTCTGTGCTATGTGCTATAGAGACTGCTTGTTCCGGATTAGGCTTCGTGCCTCGCTATGTGCGATTTACTGAATGCTGTGGTTTGTATTTATGGTTTTCTTACATACTTTGAATATACTTTGTGTATGAGATTAATGGTTACTCTGGGATCTTTCGGGATTCCAGTTTGTATTGCTACATGTGTATTACAGCCTGTTGGAAGTAACTCCCAGGATAAAGTGGTGGATTCTAGCACATGAAGGTGTCGAACGAGTTTCAAATCATTCGAGGAAGATTTGTAGATATTTGATGTATTTATGTTTGAGATTTGTAATCTTACCAATACACTACGCCCAAATCGAAGGTATGCTCTGCTACGTAATTTCCTCTGATACATGTTTTTAAAGTAAGGGATTAAGACATATCACACTATCCGCCACCCGAAAGGACGAGGCCGGTAGGGGTGTAACATTTGCCCTTTGAGAGACTAAAATCTCTTGTTTAACATTTCAGTGACCAAAACCAAAATGAAGACAAATTAGAAGAACTAAAGATTTTAATAAGTATTACATACATATTTTGTAAAAAGGCTAAGCTTTTTTCGTGTTAATTATGAGATTCAAAATATGTTGAACTACCAATTCAAGCACAAATGATGTAGTTAGTTTGCAGAAAGTTTTGTGAGTTCTTGGTGACTGAAGTTCATGGATTAGAGAGAGAGAGCTCATGACAGTGAGTTTTGCTTCATGCATGTTGGTTTTGATCTGGATTTTGGTCTTCTTTGGCTCTGAAAGTAAGTTTGTGAACTATGCGTGTCTGTAATAAGTGTATGGAGTCCGATTTTCATAAGATATGAACCAAGAAATGAGTTTGCGTATGTTGTTTTACACCTTTGTATTTCGGTCCTAAAAAACAGAGCGGTTTGTGCATGACATTTTCGTGGGTTAGAGGTCGAGTTTAGCCATGAGATTTTGTCAGATGAAATTTCACTCTCTAAACTTTAAACGAAGGGTGGATCATCCTAATCAGAGATCCAAAACTCGAGATATGATTTTTATAAGTTGGGTCATGATTCTAGAAAATTTGTGCTAAGGATTCTAGAATGACGATTTTTGACTAAGCTTACCTAAGTAAATGACCTCCTCTGACCATGAAATTTTGAGAGTATATAGTTAACATGCTAAGATTTAAAATGAGTCCAAGAACACCTTATTTGGATAAGCATATAAGGAGTTATGATTTTTTGAAGTTGGATTATGAAAAATGGTAAGCTTCTATATCTAGATTTGGGCTATCGTCTTTTTGTAGAATTTTGACTGAGCATTTGATGTCCAATTGCCCTGATATTTTTTAGAGATAAAGTAGACATTGTAAGATTTAATTTGATAGGTCGTTGGTTGAATTTGGAGTTATGTACATTGAATTATGAATGTTTGAAAATGACATATAATTCGAGAATAAAATCTGGACGAGAGGTCACTTTTTGTTAATCTAGGAATGTTTCAGCTATAAATTATCTCAGTAGTTATTAATATATGAAAATAGACTTATCAAGTGTTCAGTAGGAACTAGAATCATTCCATTTAAAGTTGTATAGCTCAAGATATGAATTTTTCAAATTCCCAAAGGAATTAAAGATTAATTTCTGAAAAGTCTGAGAATAACTACATATGTAGTGAATTGTGTCTAACCTCTAAAGAGATAATTTATTTGGATAAGTTGGAGTTAAATGGCTGAAATAATAATTGTTTCTATAGTGAATAGTATTAAATTGAATAATTCTTAATATGTATACATCCATAGTCATAAGGATACTAAAAGACAAGTATTTTGGGTGGGTCTAGAATAGACATATATAATTTTTATTATGATATTAAGATTAGAATGATTAATGATCCATTCTTCATATTAATATTAATTATAGGAAGAGATAATTGCCCAAGCTTGAAGGACAAGCTGATTGAAAAGAACTTTGCGGAAGGTGCTTTGTCAGTAAAACTAACAGGTAGTAACTTTAATCTCATATCCTTTTCTTTGTATAACTATATATATTTGTTTATATCATATCTATATATCTTGCTCGTATATAGGCGCCACTACCACCCTCCATTGTCCGCGCCTCGATCTAGCCCACAGTGTATGTTGCCTCAGCCTTGTCTACCTCATCCCTTCTTCTTCCTCAAGCTTTGATCTCCACAAGCTTCAATGTCCATGCCCATCTCTTCAATCTCTTGAAGCTTCGATCTCCATACCCATCTTTTTTACCTTGGAAAGAATGGAGAAGACCTAGCGAAGGAGGAGCACTGGTAAGTACACCATTCCCATCTCTTCGATCTCAACATTTTCACAGCGCTTGTTGTCAAGATCACAACGATGCTGCCCAATCAATGATTTTGACACTGTCAACGAAGCTAATCGATCTTGTGAATTCGTCAACCAACCTAATGCACCCATTGTCTCCCACTACAAGATCAGAATGTTTGATTTGTGCTTTTGAATGTTCATTTGGATATATGAGGTTGCGCTTTGTGCTATTCAATACTTCCTTTATTATTTTAAAAATTGATTTGTTTCTCAAATATGCATTTGATTATTGGTTTTACATGATTTGTTAGCTGTTGGCGGTTTTAGGGTGCCTCCAAGAAATTGTAGGAAACTTATCAGAAACGCGGAAGCGTATCGTACCACGCGATGTAGGAAAAGATGAAACCTTTCATCGTTTTGCTTACCTGGATATTGAAGAGCTATCTGAAAGATTCTTCACGAACAATCCTTGTCTACGAACATTCCTCGTATACGAACAGTCCTCGTGCGATCTATGATTGATCTTCCGGACTATCTCTCGAGGGGGATGAGATGGTTGTGTGGGCAACCGTTCGGATGATGAACGTCTCGCCTCTAGGTTTTTGTTTACGATGAGAGCCTCCTAACTATTTGTGCGGCCGTATCTTTTCAAGCGGCCCGAAAGTTAGTTTATATGCTACTACACCCAAGGCCTAACCCTAATCCACATGGGCCTTAGAGTTCTTGGGTTGTAGTCTCAATTAAGCCTTATTGGGCTTAAGTGACCAAAGAGCACATTAACCCAACAATCTCCCACTTGCTCTTTAAGATACTAACTTGAGTTCGTAAACCCAAGACCATATAGCCCATAAGCCATCATCATCGATAACATACCCCATCCCTTGTCTCAAGCTAGCCTGGGGACCCACCATTTGTCATTCATCAAGGCTCATGATAATCTACGAGAAGATTATCTAGTTCGGTGCTACTCCACTAAAAGCCCGAACGTGATCTCCAAGAACAATGACACTTATAACAAGAATATGCACTTTGCCCCTTTATAGAATGTCTATAATTTGATTGACTAGTTTTACGTAACCCAATCAATTATTTATTCCCTTGACTTTGACAGTTTCTCTAATGGATTACATGCACGGCTAGTGTCTTCAATATCCAGTACCGAAACATATCAAGGGGACATTTCCTATAAATTCCATGTTGTTTATCTCATAAACACCGATAACCAAATAGTCTCAATCCCAAAATACCGAGTTGTTGGCCGTCATATAGATCAAACCTCACCCGTTGGTAAATCAAAGAATGAAAACTATTCGACTACTGTTTAAAATAAACTCAGGATTAAGAGCAACTACATAACTATAGTTATCGGAGATTTGATTCCTTATGACAGAAAGAACAAGCTCAATTAAATCTCTCCTTGATCCATTCAATGTGAGCATTAACTCACACCAATGTTTTATAATGATTCGGACAAAACCATTTCATAAAACATTGCAGCCTAAATAAAGTGCCCAACTTAATTTAATAGCTGTGAATCATTTCATCAATTGTGAGAACCTATGACCATGTCCTCTATGAAAGTATTCATATGATCATATACTCCACAATTGATCCGGACCTTAGAGTTTGTAAATAGTGTGCAAAATAAATGAAAAAGAATACTCCATTTATTAACATTCAAAAAAGAAATGCAATGTCATAATGTCATGCTCAAAAGCACAAAATAACAAAGTAAAATAACAACTGCCTAAAGCTATAGCAAATCTGGAATCCTCCTAAGACTCATAGATGAAACATGCCTCTCGAACACATGCTCAGGCAAACTCTTAGTAAAAGGGTCGCCGAGATTCTCGTCGATGCTATCTTTGCTACCACCTGTATCTCCTCTTTTAATTATTTCTCGGATCAAGTGGTATTTCCTCTCTATGTGCTTCGTCTCTTATGACACCTTGGTTCCTTGGGCTGCGATACCGCCCCCACCTTGTTGTCACGGTAGAGTGTGATAGGACAATTTACACTGGTATCACCCGAAGGTCCGTTAGGAACTTCTTTAACCATGCAGCTTCCTTTGCGGCCTCGGAAGCGGCGACTACATACTCGGCCTCGTGGCGAGTCGCCACACATGTTTGTTTTACACTTCTCCAACAAATGGCACGGCCATTAAGGGTGTACACATATCCCGAGGTGGATTTTCTTGAGTCAATATCTCCTTGGAAATCTGAGTCCGTATAACCAATGGTTTCAAGACTCCCACTTGAGTAGACCAACATATAATCTCTCGTTCTCGTAGGTACTTGAGTATATGTTTAACCGCTACCCAGTGTTGCTCTCCGGTCCGATTGGTACCGGCTTACTACTCCCACCTTTGCATAGCGGATGTCCGGTCGGTACATAGCATAGCATACATGAGACTACCTACTCTTTGAAGCATAAGGTATCCTACTCATGCGTTGTCTCGCTCGGGAGTTTGAGGAGATTGCTTCTCGAGAGATGAATCCCATGCCGAAGGGTATAATTCCCCTCTTTGAATTCTCCATGCTAAACTGGCAAGTATTTTGTCAATGTATTGAGCCTGGGATAATGCCAAAACCCTGTTCTTCCGGTCTCGCAAGAGTTTAATACCAAGAACATAATTGGCTTCCCCCGGGTCCTTCATATCAAAATGTTTGCTCGGTTTTTATGCCCAACAATACCTGTGTCATTTCCGATAAGGAGTATGTCATCCACATAAAGTACCGGAAAAGATACCGCATTACCTTGGATCCTTTTATACACACACGGCTCATCGGACTTTTCTCAAAGCCATAAGACTCAATGGCTTGATCAAATCGATGTTCCATGATCGGATGCTTGCTTAAGTCCATAAATGGACCTCTCGCAACTTGCATACCATTTCTTCTTGCCCTTTGGCCGTAAACCCTTTTGGTTGCTGCATATAGATTTCCTCTTCCAAATTTCCATTTAGAAAAGCGGTTTTGACATCCATCGCCAAATCTCATAATCAAGATTGGGCTGAATGCCTAAGAGAATCCGAATAGACTTGAGCATGGCAACCGCGAAAAGGTTTCATCATAATCCACTCCTTCTCTTTGGGAGTACCCTTTCGCCACCAATCTAGCTTTGAAGGTTTCAACCTTCCCGTCCGATCTTCTCTTTCTCTTGTAAATCTACTTACACCCAATGGGTCTTACCCCTTTAGGCGCATCTACAAGAGACCAAACTGAGTTGGAATACATAGAATCCATTTCACGATTCATAGCCTCGAGCCATTCACGAGCATCAACATCTCCTAGTGCTTCGTCATAACTCGTGGGATCACCATCTTCTGCGATGATGTCATCCTGATTTGACTCACCCAACAAGAGATATCTTGCAGGTTTACGAATCAATCTCCCACTACGACTTTGTCGCACTTGATGTCGTGCATCTACAGGGGGGTCCACATTTTTGGGTTGACAACTTCTAGATGAGGACCCTCATTAAGTGGATCAACTAATTCATGATTTTGTTCTTCATTTAGTTGAACATCATGCTGAACTTCGGTTGTCTGCGGTTCGTGTATGTTCGGATGCATTTTCCCCTCTTTGAACAACCACAAGAACAAAAGTTTGGAACCCCTTGAGGTTGAGGTGAAACTTGATCTCGAGACTAGCTCATCAAGAATAACCTTACTTCTTGGCTTATAGTTTGTCATATAGTCCTCCTCTAAGAAAGTCGCGTGGGTGCTCACTATGACCTTCTTTTCTCTTGGATTATAAAACAACCAACCTCTGGTTCCTTTAGGATAGCCTACAAACATGCATACTTGATGCGAGTCCATCTTGTCGGTTTTGTTTCAAGACATGTCGGAGCACCCCAAATTCGAATATGATTCATGGTGGGCTTACACCCTTTCCACAATTCTATTGGTGTCTTTGAAACCGACTTGGACGGAGCTAAGTTCAATAGATACATAGCATTTGTTTCTAAGGCATATCCCGAGGAATGAATCGAAAGTGA
Organism: Acacia acuminata; assembly: GCA_019022655.1. Lineage (NCBI taxonomy): Eukaryota > Viridiplantae > Streptophyta > Magnoliopsida > Fabales > Fabaceae > Acacia > Acacia acuminata. The sequence goes on from JAFJYI010000045.1 coordinate 3,330,130, forward strand.
TGAATAAGCGAGCATAGATCTTGTCATTTCTAAAAGGGTTCTATTTCTCCTTTCAAGCAACTCCATTCTTTGGGGTGTCCCCGGAGAAGATAATTGCGAAACTATCCCCTCCTTGGTCGAGTAAGACCTGAACTCTCCGGATAGGTATTCACCCCCTCGATCGGATCGAAGAGTCTTGATTTGAACACCTAGATGCTTTTACGCCTCGACCTTGAACTCTTGGAATTTTCCAAAAGCTTCGGACTTGTGACGCATCAGTGCACATGTCCAAATCTAGAGTAATCATCAAGTAAATGTGATGAAATACGATACCTTTCGGCATGGACATTTATTGGTCCACATACATCGTATGTACCAATTCCGGTGAAGTGTGGCACGTTTTCCTTTGGCCTTGAAAGATTTTGGTCATTTTACCCTCTAAACGGGATTCACACACTTTGGTATCGGCTCAAAGTTCGGGGATTTTAAAATCCCACTTTTGACCAAACCTTGGATCTGTTAGAGTTAATATGACCCGATCTCAAATGCCAAAGATAAGTTTCATTGGAAACTTTTCTTTTCTTTGACAATTGATATGCTCAACATTTTTTAATTCAACATGATTAACTTCACAGGGAATAGGACTAAGGAAATAAAGGCCATTAAACTTTACACGAGAACAAATAAAAGAAGATGAACTTCTTATTGAAAGCGAGGAATCAAAGTGAGCTGTCAAACCATGTTTATCTAAACAACTAACGAAATTAAATTCCTCTTAAAATGCTGGAATAAATAAACGAGTCTTCTAAAACCAAAGTTCTATAATTATTAAAAGATAAAACAACTTGTCCATCGCTAGTGCGAGACACAAGCTTTGTTCCAAGCTTCAAATCTCGTTGTCCTTTACTCTTTGGCAAGCTTTGTTTGAACTTGCGCAAAGAGTAGCAAACATGGTTAGTGGCTCTGAATCAACGATCCATTTGTCATCGTGATTCTCCACTAAACAAGCCTCAATCACATTTAAATCACCCATACCTGGTTTTTTCATTTGTGGGCAATCTTTCTTCCAATGCCCCTTTTGTCGCACTTGAAGCACTTGCCATTTGTTTCGCTTCATTGCAAGCTGTTTTGGCAATTTGGAGTACCGATTTCTTCTTTTTCTTGTTCTTGTTCTTTCCCTTGGGTTTCCCCTTAGGTTTCACAGAACTTTCACTAACAAACAATGCACTTCCTTGCTTGACTAGAGTCGCTTTCGGCACTCTCAAGCTCGTGCATTAGTTGAGTGAGGTCAAGATTCATTTTGTTCATATTATAATTCATCTTGAATTGGTTGAAGTATTCGAGTAGTGATTGTAAGAGAAGGTCAACTTTTACTTCTTGTTCAAACTTGATACCATGGTCATCGCCTTCTTGAAGTTTGCTATCATTGTTAGACAATGATCATACACTTCCTCCGGACATGATTTGTCTTGGTGGTAGAATTCGTAGCGCATTTTGCCTAGCGAAGCGCTAGGTGTAGCAAACATGACATCAAGAGTCGGAGCATTGTTGCTCCACTCGAATTATGTTCATTTGCTCGAAGGTATTTGGCGAGGCTGGCCAAAATGTAGTGAACTGATACATTCGCCTTCCCCATCTTTCCTTCTCCCTGAAAACGAGTCCGAATTGCATCGAGACGCATGCAAAGAAAGACTGGCATAGGGGTAGTGAGAACAAAGTTGAGCTTTTCATATTGAAGAACAATATCTAAATTGGTTCTCCATTGTTTGTAGTTTGTACCATCCATAGGTTTTTGGCTCAAGATTGTAGCTAAAGGATTGAATGAAGACATTTTTCTATAATTAAGGAAAAAGCACACTAATTACAAACTATAATTAACAACAAACAGATATAGCGCTAGTAGATTCTAATAACTACTATTCGTTTATTGTTTAACAATCCATTAGTTATCTTTACAAGGCTTACGATGGGCAAGATTCTTGTAAAACTAATATTGTTAATTTGGGCCTTCGGTTCCATTGCGAGCCTCGATGGGAGGGTTAACAATTTTACCAAAGTTGAATGTATTTAACCATAGTTTACTTTCAAAATTATCTTTAGTGTCTAAGTGTTGCCGACGATGGGCCGTACAAAAACTTTACTAAAATTTTGAAAATATTAAGGTTTAATCTAGCGAAATCCGATTATCCTTATCCGATGGGGCTTCGGCGATAGCCATTTCACTAATAAACCCACAATGGGGCCCGTAGGTTTTATAATTAAAAGCTTAATTTAAAACCTTCACCCATTCAATATTTTAAGTTTAGAATTTTTAATTTCCAAGAATTTGTTCAATTTAGAGTAAATTATTAGGTATCTAAAATCTAGTCATGATTAGCGAGTGTGCGTCACATGACCATTTTAAATAACCCACAAATTACTCTAAAAGGTACAATTCTCTTAGGAAATTTCCTGGATTATTTGTCTAGACCTTAATTCCACAATTATTATTCTAGATTTTAATTTAAAATCATAATAATTGATAATTAATGTCTAGATTTTAAATCTCTTGTTTAAAACTTCAAGAACTAAATCAAAATAAATACAAACTTAAAGAACCAAAGATTATATGAACCTTAAAATCAATTAGCTAACCCCGTTATTTTCTTTCCGTTTCTATGGCTTTTCTAACAATATATAATAGATAGATAGATTGGGATTTTTTTACCCCCTCCCCCCAAAAAAAAGTTTTAACCTTAAAAACAGGCCTAATTAATATTCTAATATTAATATTGGTATGAACAAGAGAATTCGTTTAATAAATTTCGCAAATAGATCGTCTTCCTGGTGAGTCATTGAGAAAGGAAAAGAATATAAATTATTTATTAGGTATAAATTTAAAAATAAATTAACTATTTTAATAAGTATTACGTACATATTTTTGAAAAAGGCTAATAAGCTTTTTGGGTGTGTTAATTATGAGATTCGAAATATGTTGGACTATCGATTCAAACACAAATGATGTAATTAGTTAGCTTTCTCTTTTTAGTTAATAAATGATCATTGTTTTTTCAGGATATATTCCAATTGTCAACATAATTGTATTGATGGCCCCATCCAGGCCCTCAGCTCTGGCCAGCTTCAACTTTATTGTAAATTTCCCCAAAGAAAGAATATTTTTGGCCAAAAAAAGGTTACATTCCCTCTCCTCGCACAAGTAAGAAGTCTTCTAATTTAAAAATATAAATGTATATTTAAAAATCACATATTTTATAAGAATAAAAGAGATAAACCCATGTTTAAGTATCATTTATTGGTTTGAGTAAATTACTTAACATTTTATATTTTTGATAGCAGGGAATATATATATTGATATGGATAAATAGATAGATTGAATTTTCACTTAATGCATATCAAGTTTGATTATTTGAATAACTATGAAAGTTTGAATTAGCGTAAAAGTTTGCTTTTCCAATGTAACTTATGTTATTTAAGGTAAGTTTGTGAGATGAGTTTTATTTTGATGTACGTGAGCATACCTTTCGATGCCAATTTTTATATGGTTTTTAGAAGATAACACTAATTATGGCTACCTCTCTACTGCAACTTCTTTAAAAAAATACTACACTAAAATTGTTTTCTCTTATATTAGGAGAACTACAGTTGTAATAATCCAAGAATTTAGAAATTCAAAAAAAAAAATTGAATTGGCAAAAAAAAGTAATTAACTGAAGTATAAAATCTTAGAATTGAAATCAAGTTAAAGATTTATTTTTTTAAGAAAATATATATGGTAAATCATGCTTGATTTTTATTTTAATAGACCTTAAGTGAAATCAGCAAAGTGAATTGGTGGTATGGTGAAAATTAAGTTTGCTGTTTACCTAGGTTTGAATTTCTACTATGCAAAAAAAAAAAAAAAAAAAAAAAAAAAAGGTGTGTTTTTTTTTTCTTTTAACATCCTAAAACTCCTTACATTGCCCCATCATTTCTTTTCCCGTAAAAGCAGAGCCAAGAGAGGTTGAGGAAATTTCTAGAGAGGCTCGCACGGTACTCTTTCTTCTTCCTACTCCCCTTCAGCGAGATGTGCCAACGCCCACCCGTCATTTCTCTTGGCCAAGCGTTTTCATTTCTCCGTTCTTCAAGTCGACTTGTGTGGTTGGGGAATGAGCTCTGTTCTTCATCATTTATTCTGTGATTTGCGGCTGTGCGTGGGTGTGCAGAGCATCATTTTTTTTCATCATCCTGTCCCTTAATCTTTGATCGTTGCTGTTGCTTTTTTCTGTCTTTGCGGTGTGGGTGATTTGAAGCTTTAATTCTTTCCTCCATCTTCCTTTGTATCATGGCGTTGCTGTATGGGTGTAAGCAGAGCACTGCCTTCTCTTTTTCTCATGCTTCAGTTGTGTGGGTATGTACATAGCTTCTTCCGATTTCTCTGATTTCTTGAATGCTTCCAAGTTTGATTTTTTATATTAACTGATTCCTTTTCTTTTTGTTCTGTTGTGCGTGGATTGGAAGAGGTGTGTGGCTAGGGGTGGGAATAGGCCAGGCCCCTATCGGCGGCCTACTGACTTGGCCTATTTAGGGCAGTCGGCGACGACTGTTTGTTAAAAAGGCCAGGCCAAGGCCTATTTAAAGGCCTATATGTGTAAATAGGTCAGGTCTATTTTGTTAAGGGCTGGCTACTGTGTAAGCCTTCATTTGGCGCTATTTACATTAAATAAATATATTTATATTTATATTATATAATAATAAAATATTTATTTTTTCATTATTATATTTATATAGACTTTGATAGGCTCAAAGCGTATGAAGCCTACTTATGGCCTTCAAGGCCTACATTGTAAGTAGGCCTTTAAAAAGGCTTCGAGGCGACCAAGCCTTATGAAGGCTCGGGCGAGCCTAAAAAAGCCTGCATTCGAGGCTCGGGCCCGAGCTCGGCCTTTTAACTCCATTACTGAGGCTTAGGCCTATTTAGCCAAAGCCTGGCTTAACTGGCCTATTTCCATCCCTATGTGTGGCTATTTCATTAATTTGTAATTGGGTTGAGTTGCATTAATTAGTTTAGATTATATTTGTAATTTTAATATATAAAATTTGGATTTTGATTTTAAAAGAGATTATTCTTGAAGCTTTTTACATATAGTGCACATAGGGTGTTTGATAAAATGCTTGAGAGGAGAATTTAAAGCTATGATGGTTAAAGATATCAAAGATCAAATAATGGAATTAAATAAACTTTGTAGTCGATTTTGCTGTTGGGATAGACGTGGTTGGATGTTTTTCTTTATGATGTGAACTTTGATTATTGTGTGGTGCTTGATCAATTGTTTGGTTGTGAAACTTGACTTGTGGCAAGTTATTGTGACGAAAATGTTCGTTTTATGAGTTAATCTTGAGTGCCTATTTGGTATCTGTTGAAATGTTTTGAAAGGAATGAGACTTAATTTGATATATTGTTGTAGTATCTTTATAGCATTGATGAGCTTATTCACACACATGCATCAACTTGAATTTAATTAAGTCTTGCCAAATGTGGAATTTGAAAACTTTATATCTTCATAATGATGTTGGAAAGAGGTCTATTGAAAAAAAAAAAAAAAAAAAAAAACTCCGAAAATGAATTTGTTTATTCTTGAGTTAGCATTTGGGTGGTATATAAAGTGTGGAACAAGATTTATATGCATCACACTGATATAGAAGTTCTATAGAAATCAAGAGGCTTGCTTGGTGGAGTAAGTCTTATGGTATGCTTAAAAAAAGGAAAATGAAAGATATTGGTTTTAAGACTATCGAGTTATTAGGTGAAAAATTAAAGTTGTTGGAAGGGATTTGTCTTCTTTTCTACAACCGTGAATGTGTGGCTATGCAATTTAATAAAGAAAATAACTAATAAAATAATTTTGAGTTGGAGATGGATGTTTAATCTTGAGAATCATGAAATAAAAGAATTGTATTGAGGTGTTGATATTATTCTATTGATTAGGCGTTTAGGTGGCTACAAGGGTGATTGTTTTGGGAAGTTTTGGAAAGACTGAAATGTATCTCAGGAATGCACCGGGTGAGTGAATAGCGTCCCATCACAATTTTTATAAACGATAATTCTACTAGTTGTCGTATTATTTTATTTTATTTTTTATGTGAATTACCATATTTATAAGTATGACTTTGTGAAGGAAAGTTATCATATTTGTTTCATTTTCTTATTATATTACATGAGTAAAGATTGATGGCTTTATTCGTTATTATTTATTTCCTTCCAATAAATCATGATTATGCACTCAAATGGTAAGGAGACTTTGAGATATTTTTTCATAAATTTCATATTGAAATGGTCTTGCATTTTGGAAACTTCATATGCTAGAATTTATTATTTGAAAAGGATTTTGTTGTCATATTGAATTTGAAGGAAAGCTTGAGATATTGTTATTTAAACTTCATTTGGGGTATTTTATTATGAAGTATTTGATACGAGCTATCGTTATCTCGACACAAAGGGACTTTTGTTACTTTTGATAAATTAGCCCCAAGCATGTTTGAAAACGTTTTTGAGAGGATTTGAACATAGAACGCTTTGGTTACTACGATCTTGTTAGTCCTTGGTGCACCATGGTTAACCTCGAGCTCGCTTGACATTTGTGGGCATAATGCTCATGCTTGATATTCGTGGGATTTGTTTTCACACTTGTTATTCGTGAGTTTTTACTTGCGCTTGTTTTCGTGGCCTCAAGCCGCGCTTGGTTACTTACCCTCGTAGGATTGTGTGTCCATGTTTGCGTTCGTGGCCTTGAGCTGCGCTTGGTCGGCTACCCTCATGGACTGTGTATCCACGCTTGTTATCCGTTCTGTTGAGGTCCTATGAAAGGATAAGATTTGATAATTATTGTTGTAAACTGATTTTATGAAACAAACTGTTTTATTACGTACTTGAATTCATTCGAGGAATGATCTTTTATATAGTTTCATTCATACTTATGATTTTATATTATGGATACTAACATTTATTATCATGACACTATTAAAATCTAAATTTGTTTAAATTATTTTTTGTATTATTCCATTAAATTACTTGTATGGGACGTTATTCTTTGGAAAATTATTTTTGGCCTCGAAATTGCGGATGATCGTGTTTCTTCTCCTAGGCGATGAAGGGTTATACTATTGTCTTGAAGTGGAAGAATCATATTGAGAGATTCCTAGTTAACGTAAAATCTTCAACTCGTACATTTATTTTTGTAACTTAGGTGCTCCATGTATGCTATAGTTAGGACCCTCGCCTTATCTCGGGTATTGTGTATTTGTTATTATGGAGTGGATCTCCTCTTGACTATATTAAGTTGTTGTAGAATTTTCCTAAAGTCTTACTCCCAGAGGAGACTCTAAAGAAATTTCTTTAGAAAGCCAATAATTTTTGTAATATGAATTATAACCATAGTCATTAATTATATTATGTGTTGCAAACATGTATATATATAAAAAGTATGGAATGTTTTATATATTTAAGGCGATGTGGGTTTTCTCATATTTCGCACTTGTCACGTCTCGATTTTTAGGGCGTGAAAACAGTCAAGTACAATTGCAGTGATAATTGCTTTAAATTTTCGGATTAAGTAGCAATTTTACTCCAGGAAGTATACCCCCATGAGTAATTTTGCCCGACAATTTTTTTGGGAGTAATTTTGCCCTCTTTAGCAACCCTAATCGGACGATTAGGGTTGTTAACGGAGGGGCAAAATTGCTCCAAAAAAAAAAAAAAAACTTCCGGGCAAAATTGCTCAAAAAAAAAAAGGGGCAAAATTGCCACTTAACCCAAAAAAATGTTAAACTTGCTATTTATGATATCATATATTTTTAATTCTTATTTATATAATATCTAGAGGTGAAAACAGGTCAAGCCAGCCCAGGGCTTCACCCTTAATAGGCCAAGCCTATTCGGAAACAAAGTGGCTCCGAGCTTAGCCTATGGCCTATTAGAGGTCATTTTTTCAGTCTGAGTCTGGCCTGTGCCCTGTTAAGGAGGCCTATATTTTTAAAAATTTTATAATTAGGCTAACAGGTTGTGGCCTCACTGCAAAATAGGTCTACTTCAAATAGGCCAAAAATATGCCTACTTTAAACAGCCGAATTACATAAATCAAGACGAGAGATAAAAAAGGGTTACATTTTCATTAACAAGTCATTATTGAAAAATTAAATATTAAATATAAAAAAGGGTTAAGTAGCATTTTTGCCCTGGAATTATACGACTAGGAGCAAGTTTGCCACGAAAGTTTTTTTTAGGGGCAATTTTGCCCTAGAAGTTTTGCGGAGCAATTTTGCCCCTCAGTTAACAACCTAACGATCAAACGGTCAACTAACGGTTGGACCGTTAGGGTTGCTAATGTAAGGGCAAAATTGCTCCAAAAAAAAACTTCCGGAGAAAAATTAAACCCAAAAAAACTTCTAGAGCAAAATTTCTACTTAACCCTAAATTTTAAGAAGAATAAAAGGAATAAGTAATTATCAATATTTTTTCAAGTGACATTAATCGATACAATAATACTCAAATTAGCTACTGGCAAGAAAAAAAGGTCAAATTAATTTTGTACTCCTATATTAATTATCGGCAGGATAGTTATTATATAAATATAAATATAAGTATGAATTATGAGTAAATATGGCATGATTTATTGATTGAAGTGGAAAATTAATTAGTACCGTCATTTTTTTTGGGGTTAAGGTGCAAAAATACACGTGTGCTTTTCCCAAAAAAAGAGCGTCCAACATCAAGTCTTTTTTAAGGGGCAAAAGTGACTATGTGGTTACAAAATAGGAGCAAAAGTCACATAATCTGTTAACTGGGTTGACGTTGACCGTTAAGTTAGATGATTTGACTTAAATTAATGATGTGTCTGCTGAGTTGGAGTTTGCAGAAGGCAAGTTAAACCCCAAATTGCTAACTAATTACTGACTAGGAAATTGCAATAATAGTATTTGGAAAAAAAAACTGACCAACACTTATAAGGAAAAAGTGGATCAGTTTTCTTCGACGATTGACGCAAAGAAGTAGGGTTCAGGCAACGAACTAGCGTTTGATGATTCACGCAACGAACTAACCAAACACTGAATTGATTCGATGATTCGCGCAACGAACTAGGGTTCAGGCGACGGCCAAACATTTTTCTCGCGACGAGCTGAGGTCGTATATGTCTGTCCGAAGTTGACAGCGACGAGATTAAAGAAGCGAAATCGAGAGAGTAAGGTAGAGAATCTGGTTTGCGGAACTAGGGAATCAAGAAAGTGAGGCAATGGAAAAGCGGTATTCGCATGTGACTGGGGAATCTTCCATTAGAACGTGTTCGCCAAGAACCATAAATATGTGTGTTTATTTATCTTCTTTAGACTTTTCCATAGAATTTATAACTAGGCTGAGCTGACATAATCAAACTTGAACTTTATGTCATCAAAGCAAAAGAATTGCCTCTAGTACATCATAACACCATTCATGTGGTTAATTGGAAAACGAAATTTCTGTGTTGCTTACATTTTGGTTAAATCTGTTATATGCATGTTCTCTATGGACATTTTGTACCTGTGAAAGGGTTTTGAACCTGTGAAAGCTTATGAAATATACAATCTATTAGGGTGAGATGTATTTAACTTAAGTACTGGATGCCCTTATTAAGAAACATAATTGCAAATCCCATAGTTGATATTGGCTATTTCACATGGTAGCAAAAAGGAAGCTCGGGCAGATGCAAATTAAGGACTTGATAGAGTCATACTATTGTTTACTATATGCACGAATTCCTATTGTATTTTTTTCTTTTTAAAATTAAATAAATAAACTAATGGATAAATTTCCAATCTAAATGCAGGATTTATATTAAGAAAATTCAATAAGGAAATTGACTCTTTTCTTATGATTCATCATCCCACCAAGCAAAGTATATAGCTATAATGACCATATATATATATATATATATATATATGTGGAATTATTATACTTAAAATGTGAATATAAATTTCAATCTGCTCATACAAATTCTACTCAAATGCCTCTCATATCAAGTCCCACAAACAAAGATATACATAACACTACTACAAACTAAGTATAAAATTCTGCAATTATTTGTCTGATGCAAACTCACTATTGTTTGGATTGGTTTAGGTTCCCCTGTAGTACTCTCATACATAGATCAATCCAAATATTGCAACTACTTACGGATCTTATCACACTCATTTCGGCAGCAAACATTCATACACCAATACATGTGATTTGATCCAAGAACAAAACAGAGGCTCCTTCCTCCTCCAGACTCAGAGTGAGAACAGGCTTTGATTTCAGTTCATTCTTCTCTTGCGTAGCCTCTCTGCGTAGTGTTCCTCACGACTAGGCCATCTCAGTAAAACCACCTTCCTTCTCGGTTTCTCGTTTCTCCCCGTCGTCGCCGTTGAAGACGATTCCATCGAGCTGCCTCTCGATCTCTCGTTCCTCACAGCTCGTCACATCTGCACTCGACACTTTGCTCCTTCTCGATTGAACGAGGGCTGGAGACACGACGATGGGTTTTTTCAAGGTTGAATATTTGGGTGAATTTAATTGACAGATCCCTCAACATGCCACGTTTCATTGACACATGGACAAATAATGCACAATCACTTACAATCTAACGGACGTCAACCCGGTTTAGCATTATGTGACTTTTGCTCCTATTTTGTAACCATATAGTCACTTTTGCCCCTCAAAAAGGCACTTGATCGGACGCTCTTTTGAGAAAAGCACATGTGTATTTTTGCACCTTAACCCTTTTTTTCATATAAAAGTTCAAAATTTGAATTTTTATGGTGAGTTGGTCATTTTTATAAGAGTCTCAAAATGTATACTTCAAGAAATATATATAAATGATGAGACGGGAAAGGTGAAACCCTAAGGAAGAAGAAAAGAAGACCAAATCACAATTTGTCATATAGTGGTCAGCTTGGGGGTTCATATTAGGTGACGTGTTTATCCTTCTAATTTTGGGGTGAGTATTTATTATTTATATATTTTATTTATAAATATAGAAATTCCAATGTTAAGTTTGATTTGTTAAATCGTCAAACACCTCATCATCTCTCTCTGTTTCTCTCTTCCTTATTCACTCTTTTGCTTTTGTGGGTCAAAGTGGTCTTCAAATTTGAAGTATATTTGAGTTTATATTAGGGAAAATTCCATTTAAATACCGAGATGAATTTGCAAAACCCCCGAAGTCCTCCGAATTTGTAAAATTCTGCAATTATTTGTCGATGCAAACTCACTATTGTTTGGATTGGTTTAGGTTCCCCTGTAGTACTCTCATACATAGATCAATCCAAATATTGCAACTACTTACGGATCTTATACACTCATTTCGGCAGCAAACATTCATATACAACAATACATGTGATTTGATCCAAGAACAAAACAGAGGCTCCTTCCTCCTCCAGACTCAGAGTGAGAACATGCTTTGATTTCAGTTCATTCTTCTCTTGCGTAGCCTCTCGCGTAGTGTTCCTCACGACTAGGCCATCTCGGTAAAACCACCTTCCTTCTCGGTTTCTCGTTTCTCCCCGTCGTCGCCGTTGAAGATGATTCCATCGATCCGCCTCTCAATCTCTCGTTCCTCACAGCTCGTCACATCTGTGCTCGACACTTTGCTCCTTCTCAATTGAACCAGGGCTGGAGACACGACGATGGGTTTTTTCAAGGTTGAATATTTGGGTGAATTTTATTGACAGATCCCTCAACATGCCACGTTTCATTGACACATGGACAAATAATGCACAATCACTTACAATCTAACGGACGTCAACCCAGTTAACAGATTATGTGACTTTTGCTCCTATTTTGTAACCATATAGTCACTTTTGCCCCTCAAAAAGGCACTTGATGCTGGACGCTCTTTTGAGAAAAGCACATGTGTATTTTTGCACCTTAACCCTTTTTTTCATATAAAAGTTCAAAATTTGAATTTTTATGGTGAGTTGGTCATTTTTATAAGAGTCTCAAAATGTATACTTCAAGAAATATATATAAATGATGAGACGGAAAGGTGAAACCCTAAGGAAGAAGAAAAGAAGACCAAATCACACTGTTTGTCATATAGTGGTCGGCTTGGGGGTTCATATTAGGTGACGTGTTTATCCTTCTAATTTTGGGGTGAGTATTTATTATTTATATATTTTATTTATAAATATAGAAATTCCAATGTTAAGTTTGACTGTTAAATCAGTCAAACACCTCATCATCTCTCTGTTTCTCTCTTCCTTATTCACTCTTTTGCTTTTGTGGGTCAAAGTGGTCTTCAAATTTGAAGTATATTTGAGTTTATATTAGGGAAAATTCCATTTAAATACCAGATGAATTTGCAAAACCCCCAGAAGTCCTCCGAATTTGTAAAAAGACTCAGAGGTGATAAGGACTTTTGTGGGTTATGCAATTTCGTGGGAAATGACCCTAATGCCCTTCCTTCCTCTCTTCCTCTTCCCCTTCCTCTCTCTCTGAACCAGAACCACTCGCCGCCGCACGTTCGTTCGCCACCGTATACCTCCGCCGTCGACGCCAACGCCGCACCCTCCACCTTGGACGCCGCACCCGCCGCACCGGTGAGAAAGAAAAAAAAAACCGAAACACGCGAGGAAAGAAAACTAGAAACAGTAATTTTTTTGATCGGTCGATTCGGAAGAAATTGGAAGAAGAAGACGTGAAGGAAGGAAGGAAGGAAGAAGAAAAGGAAGGAAGGAAGGAAGAAGCAAGAAGAGAAAAGGAAAAAAAAAAGTCTGAGAGTGCACTCCTTTCACTGGAGTGTGTTGTAACACACTCCAGTGAACACTTCGAGTGTGTTTTAAAACACTCGAGTGTTATTATTTTTTTTACTTGCCTTGCATGAAATGGTAAATGGCGTTTGCGAAATGGTAAATGGCGTTTGTGAAATGGTAAATGGCATTTGTGAAATGGTTAAACTGTCATTTTTTTTGTTATCCATATGAAAGAGTAAAAAATGGCACCTGGGAAAACAATGGTAATTGGTGTTTCTGGAATGGTAAATGGCGTTTGTAGAATGGTAAATGGCGTTTGTGGAATGGTAAATGGCGTTTGTGTCATAACATACATGAAAGAGTAAAAAATGGCACCTGGAAAACAATGGTAATTGGCGTTTCTGGAATGGTAAATGGCGTTTATGCAATGGTAAATGGCGTTTGTGCAATGGTAAATGGTGTTTCTGTTATAACATACATGAAAGAGCACCCTGGGAAACAATGGTAATTTACCATTGCACAAACGCCATTTACCATTCCACAAACGCCATTTACCATTCCAGAAATGCCAATTACCATTGTTTTCCCAAGTGCCATTTTTTACTCTTTCATATGGATAACAAAAAAAAAAAAAAGACAGTTTAACCATTTCGCAAACGCCATTTACCATTGCACAAACGCCATTTACCATTCCGTAGAAACACCAATTACCATTGTTTTCCAGGTGCCATTTTTTACTCTTTCATGTATGTTATGACACAAACGCCATTTACCATTCCACAAACGCCATTTACCATTCCACAAACGTCATTTACCATTTTAGAAACACCAATTACCATTGTTTTCCCAGGTGCCATTTTTTACTCTTTCATATGGATAACAAAAAAAAAGACAGTTTAACCATTTCACAAACGCCATTTACCATTCCACAAACGCCATTTACCATTTCGCAAACACCATTTACCATTTCATGCAAGGCGAGTAAAAAAAAAAAACACTCGAGTGTTTTAAAACACACTCGAAGTGTTCACTAGAGTGTGTTGTAACACACTCCAGTGAAAGTGCACTCTCAGACTCTTTTTTTTTTCTTTTCTCTTCTTCCTGCTTCCTTCCTTCCTTCCTTCACGTCTTCTTCTTCCAATTTCTTCCGATAAAAAAAATTACTGTTTCTAGTTTTCTCGCGTGTTTCATGTTTTAGTTTTTTGTTTTCTTTTTCACCGGTGCCGGCGGGTGCGGCGTCCAAGGTGGAGGGTGCGGTGTTGGCGTCGACGGCGGAGGTAGACGGTGGCGAACGAACGTGCGGCGACGGCGAGTGGTTCTGGTTCAAAGAGAGAGGAAGGGGGAAGAGGAAGAGAGGAAGGAAGGGTATTAGGGTCATTTCCCACGAAATTGCATAACCCACAAAAGTCCTTATCACCTCTGAGTCTTTTTACAAATTCGGAGGACTTCTGGGGGTTTTGCAAATTCATCTGGTATTTAAATGGAATTTTCCCTTTATATTATGGGTTTAATGTTTTTGCTTTTAATGTAGAAATTTTTTTCTACCACAGTCATATAAAAGTGAGTGGGCCCATTGTAAAGAGAAGAGAGAGAAAATATTAGTAGGACCCATTCACTTTTATGTGAGTGTGGCAGAAATATTATGGTTTAATGTTTTTGTTTTTTTCGCAGAAATATTTTTTCTGTCACACTCACCTAAAAATGAGTTGGCCCGACGCGGGGCGAAATCCGAATTAATCGGAACTGAAGGTTTTGGTGAACCGGGTGGGACACAAAAAAAAACAAAGAAACATTAAACCTATATTATTAATATGTTTCTTCTTATTAAGCAACTTGCAACTTTTGCTTTCGCCCCTTCATAGTTTATCTCTGTTTCTTTTTTATCACTAATTACTGATAATTATTATTACCTGTGCTTCGTGGAAGGCAATGAGAAGAAACATTGATACTTGGGTTTTGTGTTGCTTTAGATTTAGGAGGGAAAAAGGAAAAGGATATACACAGTTGTAACCCAATACTTTTGGTGAGCCACCTTATCAGAACCACAGGCCACAAGGATAAGGTTGGAGGGAGTATGCAGTTTGTGCTCTTCAACCCACAAAATAACAGGATAACAGATTAATATTGTAAACTTGAAGACGGCCTTGATAAGACGACTCTGTCTTGAAGATGATTCAACCATGTCTCTGTAGGATTCTAATCAGAAACGCGGAAGCGTATCTACCACGCGATATAGGAAAAGTTAAAACCTTCATTGTTTTGATTACCTGGAAAGATGCAGCGATCTAAAAGCCTCTCCACGAACAGTCGTCGTCCGCTCTATGATCGATCTTCCAGACTATCTCTCAAGGGAAATGAGATGGTTGTGTGGGCAACCATTCAGATTATGAACGTATCTGAAAGCCTCTCCACGAACAGTCGTCGTCCGCTCTATGATTGATCTTTCAGACTATCTCTCGAGGGGAATGAGATGGTTGTGTGGGCAACCGTTCAGATGATGAACGTCTGCCTCTAGGGTTTGTTTCTGATGAGAGCCTTCTTATGTGTCTATATTGCTGTCACAAGAGGTGAAAGTAGGTTTATATGCTACTACACCCGAGACCTAACCCTAAACTACATGGGCCATAGAGTTCTTGGGTTGTAGTCTCAATTAAGCCTTATTGGGCTTAAGTGACTAAAGAGCACATTAACCCAACAATCTCCCACTTGCTCTTTAAGATACAAACTTGAGTTCGTAAACCCAAGACCATGTAGCCCATAAGCCATCATCATCGATAATATACCCCATCCCTTGTCTCGAGCTAGCCTGGGGATCTACCATTTGTCATTCATCAAGGCCCATGATAATCTACACAAGATTATCTAGTTCGGTGCTACTCCACTAAAAGTCCGAACGTGATCTCCAAGAATAATGACACTTATAACAGGAATATGCATTACCCCTTTATAGAATGTCTATAACTTGATTGACTAGTTTTTCTGTAACCCAATCAATTATTTATTCCCTTGACTTTAATAGTTTCTCTAATGGATTACATGCAACGCCGTGTCTTCAATATCCAGTGTACCGAAACATATCAAGGGGACATTTCCTATAAATTACATGTTGTTTATCTCATAAACACCGATAACCAAACAGTCTCAAGCCCAAAATACCGAGTTGTTGGCCGTCATATAGATCAAACCTCACCCGTTGGTAAATCAAAGAATGAAAACTATTCGACTACCTATTTAAAATAAACTCGGGATTAAGAGCAACTACATGACTATAGTTATCCGGAGATTTGATTCCTTATGTGAAAGAACAACCTTAATCAAATCTCTCCTTGATCCATTCAATGTAAGTATTAACTCACACCAATATTTTACAATGATTTGGACAAAACCATTTCATAAAATATTGCAGCCTAAATAAAGTGCCCAACTTAATTTAATAGTTGTGAACCAATTCATCAATTGTGAGAACCTATGACCATGTCCTCTATGAACGTATTCATATGATCATATACTCCACAATTGATCCGGACCTTAGAGTTTGTAAATAGTGTGCGAAATAAATGAAAGATACCTCATTTATTAACATTCAGAAAAAAAAATGCAATGTCATAATGTCTTGCTCAAAAGGCACAAAATAACAAAGTGAAATAACAACTACCTAAAACTATAGCAAATCTGGAATCCTCCTAAGACCCATAGATGAAACATGCCTCTCGAACACACGTTCAGGCAAACTCTTAGTAAAAGGGTCACAAGGTTCTCGTCGATGCTATCTTTGCTACCAATGTATCTCCTCTTTTAATTATTTCTCGGATCAAGTAGTACTTCCTCTCTATGTGTTTTTGTCTCTTGTGACACCTTGGTTCCTTGGATGCTACGCCACACTTTGTTGTCACGATAAAGTGTGATAGGACAATCAATACCTGGTATCACCTGAAGGTCCATCAGGAACTTCTTTAACCATGCAGCTTCCTTTGCAGCCTCAGAAGCAGCTACATACTCAGCCTCATTGGTAGAGTGAGCCACACATGATTGTTTTACACTTCTCCAACAAATGGCACCACCATTAAGGGTGTACACATATCCCGAGGTGGACTTTCTTGAGTCAATATCTCCTTGGAAATCTGAGTCCGTATAACCAATGGTTTCAAGACTCCCACTTGAGTAGACCAACATATAATCTCTCGTTCTCCGTGGGTACTTGAGTATATGTTTAACCGCTACCCAGTGTTTCTCTCCAGGATCAGATTGGTACCGCCTTACTATTCCCACTGCATAGTAGATATCTGGTCTGGTACATAGCATAGCATACATGAGACTACCTATTGCTGAAGCATAATGTATCCTACTCATGCGTTCTCTCTACTCAGGAGTTTTAGGAGATTGCTTCTTAGAGAGATGAATCCCATGCCTGAAGGGTATAATTCCCCTCTTGGAATTCTTCATGCTAAACCTGGCAAGTATTTTGTCAATGTATTTAGCCTGGGATAATGCCAAAACCCTATTCTTCCGGTCTCGCAAGAGTTTAATACCAAGAATATAATTGGCTTCCCTCAAGTCCTTCATATCAAAATGCTTGCTCAGCCAGGCTTTTATGCCTAACAATACCTCTGTATCATTTCCGATAAGGAGTATATCATCCACATAAAGTACCAGAAAAGATACCGCATTACCTTGGATCCTTTTATACACACACGGCTCATCGGACTTTTCTCAAAGCCATAAGATTCAATGGCTTGATCAATCTCGATGTTCCATGATCTCGGACGCTTGCTTAAGTCCATAAATGGACCTTTGCAACTTGCATACCATTTCTTCTTGCCCTTTGGCTATAAACCCTTTTGGTTGCTGCATATAGATTTCCTCTTCCAAATTTCCATTTAGAAAAGCAGTTTTTGACATCCATTTGCCAAATCTCATAATCAAGATTTCTTTGCAATGCCTAAGAGAATCCGGATGGACTTGAGCATGGCAACCGGTGAAAAAGTTTCATCATAATCCACACCTTTTTGGGAGTACCCTTTCGCCACCAATCTAGCTTTGAAGGTTTCAACCTTCCCGTTCGATCCTCTCTTTCTCTTGTAAATCCACTTACACCCAATGGGTCTTACCCCTTTAAGTGCATCTACAAGAGATTAAACTGAGTTGGAATACATAGAATCCATTTCACGATTCATAGCCTCAAGCCATTCCTGAGCATCAACATCTCCTAGTGCTTCGTCATAACTCATGGGATCACCATCTTCATCAATGATGACATCCTGATTTGACTCACCCAACAAGAGATATCTTGCAGGTTTACAAATCAATCTCCCACTACGACTTTATCGCACTTGATGTTGTGCATCTACAGGGGGTCCACATTTTGTGGGTTAACAATTTCTAGATGAGGACCCTCATTAAGTGAATCAACCAATTCATGATTTTGTTCTTCATTAAGTTCATCATCATGTTGAACTTCATCATTATGCTAAATTTCTGGTTCTGTCTCTGGTTCCTGTGTATGTTCAGTAGGGGTGGAAATAGGCCAGGGGCCTGTGGCTTGGCTTGGTTTCAGCCTGGATAGGCTTGGCCTGTCAGGCTAACAGGCCAGGCCTAGGCCTTTTTTTTAGGCCAGGCCCAGGCCTCCCTATGAGCCTGAAAGGCCTGACAGGCCGGCCTGTTATAGCTTGGGGGTATAATTGTAATTTGATCATTAGTCATTCTCTGCCCTGACTCATTGTGTGAAAATAATTTAAATCCCTAAATCGCTCTCAGTCCGATAATCCCTAAATCGTGAAGGTGCTCTCAGTCCGATAGTCCGCTGCTCACTCTCAGTCTCAGATCTCGCTCGTCGTCTCTATTTCTCTCAGATCTAAGCTTGTCGTGGCTCTCACTCTCAGATCTAAGCTCATCGTCGCTCTTACTCTCAGATCTAAGCTCGTCGTCACTCTGACTCTCAGATTGCAGCTCGTCGTCGCTCTCACTCTTAGATTGCAGCTCGTTGTCGCTCGCACTCTCAGATCTAAGCTGGTAGTTTGCTTATGCTAGTTCGATTTGCTCACCTTTTTTATTTTATGTGTTTGATTTGGTGTTTAAGCTTCTATGTAGTGTTCGAATTTTGTTTTCCTTTAGCTTATCTTCCTCTAGGTTCAATTTTATGCAAATGCATGTACTCTGTTCACCTGAAATTAGTAATTTCGGTATAATATTGCTTTTCTATCGCTTACTCTTCTATAAGGGTCGATCAGTGTAAATCGTGCTGTATCTTTTCTGATTTTTTTGTTTTGGGTCTATCTTTATTACTCAAATGAATTGCGGTGTATAACTGATTGTATGATTTTCAATGATCATATTCATGACGCTGTACATGGTCGATTGTTTATTGAGATAGCATGAGTTCTCCAGTTTGCTTTTATATTGCTTATTTTTGTCTAAGGCTCAACCATTGTAAATTGGGCTAGATGTTTTTGGGCCATTCTTTATTACTCAAATTCAGTGATAAGTTTTTAAATGATTTGTACGATTTCCAATGATTATGGAGATTGTATATGGAGTTATCATTAGTTCTCCAGTTTGCTTTTCTAATAGAGTCTGTATCTTTTTTGAATTTTTGTTCTGGGTCCTTCTTTATTACTGAAATTGATGATTGTTGATGTAGAAGGTGGATTTATGTTCTGTAATTGTTGAATTACTATCTTGACTAGGGTTTATTGTGTTTGATCCTCAAGAGGGAGACTTGAATTCTTGTGACTTCCATTATATTTGTATATGTGTGCCTTAAATTTTTTATTATTGTTATTGCAGGCAACCTTAATTTATATATATTATGGGTGGAGATATCATGGGTGGAGGAGATGATGATTGGGACCTTACTGTCTCAAGTCTCAACTGATGAGGCCCGAACAGTGGTATTGGTTGGACATACTGGCAATGGAAAAAGTGCAATAGGAAATAGTATTCTTAGGAAGAAGGCCTTCAAGTCAAAAGCAAGTGCATCGGGTGTAATAAGCACTTGTGAATTGCAAAGAACAGGACTCAGAGATGGTCAAATTGTGAATGTTATTGGCATGGAACAGTATAACTGAGGCCAATCAAACTCATGTAGCCTCATAAGTTTGTGGCGAAAAGTTATGTAAGTATGCATTAACCCTAGTTTTAAGCTGAGGAAGTTGAGTTTCAATTTAAATATAAGCTGACAAGTTTGTTGGTGTTGAATCTTTAAGCAAACTCAAGATGGTATATTTAACCTTGACGTTTACTTGTGAAGAAGAATTTTTTTGAGGTGTTGTTTGGATTTTCAAAATTTATTTTTGTATGTCCATACACGCTGATCATGAAATTGACTTTATTCATGGGATGTTGGATTTTGTATTTGATTTCATTTTTTATGTTGTTGTAGAATCTGTTATGTTGTTGTAAAATAGGCCTGTTTTCGGCCTGTTTAAGGTAGGCCTGTTTTCGGCCTGTTTACAGGAGGCCTGTTTTCGGCCTGTAAATAGGAGGCCTGTTTTCGGCCTGTTTTCGTTGGGGCCTGTGGCCTGTTAGCCTAAATACAGGATTTTTAAAAATACAGGCCTCTTAACAGGCCACAGGCCAGGCTCAGGCTTGTTACAGGCCAGGCTCAGGCCAAAATATAAGCCTGTAACAGCCACGGGCCGGGGCTCGGGCCACTTCCGCATAACGGGCGGCTGTTAAAGGGCGGGCCGGCTGTTTCCACCCTTAATGTTCAGGTACATTTTCCCCTCTTTGAACAACCACAGGAATAAAAGCTGGAACCGCCTGAGGTTGTGGTGAAACTTGATCTGAGACTAGCTCATCAAGAATAACCTTACTCCTTGCCTTATAATTTGCCATATAGTTCTCCTCTAAGAAAGTCGTGTGAGTGCTCACTATGACCTTCTTTTCTTTTGGACTATAAAACAACCAACCTCTGGTTCCTTTAGGATAGCCTACAAACATGCATATTTCGAGACGCGAGTCCATCTTATCGGTTTGTTTCAAGACATGTGCGGAGCACCCCAAATCCGAATATGATTCACGGTGGGCTTACACCCTTTCCACAATTCTATTGGTGTCTTTGAAACCGACTTGGACAGAGCTAAGTTCAATAGATACATAGTTGTTTCTAAGGCATAACCCGAAAATGAATCAGAAAGAGATGAATAACTGAGCATAGATCTTGTCATTTCTAAAAGGGTTCTATTTCTCCTTTCAACTCCATTCCTTTGGGGTGTCCTTGGAGAAGATAAGCGTGAAACTATCCCCTCTTTGGTCGTAAGACCTGAACTCTCCGGATAGGTATTCACCCCTCGATCGGATCGAAGAGTCTTAATTTGAACACGAAGATGTTTTTTTGCCTCGGCCTTGAACTCTTGGAATTTTCCAAAAGCTTCAGACTTGTGACACATCAAGTACACATGTCCAAATCTAGAGTAATCATCAGTAAATGTGATGAAATACTGATACCCACCTCTGGTTTGGACATTTATCGGTCCACATACATCAGTATGTACCAATTCCACTGAAATGTGGCACGTTTTCCCTTGGCCTTGAAAGATCTTTTGGTCATTTTACCCTCTAAACAAAGGATTCACATGCGGTATCGGTTCAAAGTTCGGGGATTTTAAAATCCCACTTTTGACCAAACCTTGTATCTGTTAGAGTTAATATGACTCAATCTCAAATGCCAAAGATAAGTTTCATTGGAAACTTTTATTTTCTTTGATGAATTAATATTCTCAACATCTTTTAATTCAACATGATTAACTTCACGGGGAACATGACTAAGGAAATAAAGACCATTATACTTTACACAGAACAAATAAAAGAAGATGAACTTCTTATTGAAAAGCGAGGAATTAAACTGAACTGTCAAACCATGTTTATCCAAACAACTAACATAAATTAAATTCCTCTTGAAATCTGGAATAAATAAACAGTATTCTAAAACCAAAGTTATGTAATTATCAAAAGATAAAATAATCCCATTGCTAGTGCAGACACAAGCTCCCCAGTTCCAAGCTTCAAATCTCTTTGTCCTTTACTTACAGGCAAGCTATGTTTGAACCACTGCAAAGAGTAACAAACATGGTTAGTGGCTCCTGAATCAACGATCCATTTATCATCGTGATTCTCCACTAAACAAGCCTCAATCACATTTAAATTACCCATAGCATTTTGCCTAGCGGAGCTGCTAGGCGTAGCAAACATGCCATCAAGAGTCTGGAGCAATGTTGCTCCACTCTCAATCATGTTCACTTGCTCACGAAGGTGATTGGCGAGATCGGCCAAAATGTAGCAGCGAACTGACACATTCGCCTTCTCCCATCTTTCCTTCTCCTGCTGAAATCGAGTCCGAATTGCATCAGACGCATCTCGCGGGTAGTCTTTGGCATAGGGGTAGTGAGAAAAAAGTTGAGCTTTTCATATTCAAGAACAATATCCAAGTTAGTTCTCCATTGTTTGTAGTTTGTGCCATCCATAGGTTTTTGGCTCAAGATTGTAGCTAAAGGATTGAATGAAGACATTTTTCTGAAAATAAGGAAAAAGAAAAAACACACTAAATACAAACTTATAATTAACAACAAACAGATATTTCGCTAGTAGATTCTAATAACTACTATTCGTTTATTGTTTAACAATCCATTAGTTATCTTTACAAGGCTTACAATGGGCAAGATTCTTGTAAAACTAATATTGTTAATTTGGGCCTTCAGTTCCATTGCTAGAGCCTCGATGGGAGGGTTAACAATTTTGCCAAAGTTGAATGTATTTAACCATTGTTTACTTTCAAAATTATTTTTAGTGTCTAAGTGTTGCGATGATGGGCCGTGCAAAACTTTACTAAAATTTTGAAAATATTAGGGTTTAATCTAACGAAATCCGATTATCCGTATCCGATGGGGCTTCAACGATAACCATTTCACTAATAAACTCACAATTGGGGCCCGTAGGTTTTAAAATTAAATGCTTAATTTAAAACCTTCACCCATTCAATATTTTAAATTTAGAATTTTCAATTTCCAAGAATTTGTTCAATTTAGAGTAAATTATTAGGTATCTAAAATCTAGTCATGATTGGCGAGTGTGCGTCACATGACCATTTTAAATAACCCACAAATTACTCTAAAAGGTACAATTCTCTTAGGAAATTTCATGGATTATTTGTCTAGATCTTAATTCCACAATTATTATTCTAGATTTTAATTTAAAATCATAATAATTGATAATTAATGTCTAGATTTTAATTCCACAATTAATTAATCCAATTATTATTCTAGATTTCAAAATCATAATAAATGATAATTAATTTCTAGATTTTAATTCCACAATTAATTAATCCAATTATTATTCTAGATTTCAAAATCATAATAAATGATAATTAATGTAGAGATTCTAATTCCACAATTAATTAATCCAATTATTATTCTAGATTTCAAAATCATAATAAATGATAATTAATTGTCTAGGTTTTAATTCCACAATTAATTAATCCAATTATTATTCTAGATTTCAAAATCATAATAAATCTCTACATTAATTAATCCAATTATTATTCTAGATTTCAAAATCATAATATATGATAATTAATGTAGAGATTTTAATTCCATAATTAATTAATCCAATTATTATTCTAGATTTCAAAATCATAATAAATGATAATTAATGTAGTGGACAATCTAAATAATCTCGCATAATAACTATCACACTAGTCGATTGAAAACATAATAGTTATTATGCTATTATGACATGTGATTATGCAACAATATGAATCTTCCTATTCTATATGGCATGTTATTACAAACATCATGTTAATCGTAAATATAATTCATACAATTCAATAAAAGCATTAAATAATTAAACAAATAACTTTAATCCATGGCTTTCCTATAAAATTTTTAAAATAAAATTTATAACTTTGAAATTTCTCTTTCGTCCAATACATAGCATCTGTCTCAAGCCCCTTTAGGATATCTATGGGCCCAAAAGCCTAAAAAACCCAATCCTTGGCTAGAAACCCTAGGACACAAAAGAGGAACCCTAGCCACCATACGCCATGCCATCGGTGAAGTCATCTTCTTTGATTTTTTGATCTCCAACTTTTACGAAATTCCAAAAAAAAAATAGCAAGGAGGAAACCTAATCATATGGGATTAGACTCCTTGTTACAAATCAAGAAAAACACGAGAGAATCTAACCATGGATTAAAACGATTAACCGATTAAAATTAAAACTAATATCAAATATGAATTATAAACGAATAACTACCATGAAATAAATAACAAATATAGAAAAAGATGCCATATTTTCAAAAATAATTTTCGGAAAGAATCACATGAAATATAGATTAATATCAAAAATCGGTTCTTTTCCTTATCGCCATTGGCTCGATGCCAATTGTAGGAATCTCATCGAAACGCGAAGCGTATCGTACCACGCGATATAGGAAAAGTTAAAACCTTCATCGTTTTGATTACTGGAAAGATGCGCGATCGAAAGCCTCTCCACGAACAGTCGTCGTCCGCTCTATGATCGATCTTCCAAACTATCTCTCGAGGGAAATGAGATAGTTGTGTGGGCAACCGTTCAGATGATGAACGTCTGCCTCTAGGGTTTGTTTCTGATGAGAGCCTCCTTATGTGTCTATATTGCCATCACAAAAGGTGAAAGTAGGTTTATATGCTACTACACCCAAGACCTAACCCTAAACCACATGGGCCATAGAGTTCTTGGGCTGTAGTCTTAATTAAACCTTATTAGGCTTAAGTGACTAAAGAGCACATTAACCCAACAATCTCAACCCTGAGGTGACGGGAAGGATATGCAGGAAAGAGAGCTAACAAACTTTAAATTTAAGAGTGTAGTCTTCAATGCTATCAGACATTCCAATAAATCCAATCCCATACAAACCAATGACAAACAACATTCTCTGCTTCAATACTATTCCACAACTTATCAAACATTAAATCCAATCCCACAATCTTATCTAGAGGCATCTCAATTGCTTTGGGTGGTGCCTCGTGACTCGTGAGCAAATATAAAATCCTTACCAAATCTTTTCCCCTCAGTTGCTAGTTCATCCACACCTTTGAGCATCTTGGCAACATTCTTTCCCAACTTGTAGTCTGACAGACAATTCTTTGAACATCATCGTACTTAGACATTTGTTTTGAATTACTTGTACTCCTTGAGCTTCAGTATCTCTTATTTCCTGTGAACACAAAGATATGTTTTTTGAATTTAGGCATTTGTTTTATTTTTGTACTTGATATTCACACCGTATTAAGAAAATCAACAGAGACTTTTTGTGCACTATTTACAAAAACATAAATGGCTTGTTTATATAATAATTTGTACGTATTTAAACACTAGAATTAGATGTGAAAATAGGTTAGGTCGAGCTAAACTTCAGCTAAATAGACATGGAACTTAAATAGAGATTCAAAGCCTAAGAATGAAAAGTTCAGTGTAGCTGTAATACCTAAAGCAGAAAGAACAAGAAGATGAAGAAGCGGTAGTTAAGGATGAAAATATAACATCGGATTTTCCCTCATAAATTGGATATTTAATTTTGACTTGATTTTTGTGCACTTAATTATGACTCGATTTTGCAATAGCATTTGGTTAAGAAAATTAAGATGAACTGTCATTAGAAGAAAAGTTCTAGAGTACGCGTATCTCTGTCAATTGTACTGAAATTACCCAAAGATATTTCCTCTAATTTTGAAACCAACGTTTGGTCTAATTTTAAGTACACAATATTCTATAAAAGATTGTATAATATGGATTTTTAATTAAAATTTATGTAAAAAATTATAATTATTAAGTTTCCTAGTAATCTAATTGTTTGGGCTCTCCATTTTTAATAATTTGAAATATAGATATAAAAATATTTAAATAATTTTTTGAAATATTATATTAAAAATAATAAATATATAATAAAAATTTTAAAAATTATATTTTTCAATTTATCCTTTATTTTATTAATAAATTCCTAACTCATTTTAAAAATTACTGAATAGATATGCTTGAAATCTAAAGTTATCAAATTAATCAATTTTATAATATGATAAAAATTTTAAAAGCATATGCATTAAAATTGTTTTTTAAAAAAATTAAATTTTTTTAACTAGGGATGTTTTAAGCTAAAACATGTAATATAAAGATCAATTAAATGTTGAAAATGAAATAATTCAAAATAGACAATACAGAGTCACGTGACTTTTGATTTCAGTAAAAGCTTAATTAGATTTTGAAAATAGAAGGAAAGTAGTTATGATTAAGATAAAATAGAGGTAAGATGTGTTTAGTTTACTCTGCTAAAAATTTTCTTGAATGCATCATATTTTATTTATATTTGGAAACTAAAATTCAGTTTGTAAACCCCAGCCAATTACCATATCATATTCATATAAAAATGTTCAAATAGATTTAGTAATAATATAATGTTCTTGTAGGCTTATGTGGTTATCCAAGTACAATTAGGTTTTAGAGATTTTTCCAAAAAGAAGAAGATTAATTTACCCTAAGTCTCTAATCAAGTCTTTCATATCAATTTCCTTCTATTATTTTTCTCTCTCTTTTGGTATTAAATCAGGACAAACAATTATTCCTTACAACAATCAGTCTTTAATTAGCAAAACCCATTACATCTCTATACAATAAGCTATGTATCCTCGATAAGGCTCCTATTGTAATATTCCAAATTTTAGGATAAGGAATATAAGAATAAGACGAGATAAATAGGCGGCTTTATTAAATGTTATTTTGGATCTTGAAAAAAAATAGGGGAAAATTATGAAATGTTATTTTGAGGATTTAGAAATATTATGAGGGGATTAAATACGAAAAAATTGGCCTAAATAGTTCCAAAGCCATACTTTGGAATTTATGACCTATTTTACTTGAAATTCAAGGAAAAATAGTTAGAGGATAATTTTATTTTATTCTTTTGCCTAGAAATTTTAGAGGTGATATTATATGTCCTAGAGAAGCTAATTGAGGAAGAAAAAAACAATTCCTCTCATATTGGATTAAAGATTAATTTTCCACATCTATTTAATATTTGCAATTAAGTGAGCAAATGATCAAGTTGCAAACAAAAGTTTTGTAGAGGGTAAAATTGAATTATTTTATGGAGTGTGTAATACCCGTCCTTAAAACACCATTTAATTGCGTACACGGAAGCGTTCTTTTAAATGTACAATGGTACTATTCACGTATATGGAACTATTCACTATTCATTTATACAAAGTACCGTAGCTGGAAATTGCTATATCCTCAAAAATAATTTATAATTCAGCTCCTCCACCTCTTCAATTAATACCGATGACCACACCTTTGCCTTTTGAGCTGCTTGCCTTTTCTGTATGTACTGATAAGGGAAGGGGTGAGATTCATGAAAATCCCAGTAGTAACCACAAACACTCATAACATATGCAAGTTCACGAAGCATGCAAAACAAGCCATCAAATAAGCAAATTAGCATATTCAGCAAAAACAACATATACTTCTAAATGCTTATCAGGTCTTACTGCCCATCGGATCTTATAGCCCCATATATTCATGAAACGAATATAAGAGACGGCACAAACAAACATGCAGAACAATACATAATATACAAGAGTAAGAGTTACAACCTGTTGACCCTTCCAAAACTGTACCTTTACTAAATTCCTTTTTGGTTAGCTTCTCTTGTGAGCTCAGGCAAATATCAAATCCTAGAGTTAGAGAGATTCTAGAGAGAGAGAGAAGAGAGAAGTTCTCATTCAAGTGTGTTTTCAATGTTAATACAATGTCTCTATTTATAAACTTTCAAGAGGCTTGAAGATGAAGCTAAGAGGAAACTTCCTTAATGAAGCCAAAGAAAGAAAAGCCAAAGGAAGAAAAGCCAAAAGAAGGAAACTTCTTTAATAAAGCCAAAAGGAGTAAAGACAACGGAAGGAAACTTCCCAAATAAATCCAAATAGAGAAAAGACAAAGGAAGGTAACTTCCTTATTAAAGCCAAAGGAAGTAAAGACAAAAGAGAGAAAGTTCCATAATAAACTGAATTCCAAATTTGTCTTTCTCAAAAATAGGGCCTAGTAGTCCTCCAAAATTAGACTAATTTTTAAGTCTTTGGACCCAAAATTCGGGATGTTACGAGTGGACCCCACGTAAACATGACAGCACAACCATTCCAATTCATTATCCATGCTCCTTCATTTCTCAACCAATTCATTTCGGGCAAAGACTCTATTTGGAGAGATAAGTCACGTACCTCTCACGCACAACTATTCCAATTCATTATCTATTCCTCTACGGCCCAACATCAAAACCTTCAGCACCTGTTTTATCCATTCGAACAGCAAAGCAACTTTATTTATATCAGTTCGGCAAGTCACAAAACACAGAGTAAGAGCGAGACATCTGTTTCATGCGAATAATGGACACCTCTCCCCTCTCATGCTGCCCCCATACTTCACCATTTCTCTCTTTGTTGGCATGCCCATAGAACCATGCACCCTCATTTGTCCATTCAGCCATACTTTCTTATTCAGTTATTCTCATTCTTTCCTTCCTCTATTTAACGGAGTTAGTTACATAATTTAATTTGTTTATTTGTAACTACTAGTTCAGTTGTAAATACTTTAGTTACTTATTTTAGTTTCATTGTAATTGTTTACTCCTATATATAGGAGCTCTTGTACGACTGAAAAGCTAAGTAATTGAGTACACTTTTTCCTTAGTTTTCTTTCCCTCTCGGTCAATTTCCGTATTATGGCATCGAGCACTTTTCCCTAAACACTTCCGCTTCTTTTCTTCCTTTTCTCTCTAGCTTCGAACACATCGAGTCTTTCTTGGTAACTTTGTTCCAGATCTGATTTCTATTCAATCTCGGCTACCTTGTGATTTCCGCCTAGAGATTCTTTGATCTGAAATTTCTTTGATTTGTCATCACGATAGCCACCGATAACTCTTCTTTCATCATCTCGCCGTTGGCAACTACTCAAGATCCTTCAAGTCGCTATTTCATGCACCCAAACAAAAATCCATTGTTGGTGCTTGTGTCTTCTCCTTTGACTGTACCAATTATGACCACTAGGCACGAGCTATGATGATTGCTCTAATGAGCAAGAACAAGCACCCGTTCGTTGATGGTTCTCTGAAACCTCTAGCTGTCACCGATCCTCTATTTCCGGCGTGGCAGCGATGTAATAATATGGTTCTGACTTGAATTTTTCGTTCAATATCTCCTTCCATAGCTTAGAGTGTGATTTGGCTCAATCGAGCAGTAGATGTTTGGAATGATTTGAAGGAACGTTTTAGCCAGAGTAATGCACTCTGAGTTTCAAAATTACAGGATGAGCTCTTTCAGATGTGACAAATGATCTCTCTGTATCAGATTATTTCACTAAGGTCAAAATTATTTGGGATGAATTGCTTAATTTCCGTCCAATAGCTGACTGTTCTTGCTCTTCTAAGGATTATTTTCAACAAGATTATGTAATCCGTTTTTAAAAAGGCCTTAATGATCGTTTTGCTAATGTTCGATCTCAAATCCTGTTGATGGATCCTCTTCCAAAGGTCAATAAGGCTTACTCCTTGGTTGTTCAACAAGAAAGATATCTGATGGGGACCATAGAACCAAGTATCTGTCTAACTCTATAGACCCACACCTAAGCCTACGTAACAGCCTCACTCTGTGTCTAATGCTAAGGTGTGCACCTATTGTGGTAAGCCTCAACACACGATTGAAACATGCTATAAGAAGCATGGTTATCCTCCTAGCTACAGAAATCGCTCTAAGGCTTCAGTGAACAATGTGGTAACATCTTCTCCTAATCCTTCAACTGGTATTTTGTCTTCAACTCTTACTGCTGATAATCATCCAATTAGTCAAGGTCAATATAATCAATTGCTTGCTTTACTTCAACCTGATTCTGCTGTTGTTCACGGTTCAGTTGTTTCTCCTTCAAATCCTGCTGCCTCTTCTTGTGTTAATCAGCTCTCTACACTTACTTTAATTCCTAATGCTGATTCACAACGTATGTATGCCACTTTAGCCTTTGATTCTTCTAATCAATGGATTCTTGACAATGGAGCCACTACTCGTGTTTGTTATTCTTTGAATATGTTTAGTTCATATTCCTCCATTTTGCCTATTTGTGTCACATTGCCAAATAAATCCACTATTATTACTGCCATTTCTGAAACTGTCTCTATAAATGAACATATTACTCTTTCCAATGTTCTTTATATTCCATAATTTCAATTCAATATTATATCTGTTTCTCAAATGACTAAACAATTATCTTGTTGTCTCATGTTTTCTTCCTCTAGCTGTGTCATACAGGATCTGCAGACATGGAAAATGATTGGTTTAACTGAGCTTTTTCAAGGCTTGTTCCAGTTGAATGGTCACTTACCTATGACTGCTTGTGTTAGCTCCATTTCTAGTACACCCTTAAAACCCACTTTAGTTTTTGGTTTGTGGCATTTTCGCCTTGGCCATTTATCTTCTTCTATTTTACATGTTTTGAAGCAACAATTTCCTTTCATATCATGTAACCTGTCTGGTGCTTGTGATGTATGCCACTTTGCAAAACAAAGAAATATACCATTTCCTACTAGTGTTTCCAAGTCGATTCTTGTTTGCAATTATTACATCGACATTTGGGGACCATATCATCTTTCCTCAATTCATGGTTATCGATATTTTTTGAGTGTTGTTGATGATTTTACACGTTACACTTGGGTTTGTCTTTTAGAAACAAAATCTAAAGCTCGTTCTTCTTTGCAATCACTCATCCTTTTTCTTGAAAATCAATTTTCAACCCTTTGTTAAAACCATTAGGACTGATAATGGTGTAGAGTTCCAAATGGCTTCTTTCTTTACTTCTAAAGGAATTCTACATCAAATTTCTTTTGTTGAAACCCCCGAACAAAATAGTGTTGTGGAACGTAAACATCAACACATTTTATATGTTGCTAGAGCACTTATGTTTCAATCTCATTTGCCTTTATCTTACTGGAATTATGCTATTTCCCATGTTGTTTACATCATCAATAGGCTTCCTACTCCTGTTTTTAACAATGAAGTTCCCTTTTTCCTCTTGCATAACACAAAACCTGATTATACTCAATTTAAAGTGTTTGGTTCACTGTGTTTTTCTTGCAGCTCTTCTAATCACCACACTAAATTTGATTCTTGAGCTAGAAAATGTGTTTTTCTTGGTTATAAAACTGGCACAAAAGGTTACATTCTTCTTGATGTTCATACTCATCAAATTTTTGTTTCAAGGCATGATTTGTTTTATGAGTCCATTTTCCCTTATACTCTTGGTTCTTCCTTTGTGGTCTCTTTTCCTTTACCCAATACTTCTACCTTTGATCAATCTACTTATTCTGATCCTCCCTCCTCTTTTGTTTCTGTACTCGCTGCTTCTCCCTCTTCTTCTCATGTTTCTGTTGCTTCCCCTGTTTCTTCTAATTCCACATCACCTGTGGCCGTTGTTTCCCCCATTTCAGCAACTGCTAGGTCTGTTTCTTCTGTTCTATATCCATTTCTGCCCCTGTTTCTCCTGTTTCAGTCCTTGTTCGTAGATCTGATCAACCTCACAGGTAGCCAACATATTTAAGTGACTATCACTATTCTAAACTTACTTCAACACTGTTTGATTCCATGTTTGGTTCCTATTGTTATCCCCTTTCATCTGTTCTCTCTTCTGGTAATCTCCCACCTTCTTATAAGCATTTTATTTGTTCCATTTCCATTCCTCATGAACCTTGCAATTATAAAGACGCCATTAAATATCCGAGTGGCAGCAAGCAATGCAGGCTGAAATTTTAGGTTTAAAGCAAAATCACACTTGGATTTTGACCGATTTACCTAAAAATAAGCCTCTTATTGGTCGTAAGTAGGTGTTTCGGACAAAATTCCATGCGATGGTAATACAAAGCCCGGTTAGTGGCAAAGGGCTATACCCAAACCAAAGGTGTTGATTATTTTGACACTTTCTCTTCGGTTGCTAAAATGACCACTTTGTGCGTTTATTACTTGTCATTCTTTGCTTCTAAAAATTGGCATCTTCACCAACTTGATGTCAATAATGCATTTTTACATGGTGAATTGCATGAGGATGTTTATATGTCTCTTCCTCCTGGTTATTCTTCTTCTTCTAACCAAGTTTTCAAATTGCAAAAGTTTCTCTATGGTTTAAAACAGGCCTCACGGCAATGGTTTGCCAAACTTTCTTCTGCTTTATTATCTTGTGGTTATATTCAGTCCAGATCTGATTATTCATTGTTTACTCGTACTTCTGGTGATTCTTTTACCACTATTTTAGTTTATGTGGATGACCTTATCTTGGCTAGAAATGATTTTGTGGAAATCACTCGTATTAAGTCTTTTCTTGACACCACATTCAAGATTAAGGACCTTGGTAACTTGGAATTTTTTCTTGGTCTTGAGGTTGCACGTTCCTCTAATGGCATTTCTTTAAATCAGTGTAAGTTTGTTCTTGATATAGTACATGATGCTGGATATTTGGGTAGTAAGCCTCTTTTCACACCTATGGCTCGTCATACTTGCTTATTACAAGATGTTGGTACTCTTCTTACCGATGTTGCTCCTTACAGAAGAATAGTTGGTCGTCTTCTATACCTCACCACCACCAGGCCAGATATCTCTTATGTGGTCTAGCAGCTTTGCCGATTCACTAATGCTTCTACTATAGTTCATTTTCAGGCAGCTTTACGCGTTTTACGGTATCTCAAGAAGTGGCCGGGTAAAGGTATTTTCTTCCCCCGCTTCTTCTTCTTTGCAATTGAAGGCATTTAGTGACTCTGATTGGGCTAGTTGCCCTGACACATGTCGCTCCTTATCTGGTTATTGTGTATTTCTTGGTAATTCCCTTGTATCTTGGTGCTTTAAGAAGCAAACTACTATTTCCCTCTCTTCCTCTGAGGATGAATATAGAGCCATGGGTTTGTTGGAAATTATGCCCTAGGGGCAAGTCATTGTTCTCCATTAAGTTATCACTTCATACGCATGTTTATGGTGATAACTATATCCCTGGATATATCTTATAGATTATCCTAAATGTCCCTGGTTGGTCATCTACGCGGGAGCGAAGATGAGTTAAGACCGTATGACTTTGATAAGGTATGGAGATACGAATCAAAGTCATGGGCACTTGTAAGAGTAACAAGGTCTTTGGACCAGACCCACTATGAGAAAGCGCATGGATTAAGTCATAAGCTTATCTCATGTATAACCGCGTCACAACGCCCTATGACTCGAGATCATCATGGATTCCTACATGATGAATCACTGGTCTTTGACCTAGTCAAAAGTCACCTTTGACCGGGTGATGATAAAGGCAGGATCGAGATCAGTGGTTTTCATGCGGAGGGACGTGAATGGTCAAGATGGAATTTGTCCCTCACATTTGTAGAGAGATAATCTTTGGGCCCCTCGATGAGTGAATCTAAGAAATGTATGGCCATACCGTGATGGAAAGGAGTTTCCATTTCACTTATTAGACTACTCGAGAATCGAGAAAGTAATGGTCGAAAAGGAAGTTGACATTCTCCATGCCTCATCCTTGACCAAATTATCGCGTGACAAAAGGGACGTGACATGGTTGTACGATAGGTTGTATCGTGTCATCGATCCCCATGTGAATTGGGGAGTCACAATGTCTTGCTAGAGGCCGCTTGCGATTTGTGGGCTGACACAGTGTTGGCCCACTGCCAATCTCACATGGGCGCAGGTCGCACACAAGAATAATCCAACACGGGTAAAAGTGTCCAGGGTTCATTGAATCTCGATTAATGCGAGATTAATGAATACCGAGTTTAGTCTCGGGGTAAATATATATATATATATTTAAATTCGAAAATAATATAATGATATTATTTAATTGAGATTAAAATATTATTATTATATTATTTGTTTTATGTTTAATTTATTTGATAAATTAAATATTTAAAACAAACAGAGATATTGTATCTCATTTAATTTTCGAATAAAGATATTATTGTCTATTTAATTTAAATTGAGATATTGGTATCTCGATTTAAATAAATAGATAGATATCATTTCTCCGATTTAATTTATTGAGATAAATTAAATCGAAGGCTTTTAAATTTGGATTAAATAAATAGGTTGGATTAAATCTATCGGATAGATTTAATTAATTATTTTTTTAATCTAGATTCGAATTCAAAATTTCAGATCGGCTTTTAATTCGATTAAATAAATATTATTATATTAGATCTATCGGATAGATTTAATTAATATATATTTAATCCAGATCTAAAGTTTGAATTGAAAAATTAATACGATTAATTTTGCATTAAATACGCTGAACAGGTTTTAGAAAACCCACGGGACTTTCAGTCGAGCGTATTCGAAAAAGCCGCGAGAAACCCTAGAGTTAAAAAGAGAGAGACGCAAAAGAGGCGCTAGCACGCTACCATAGCCGTGAACGAGGATTGTTCGTGTGGATACCCGTAGAGGAAGAGGATTCTAAGAGTCGTCTTCTGGCGATCGAGGAGGTAGCCCACTGTTCAAGGAAGAACGAGACGCGGACGAATTCTAAAAGGTAATATCCGGATTCACTAGCCTTGATTTAAACGCACTGAGTGATCCTCGGGACGGATTCGTAGAAATTTTTAATCCGCTGCGTTGTACGGATCCCAACAGGGTTGTGTTGCTTGTGAAATCCAGTGGCTACTTTATCTTCTTGTTGATCTCCACATTCCCCATCTCTCTCCCACTGTACTCTAATGTGATAACCAATCAGTTGTCTATATTGCTTCCAATCCAACACTTCATGAGCGCACCAAACATCTTGAGATTGATTGCCACTTTGTTCATGAGAAGGTTCAAGCTGGAATCATTAAACTTCTTCCTATTTGTAGTATCAATCAGTTGGCCGACATATTCACCAAACCTCTTGATCCACAACCGTTTCATGGTTTCTTATTTCAACTTGCCATGATTAATATATATGCTCCAGCTTGTGGGGGGGTAACGGAGTTAGTTACATAATTTAATTTGTTAATTTGTAACTACTAGTTCAGTTGTAAATATTTTAGTTATTTATTTTAGTTTCATTGTAATTGTTTACTCCTATATATAGGAGCTACTGTATAGACTGAAAAGCTAAGTAATTGAGTACACTTTTTCCTCAGTTTTGTTTCCCTCTCTAGTCAATTTCCGTATTACTATTCACAAACAAAAATGAGAGTGAGAGACTGAGAGGGAGCTGCGATCGAGAGCTGAGAGCGAGAGAGACGAGAGATCGAGAGAAAGAAGAAGGTCCATCTGATTGCATGCAAACTTAGAAACCAACCAAGGTGAGTTTTTGAGCTTCATCCTATTAGTTCTTCATGTTGGTCCGTGGTGTTTGAAGTTTAAGATGTCGAGGTTCAATTCTGCATGCGTGCTCTGTTTTTGGATTCTCAAAACAGAGGAGGTTTGGCATGTCTAAAATTTCTAGATTATGCACACCAGTGGTTGCCTTCCCCTGTTTATGTGTTTTGTATGGAGTTCTCAAATTTCGAGCTTGTTTCGTGATTGATTTTGTTTCCCCATCAAGTAGATTTGTTTGTTGTTGTTGGTTGCTGGTTTTATTATGTGATTGTCATCAACATAACCCATCGATCATTTTCATTGCAATCGTTTACCCGTCGGCCGCCAATCCACTTTCAAAGTTGCCTGCTTCTCTCCTTCCCTTGACTTCTTATTTTAAATTTAAAACTCTTCTTAACTCTTTCATGTGCTTTTTCAAATTTCGTTATTTTATTGTTTTAAAATTTGATTTCCTGTTCTTATTTTATTATCTTATATTTGATTTTTTTTTCTTTGACCCTCAATGTTTGATTATTTGATTCATGCCTTGTAATTACCTTTTTTTTTAAGCCTTTTCAGTTCTTATTTAATTATTTGATGGATATAAAAGTCTACACTATAATTTTTTAAATTCATTCTGTAAAATTCATATATATATATATTTTTGGGTGAATTCGTTCAGAAAACTTCAACTCAGACTTTTTTCAACCTTTTCCAATTCTTATTTTATTATTAGCTCGATTTTAAAACCTTCAGTTTTGAATATGACTATCTTACTTGTTGAGGTTTGAGTTGAAAATAATTTTTTTATTGTTAACAAAGGCTTTGAATTTACCAAATTTATATACCATTATATTTTTTTGGTTACATTGGGTCTGATCCTCATAGATCAGTTAACATCAAGGCATAGTCATACACAACCAGCCCCCACAGAATCGTCATGAAGAAGCCTTTGCAGGCTCTCCGGCGGCTCAGCTAATGCACGCTGTCCAACTCCCATCGTCAAAGCAAGCGCAGCAAGGAAATCTGCACACCTGTTACCCTCGCGATAAATATGCATCCATGTAATATGCCACTCCTGTGCCACTAACAGTCGGATCTTTCAAACAAGACTCAAAAGCCCACCTCCATCCTCCTTTGTACTCCTCACCAGGTTCATAGCCTCCAAACAATCCAACTGCACCACCACCTCTCTAAAACCATGAGCCCACGCCAACTCTAAGCCGTCTATCAGCCCCCACAACTCCGCTTGGAGAGGCGCACACGAGCCTATATTATGGTAACAACCCGCCAACCATCGGCCATCAGAGTCCCTAATCAGGCATCCAGCTCCTGCATTTCTCCCAATGTGCTTGACCGCCCCATCACAATTTAAGGCGACCCCCCTTGGGATGGCTGAACCCATTTAACTAAATGCTCTTGCGTCCTTCTCCCTCCAAGTGTCCCACACAGACTTGCCCCAACTTGGGCATTGAACTCCGCCAGTATCCGTACTTCCCGACTAATGGTTGACGGCTGGGCGTGTTGCTTCTGAAACAGAGCCTTATTCCGAGCCTCCCACAATTTCAAGCACGTGAGACCAAATATACTGGCCCAGCTGGGATCCCCCGGAGAATCAATGCTAGTATTACCAAGGTTACCAAGAAACCACCTGTTGAAATCCGTCTGAAGGAACCGGTGCAAGAGTGGAAGTGATAAGAAATGGCTCCAAACCTCTTTGGTAAACTTACAGTGCCTCAACATGTGATCAGAATCCTCCTCTGCTTCACCACACCTCGAACAGAGAGCATCATGTGTCATGTGTCTACGTCTGCGTTCCACATTTGTTAATAGGCTCCGCGTTACTGCTAACCAGAGAAATACACGAACACGCTGAGCCCCATTCCATTTCCAAATCAGTGCCCATATCCGATTATGTTCGGTGTCATCTGGTTCATCTAACAATTCATACGCCGATGATACTGAAAACTTCACATCAGGTTCACGATCCCAACAGCAAGTCGCACCCCCGTAACCATCGGCTGGAACTGGGCAACTCAAAATAAGACTCAGGATATGGTTAGGCAGGTCGCATGGAAACAGGTTCCAATTCCACTGCCCGCTTGGATTAACAAAATGTCGAACAGGTAAAGAGAGCTCAGGCTGCGTGAGATCTTTAAAACACAAAAGTTTCAACAGACCCACCTCCGGAACCCAGCTGTCCGATCAGAAACGAACTGAGGAGCCATCCCCTAACTCCCACCGAGACCCAATCTCCACATCAGGCCACACGTTCTGCAAATGCCGCCATAAATAAGAGCACGTCCGATTACGGCGTCGTGGCCCTTGAGGATCCTCCCAACCATATTTGTTCCTTAAAACTTTGACCCATAGGAGTTCCGACCGAGATCTAAGGATAAAACTGAGCTTCCTCAGGAAAGCCCGATTTTGCTGCTCAAGTTTCCTAAAACCGCCACCACTAGCTTTCTTTGATCTACACATATCGTCCCAACAAACAAGACTAGGACGATGCGTAAGATCACCACGTCCCCACACAAAATCCCGAATATGGCGTTCAATTCGGTAACACAAGCGCGGAAGCAATTTAGTCGTTTGCATGGTATATGAAGGTATAGCCGAGAGAACTGCCTTAGCTAGAGTTAGACGTCTTGCCAGTGAAAGGGTCTTAGCGGCCCATCCTGAAAGTTTACTCAAGACTTTACCTTCCAGATACTCGTAGGTCCTCGACCGTATACGACCATGGAGCAGTGGGACACCCAGATTCATGCCAAGGTCCTCCGTGCAACTAAACCCCAACTCCTCGCTAATCCTTGTTTTAACTCCTTGAGGTACATTAGAGGAGACAAAGATGGCAGTCTTGGCACGACTAACCTTTTGGCCATAACTCTCACAGAAATCCTCCAAAACACTGTTGATAAGTTGAACTTGCGACTCAGCTATGGTACTAAATAAGATGAGATTGTCCGTAAAAAATAGGTGGGATAACAATGGGCCTTCCTTCCCCAGCCGAATAGCTTGCCACTGTTGGTCCCCAACCCTGCTAGCGATCGTTTGGGAGAGGCGCTCCATACACATTACAAAGATGGCGAGAGGGGATCCCCTTGTCATATCCCCCGGGATGGGCGAAACATCTCTGAACGAGTCCCATTCCATACCACCCTCATACTACAAGTGGAAATACATGCCATGATTGCCTGAACGAATTTCCTTGGGCACCCTGCATCATAGAGCGTCTCCTCAATGAAATCCCATCAAAGTCGATCATAGGCCTTCTCTAGATCCACCTTAATTTCCATCCACCCTTTACCCCCTTTCTTAGTTCTCATGGTGTGAATCACCTCCTGTGCAATAATAACATTGTCTGTAATATGTCTATCAGCCACAAAACTAGCCTGATTAGGAAGTATTAGTCTCGGGAGCCATTGCTTCAGCCTATTAGCCAGGACCTTAGTGATAGTCTTATAGAGGACTGTGCACAGGCTTATAGGGCGAAAGTCCTTAAGATGTTCAGGCGATGGTATTTTAGGAATCAAGGTAATAAGCGTTTTGTTCACCTCTGGCTCTATGGCACCCTCCTCAAAACACTGTGAAACCATATGACAGATAGAGTGTCCCACAGTAGCCCAATGGTTCTGGAAAAACCTAGCATGAAAACCGTCAATCCCTGGTGCCTTCAGTGGACTCATTTGAAACAAAGCTCTATGGACTTCACCCATCGTGATAGAACAGAAAGGGACAGCAACATGGTCGGCCCCAACATGATCGCATTGATGGTGTTGTGGTTTACTATTCAACATGATTCTACAATTTAAAAGATATGCAAAGTTTAATTTCTAACCTCCCGCTGAATTAATAACCCTCATTACAATTAGTGGGCAAAGATCCATATTTGGCTTAATCTTAAGTACGCTTTAGCAGGACGCTTAAAATCAAGTTATTTAGGTAGGCAACCTCTTTGCCAATTACATCACATGTAACTCTTAGATCTTTATGGGATTCGATCATCATATGACCTAGCATGTTTAATCTCATCTAATGCCTTGAGATCCAAAACCGTTTTGATAATCTCAATTAAGTCAAGACAATAATGAATCCGAGTATCACCATTACTCACTCTTGTCTCACCAAGATAACTCGGATGCATCCACTTTGGTGGAACATACAAATGGGTGATCTAGGTTTTGACAAGTATTCATTTATTGATGGCATTATGACTTAAGATTTCATTTAGAGGGTATTATTTGATATAATCTAATTAATCCTATTAATTCTACTTATATGAATGCAATCACAATTGTATCTCATATAATCTTTAATTTAATTATGAGTGATCTAATCAAATCATAATTAAAACTCTGAATTAATTATGAGTGATCTAATCAAATCATAATTAAAACTCTGAATTAATTATGAGTGATCTAATCAAATCATAATTAAAACTCTGAATTAATTATGAGTGATCTAATCAAATCATAATTAAAATTATAAATTAATCATGCAGTGATCAAATCAAAACATAATTAAAATTCTAAATTAATCATGCAGTGATCAAATCAAAACATAATTAAAACCCGTGACACAACATGGCTCATCTAACCTAAAATCCTCTCAAGCCAATGAAGGGACTTCTCTAAATAATAAAAGAAAATACATAAGGAGAAACCTCATTTCACATACGAAGGGAGTGGGATGAGAAGAGAATGTACATCAAGAATATTTAGAGAGAGGCATGACTCGCAGGCCATATTTAAAAATTTACAACACTTGTAAAACTCTAGAGCTATATTGTTCACCATACCCAAACAACATTTGAAAGGTAAATCACATCATATATATTAATTCATACAATTATGAAATAAAATATAATGATTAAATCATTGAGTTCAATATTACATTAATAATATCATGATTAAAATTCTCGCTACGAACAGGGAAGTCACGGTCATCCGACTAGCAAGTTAGCGGGCGAGGTCAAGGGGCAGCGCCTCCAGAACATTTGAAAACATCATATTGTTTTAGAAAGATTTTTTCATTAAAAAAAAGTTTCAAGAACAAGTTGTTTCAAAATTAACGTCCCCGAAGCTTTTCAAAAAAGGTATAATCTTTCGAAAATATTGTTTCCTTAAAATCAAAAATGTTAAACCCTAGTGCGACCTTGATCCACGTCGAATCGAGCGCTTCAGATCCACATAATCAACCGCACAATCTGATCTGAAAATTCAGAAAACGGCCGCAATAACGGACTAGTTATTCAAAGAAACCCTAACGTGAGCTTATGTTTAAATGCATACAGGATTCAATTAATCATATATCGATTTAAAAACATACATGGATTCGGTTTCATCATATATATCACATATATAAACACATGAAAAACCTAATTTAAAGCACGGTTAACCTGGCTCTAATACCACTTTTGGGATCCGTACACGCAGCGGAATTATAAAACTTTTACGAATCTAATCGGAGGATCTATCAACAGCGTTTAAATCAAGGTTCGTTAGAAAAACTATACCTATTCGAAGGGTTGAGAGTTTCGTTCGATCCAGTCTGGTGCGAATCTCCCTCTTCATGCGTCTTGCCCGTCGTACGTCTCGAACGTGGTGCCATCTCGTTCGATCAAATAGAAGCAGAAATCTCCTCCCTCTACCGGTATCCACACTGAAGGCGGAATATCACCTAAAGGAGGGGTGAATAGGTGATTTCAAAAATTCTTTTGCGGTATGATGGATAAACAATGAAGGTTGTAAAGAAGTAAAAAGAAATGACACAGAAATTATCTTGGTTCGGTCCAACTCTTTGACCTACGTCCAGTCCCCAGACACTCCAGGATTTTCACTATCTCACAATAACAATTACACACTCTGTAACCCAGGATGATCCTTTCTCCCTAGGACTCACTCCCCATTACAAGTTGTAATTGTACACCCACACTTAAGATACCACTACCTTGAGATTTGAACGAATGTAGAATACAAATGATGAAAACTCTCTCACAGAGTAGATAAATAATGAACACTGAAGCTCAGTAATATCCGAAGATATAAACAGGATACAATTTGAACAATTTGAAAGCTTTATCTATGTATGCGCTGGTTCGTTGTTGATGAATTCAATTCTTCAAGTATTTATACTTGTTGAATATTAATGACCGTTGAAGGATTTGAATCTATCTGTTTGAATATAATATGTCCATTGAAAGATTTGAACGTCTGCGCCTTCTGCTTAACCTCAATCGAGTGTTCGCTTAGTTAGGTAATCTT
Organism: Acacia acuminata; assembly: GCA_019022655.1. Classification (NCBI taxonomy): domain Eukaryota; kingdom Viridiplantae; phylum Streptophyta; class Magnoliopsida; order Fabales; family Fabaceae; genus Acacia; species Acacia acuminata. The sequence continues at coordinate 3,371,432 of JAFJYI010000045.1, forward strand.
TACAGTTGTCATTCACGTGCTTTCGAACAAATGACAACATTAAATATTTGTTTGGTGTGGTCTGTAGAATGGGTTCTGCACATTGTCTCTGTCCAGCGTCTCTCTCGGTGCGTTACAACTCATCAAAATTCAAACATTATTAGAACATCTGAAAATCACTCAGAGAGATGATCAATGATATCACAAATAATAATGAATGATGTATTGGAAGATATAAACAATTAATCAAATTATTCGAATGAGATTACAGATGATTTATGTTTTCAGGTTTACTGATATATATATAGATATACCATACTCGAGTATTCATTTTCATATACTCGAGTATCCAATGTAAGGATACTTGACAGATGCTTCATTCTGATCAATACTCGAGTAGCCAAATCCAATACTCGAGTATCCTGGTGCTTCTGTTATACCTAATGCTTGATTCAGTTCAATACTCGAGTAGCCAATGCTCAATACTCGAGTATCCAGTAGATCAGATAAGTTAGAGATCTTGCAAATGTTCATACTCGAGTATTCCAATGTTAATACTCGAGTAAATCCTGTTCCATCCTGAAACAAATGAACTCAGAGAATCAAATTAGTAAGACATACTTGAGTATTCAATTCACATACTCGAGTATCACAGTTCACATACTCAAGTATTACACAGACAGTAGGCAAGTATCATGTTGAAAAACTAAGCATACTCGAGTATCATATTTCCAGTACTCAAGTATCTCGCCAATACTCGAGTATCACTTGTCCAATACTCGAGTATTACTCTGATATGCAAAGGGTTCTGTCAGCGATGAAGTCCCATACTCGAGTATTCATAGTCCAATACTTAAGTACCTATCAGAAGCAATCTGCAATGTTGAACTGTCAAGCCAATACTCGAGTACTTCCATACCAATACTCGAGTACCTATCATAAGTACTTCTGCGATGTTCAACTGGCAGGTCAATACTCGAGTAGCCACTTACCCATACTCGAGTATCACTTCTGAGTCAATATACAGTAGTTGATTGTTTCACTCAATACTCGAGTATACCACAGACAATACTCGAGTAGCATATCTGAATCATTATGCAATACTTCTTCTGTCATATCAATACTCGAGTATCCCTTATCCATACTCAAGTATTGATTACTGAAACACTTTGCCACACATATCAGACCAACCATACTCGAGTAACACATTTGCATACTCAAATACTCACTGAAGCATATGATTAAATCTGATTCAAAACCTTATATGATTTCAAGTCTTGTTATCATCAAAACCTTGAGAACTAACACACACAAACATTACTGGAACACGGGCGGCAGCGTGCTAGCGCCTTCAAACCTTGCGTCTCTCTTTTTCTCTCTAGGGATTCTTGCGGCTTCTCTAATACGCCTGACCAAATGTCTCGTAGGTCTTTCTAAAACCCATAGGCGTATTATATATATATATATAATTAATCCCATTAATTTTGAAATATGGATTAGGATTAAAATAATATATTAATTAAATCTATCAATAGATCTAATCTAATCTATTTATCTAATCCAAATTGAAAGCCCGATTTAATTTATCTCTATAAATTAAATCGAGATATGATATCTATCTATTTAATTAAATGTGAGATACTATATCTCAATTCTAATTAAATCAAATATATGATATCTTTATTTGAAAATTAAATCCGAGATACAATATCTCTATTTGTTTTAGATATTTAATTTATCAAATAAATTAAATACAAAGCAAATAATACATAATGTATTATAATCTATAAATAATATCATTATTATTTTCGAATTTATATTATATTATAATATAATATGATATGATATGTATATATATATATATATCAACCCTAGATTAAACGTATTCATTAAATCTTAGATATTTCTAAGATTCAATGAATCGGACACTATTGCTCGTGTTGGGCTATTCTTGTGTGTGACCTACAGCCCACATGAGATTGGCGAGAGGGCCAATCGTACCAGCCCAAAAGTCTCAAGCGGCCTCTAGCAAGACATTGCGACTGCCCAATTCATATGGGGATTGATGATACGATGCTACCTATGATACAACTATGTCACGTCCCTTTTGTCACGCGATAATTTGGTCAAGAATGAGGCATGAATAATGTCAACTTCCTATTTTTGACCATTACTTTCTCAATTCTCGAGTAGTCTACTAATGGAAACTCCTTTCCTTCGTAGTATGGCCATACATTTCTCAGACTCACTCATCGAGGGGCCCAGTATTATCTCTCTACAAATGTGAGGGACAAATTCCATCTTGACCATTCACATTCCTCTACATGAAAACCACTGATCCCGATCCAAGCCTTTATCATCACCCGGTCAAAGTTGACTTTTGACTAGGTCAAAGATCAGTGACTCATCATGTAGGAATCCTGATGATCTCAGGTTAAAGGGCGTTGTGACACAGTTATACATGAGATAAGCTTATGACTAAATCCACGTAGCTTTCTCATAGTGGGTCTGTCCAACACCTTGTACTCTTACAAGTGCCCATGACTTTGATTCATATTTCCATACCTCATCAAAGTCATACTGGTCCTATTTCACGCTCCCGCGTAGATGACCGACCAGGGACATTTAGGATAATCTATAAGATATATCCAGGGATATAGTTATCACTATAAACATGTGAATGAAATGATAAGTAAATGGAGAACAATGACTTGCCCCTAGGGCATAATTTCCAACAGTTCAGCCGATGGTATTTTAGGAATCAAGGTAATAAGCGTTTCGTTCACCTCTGGCTCTATGGCACCCTCCTCAAAACACCGTGAAACCCTATGACAGATAGAGTGTCCCACAGTAGCCCAATGGTTCTGAAAAAACCCAACATGAAAACCGTCAATCCCTGGTGCCTTCAGTGGACTCATTTGAAACAAAGATATATGGACTTCACCTATCGTGATAGAAGCAGAAAGGGCCTGTAACATGGTTGGCCCAACATGGGAAAAAGGCCACGAGTCAGGTAAAGTGGGGCCAGGGTGCCATCCTTAGAATACAAATGAATATAAAAAGCAGTTGCCTGCACATGAAGAGCCTGTTCCTCGAAACACCACTCCCCAGCCTCATTTTTTAAAGCCAGGATACGTTTCTGATGACGCCGGAGAACAACTTTGGCATGGAAGTACACCGTGCTCCTATCCCTAAAATTAATCCAATCACACCTAGCTCTATGTGCCCATAATAAGCTCTCTTGTTCACATATTAACTCAAACTCTCCCTGCAGCTCTCTTTCCAGTCAATCCAAGTTAGACATTGGACATGTTTCCTCCATTTTTTGGATCCCACCAAGACGAGCCATGATTCGCTTTTTTCGAAAGCCATTTCCCCCAAACACTTCCTTGTTCCACTTAGCTACTGCTTCTGTAAACCGCTTCATGTTAGCTCCAATCAGCCCCGAACTGGCCCAATTATCCTTAACCACTTTCCCAAAGGAATCTGACATTTGCCAGGCGGCCAAGTATCTGAAGGGCCTCTGCAACTGGCGAGATTTGGCCTTCGTTGCCAATCTGGATGGAAATTGGCCGGTGATCCGAGCTGAGTTTAGGGAGATGAATAACTGACGTTGAAATCCTCGAAGTCATCGAAGCAGAGTTTACCAAAGCATGATCAAGTCTCTGGAGCAGGGTACCTCTCCTCCACGTGAACTTTGGCCCGGAGAAGCCAAGATCCATAAGGCCACAATTGAGCATGAATGGCTGAAACAGGTTACAGCCAAGGGCCTTGTACTCTGCACCACTAGCTCGCTCGCCACCCTCCAGTATGGCATTAAAATCACCAGCAAGGATCCACGAGCCTATAATACTCGCTGCAACCTCTATCAGGGAATGCCAAAGAGCCTTGCGCAAGGTGTTATTAGGGCTCCCATACACTGTCGTGAAGAGGAAAGACTCAGCCGATTCTTTGTGCACAATTCGTGAGTGAATAAATTGTGTCTGGCACACCTCCATAGATACACACAATGATTCTCTCCACAACAACCAGATTCCCCAGAGAGACCCCGAGCTTCTAGTCTATAGGAGTTTCTGAAAGAGCGAGAAATAAATCTGTCAGCTGAAAGACCAGAGATCCGAGGCTCCACCAGTACCACCATATCGGGCTTGATGTCCCTCATAAAATGAAGGAAAGTTTGGGAGAAACTCTTACTTGCCGCTCCATGGCAATTCTACACAAAGACCTTAATAAACATGATAAACATTTAGGGAAAAGTCACAAAGCCACACCAGCCCCAGCTGGATCATCATCCGGCTTGTGAGATATCTGTGCAACCTCCCCTGCACTCACTGTGACCAACTCCAACTTTGGCTTCGTCGTAAGTTGCTCCTGAATCACCGCCATCGTATCCTTGAACAGGAAACCCCCGGGCTGCTTCTTTTTAACCTTCAAATTCTGCGTGCTAGAAGAATGGAGATTTATGCCATGTTGGGTTGGCTTCCGACCCTTCATTTTAGGGCCTCTGTTTTCCTTTCAAAATCCACCACCATATGCTCCTAGCTTGCTGTCCACCCTCTCAACACCTAACAGGAGTTTTCCTCCAATTGGCCATCTACTGCCATCGATTCACCTCCTCCAGTACTTGCCTGGTACTTTGCATTGTGACCACCGTGTGTTTCGTATTATCCAGAGATGAGTAGGTCTCCAAAGCTTGGAATGCCGAGTTCAAGAGAACGGATACATTCAAAGACTCGCCCTTGGTTAGAGTCGGTGATACAGGACCTTTCATTAGGTTAGCTGGCTTACTAGGGCCCAACTAATCAGTGCACGATGCAACCAGAGTCTTTACCGTTGGAGCCTCGACATTTTGAACTAGTTGGGGACTAAGGGCCTCAACCACGCCAGTCTTCTTCACGCTACCTTGGGCCTGTTTGGGTCCCTCCTTCTTAGCCCAAATCTTCCCATTACCTACTGTAGGCCGTGCCACCTGGGCCTGTTTAGAAAAGAACCAAAAATCTTAGGGAATCATATTTCAGCCTCATAAAAGTTTCAATGTTTTCACTTTAGTCCTTAATAACGGTGTCATATAGGGACTAAAATGAAAATATTTAAATTTTTATGAGGCTGAAATATGATTCCTGAAACTTTGGGTCCTTGTCTGTAATTTTTGCTCCCTTAATGTCATTTTCTGGCTCCGCCCCATGACCATCACAAACACACAGCCACATGTTGGACCATTGAAGAAAAGAAGCGTAGTTGGCGATCGAAGATTGTGGTTCACCGTTCTAGGAATCTCTTTAGCACGAGAAGTTGACGGACAAACGGGGAGGCAAAGTGATTTTGCTGTCTTGGTTTTAATTCTCTTCCTTTTTCTATATGAATATGATCTCTGGAATTTTCTGTATTTTCTGTGTTGATGGATTTTATTATAGCCATGTGCTAATTTTTCCTTGTAACATAGAGGAGTTATGAACTTTATGGGTGGATTGGACTATGTTTTCATTATCTAGTTATAATTTATATTGATTTTGGTTACTTAATCTTATTTAGTTTTATTTATTTAGTGATTGACCATCATTGAAGAATTTGAACATTAGAATTTACTTTAGAGAATTTTAATCGGGCTCAGATTAAGTAACATGAGATTAGATTACGATTTAACTTGCGTAGGATAGACATATATTTAATGGCCCCATATAATTGTTGAAAAGTGTGTTTGAGTTTTGCTGCATCTTAAGTAATTATGTTAGATATAAGAATTTACATGTAAGAAAGGGTTATAAGTGGACTGATAGGCATTTATAACTATTTATACTCGAGATTAACAAAATTAATATTAAGACTTATTAAATTTGTGAAAATAAGGTTTATGAAGCCAATAAGGGATTAGTGACTCTGGGTTACTCATTTGATTATTGTAGTAATTTGTTTATTTTAATTTTAATTTTAATTTCTTTTCATTTACTTGATATGAACCGTAAACTTGCAGAGTTATAGGCCATGAAGTTTTGTCCTATCATAGACATACACTCATGTTTTCTCGTGCCGATTTCTATCTCGATCGCATATCCATTTCCATATTCTCTCTTCTTGTGGGACTTAATTAGGAAGTATTAGCAACAACATTGCCCGTTCAGATTTTTTTTTTTTTTTTTTTTTTTTTTTTTTTGGTATTGACGGGAAGACATGAAAAGAGAGGGCAAAGAGTGGGGTCACCATGGACAGAATCGCCGAGTGAAAATGCCGTCACGTGGTCGATGAGTAGTGGGAGAAAACCGAACTCATCTTTAGCCAAACAAAATCATATGGAGTATGAATAAATACAAGGAGAGATAGATATTGAAAGAATGAGAAAAAGGTCGCATGGAACTTTAAAATAAAAAACATTTCTCCGCCATATTTCTTTTTTGTAAATTTTCAAAGCAAATGGTGAAATAATTAATCAAACTATGCCAATCGGTATGAAAAAAAAGCCAAACTAATGAAAATATAAATATAAATTAAAGAGATGGCACAAAGCACACATATAATTAATAATTAGGAAGTAGGGAATACATGTTTAGTGTTACATAAATCACACAATACATGGCTTGCTTTATTTTTGAGTCTAAAATTAAAGTTTAGCGATACTATAGTCTTCAAACAAGAAAGCGGGAGAAAGAAACAGGCTCACAGCGATAAGTAAGTCGATCTGCAGACTGCAATGATATCATACACATGTAAGCAATTAGTTAAAAGCACTAATAATTATATATGAAAGTAAAAAAGATTAAATAAAAATATATATATTACAATAACATATTTACCTCTTACAATCTCCCACGAGGTGACATAACTTTTGAACTTTGATTGGAATTTGAGCTTGGCCGTGGGGTCATCCCATTTCAAACTGTCCCACCAATTTTGTTGTCCTTGGATAAGTGTCAACTTAAGTTTGTCAGAGTTGAAATCAAATGGTAACTTTTCCAACTTTGGACAACTATCTATGAGGATAGATTTGAGGTAAGGAAAAGGTAAGGGTGCCCTGTGAATGCTCTCAAGTATCGGTAACTCCTGCAAAATCAGCTCGACAAGAGAAGAGAATACAAGAGAAGAATCCACATTCTCATCCTTTATTGTTTCTTCCTCTTTTATCACTTCTTCCATTGATTGACATCTACAAATATTAAGTCGTTGAAGGAATGGAGCATACTTGAGCCATGTCACATGAGTTACTTGACACCGATAAATTTCCACCATTCGGAGCTTGGCTAGCCAACATGTTTCAAGCATAAAAGGATATTCCTCGCTTCTAATATTCAACCTTGATAAAATAATTTGTTGTAGCTTCTTTAATCCTGACATGGACCCTAATGATAATAAAGGCTTCTCATTCGGGGGACACATAGAAAAAAGGTTGTATAAGCAACTTTGCAATTCGGTTGACTCCAATAATTTGTTTAGGCCATCACTACTTTGGATATTTATCCATAATTCCTCAATATTTGGTAGGCACTCCAGCTCTTCTAAAATTCTTCTCTCTTCTAATGGGCTTATGAAGATGTTAGCAAGTCTAAATACTCTCAATTGTTGAAGACTTGATAGCACTCCCAATGGAATCTCCAATTCAAGGAGATAACACTTGAATCTACCTAAGCTCAGAAATTTTAAATTTGTCAAGGATTGCAAGTTGATCCAAAACTCTGGTTTTGGAAATTCATTCATGATATGAAAAGAAAGATATTCCAGAGAAGTTAAACCCCCAATGTCAACCAATTGTAGTTCACTGCCTTGTAGTTCCAGGACTTTTAATATCTCCATGTATTTAATATCTTCCCGCTGACGGCGTATCCCTTCCAATAAAACTAATGTTGTGACATTTGCAGGATCTATACTTTTTTGTGATTCCCAATCATTTTTTATCGAAATCCTCTTCACAAGTTCTAAATCATCATGATCTTCTCGTAATAACCACAATGCCATGTCATGAATCATATCATGCATTTTAACAGTACGAGATACAAAAAAATCATCTTCAACGCTTTCTAGCAAGCACGAAAGCTTTAACTTTTCAATAACAAGCTCACCATGACCACGTATATCTTGAACACTCATTGTCATATCTTTACAAAGAAATTTGTCCCACATCCATTTATCGATGAGATCGGAAACTCGAATCTCATAATCTTCTGGGTATAATGCACAATACAAGAAACATCATTTTTCTACTGCATCCAATTTGTCATAGCTATATTTGAGGATAGAGAATACTTTTTCCTCCAAATCTGGTTTAGTCAACAAAGAACTTGTTAAGTTCTTTGTTGAATGTTCCCAAGCTTCAACACTCTTCACTCCAGCCATGCTACTTCCTAGTACAATCAATGCAAGGGGTAGCCCTTTACATTCCTTTGCCATCTTTTCTGCTAGCCTTGGAATGTTTGGGTGTGATTTTATAGTTTCTTCCCCATCTTTCATACAAAACAACTCAAGTGCTTCTTTCTCTGTTAAAATTTCGACCTTGAATTTTGTTTGAACTTGCATTTTCGCACACACATTTTCTAATCGTGTTGTGAATAACACTTTAGATTGAAAATTAGTATCCTTTGGATGCGGCACTCCCACTAATTTCAAGTCCAACTGATCCCATATGTCATCCAATAATAATACAAATTTCTTTTCTTTAAGGACTCCATGTATCTTTGCTGCTTTTTGATCATGATCATTGCATTCAATCCAAATGTCATCCCCGATCCTTATAAATTTTCTAATAGTATCCATAATACTATCCAAGTTGGGCTCTTTTGACACCACCACCCACATCACAAAATTAAATCCTAGCCTTCTCTTCACAAGTTCATTGTTAATTTTCTTTAGAAGGGTAGTCTTCCCTGCCCCACCCATCCCATATAAACCAATGATGCTAACATTATCTTCTTCAATACTCTTCTATACCTCGTTAAACATCAAATCCAATCCCACTACTTCATCCAAAGGCATTTCAATTGGCTCTAGTGGTCTTCGGTGAGCAATTTTGAAATTTTCACTATATCTTTTCCCCTCGTCGCTAAATCATTTACATTATTGAACACCTTAGCAAGCTTTCTTTCCTAGCTTGTAGCTTGGCTTACAATTCTTGGGGAAACATTTACGTAGGCATTTGTCTCGAATTTCTTTGGCTCCTTGAACTTCAATATCTGTTACTTCCTGTGTTAAGTAAAAATTATTAATCTTTGTAATTTTTATGGAGCATCTTATACTAACTATACTTACCAATCAATTTTCAACGAGCATTAGAAAATTTTCCAATAAATTCTTTAATCCTAAAGGGATTTTTTCGAGATCTAACTTGCCTAAACTTCTTTTTTTTTTTTGATACATCATGGTAGGGGAGGCGGGGTTCGAACCCTGGATATAGGGGAGGGAGACCAGTTAAGACTGGCTCCAGTGCCACATTCGTGCTACTAAGGCGCCGGCCGCCTAAACTTCTTTATATATAAAAATATTGGTTAAAAATGGAATTTGAGATATGTATGTATATAAATCAATTGTTAGAAATCATATCCGGCCCTAATATTAGGTGAACCAGACAATAAATATATACATTTGTGCAACCTATGTTCTTATAAGCTCTTCCAGTACCTAAATCCAAAACCTTATGGCTGAATAATATTAATTGGAGAGAACAATAATATTGAAATTTTTTACGAAGACCAAACACTAAGATATAAGTTTAAAAATACAATTTGTCCTTAGCTAAACCTCCTATATCCCCTCTCACCACATCATAATCCTAAATCCTTAACCTCAAACCCTAAGGGCCCGTTTGATACACGGATTTCATGAGAGGGAATGGGAAATTGCCAAGCTTCACACACAGAAAAACAGTTTGGTGTGCAAGTCTCCCATCAACCTCATTCCCCGCTTGGCATGTTCTTCTCTCAAACGTGGGAAAATTGAATCCCTCAAAAAGTGGCAGGATCGTGCAAAGTTTCCCGGGAGAGTGAAATGTTGGACAAAAAATCCCCTCGTCAACAGTGGATCTGTTTTAAAAGAGCTGTGAGTAGGAACTGGACGAAAAAAGAGCTAAGGAAGATAGCGACAACAGTGGCAGTTTGAGGCGCAGCAAGCTCAACGCAGGTGTGATAATCCGTACGTTTGTGGGTTATGGTGCGTGAGGAAATGTTTAAATGAGAGAGGCAGTTGTAATATGGGATGAGATAGGTTTTTCCCCCTTTACATGCGTCTCTGCTTGTTCTGGTGGTCTGGTTCTTTGCCTTTAGAGTTGTGAAATTGCTGATGTAAACCTCAAGCCACTGTCAGATTTTACGTTTGAACGTAGGCAATTGTGTGCCTATTACATTCGAACGTAACTTTTTCGTTCGAACGTCCGAACGAATAGAGGGTTTCTTTTAAGTGGTTTAACTCTTACTGTCATGGTGTACCTTCAGTTTTACATTTGCACCTTCACGCCATCTGATTTAGGGTTCGTTTATGTCCCATTGCGAAAACAAAAAAATTCATTCCACGATTGTTTTTTTGTTTTTTGTTTTTAATTTAGGGGAATTTTTGGAATTTTACCTCACCTTCCCACTTAACCAACACCCAATTCTTCATACCAAACAATTCATTTTCCCTCAACTTAAGTTCCATTTCCATGTCTACCGAATAGCTCAACTTTTTAAGTTCCCTCTCAATTTTCCCTTCCATTCCTTTCCCTCCTCTAAGTTTCTTTCCCTACTTAAATCTTCCTCATACCAAATGGGGCCTAAATTACCCAGAGAGTCTTACCTCAAAAAAAAAAAAAAAAAAAAAAAAAAAAACATGTCGTTCCTTGAGTAGAAGACCCATAAACTATTAAAACTGCTTTATTGGACACCAGTTTGTATCTTTTGATAATTATCTAAAGTTTAAACTTTGTAGTTGCTAATTTTTCTCTCTAATGACCTATTTGGTTGGAGGGGAGGTGATGGACGAGGAGGAAAAATAAGCCCCTCCCCTCATTTGGTTTGAAATTTTGGAGGGAGAGGACCTCAAAGCTTCCATCCCCTCCCCTCCAACACCTCTATTTTAGCTCCCCTCCAAATTGGGGGTTTTGGAGGAGAGCCAAAATGCATTGACCACTTTACCCTTGTAACTTATGTGATATTCCAATAATGCATATGATAAAAAAAAATATTATGATAAATTAAGATATTATCATTATTAAAATATTTTATTATAAAATAAAAATATATTATTTACAAAACTATCATAATTAAAAATATATTATTATAAAATAATTTAATATAAAAATTATATCTTTAAGAATAAAAAATTATTAGAATTATAACATATGCTCATACAAATTTAAATAAAATATATTATTATAAGTAAAAAATATTATTATTAAGTTAACTTGAATAAAAATTATATTTTTAAAAATAAAAATTATTATTATAAAATTGCTTTAAAATAAAAATAAATTTTTATAAATAAAAATATTATAATTATAAAATTTGTTAATATAATTTTCAATAAAAATATCATCATGATGAAAATATATTATTTTTATTAAATTTAAAATAATATATTCTTAAAAATATATTACTTTTATAATAAAATATATTATATGAAATTATTTTAAAATGAAAATTTGTTATTATAAATAAAAAATACTATTACAGTTAAGAAATATATTATTATAAAATTAATTTGAAAAAAATTTATATAATATTTATTATAAATAAAATTTTATTATATTAATTAGATAAGATGTAAATTAATTTATATAACATATAAATAGAAAAATAACTAAATATGTTAGGGTAGCATAGTAAATTGCTATCATTCCTCTCCTCCCATCCTATCTTAAATCAAACAAGGAATAATTAAAATCCCTTCACCTCCTACCCATTCCTTTCATCTCCTCCTCTCCATCCCTCCCTTTAAACCAAACAGACTTTTTGACTCCTGAGCATGAGAAACATTTCTAATAAATTATTTTTAAAGGGATTTTGAAGACCTAACTTACCAAAACTTTTTTATATGTAAAAACATTGGTAGAAAAATGGAATTTGAGGTATATTAATCAATTGTTAGACATTTAGGGAACTATTCAAAAGATATGCAACCTATGTTCTTATAAGATCTTCTAGTCTAAACTCACAACGTTATGGCTGAATGATATTAATTGGAGAGAACATTAAATATGTAATTATTTAAGAAGACTAAATACAAAAATATAAATATTTTTATAACTATAGAAAGGAGGAATTTGGGGATGAAGCTCGCACAGGGTTTCGACATTTGGGGAAGATTCTCCGTCCGTGGCGTTCCTCCGTCTGTGCTATGCAGGGAGGGACAAGTGAGGAATCGTTGAGGGAGGAGGGCGATGAGTTGAAGCGAAAGAAGAAGAAGGTCCGTTTTGCAAACGAGGATTTCCAGGGAGGGGAATCTATCCGAATCCGTGACGAAGGCTGGATGAGGCCAGAAGGCACTGAGCAAGCTCCGAAATCATACCGTGAATCGCTTCTGCAGAACGTCAATACTGGTGAGTGTTGGTGGGAATGGGCAAAGACTGATGACGACGAAGACGTAGTGGATTATGGCGACGGCATTGACTTCGACAAAGTCTTAAATCCAAGCGATGGCATATGTGTGGATAATTCTAACCCGCTATGTCCGAAGTTTACTTTTGAGGAAAAAGAGAGGGAGCGTTTGATGAAACCTTTCAGCCGTACTCTGGTGGTGAAATTGCTAGGAAGACAAATCTCTTATGGCTTCATGGTAAAGAAGCTACGACAAATCTGGGAACGGAAAGGTAAAATTGATATTTTCGATTTGGAAAATGAGTTTTACCTTGTTAACTTCCAACGTATGGAGGACTATATGGAAGCTTTGATAGGTGGTCCTTGGGTGATTTCTGATGCGTACCTGAGTGTAGGGCGATGGAGGCCTGAGTTCAACCCTAAGAATGAAAGAATTGAGTCGGTAGTAGCTGGGTCGATTCCGACTTTTTTGCTCCATTTGTTTGATAAAAAAATTTTTGCTAAATTTGGGCAATGCTATTGGTAAAGCGATCGGGCTTGATGTGCATACGGCAAAACGGACAAGGGGAAGATTTGCGAGGATGTGTGTGGAACTTGATTTAAGCAAGCCACTGGTACCTGAATTTAACGTTGAAGGCCAGTTGCTTAGTGTTGTCTACGAGAGCTTGGGCCAACTATGTAACAAATGTGGTAGAGTTGGTCACTTGAAGGAAGGATGTGATGCCTTTCATAGGCGCAACATGGAGGATGGAATGGCAGTTGACGGCAAGGAAGCTTTGAAGATAAATACAGTGGAAAAAGACAGTGAGCAAGGTCCCTGGAAGACCGTCCAGAGATATAGAAGGCCAAGGCGGCAAGAGCCAGTTGCGCAAAACCATCAGTCAGGGTCACGGTTCACGGCCTTGCAGGTGGAAACTGGGGATGAGCAGGTGATTGGGAATGTAGTGAAGGTACCAGGGCCAGATCTGAGCAATGGTGTTACTCATAAAGGGCAAGGCAAAGGAGGTCAGCAAGGTAAAGGAGGTCAGCAGCGACAGAGCAATCAGGGGAGATATACAGAGGGCGTTGGAGGTTCAAAAAAGGAAAGTGAGATGAGCAAAGTAAAGAGTAAAGGTCGGACAGAGCAACCAAGTAAGAAAGATAAAGAATGTTCAGAGAGGGTTCCATTCTCAGAATCTAATCTGGTGATTGACAAAAAGGGCTTGAAGGGGAATAATCATGGCTCTGATGAGGCAGTGATAGTACCGGAGACCAACCTAGAGCCACATGAGTGGCAAGGGGTTCATATGGATGATAAGGAAAACCTTAATCCGGGAGAATGCATGGATGCAGATCGGAAAAAGGGAGTGGGGGATATAGAAGGGATGCAGATTGAAGGGCGGACTGTGGAGCAGTCTGAAGACATATGTTCAAGCATGGAGGAGGTTTGTCCTACTATTGCTCTGGGTCAATGAAGATAGGTTCTGAGGTAGGTACTTTTATAATCAGTAAATATGATTAAAGTTTTGATATGGAACTGTCGGGGTGCAGCAAGCAAAGGGGTTGCTTCTGTAATAAGGGATTTTAAGTTCAAATATAAGGTAGATATGCTTGTGATTTTAGAACCCAGGATAAGTGGTAATCATGCTAATAAGGTTATCAAAAAGTCGGGGTTTCAAAAAATCGATAAGGATGGAAGGCGAGGGTTTTCTCGGAGGAATCTGGTTATTGTGGAATTTTGATGAACTAAAAGTGGATGTCTTAATGAGAGATGAGCAGTTTATTCATTGCAAGATACATCTTGAGGGGGAGGAGATGCTTTTTACAGCAGTTTATGCCAGCCCTTGTGAGCAAAAAAGACACCGATTGTGGGAGAGTCTCTATTGTTTGGCAAGTGGTATCTCTGAACCGTGGGTTCTAGCAGGTGATTTTAATGATATAAAAACGCCTCTAGAGCAAAAAGGAGGTGGCCGTGCCAATGAGACACGTTGCCATCGCTTTAATGAGTGGATAGAAGAATGCAGACTGATTGACATTGATGCCCAAGGACCCTTCTATACTTGGAAGGGGCCAAAATGGGAGGGTTTGGAGAGGGTGCACAGGAGGCTTGATCGCTGTCTGTGTTCTACTAGCTGGCAGGACAAATTTGATGGTGCTGAAGTGAGAGTTTTGCCACGGGTGTGCTCAGATCACCATCCCCTTTTGGTGAGCTCATCCGTGGAATCTAGGAGTTGGCGGAAAAGGTTGTTTAGGTATGAAGCAATGTGGAAAATGCATGGCCAGTTTGACAGTGTGATGGTGCATAGCTGGCAAGGCGATGGGGATGCACCTTTTAAGCTTGCTGCTCTAAAGGAAGATCTACTAAAATGGAATCAGGAAGTATTTGGTTTACTCGCAAGCCGTAAAAGGAGAATTTTTAACAGATTATATGGAATTCAACAAAGTCTCGCGGACGGGGGAAAAGCAATCCGTTCTTGATTAACCTAGAAAAGGAGCTTGAGGTGGAACTAGTACGGGACGCTTCGACAAGAAGAGGTCCTATGGTTCCAAAAGTCCGGGGAAAATGGCTAGAGGAGGGGGACCAGGAACACAAAATATTACCATTCAAAGACCGTAGTTAGACGGCGACGAACGAATTGCTATGTTGAAGAATAATGTAGGGGAATGGCCGAGGATGAAGATGTAATTGTGGGTATGTTTCACGACTTTTATTGTAATCTGTTCTGTGAATCCTCACAAGATAGGAGCTGGGTTGAAACAAGCCAGTCATGGGGTGAAGTGGATAAAGTAAAGTGGAAGAACATTGGGAAGGTTGTGAGTGGAGAAGAAATCAGACATGCATTCTTTCAAATGGGAGGCTTTAAAGCACCTGGCAGCGATGGTTTCCCGGCTGTTTTTTATCAACAAAACTGGCAATTTGTTGGGAATTCTGTAATCAATTACATTCAAGCATTGTGGAGGCATCCGGAGAGGATTGGGGAGATAAATGACACCTTACTTGTGCTAATCCCAAAAGTTGATAAACCAGAACAGGTTTGTCAGTTTAGGCCCATTGCTCTATGTAATGTCATTTATAAGGGTTTATCAAAGGTGATTGTCAATAGGCTAAAGCCATTCTTAGACAAATTGGTTTCCCCACATCAAACAAGCTTTGTCCCTAGGAGAAGCATTCATGACAACATCATTATAGCTAAGGAGGTGGTCCACTACATGAGCAAATTACAAGGAAGGAAGGGATTTATGGTAATAAAGATAAACCTAGAGAAGGCCTATGATCGAATGAGTTGGAAGTATATTGGAAAAGTGCTGAAAGAGATTGATCTTGATGAGCACACAAGGAAAGTCATAGAGAGCTGTATGAACACAGTCAAGCTGTCTATTATGTGGAATGGGAGTAGGAGAGATGAGATAATCCCATCTAGGGGGCTGCGGCAAGGTGACCCCTTGTCCCCCTATTTGTTTGTTCTAGGGATGGAAAAGCTAACCCATATGGTTGCTGATTGTGTGGCCAAGAAGCAGTGGAAACCAATTAAGATGGGAAGAGGTGGGGCTGAGGTGTCGCATTTGCTTTTCGCGGATGATCTACTTCTGTTCTGTGAAGCAGAGATGGAACAGATGAGTATGGTTATGGAGGTTCTGGAGAAATTTGGTAATATGTCGGGGCAAAAGGTAAATTTCCAAAAGACTAGTGTTTATTTCTCTAAGAATGTTAGCAGAGCTGTGCAAAATGAAATCTGTATGTACGCGGGCTTTAAACGGACGGATGATTTGGGGAGATACTTGGGAGCATACATGGCTCAAGGTAGACATAAGGGGAAGAATTTCCAATGTTTACTTGATAAGATGCAGAGCAAGCTCAGTTGCTGGAAAAAACAGACCCTGTCGCTAGCGGGAAGACTCACTCTTGTCCAATGTGACAAACCAAATGGCGGTCTACTCTATGCAACATGTGATCATCCCAATGGGGGTGAGGAAACAAATGGAAAAAATACAAAGGGACTTTGTTTGGGGCCGAGAAGCGGGGAAAAGGAAAATATATGCAGTAAGTTGGGACTTATTGTGTAAGGAAAAGGAAAATGGAGGCCTAGGTTTGAGGAATTTGGAGATTATGAATGATGCACTAATAGGAAGAGTGGCTTGGAATATGATTGCCAATCCAAATAACCTATGCTCTAGGGTGCTTAGTGGAAAATACCGTAGAAAAAGTAACTGTTAAAGGAGTGTAAGGGAATCGAAGCATTCGATCTATGGAGGAATTTGGTCGATTATGGCCAAAAATAGTTGAAAATATAAATTGGGAGGTTGGGAATGGGAACTGATTAAGTTCTGGGAGGATAAGTGGTTGGGGGATGGAAGGAAGTTGATTGAGAAGTGTATTGTGCTACCTTCGGAGGAGGAGAAGGAAGCTCGGGTAAGGGAAATGATAAATGGGCAAGGAGAGTGGGACATGGAGAAAATTGCAAAATGGGTGAGTGATGAGGGTATAAAGCTCATATTGGCAGTCCTACCTCCTAGTCCTAGCAATGGGGCTGATTCGATTAAATGGGGCAGCAATGTACAAAACTCCTATGTAGTAGCTGAGATGTATCATGCGATGAAGATGGAGGTTGAAACTGATGGGAGG
Organism: Acacia acuminata; assembly: GCA_019022655.1. Lineage (NCBI taxonomy): Eukaryota > Viridiplantae > Streptophyta > Magnoliopsida > Fabales > Fabaceae > Acacia > Acacia acuminata. Next base: position 3,388,502 of record JAFJYI010000045.1, read on the forward strand.
TTATGGAAGGTATTGTGGAAGTGGAAGGGCCCTAGGAGGGTTCAAATTTTTCTTTGGTTGGCTTTGCACAACAGGCTGCTAACAGGGGAAAGGAGGGGCCATATTATGGGGGGCAGCACACTCTGCTGTTGTTGCACCAGTAATGAGGACCTGATGCACGTTCTGAGGGACTGTAAAATGGCCTGGTCTTTGTGGCAGGAAATAATTCCACCCTGTGTAGGAACTGAGTTTGTACATCTGCTGGGTAGTGAATGGTTGGCTTGGAATTTAGCCTTCTCAGAGGGGGATTGGAATCTCACCTTTGGGATTACTTGCTGGTGGTTATGGAGTTGGAGAAACAAAGGAATTTTTGAAAAGGATTTCAGTATGCCCAATGACCGGGCAGGGATTGTGTACAGATATGTAGCTGCAGTTAAGGAAGCGCGGAGGGATGCTGGTGTGGCTAGGGGCAAAAAGAGGGAAGTGACTATCAGGTGGCAAACTCCTCCAGTGGGCTGGGTTAAGCTCAATGTCGATGGGGTGGCAAAGGAAAGCAGCAAATCTGCGGGATGTGGCGGGATCGATAAGAGATTGCGAGAGGTATGTGGCGTTGTGGATTTACTCATTACAGGGAAGTCAGAACGCGCCGCAAAGTGAGCTATGGGGTGTTCTCCGGCCTTGAATTAGTTGTGAAATATAGATTTGATAAGATAGTGGTAGAATCGATTACGTAGGCCGTGGTTAGTATGCGAATAATTTGCGGGTTGATGACGAGCTAAGTCAAATTTGTTGCTTCGCATTGCTTGTAATCTGTCAAAAATTCTCTAGCATTGCTTTTGTCCATGTGTTTAGGGAAGGAAACTCTTGTCGATGTACTTGCCAATTTAAGTCTCGACACGTAGAGGGTAGAGTCACTTTTAAGAGTCCTCCATCTCGTTGTAATCAATGCTTTAGGTAGGGATTTCATGGGTATTGCTTACCCAAGATGTATACTGCGTTATGGGGAATAATACTGGTGATGCCTCGAATTCTTACCAAAAAAAAAAAAATACAAAAAATAAATTTAAAAATACGATTTGTCTTTAGTTAAACCTCCTATATTCCCTCTCATCATGATCTTTTAACAAAGGAACAATTTTAGCAATTCCGTTAATGGCTCAAACGTCCTATAAAGTAGAAGGGAGAACAAGTGCATTCCACATAAAAAAGAGATGGAAGTCTAAGCTAATTTAACAGAATTGCTAAAATTGCTAAAGTTGCTAAAGTTGCTCGTTTTTAAGAGACGGTGTTTACTTTTATAATCTTCAAAACTTGATTATGCCATATGTTGCTAAAATTACACCTTAACTCTAAAACATAACAAAAATATAGAATAAAAATTAACAAATTATATTGTTCAATTTATCCCTTCTTTTATTAAATTCATAACTCATTAGTTTATTTGTATGAGTTTAAACATTAGAAAATTGAATAAAATACATTAATGACCTTATGTTTTACATAAATTATAGTAACCGTCCCCCCTTTTTTTTTTTGAAAACGTACTATATAAACCTTCATTAAAACTAAAATATGTGTTACAAAAACCTCCTTCATATATTTCAATTTTCATCTATCCAACCAAAAGTTAGTTCTTAAACCCCCAACCTATTACCATATCAAATTAAAATCATAAAAAATTCATTTATATTTTAGTAAGAATGTTCTTGCAGCCTTATGTTGTAATGTGAATACAAATGGATTTTAAAGTTTTCAGGATGAGTTAAATTTACTCCAGGGCTCTAAGTTTTCTACATAATTTTCTTCTATTATTTTACTTGTTTCCTTTCTCTAATGTCCATACTATACTTTCTGAATGTTTTTGGACATGTTGATTGATGACTACTCATCATGTAAAAAACACTTCAAAATTTAACACATAAGAAAATCTTAAAAAGAAAGAACAGCTCAGATGCAAAATACCTGTTGAATGTTGTCAACTTTTTCCAGCCATCTATTGATTTCGTGTGCTATTTGCATCCCTTGTGTGTTCACAGCTTCATCAACTCTTGTCTTCAAATCCTCTTTCATGCTTTGGAGATCTTTCCATTTTTCTTTCAGTGACTCCAAATTCTCTTCCAACTTGTAAATATAATCAACTTCTTTCTTGGCACAACCACACAGACACTTGGTAATGTCCCATATGATTCCCACGACTTGATCCATATGCCTCACAGTTATTTCCAAGCAATGTTAAGGTTTCATTCCTCCAAAACCAAACAACAAAGCGTGCAAGTTAGAGCGATTTATTTTTCTGTAAAAAAATAAAACTGTATATATTGCATAATCAACAGAGCTTACCTCTTTGTTCCAAGATATTACGATTTATGATCAGTTGGCTGGCTACGCATCAATTGATCCTTTTTATAATAGGATTTTAAACAATGATGGATTGATATGTTGTTTTGGAATAAAATGTAGGTACCTTGTTCTTGCTTCAACTTTAGTTTAAGTTTTCTTTTGGTTAGGCATTGATTCTTAATTGATCTGTTTTTGCTTTCTATTCTTTATTCTCAATTTTGTTTTTGTTCTTACTTGATCTGCATTGATTCTCCATGGATCTCAACCAATGCAAGCTTCCTTCTATTATATATTTATATTAAAAAAATAAAAATAAAAATGTAAGTAAAGAATGTTACCAAATAAATAATATAAAAAATTCAGCTTTTCTAATTTTAGTGAAATAAAATCTTTTAAGTTTATAAACTTAAGTAGATAATTTTTTTTTTAAATATATCTTCTTTCATCGTATGTTACATATTTTATATATTATATAACCATAATTAAAAATGATTTCAAATTTTATTAAAAAATTTAATAAATTGATTTCAAGAATTTCTTGTTTTTGGTTTTTTATTCGATAACTTTTCTAATTATTCTTAAATTAAAATATTATTAAAGATAAATTTGGATATATATTACTTATGTTTGTGAAAGACAATGCTTCCGCCAAAAAAATTTCATATTCCCTCCATTAGTTATAATATAAAGGTGAAACTTACTCTTCCTTTGAAAATGTAGTTGATTCGGCCGGAGCCCTTTTATTTTTTGAAAGAAAGAGCTTGTCTTGTTCTTATATATAATGACAAATTGTATACTGCAAATGAAATCCAATACTCCTCCGTATAGGACATATTTAACCGATTTTGTAGAGATTAAGGAGAGAAGTTAAATTAGTTGATTTTACTAATTTTTCTAAAATACCCTTATATAAATTTAAAATGACATAAGTAAAAATAAATCAATAACCCTTGCAACATACCTCTCCGACCTAGAATTTTTCTTTCCACACGATTTCTAATTGAAATAATGGTCTTACTATATATACATATATGTGTGTGTATATATGTATACATATAAATATATATACATACATGCATATATGTGTGTGTGTGTACACACACATATATGTGCACGCTCACCGATAAATCCCAATTTTAATATATTTTATCACACCTTACTCATTTATTTTGGGGACTAATTTTAGGCTAATTTGGATTTATTAGATAATATTTGGATTGTTAGCCAATTTTAGGAAATAATATAAATCAGAATTAATTATGAGATTGTTGGGCTTAAATTATCAATATTCTTATTGATATCTTGTGATTGAATAATATTTTAAATATATGATAGATCATGATTTCATTTAATTCTGTCATGATAAGAAAAAAAACATATTGGAAGATCCTACAATGCAGAATTAACCTTGGATGCTAAAAGAAGATCTAATGGTGGGATTTTATTGGCTTCTCAAATTTTAATAGGCTCAAGTTGGTACCCAAAACTCTCCCCTCCTCTTATAAAAATACCTAGCAATAAGAGAAGAGACACGCCTCTTTGAGAGCCGCACACACATTCACACTCGGAGACACAGACACTAAGACGCACGAATCGATTGGAGATTGGGCATTCATTCAATTATTATTCCTCCAATGGATGCAATCAATTAAACTAGGTCCTAATTAATTCAATTAAACTAAGTCCTAATTAATTATGCAATATAGGGTCAACCTAGGTCATTCTCCCAATGAGCAATCTGTGGGTTTTTCTTTAGATTGAATTTAGGTGATGAAAAATGCAATGAAATGAAACTAAACTAAACTAACTAAATGCAAGATGAAAATGACTCTAAAACCTATATGAGAATGGAATTAATCTAGATGCAAATGCAATTCTGGGGGGATTTTTGTTATGAGAGAATAATTAAAATCTTAAGAAGAAAGTTAATTAAAAACAAATCAAACAATAAAGATCTAATTCAGTTATGATGATGAAGGGGACAACTTAGGAATTGCATGGAGTTAACTTTCTTAGCCCAAACCAATTAATTAGACCAAAGTGAGATTAATGAATTTAATTACCTAATTGAATATGGGAAACCCTCTATCTCAATAACACATATTCCACTAGAAAACTCATAATAAAATAAGCGTTGGCTAATTAAACTCATTAAAAACCAATCACAAAATAATCTTGGAAATCTTGTTTACAATTATCCAATTGAACAACTAGACAATTCATCAACCCAATCAAATAATTAAGACGATAAACCAAATTATCATTTAAATTAATAACGAAAACTCAATTAATAATTCAATTGACAATCCAAAGGTTGCAAACAAAAATCCAGCAATTGTTTCAAACATAAAAACTTCAATTTATCAATCCAATCCAAAAGAAATATGTTTACAATCTAAACTAGATTGTTCTCAATTAACACAACTTGAAAACCTTTAAAAATAAAGAACCTCAAGTTTGAATGAAGAAGATAAAAAGAACAACACTCCCTTGTGATCTTCAAGTGTAAGTTCCTAGGCCTTAGCTTCCTCCATGCTCCTCGCAAGTTGTCTCCTAAAAGAGTTTAAGCTTCCATAAATTTATTATCTCCTTCATACTTCAGGAAAGAATGAGAGGAATTAATGAATCCAAATGCCTTGCTCAATGCGCATCTACTCGGAGGAATAATAATTGAATGAATGCCCAATCTCCAATCCGGTAGCGTGCGTCTCAACGTCTGTGTCTCCGAGCGTGAATGTGCGGCTCTCAAAGAGAGCGTGTATCTTCTCTTGATTGCTAGGTCTTTTTATAAGAGGAGAGGAGAGTTTTGGGTACCAACTTGAGCCTATTAAAATTTGAGAAGCCCAATAAAATCCCACAATTAGATCTTCTTTTAGCGTCCAAGGTTAATTCTACATCGTAGGATCTTCCAATATGCTTTTTCTTATCCTACAAGAATTAAATAAAATCGTGATCTATCATATATTTAGAAATATTATTCAATCACAAGATATCAATCAGAATATTGATAATTTAAGCCCAATAATCTCATAATTAATTCTGATTTATATTATTTCCTAAAATTGGTTAACAATCCAAAAATTATCTGATAAATCTAAATTAGCCTAAAATAGTCTCCAAAATAAATGAATAAGGTGGGATAAAATATATTAAAATTGGGATTTATCAACTCCCCCACACTTATCATTTGCACTCCCGGCAAAACAAATCAAGAACAAGGGAGAATAAAGGAAAAAAACAAAAACAAAAAACAAAAACAAAACTAAACTAAAGCTTCAAAACGAATGTTCAAATCACAAGCAAAAAGTAAACAAAAACATTTCAACACCTCCCATGTCCAAGTGATCTTCTCATGAATTAAGAAAACAAACATCATGGCAATTTACTTGACAAAGGGGAACCTAAGCTAGAAATCCCTCACCAAGGATAATGTGTATGTCCCTCTTCACTCAAAAGTGTATAGGTTTGTGTTTACACTCAAATTCATCCCTATCCAATACTCTTTCCATAGGCTAGACAAGAATCTAAATTCTCCACCACTAATAAAGCAAGTGCACGCATAAATCCAAAGGACTTTTATTAGGTTGTAATGGGGCTAATGTTAAGAAAAGAAGGGTACGATGTTTCGAAAAATAAAGTTGAATATCTTAAAAGTGAAGAGAATGATACAATAGAGAATATGGGATGCAAGAAACCAAACCAAACCTGAACTGAGTCATCATTCTTTTTCTTTTCTTTTTTCTTTTTCTCTCTTTCTTTTTCTTTTTCTTTTTTCCCTTCATTTTTTCCAATTTTTTTCTTTTTCAAGAAAACCTACCATATTTTTCACAATGACCCAACTCCTAATTTTATACATGTTCTTCCATCTAAGCAGATATTATGCAGTGCTCTTCAACTTCCACGACATTCAAAAGGGTAGAGATTTTTTTTTTTTTGGCTATGGGTGTAGACAAAAAGGAAAAACAATATAGGCTCAAAAGGCTAAGCAAAGGATATATGTCTGAAAATGGTAGGCTTTTTGGCTTATCTTGCAAAAATGAAGTGAATGCCTTTATCATTTTCATGAATACAAATGCATAAAATGCAGCCTCAAATAAGATTCAAGTCAAGTTCTAGACCAAGTAAAGAGATAAGGGTAAAAAAAAAATGTATTAGGCTCAAAATCTCACTAGGAATATGATTACTAGCCTAAATTCACCAAAGTCAAATTCATTGCCACTAGGTTCATCAACTCAAAACATGATCAGTCACTTTTCAAATCAAGAATGCATCATACTAAAGTCACTTAAAACTTGCAGTTTCAACATTAATCTTTTTTCTTTCTTTTCTTGAAAACAAGGAACAAAAACCAAAGTAAGAACCAAAATATTTTTTATTTTTCTCATTTTGAAAACAAAAACCAAAAACAAAAGTAAGAACAAAATTCCTCCCCCACACTTAAATCATGCATTGTCCTCAATGCAAAATATAGGTCTAACCAATAACAACAAGCAATGCAAGTGAAAGAGTAAGGAAGGAATTCGGACGGACTATTAAAAGCTTGGAGACTCAAATGAAGTAGCATAATTGGCTTTTCTCCCTTGTCTGGTTGTAAGTCTTCTTTTGATGTTCAGCAAACATCTCCTTTTTCAAGGTCCGTAAATAACATTTTAGCTCAAGTATAGAAGGTGCTTGGATAGGAGGAATTAATCCATGTACTTGCATAAAATCATAACACCAAGCAAGTATCTTGTCCCACATATATATAATCAATAAAACTCGATTGATCAAGAATAAAGGAAGACCCCAAAAGAAATTGAACAACAGAAAGTATTGGAACTTCCAGATATTTTGAAACAACCCACAAAGTCAATATGACTCTCCTTAATTAGTAAGAGTCAAATTCTCTAAAGAATGAATCAAGTGATCACTCAAAATGGTCTCATTATGCTTGCTCAAATCATCACACAAGACAAATTCTACCTGTGAAACATCATAATTCAATATGGTTTTACCCTCTAAATACATATCTAAATCAAAGCTGCCCCCACACTTATCTTTAATAGTATCCCCACTAACGATAGTCATGTCAATATCATGAGTAGTATCAATAAAATCAATGGAGATATTACTTCCATCGTTCAAAGCATCATCATGATTAGTGTTAAGCAGGGTATCTTTAAAATCAATAGTGTTAAAGGTGTCAACAACAACTTCTTCATCAACTTCCTCATCCGAATGAATAAAATTCATAGGACTGGAGGCATGAGAAGAAACATCAATGCATGCACTACAAGATTCAGTACAATTTAAGTCAACAGAACTAGTCAATTCAGGAACAGCATTAGTGCATGCATTCTCAGCTAATGTACCAATCATCCCATCATTTGAAGTGGTAGAAGAAAAAAGGGATGAATTATTAGAGGGTGAAAGTATATTACCACATGGAAATTGACTTTGAACTTCTAAATCTTCACTTTGTCGATTGTTAATTAGAGTTTGAAGTCAGTCAAGTCGCTCTCCACTTTCTTGAAGGAGTTTCATCGTAACATCTATCTTGTTTGATGATCTTGAATACTCGTCATGAACTGGAATAGTTTGATTGACATATCCAAAATTTGAGTGATCATGCCATCTAGGATTATATGCACTTGAATATGGATAATATATTTGGCCACCTTGAGTCATGGGTCTAGAAGGATATATCGCATTGCAAGATTCAGCTCCGTCATTCAGGTAGGGGAAAGAGTCAGTAGCATGAGTGGCTAGAGAGCAAATAGGCCAAAGTGACCCTATTAAAGCAAAAGATGTAGGTTGTGGGCTAAAAGAAGTAGAGGGCCCCATAAGATTGACCATATTAGAAGAATTTGGCAAATAGGACATAACCATTTTTTCCATAGCAGATGTAAGCCTATCAATTTTGCTCTCTAGGCGAGACTCATAATTAGAAGAAAGTAATCCCACCTCATATATCTGCTCAACACCATAGTCATAATTGAAGGTGGAATATCACCTAGAGGGGGTGAATAGGTGATTTCAAAAATTCTTTTTCATGTATGAAAGATAAACAATGAAATTAGTAAAAGACATAAGAAGAAATGACACAGAGGAGTTATACTCGTTCGGTCCAAAAACTTGACCTACGTCCAATCCCCAGACACTCGGGATTTTCACTAACTCACAAATACAATTACACACTCTATAACTCAGGATGATCCTTTCTCTCTAGGACTCACTCCCCCTTACAAGATGTAATCGTACACCCACACTCAAGATACCTCTACCTTGAGATTTGAATGAATGAAAATAAATGCTAAAACTCTCGCACGCAGTAGTTGAATAATAAACACCGAAGCTCAATAATATCCGAAGATATAAGTAGAATAGAATATAATCAATTTGAATGCTTTGTCTATGTATGTGATTCTATGTATTGATGAATTCAATCTTTCTGGTATTTATACTAATTGAAGCTTGAAGACCATTGAAAGGATTTGAATTTGTCCGTTGAAGAGTTTTGAATTTGCCCGTTGAGGAGTTTGAATTTGTCCGTTGAGGAGTTTGAATATCCGCACCTTCTACTAACCACGATTGAGTGTTCGCTTAGTTGGGTCTCTTTACGTGCTATCATTCACGTGGTCTCGGACAAAGGATAGCTTAAAATATTGATTTGGCACTTTTGCTAATATGAGCTAGCCTTAATTGGGTTCATGGTGTTGGCTCTGTTCCACATTAGTTTCGGTGCTTCACAGCTCATCAAAATTCAAATATGATGTTAATGCATGTGAAGATCTTCTGTAACTCATTAACAAACTCGTTAAAAGCAATTAGGAATAGTAATGAGTGAAGATATGGAGAAATAAAATCATAAGCATTGATTTTCAGTTTACGTAGACGGTGATTTTCAAATGTGATAAATTTAACTTCAAGTTAGAATAAATGTTAACTTGAGTCATTTACTTGAGGCAAGAAATATAGTAATCGGAGTCAAGTTAACTCTTTCTTAAAGAACTTGAAATCAAATTTAAAGAGTAGATTTGAAAAGTTAACTTGGGTTGTGGAAGAATTAACTTGATATAGTGTCGAAAGTTACTTGAAAGATTGGCTTGAAGGTTGACTTGAAATGTTGTCTTGAAAGTTGACTTGGGTGCTTGAGGAAGTTAACTTGATAAGGTGTCGAAAGTTAACTTGAAAGATGGAGAAAGTTGAAATCGCAAGTTGAAGAGAAAAAGAGCTTAACTTGATATGTCCAGAAAGTTAACTTGATGTATGAAGAGAGTTAAAGGCTTAACTTGATATATGGCAGCAAGTTAACTTGATGTTTGAAGAAAGTTAAAGCCGATAAGTTGAAGAAAGAATGATACATTCAGTTGTTGACTTGAGGCAATAAGTGATTTTACTTCAAGTTATACTTTAGAAACAAAGTTAACTTGAAATAAAAATTTAATTTGATATTGGTTTTGCAAGTAAAAAACGATAACTTGAAGTTTTTAAGTTTAAAAGCAAAAGTTAACTTGAAATATCAAGTTAACTTGATATAGCCTTGCAAGTTAAACACGACTTCAAGTCTTGAAACAAAGTTAACTTGATATAACCTTGCAAGTCAAAAACTATATGGAAGAAGAGAACACTTTAACTTCAAGTTAAAATGTTTGCCTTGAGTCATTTGGAAATAGCATAAGAAATTGATATCAACTTGAGGCAATAAGTTATCAACTTGGAGTCAAAAACGCAACTTGAGCTTTAAACAATATATTGAGAGAAAGTTGCCTTGAGTCAATTTATTCTTTAACTTCAAGTTAAGAATGATGAAACACATAGTTCAAAACTTGGGCACGATAACTTGATGCAAAACAAAACTAACTTGAAATCAAGGTTTTATTCAAAAACAAACTTGTTCAAGACTTTAACTTGGAATTCTTTTGCAACAACTTCAAGTTACTTTTAAAACATAATATTCACAATGAATTTACCTTTAGATTAATTATAACTGTTATCATCAAAACAAGTGAACTAACAATAATGATAAGGCATAGAAGTATAATAATTATTTCCATAAACTGAAGCATGTCAAGCCATCATAGGAGGGATCAAATTCAATTTTCCAAGAGTGGATGGGATCCAATAAACAATTACCAAACAAATCACCTAGAACTCAAACCTAAAGCCTAACCAATGCTCCCCCAAAGAACGGGTAGCCAAAATTGACGCTACGCTTTTGTAATACCCTAACATTCCTATTTAGCTTAACCACTATATTTTGATAGGCAATGCCTATTAAAAATAGGTGAATATGTGGTCTCAAAATTTAGTAGCTTATTCAATTTAATTTAGGGAATTTTCTCTTAGAATTAAATAACCAAAGACCCAAATTTTCTAATCTTCATTTAGGGATCATAAAATACCCTAAAATTGTCATATTACAACATAGTTTATATTTAATCATAAAGAGCCATAAAATGTTATAAAAATACCTAAATCAATTAAAGGAAATTACCAATAATTAAAGGACAGTTAAATTTACAATAATTAATTGTATTAATTTGCAAAATTAATTAAAAGGCATATTAAAAGTCATCAATTAGGGATATATTAATTTAATGAAAGATCAAGAACCAATAAGGGTTCAATATTAGCATAAAGTGAATTATTAATGATCATAATTAATGTAAGAACCTATCATACTTTGACAATTACAAGTAAAACCCTAAAAATCTCTATTTGTAGTGAATGCTATATTTTGATAAATTATGCATGTTAAATAAAGGAGAATATGTTGTCTCTAAATTTTACAGATTATTAATTAGATTTTAGACAACTTTCCTTAGAATTTAATAAACCAAAGATTAAATTTAAGACCATATCTAAGGATCATAAAATAGAAAATAATCATCATATTAAACCATGGTTCTTAAAAGAAGCAAGATAATGTTATAAAACACTTAAATAAATTAAGGGAAATTATTAAGGATTAACAGGCAAATTAAGTCTTCACTAATTAAATAATTGTAAATCTTCATAATTAATCAAAAGGCTAATTGATGAAGAATTAATCTTGTCTAATAAAGCACTTGATTAAGATGTTAATTAAACTTTAATCAAGCTTTGAAAAGTCAACAAATGCAATTAAGGGTTAATTAATCCTATAAATAAGCTAAATCCTCTTGTAAATTGATTAGCCAATGATAAATCAAGAAAATGATCTTAATCCTCATGAAATTAAATGGACCAATAGTAGACTTGAACCATAGATTAATGGTAACACAAATGGAATCCAATGGTCCTAATCAATTCTATAATTAACCTTAATCCTTGTGTAATTGAATTAGCCAATGGAAAATCAAAGAAATAAGCTTAATCCTTGTGAAAAAGAAAATAGACCAATGGGAGAGGAAATAAGTGTTAGATTGCACATGGGAGAGAGAGAGAGGGGGAGAGAGAGAGAGAGATTATAATATAATATTTTTAGAGCACATGTTGAATTAAAAAATGAAATAAAAATAATTAGCTAAATCCTATGTAATTAAGATTGACCAATGAGAGCATTTTCTTCCTAAATTGAGCCTTCATGAAAACACAAATCCACCTAAGCCATTGATTTTGGAAAGTGATCCAAAGGTGGAAATCCTTGGACTTTTGCTATAAATAGAGGTCTTGCCTCTTCAGTCTTCACAATTCTTCACACCAAATCTACCACCAAGTGGTGATTTCTAATAGAGTAGAAGCAAGAAGGAGGAAGGACGCAAGAGGCTTCAAGAGGTAAGCTTGTCTTTAGTTTTTAGTTTCTAGTCTTTAGCTCTATAGTTCTTAGTATAAATCACTACAAAAAAAACTGTTTTTTGCGATGGAAACATTCCTCGCAAAAACGGACATTTTCCGTCGCAAAAGCGATTTGCGGCGGAATTTGCGACGAAAAAAAGTTCCGTCGCAAAAATCGCCCTCGCAAACCAATTTTCCGTCACAAAAATGCCTTTTTCCCTCGTAAATTTTTGAATTTGCGAGGGAACACTTTTCCTTGCAAATCCTAGAATTTGTGAGGGAAAAATCTTTCCTCGCAAAATTTTCAAAGTTTGCGAGGGAAACACCTTCCTCGCAAAATTTTGGAGTTTGCGAGGGAAACATTTTCCCTCGCAAAGTCTGGAATTTGCGAGGGAAGCTATTTCCTCGCAAAATGGGGGGAAATTGGCAAGAAATTTCCCCCAAAATGGTCAATTTTGCGGGAAGAAATTTTCCTCGCAAAATAGGACCATTTTGCGAGGGAAGAAATTTTCCTCGCAAAATAGGACATTTTGCGAGGGAACACTTTTTCCCTCGCAAAATTGACCATTTTCCGACGGAAAATTTTTTTCCTCACAAATTTACCCCAATTTGCGATGGAATTTTTTCCCCCGCAAATTACGTCGCAAATTGGGCATTTTTTAGTAGTGAATGTTAGTTTAATCTAAGAAATAGGTAACGTAATTTTCCATAATTGTTTTCAGGCCTTATTGCATCGAAAGATGCCTGACAAGGTGGGAACATGTTGGGAAGTAACTTTTAGGATTAATAAAACAAGTTAGAGTAAGATAGAGAATTGTTGGGTTTTCTTGAGCTGTTGGAATCAAGATAGAGGGCATTATTTGATATGTAAATTTATCTTCAAAAATTATGAAATAATTCATGAGTAAATTAGACATCCATACCTTTCTAAATATGTATAATATGTGTCATTTTGAGTTTTGTGCAAGGAGATAAAAAATCTGGAAATAAGGCTACGTTTTTTTGGGAAAAATCTAGGCGAGAGGTTGAAAAACATTAAACTGGGAATTATCTACAAGTTTCCAGAGAAACACCATTATTTTTTTCTCAAAAATAGACATGCTAAGGTTTCCAATGAATTTCACGGAACCTAATTTCGATGTTTTTAGAATTAATTATGAATTTTCAAAATTGGGGAAAATTCTGCCCCAAAATGCTGAATCAGCGTTTCTGAGAAAATAAATGGATATAATTGGAATAACAAATCCACCAGGGGTAAAAAGGTCGGTAGTGGCTAAAATATCTCATAAGATATTATTTACAAGGTAATAATGCGATAATACTATTATAGGACATCCGGGGAAAATCGGAGACGTCGACTGCCAGGCAAGCTGCGTCATCCAAAGACAAGGTACGGACGCGTATTGTAACACTAACTCTGATGGTTATTGTATGCTTATATGTTATAGATACTTTCATCAAGACATGGACGGGACTCTGTCTTGGACATGCACCGTAACTAAGTTTATGGGGCTTAGATCACTACTTATACATTCAGCTTTATACACGGGTTATGGTTTTGATAATACCGTTACAGTTTTCCTAGCGTTGAGGACACGAAGGCCATCGTGGCACTGAAGTGTGCAGACTATTGATAACTTTACATGTGCTGTGTGCTATGTACTGTTAATATATTAATCCTACATCTACTGTGTTCTTATGTATTGATTATTGCTGTAATGTCATGAATATCTGTCATACATATATATCGTCATATTTAAGCATGAGGTTAACCGTTACCTAGGGTCCGATGGACATTGGACCTCAGCCCTTACCATAGCATGAGGTTAACTTTCTTCTTAAGATTTTAATTCTTCTCTCATAACAAAAATCCTCCCAGAATTGCATTTGCATCTAGATTAGTTCCATTCTCATATAGGTTTTAGAGTCATTTTCATCTTGCATTTAGTTAGTTTAATTTCATTTCATTGCATTTTTCATTACCTAAATTCAACCTAAAGAAAAACCCACAGATTGCTCCTTGGAAGAATGACCTAGGTTGACCCTATATTGCATAATTAATTAAGACCTAGTTTAATTGATTGCTTTAACGACAAAAGTAGCGCATCACGCACATACACATATGTGTGTGTGTGTGTGTGTGTGTGTGTGTTTATATATATATACATACACACATATATATATTGACACACACACACACTAGATATACATATATGTATACATACACACATATATACATAGATATACATATATGTACACACACACATATATATGTGTTTTTAAATGTGTGTATATATATATATTTGTGTGTAGACACACACATATATAGATAGACATATGTATGTATATATAGACATATATACATACATATATGTATAAACACACACACAATATATTGTCTATATATATTTGTGTGTAGACACACACATATATACATACATATATACACAGATGACACACAACATACATATCTATGTGTGTGTGTGTGTGTGTGTGTGTTGACAAATTGACGTTAGCTGATCGGTAAATAAATTAAAATCACTAGTGGAAAAAAGGCTTTTAAGACCGGACAAAAGGGGGGTCGTAAGACCGGATATGCGACGGTCTTGTTCCAGCCCGGTATTAAAAGTCTACCATTTAAGACCGGGACTCGAACCGGTCTTAAAGAAACTCTTTTAAGACCGGCCATTTAAAAACTTGGGTCTTAAAAAGTTGAACTAAATGAAGCCGAAATATTTTTTGTTCGATCCTAATGCTCAACTTTTAAGACCGCGTAAAATAGGTCGCTCTTAAAAGATCGTAATTATAAGACCGGACAAGATACATACGGTCTGAAAAATAGCGGCTTCTAAGACCACACGAATAATTACACACGGTCTTAAAGGACTGACTTTCAAGAGTGGATGATAAAAACATCCGGTCTTAAATATTTTAATTTAAGACCGGACGTCTAAATATACCGGTCTTAAAAGATCATGTTAAAATATCACGATCTTTAAGACCGGTCATATAATTACATCCGGTCTTAACAAGTGAACATTTAAGACCGTCTTATTATTTCCGGTCTAAATTTTCCGAATTTTTCCCTGCTTGTTCTTCCGATTATATATATACACAAATCCACCACCCAATCCAAGACATAAAATTCGATACTTTAAGCTACAAGCTATGAACAATTATTTGAATAAATTGAATTGGAAAAAGAATACAAATATTATTCACCATGAGCTATTTGGCCTCTTAATTAATGATTACTATGACTACAACACCTAAATTAATTCATACAATAAGATAACTTTCTTACAAATACAATAAGTTACAAGTACAACATACATGCGCCCAAAATAATATTCACCATGCCTTCATCGATTCCCCCACCCAACAACGTAACATCCTCTTATATAACATGCCCCTTTGGATCGGATCCGCCACAAAAATAAAACAAGAACAAAATTCATAGTCATCGGTGACATTAACTATGAACATAGATAGAAGGAATATAATATATATAGTTAAAGCCTTAAAGTCTTCAAAGAAATCTGCATATGAATATTACCTTATGAATTGACTCTTTTATAAAGTGATATCTTCCCATATCCCTTCTTGATGATCACTTCTTATCCGGGTTCATTATCCGCTTCATCTTCTTCGTTCATGTCGGTAGACCCCTTGAAAAAGGAGTACTCTCGGGAATACCATAATTTGAATTCATTTCCTCATCAATATCAATGACCCTCTTTCCTTGGAGAGCTACGAGACCACATTTTATTTTCTTGATCAGTGATATAGAACACTTGTTTTGCCCGGTCTCGCCATAATAAAAGGTTCATCTCCAAAACTTCTACCATTGACATCGACTAATGTAAATCCTAGCCGATCGATCCGAACACCATTATTGACATTAACCCACTTGCATTTGAAAATGGGAAATCTAATTTTCACATAGTCCACCTCCCAAATCTCTTCAATAACCCCATAATATGGCATGACGCCAATAAAGGGCTCTTGTCTTTCGAACTGGAGAAGTGCATAGATTCAGCCTCTAACATAACACCACTGTTCCGGGATCGTGCTCGTATCATCTAGGGACTTCGTGTAAAATGTATAACCATTGATCACATACGAATTCCAACTTATGACATCAACCTCGGGACCACCTGCTAACCATTTGATTGTATCGAAACACATTCCTCTCCCTCGACCTTTTGTTTGAACCGGTTTGCAAAAGTTACGTTATGCTCCCTAATCAACCTTTGTTGATCATTCGATGATTTTCTTTCCTTACAATTGCTTTATGTGCAGCTATCTTTGGCTTGAACTTCATCGACGTTATTCAAGATGTATAAGTGGACTTGTGACAATTCATCGGGATCCACACTCTTTACGGAAGCCCCTCCTCTACCCCCATCAAAGCATCGACGTTTTGGAAGCCCAATATGTCTTACTTTGGCCAAATAATCTTGACAAAATTCCATGGCTTCTTGAAACATATTTCGAACAATCGATGCTTCGTCGGTATGCGTTCTTCACGTACCCTTTTAGGAATTTCATAGATCTTTCAATTGGGTACATCCACCGTAAATGGATAGGGCCGCACATCTTTATCTCCTCACTAGATGAACAATTAGATGAACCATGATGTCAAAAAATGTAGGAACAAAAAGCTTCTCAAGGTGGCACAAGATAAGATATCCTTCATTCTCCAATTCATCCAACTTTTCAATCTCGAAAACTTTACCACAAAGCGCATTGAAGAAGACACAAAGTCTAGTCAAAACGACCCGAAGATCATATTCGGCGATGCCTCGAATAGCTATTGGGAGTAGCTGTTGCATCAAGACATGACAATCATGAGACTTTTGGCCTACTAATTTCAAGTCCTTCATCGATACAAGCCGCTTCAAATTTGAAGAATACCCCGTGGGAACTTTTGTGCCATGTAAACACTCACAAAAACTTCGTTTCTCATCCTTAGATAAAGTATGAGAAGCCAGGGGACAATAAGTTCTCTTCCCATCTGGACTTGGATGTAACTCTTTGCGTATTCCCATTGCTATCGGATCCAATCTTGCCTTCACACCATCCTTGGAACTACCTTGCATGTTGAGAAGCGTGCCGACAATACTATCACATACATTTTTCTCCACATGCATGACATCAATCGTGTCTCACATCAAGATTGCGCCAATATGGAAGATCGAAGAATACAGATCTCTTTTTCCATATATTTGTTTCTTTTCTACACTTTGCGGTCTTAGAATACGACATTGATATTTTTCACCTTTTCATAAACTTGCTCCCGGTCAATGCCACCGGAGCATCTTCATACTCTTGGCCACCAAAAAGGCTTTCTTCAATCGACGATATGGGTGGCCCCGTCTAAGAAATCTCCTATGTCCAAGATAAACCGTCTTTCTTCCATGTTGAAGTTGATGGTAGCTGTGCCTTCTTCACAAACCGGACATGGTTTATGGCCTTTTACACTATACCACGACAAGTTCCCATATCTTTGGGAAGTCGTTTATAGTACAAAATATCATGGCTCGCATTTTAAACACCTCCTTCTTGAAAGAGTCAAAAACATCAACACCTTCGCCCACAACTCCTTCAAGTCTTCGATCAAGGGTGAAGGTAAACATCAATGTCATTTCCTGGTTGTTTCGGTCCCGAAATCAACATAGACGACATGATGTACTTTCGTTTCATGCATAACATCGGAGATAAGTTGTAAATAATCGTAGTACGGGCCATGAACTATGTATCTTTGCTAAGGCTTCCATATGGATTCATGCCATCCGTGCTAAGGGCAAGCCTAAGGTTCCTAGGTTCTTCGCCGAAGTTCGGAAATAATTGATCGATTTTCTTCCATTGAGAAGAATCGGTCGGATGTCGAAGCTTTCCATCGAAATCCTCTCATCTCGCATGCCACCTCAAATTTTTTGCATCATTTTCATTCGCAAACAACCGCTTGAACCTTGGTATGATTGGAAGATACCACAACACTTTTGCAGGCCCCTTATTTGACTTGTACCTTGGGGTTTCACATTTCGAACAACTCGCTCCTCTTCAAACTCTTTTCTATACAACACGCAATCATTCGGGCATGCATGGATCTTTTTGTACTCCATCCCCAGTGGACAAAGTATTTTCTTAGCATCATAGTATCGATGCGGCAACACATTATCATCCGGAAGCATGTCCTTAAAAGCCTCAAGCATTTCTGAAAAACTCTTGTCGCTCCATCCATGACGTGCCTTCAAGCTTACCAATTTCAATACAGCATTCAACAATTGGTATTTTTTACACCCACGGTATAGAGGGGTCTCGCATCACCGCACATATTACCATATGCATGTGATTGATGAAAAGCCTCTTCTCCTACATCACGGATAATGTCCTCTATGTGATCATCCATATCCGTGTCATTATCATCAAAGGCCACTTCCCTATGTTGAGACCACTTGGTATTTTTTCACCATGCCATACCCATCTTGTATAAGTCTTACAAATTCCTTCACAAATTAAATGTGTGTGTATAACTTCAGGACTTAGTCGCCTCTCATTCAAACATTTTACACAAGGGCAATAAAACTTCCCACCCTCGGCATGGGCATTTTGTTTAGCAAATTTTATAAAGTCTCTCACCCCATTCGATATTCAACACTCGTCCGTTTAGCATTTATCCAAGCGTGATCCATAGTAGAATTCCTATATATATAGACGGAAAGATTTAACATACATATATATGCTCAAATGTCGGTTAAGTCTTTTTTTTTCTTTTTTTTCCGGATAAACTTGCTCATTAAATGCAGAACGAAGAATCACTTTTGGTCATAAATGTATCGAGAGAATCCAAGAACCAAAATAAATGCATGACGAGGAAATTAAATTCATCGCGTGAAGGTCTTGTGGACTCACTTTGTATCATATAAATTCAAATGCGTTTGCTTAGTCTTTCTTCTCCCGCCACGAACGTTGATGTTGCGCGAGAAAGAGTACCCTAAAAACATTTATTGGTCAGTTGGGTAGGTCTAAAATGCAATTATAATCTTCAAAATACAATATCCATTAACAAACACGAAACCCACAAGAACATTTGATCGATTTCGCTCAACCCAGGAAAAACCCCTAACGATGAGCGGGAAAATCATAAACTTATATAACCAAAACACCTCTTACAGCTTGGTCTATAGACGTATAGCTAAGGAAGCGAGAAAGTGATTGTCGAGAGAGCAACGCGAACCGGCGGCGAAGTGGCGACGTAACCCGAGTAACACTTTAGGCGCGACAAGAGAAGTTGAGAGAGGGAAATTTAATATTCCACGCGAGAGCGAGACATGTTTTATATTTGGGATTTTATTAAGGACCAGGAGGTTTATAATCCTCCGGACCTAAATTGAGACAATTAAACCGGTTCATTAAAAGGAGAAGGTTATATATACAACTTTTTAAGACCGCCGTTTTATAATACTCGGTCCTAAAATTCTTTTTGTGATTTCTAATAAAAGATTTGGCGAGCGCAAAGAATCGAATGAATAAAAATTAAAGGAAAAGCGGAGTTTCTTTAATTACATATATTACTTGCATATGCACGTACACAAGAAAAAATACAAAACAAAAACAAGCGAGAAAATTATCAAAAACAAGAATCGACTAAACATCTCCTAAAGCTTATTATCCTCCAAAGCCTTGGCGATTTCGGCGTGAATAGCATTAATTTCTGCCGGAGATCGCAAGTTTGTATTACTCGAATCGCCCACAATGCTTCATTAGAGGAAAGAGGAGAGGGTCGTAGTAGTCGCGGTGGGGCCAAGAGGTTGGAGAGGGGAGCGGGAACCTCTTCATCATCCGAAGAAATAACAATGGGTCCAACGACCGAGACTCTTCTCGTCACAATAGGACGGACTCTCGATGGAGGAGGCGCACCGTATAACGATCGACGGAAGGCACGAGCATCACGACTAAGAGCACCCTACGAGCGGTTCTCTTGAATCTAACCATGGTTTGAGCGGTTAGGGCGAGATAGGGATGAGGAGTTAATTAATAGAGGCAGAGAGCTGTTCTCAGATAGCCACGTACGTAGTTTGGAGTTACGAGGTAGTGAGGAATTAATAAGGAGTTATAGGTACGCGGTATAAAATTCCATTATTTAATATTTTTCCAATTCATTTTATTTTAAGACCGTCCTTTTATCATTAACCCGGTACTTATAGGTATGCGGTATAAAATTCTATTATTTAATTTTTAAGACCGGTCTTTTATAATAAGTCCGGTCCTAAAAGTATTACCTTTAAGACCGGCCTTTTATCATTTACCGGTACTTTCACACCTTGTTTAAATGAATCATGCGAGAGTCTCTTCGGCTTCCGAGATAAACTTCCCAACTAGGCGTCTCCTCGTATTCGATGAACAATGCGTCTCCTCGTTAAAGCTTTCGGCGTTTCACATTGTTCGAGGATGGGTTCTCTATTTAAACCCGTTGTTCTTGTACTTTCTTCACATTCTTCTCCCCCGGGTCCTCCGTTTCATCCTCCTCATCTTCAACCTCGGCCCCAGCATCGTAATGGCTGCTCCCCAGTCCTCCGTTTCCTCCTCCTCCTCTTCAACCTCGGCCCCCGCCACCGCCTCCTCCAAATCCGGCGTGAAGGTTGGTGCGATCCATCGGTGGCTGCGTCGATCAAATCGATCGACGTTTGGGCCAATTGGTTCAGCTTGCTCATACCATGAACAACAAGCTGAACATGGTACTCCAGGCCAATGACGTGAACTACGATCCCGCGAAGACGACTCGACAACTCCGACAACTCCGACGACTCGACGCCCCCTCCCTTTCCGACTACGAGAGGGATTAGTTTTTTTTTTTTTTTTTGTTGCATTTTTTTTATTTTTTTTTGTGTGATCGCTGCCCCTATAGGGTAGCGTAAAAAAAATTAGTAAATAAAATATTTTTAAATTTTGTTCTCGTGCGAGTTTAGTACTTTATCGAACACGGAAAGCAATAAACAAGGCAACTATGAAGGACGGATAATGGCGAGTAAAAAACCTAAAATAAAAGAACGAAGACTTTAGTTAGTAAATCGACGGTCCTAAAAACACGCCATTTTTGTCGGCTTTGGTTTCCATATCCGATTGCCTCTTGTCCTTTTCATTATCGTCTTTCTTTTTCCGACAAAAAGGAAACAAACAAAACATTGTCCTCGTGTAAATCCAACAACAGAAATTCGCAGAATACAGTTAAGAACATACCAAAAAAAAAAGAGCTTTTACCTTATTCGGACAAGAACAAACAAAGTGACTATTCTTCTCAAGGTTGGACCTTCGTTGACGTCGGTTTTACCTCCCATGTGAGAAACAAAGTGTCCTTTTCATTATCTTCCTTCTTTTTTCGACAAAAAGACAAAAGACAAAATAAAAGGGACACCGATAATGCTCCTCTACACATGGAAAGGTAAAAACGATGATAAAGAAGGACCTAGCTTGAGTTTAACGCCGAACCTCGGTTGTCTTCAACCCTAACCATTTAATTTGTCTCGAAAAGGGGTATTTAAAGGTGAATGACTTTTAAGATCGCACAAATAACAACATACGGTCCTAAAAGTTAAACATACTTTTAACAAAAGACTTTTAAGACCGATTATATATAAAACTACGGTCCTAAAAGTTAAGCGGCGGACTTTTTAAGACCGACCTTTTATAATACGTCCGGACCTAAAAGTTCATGTGGTTTTTAAGCTTTTAGGAGCGGACACTAAAGAAATATACGGTCCTAAAAGTCTCATACTATTTACACCTAAAATTTTTGCGGACCTTTAAGACCGGACATGCTGTTAATGAACGGTCCTAAAAGTCTCAGATTTCAAACACTAAATTAAATAGCTATATCCACCATCCAATAATACATTCGAAACCCAAAATGGACACAAGAAAATTGTTCGAAAAATTAACTAAATTTATTTATTGAATTTTACATTGCCTATGTATATTTACAAATGAATTGTTCAAAAAAATAAACAAATTTACAGAAGATCGATTATTGTTGCTACAGATTATACTTACAAATGAATTTAGGACATTAATTATTGTCATTTTTCTAACTCTAAGATCAGACCATACAGATATTCACAAAACACATTGCGTATGTGCTCCAGTTCATCATCAGGAAAGGGAGTTTTGCATTGAAACATACGTAACATCAAAAAGACAAGCTGAATTAACTTGCGTGCATATTTCATTTGTAACAAAGCGAAACTGAATTAACTTGCATAATATGTAACATCAAATACATTTACCTTTGCAGTTAATTTAGTATCCCTCGCCTTGTAATATCATACATGTGTTTCATGATGTCTCGGCCACATAAGTTGGACTCTCGTGGTTGCCGACGGGTCTAAAATGAACAAGAAATATATATAAGAGCATATATATAGCTCAATGACCAAGTTCACAAGGCGTGTGCTACAAATTAAATATTGTACCAACCTCGGTTTGTACCATATGGGGTCTTTGTCTGAGTAGCACGCCTTTTCTTTTCTAGTCTTTGGAAGGTCCTCGTGGCACTATCATCAAAATCACAAATTTATCAATGATTCACTTAAAATTCACAAGCGAGAGATGTCGACAAGAGAATCAAAATGACATGCTTACTCGTTGATGGTCGCACCAACGTAGGCAATGGCTCGGTGTGAGTGGAGCATAAGAAGATAACTTTATGCTCGTCCATGCACATGACGACCAACTGCCGATGGCGGCTGAAAATTCACATCGGTAAACTATACTCGGTGATATATATATGTAGCGAGAATTAAGTGAATTGCGGACAAGATTTTTGATATGTACGTGGAAGAATGGCAAAAAGTACAACTTTCTGATCCTTGAGCACAACCTCTTTGATATGTACTCTGTCTCTCCCGCATGGATGTTTGACTTGAATAGACGGGGCACAAGAATCCAAAATCGTTGATCGCACCTTTGAACCAATTCATGATGCAAGAACCTACCATAATGACATCGATCGGGAATTAGTATATATGTATGTATGTCTAAACGATGCATTTAAATGATGTACTCATAGATAGAAGATACTTACTTCATAAAAATTCTAACAACTTCATCAGTAAGCTCCTGTCGAGGAAGCAGCAGGGACTCAACATCAACGGTGTCAACTTGAACGGGCATAGGATGAGGGACACCTACTACTTCATCGACGGAGCCACGATTTATCCTTAAAATATCCACTTTTCATTAGATCGGATATTTTTTCCGGGCACGTGACCAACTTAGCGATAGGGGATAGAGCTTGAGGAGGGGATGGAGCTTGACGAGGGGATGGGCGGAGGAAGAGGGATTGAAGCTTCGGGAGCGGTAGAGACATGTACAAGCTTCACCGGCCAAGGGATGAAGGTTCCCTTGACATCACTCACAAGCTTCACTCATCGGTTTGGAGAGGGAGCTGTGCATCAATGATCACCTTTTCAACCGACACTCGACTTCATCATCAGGCATTTGTTGGTGGTGTACAGTTGATCCCAAGTTGTGAACAGTCCCTTTTGCATCCAATAATCGTCCATCATGATGATCGGGATCCTCCACATAAAGGTCACAAGGTTGCTCGACTCTCCAACAATGCAGCTCCCTCTAGTGCTGCGCGTTGCGCAGTGAGTGTGTGAAGGGAACACCGGTCTCCCGGACGATTGCTCAAAAGCAGCCTCACCGACTCGGTTCCTCCTTCATCGGCTCATCTCGGATTGAAACATTGCGGTCATTGAAGCTTTATTAGCCATTTTTGTCCCGGTCCATCTCCTCCGGGTAACCATACTTTGTCTATGGCGTTTGGATGTACCAAAGACTTGCTTTATGCCTACCCGTCCTCCAATCCCCCTTACACGCCCGGGTGATCCGGTTTTCGGTTTCGGCCGCAACCGGGTCGAACATCATTCCTCCGTCCGACACAAAAGATCCCTCCGCTTCTTTCTTTTTAAGATCTTCCGTAAGATACGGATAACGAGAAGCTTAGTAATGAAACATATTTGGTAACTAAAAAATAACAATAACGATACTTACAATTCTTTCGGCAACTAGACGAGTTTGTTCACTCGTGTAGGCGCCGCTGGCTTTTGCCGAATATGCAACCACAACTCCTCGCGACGTATTGGAGATGGAGGAGCATGTATCACGAAGGATTGGATTCCCGCTTCATCATCCAATCTCTTCCGCTCGTGCCCATCAAATCTTTTCGGCCTTTTGATGTCCGCCGCGAGAAGCCCTATGAGGGCAATCATTCTTTCTACCTGTCTCCGTGCTTGTTCCCTTCTTTTACGTGAATCGGGATTGAAAACATCTATTAATTATGAATTCCGACCATGCATGTCACTAACATAAATTAGAGAACTTCGCTTCATATGAACGTCAATCAAACAAGTAGTCAAATTCTTCACTTCATCAAGTTTCAACATTTTATTTAAGGAAGATGTAGAATTGTAGAAGAAATTGGAGCTATGTTTTGTAGTGCTAGCTAGATAGATAGGTTAAGAAACAAAAGAGAATTATGCTTACGAGAATAACACAAACTTGATCCTTTTTAAGGCATCCAGTGGGATCAGTCCCTATTAGATAGTAACAATTGGGTATATAAAGTTTCCCCCTTTTAAGACTATTCATTTCCTCCTTTGCAAGACAAACCATTACACAATTAATACCTTCTCATCAGTAATTTACCTTTTCAGGGTTGACATATCGACTTGCATAGACAAAGGCAGAAATGTATACTTCTATTCACACACCGAACTATTATATATCTAACAGGATTAGATGAACACAATAACATTCACATATCCGCACATGTTAATAAGCAAACAAAAGGGAAGACAAAACTAAATATAAACTCACCAGAGCTTCAGGAGTGGTCCGCAGAAGAACAAATTGTCGCCAAATTCGTTCATCAATAAATGTGTAAACTTCCCAAGGATGTTTTGCGGGCGGAACATCGGAGAAAATATACGTGTTAGCGAGAAAGGTCTTAAACTTCCTCCACCGATCAGCACAATAAGACAATGTCTTGTCTTTCAACTTCGACTTGATCGTGGACGGTGTATGTAACTGAGGATAGTCTCCCAAATAGGATCCTTTACATTCTTATAGTCCACACTTTTCCACTCATCCGTCAAGATGCTAACCTTTTGTGTGCTAGACAATGACAAAACTATTATATTTGCTTTTATTAGGACCGACAGGTTCCAACCTTGCATTAAACCGAATCTCGAGCTTTGACCCGGAAGTCAGACTTAGGGTCACATCCATCATTCGTGTGCCTCTTCTACCACGGCGTGCGGGCGATTACGAGCCTCATTGTGAGATGAAGAGGGTTCGTTCTGACTCACACCAGTCACACCAGAGCGGCGCGTTGCGGAACACGAATAGATTCGTTTTCACCGTCCATTTTCGAGACGGGAAGAGAGGAATGCCCGAGCAAATGAGAGAGTAACGGGGGCTGATGGTACGTGGGCGAGGAAGAGGTAATGCAACAGGAAGGGTTTCGGAACGTGAACAGAGGTTCTCCACAGAGTAACAAAAGCTTTCGCGAAGAAATATATCTTGCTTGGATTTTTAAGCCCGGATAAAAAAGAGACGGTCTTAATATTTACATTAATCCGGTCATATTAAACGTCCGATCTAAAAAGTTTAACCTTTAAGACCGTTCCTTTTAAAACGCCGGTCTTAATATTAATGAACTTTTTCAAACCGCAAGTATCATATGTCCGGTCTTGAAAGAAAACTTTTAAGACCGTCTTGTTGATAAGTTCGGTCTTAAAACTTTAGACTTTTTATATTTAAATTTTTCCTTATTATGTTTTACCGAGAAAATATAAGTACGGCTATATGAGATATATTTAGAAAGTAATTGAAATTTCAGTTCAATTTTTAAGACCGGTGGTATTTTAGTCGGTCTCAATAATGATTTTAAGATCGGTGAAAAATTGATCCGGTGCAAGAAGTTCTTTATATTTACGAATCGCACGGTCATTCCTTTAAGACCGGGGTGTCCATTGTCCGCTCCAAATGAGGCGGTCTTAAAGCCTTTTTTTGCACTAGTGAATCCAACAATTTAAAAGTTTCACCGACTAGAAGAGTCGCGCATCTACATACATATACTCACCAAAAACCAAACACACTTAAAAGATGAAATAGGGGTATTTTATGAAAAATTGACAAAAATTAAAATGTTGTCCTATAATTAGGACCAAAATCAACTCTCAAATGTTTTCCTATAATTAGGACCGGAGGGAGTATTAAAGACGGGCTAGTACTATTTTCTCGTATACAAAAATTTCAATATAACATGTATTACTAGCCGTGCGTTGCATATGCAAGTTTTTATATATAATTTTGGGCTTCCAAAGTTTCTGGAAGTACATAAGGACAGTTATTTTCCCTTTTTTTTTGGGTAAAGGATTGCTTTATGATGTGTCATGTATGTAATATTTATTATATAATTTAGTCTTTATGGTTGGACAATTTTTTTATTCTATGTACAATAAGGAATATTTATTTGTAATCATAATATATCAGGTAATTATTTTATAATCATCTATTTTAAATGCGTGCCCCTATAAATTACAATTATATAATTAACAACGACAAATTTTTATTAAAATGAAGCACTTTTTTAAATCCCAACGTATTAAAAAAAAATTCAATGGCTCTAATTCAATAAAATTCTAACATATCTATTATCTAACAGCATCAATTATAATAAAACACAAGGTAAGAATAATAATTCTTGTTTTTGGCCTTTATCTTTTTGTTCGATTATTCAGTACTCCATCCCTATCTAATTGTTTCATGTTTCCTCCATACATTCTCTTTCATTAATTTTCTCATTATTAACCAACGAGGGTTGGCACAAGTGGTAGTTGTAGCTTATGTCGCTTAAGCAAGGTCTCGAGTTCGAGCCTTTTGAATGCGTAAAAGCTCCTCGTGAGATTTATCCATTATAGCCGGGTGTGCAACCGTGTACCGGATGGGCAACCAAAAAAAAAAAAAACATTTCTCATTATTACAATTCTTATTTACCTACTTATAAATCAGAGCATATTTTGGGGCAAAAAAGCACATATTTGAGAAAAATATGTTTTCATTATATTTATTACTTTTAACTAATTTTAACAGTTTTTAAAATCACACAATTTTTCTATTTAGATCTTATAATAAGAAATGAAAGTAGTATTATTAAATTTATAAATTATATGATCAAAATATAAATTTATGCATACAAATAGTCAACTTGTAATTAAGTCAATTATATAATGCCGTCTTAACTTATGGGTAGCCTAAATGATATCCTGTGTACTAAAATGTTTCACAAATATCTTTATATGGGATTTTCCCCTTTTTATAAAAAATAATCATGGATCATATATATATATATATATATATATATAAAGGATTCAAAATTTAAACGTAGGTCATATAATTTTGGATAAAAATATAAATATCAAAAGAAGGTAACAAATCTTCATGTGGATACATAGATCTATGGTCACAATAGATTTTAATTTATTTTAATAAATTATTATGTAAAATCGAATATTGTATAATAAAATATTGTGCATACTTATTTTTAGGGAGATAACCGAGTTTTCATTGTTTGGTGATATATATTTCATTCATCACTACCTGCATTATTAATGTTTGGAAAGAAGTCAAGCACAAACAATGCTCTGTTGTACAGTACTTCCTAAAGTTTTAATTGATAAAGCAAATAATAAGGTTATATTTTTAATTTTCCTCTTTTAATAACTAAGGGATGCGGAGGTAATTTGACCCAAATTTTAAATCCCTAATTATAATGCATAACTTGATATATAATTTGTTAAGTTCTGTGACCCAAATTAAAATTAAGTAATTCAAGTGTCTTTATATAAGATTTTCCCTCAATATAAGCATTCATTCTTGGCACAAACACACAAACTTGGTCATGTCCCATATGATTCCCCCAACTTGATCCATATGCCTCTCTCACTCATCTTCCAAACAATGTTAAGCTTTCATTCCTCCAAAACCACACAACAAAGCGTACAAGTTAGCGAGCAATTTCTTTTTCTGAAAAACAAATCCTATATCCACTGCATAATCTTTAGAGCTTTTAGTTCCAAAAGATCGCCATTTATATATGCTCAGGTGGCTAGCTACACATTTTATTCAATTTATTATGGGATTTTAAGCAACGATGGATGACCTTTTCTTTCGGGGAAAAAATGTAATACCGGATAATTATCTATCTGGAATATTATATTTTAGCAAATAATACCTACTTGGAAATAGGTGAATATGTGGTTTTAAAACCTTGTAGGATACTTATTCTATTGTCTAGGGAAATTTCTAATGAAATTAGAGGGATTAAAGTGTCAAAATCCCTAAATGCAATTATGGGCCATGAAATGCCCTGAAAATATTATGATAAATCCCAAGAGGCAATAAAGTATTTATTGAAAATTAGAAAGTATGTTGTCTCTAATTTTAGGAATTTTTGGGATTATTTCCCTTGGAAAATAATGAGGCAAAATTAAATATACTTTTGGGGAGCATAAGTTGCCCCATGATTTTTAATATGATATGTGGGACATAAAATACCAATGTCAATGAAATAGTTGTGAGAAAATGATTAATCCTAATTAAGAAAATTATCAACAATTAGAAAGTGATTACACTACTACAAAAAGGGATATGGAGTCCTATTTTTTGTACTTTTGGCGTCCAATCGGGGGGGGACGTCTATCGGGGGCGATAAGGAAAACTTAAGGAGTCCTATTTTAAAATTAGACTCCTTAAGTCATGACTTAAGGAGTCCAATTCCGTAACTTAGACTCCTTAAGTCATGACATTTATGCTCTTTGATGTCACTTAAGAAGTCTAATTCCAGTAGTTAGACTCCTTAAGTCTCACTTTAGGAGTCCAATTCCATTATTTAGACTCCTTAAGTCTCACTTTAGGAGTCTAATTCCAGTAGTTAGACTCCGTAAGTCTCACTTTAGGAGTCTAATTCCAGTATTTAGACTCCTTAAGCGCTCTTTTTTTTAAAAAAAATAATTGTTTCGTATATTCACTATCCCACAATTCCTTGCAAAAAAATCCTTACATAAACAGAATACATGCACTATCGAATGTGATAATTGCATACAACACCTAGCTATGTGCTAGAGCTAACCTTGTACAGAAACAGAATACATGCACCACCATAATGTGATAATTGCATAAACACCTAGCTATGTGCTAAAAGGTTAGCTCAACTAACCTTATACAGAAACAGAATACAACACCAATCTGCATCTAATAGAACTGGGTATGTGTATGTTCCATTTTGGGCATACTGAATGTTCCTCTCATGCAACTCCTTGACGGTTAATATTTCTCCCACAAACTTACACACGAATGTACCTTTTGGCAGCTCCTCTAAGGTACGAAGACCCCATCCTTTTCCTTCTGAAGTAAAAAACACCTAAAATGCAAAAGATTGAGAGAAAAGATGTATGAGTTCAAATGCATTTATGAACAACCGATCCATTAATGTCATGTCAAAGTAGAAGAAAATACATGTGACAACTAGAAGCACTAATTTCACATCAGAAACTAAATAGATAATCTGAATTAACAAAGAAAGCCAAAACCATGCACGTTATAGTTCTAGAACTTCTTAATCGGTGCTCCAAGTTATTCATATAAACAATTAATGCAGAAGTAGATATACTAACCAAGTTATTCCCATTCTTGAAGCAAACAAAATTTACAAGATTTCATTGAGATTTCTGTAAAAGCTGGAGATTTCGAATTCCTATACTTACGTTTCGTCATAGATATCACCCCAAATTGGAAGGTATTAATTTAAGCTTCCAAAAATTTCAGCATATCGATAGTTGGCCCTGTATAGTAATCTGGTTGAATATTATTTGAAGGGTCTTTCACTCGGGTTCGATGTTACACTGCTCATTTTCGAAGCAATCCCACCAAGTTATCAATAATTTTCATAGTACGGATGAGTGAATGTAAAGAAAGACAAGTCCCTTTTTCTTGATAGAATGACAATTGAAGACCCTATAAGGAAATTAATGTAAAATGAGGGCATGCGTATTGCTAGAACTTCAAAGTTTACCACTCAAACTTTCAGGTCCTTATTTTATACTACCTCCGGCCCTTAATAAAATATCTATTTTGTAGTTCAATTTTTTCATTAAAGTGGGTCATATATTAAGGACTAGGGCGAGTTAACTTTCTTATAGGGTCTTCAATTCAATTCAATTGTCATTCTCTGTTTTTTCCTTCCAAAGAGAAATCTAAGTCCATAATTAACTGAAAGTACAAGAAGGGTTTTGCAGCCGGCATTCTGTCCAAACAAAATATCAGTGTCTAGTCTGTCTCCCACCATACACATCTTGGATGGACTTATGTTTGTTAGATCTGGCTATCACCCAAGAGGGGGGTGAATTGGGTGTAAGATAAAAATTTAGAAACTTTGAAAATCTTTTCAACTCTTAATGAAGGTAATAAGTGTGAAAGTAACTATTCATAAATCAATAGTCAAATATTCAAATATTCAAATAAATATTAAAATAATATTTGCTTTGGAAATATAAGAGCTTAGGGAAGAGAATATGCAACCGTGATTTATCCTGGTTCGGCCTAATCCACGATGACCTACGTCTAGTCCCCGTGCTCCTCCTGAGATTTCAATTCACTATTTCCCTCAAGCTTTAATCGGGTACTTGAGAACCGCTACAATCCCACAAGTTTAGCCGGGCACTTGTGCAGCCTTTTACAAATCTTTTACCGAGATACTCCCCCTTACACACTGTAAGGATACACCGCTTGATCATAGAGACTTCCAGTATCACAAGAACTTGAATGTTGATATTCCTATTATATTGTGCAAATTCTTTTGATAACATCTAGCTTTCTTGACAACCTGCAAGTACTTCTTTCTTTCATCTCTTAACTCCTTCTTGGTTATTCTCCTTAATTTAACTTGGATTGATCTACATTAAATACAACAATTAGTCAATGTAGGAGATAACTATATTACTCAATCTTTTTGCTTATAACAATGGCATCTGTATAAGACATCATCAAAACTAATCATAACTAACAATGTTGAATCGATTAAAATGGTGAATTATATAATGGTGAGAAAAATATCAAGGGAGTGGGAAGTCCCCGGCAGGAAGGAAAAGGGGAAAGAGGGGGAAATACCCAAAAAACTTGTGCCATTTGAGTTTCGTACTTCTGTAATAAAAAGTCCATCATAAAGATTTAAGCAAAGTTCAGAGCAAAAGAAATCAAAAGAATTATCAAGTATAGATTATGTACCTTATCTAAATAAATTTCAAAGAATCTCTATTTTGCAGCTTCTGGGTCGAATAATTTTAGCTGAAGCAGAATAATCTGCACATGCGAGGATCCCCTCAATTTTCTCTCGTAGATCTTCAGGCAAAAAAGATTTTGAAAACAAAGAGAGCCAACTTATAGTACTTGTAAAATCAATGCTAATTAGGAAACGAAAACATCTCAAACATAAAACGGACAAGGATTTAAATCACCAAAAACCTACTCTAATCAATAGAGCGGATAACTCTTCCAACTCAAAGATTCAAACTTTCTAGAACTATATCAATAAGACACTATTTTCTCTACACTTAAAACAAAGGAAAAGGGAAAAATCAGAAATAGTAAAGAGAAATTTCATTTGATTGATAAGAATTAGGCATACTTTTCTTTGAGCATGAGACTGTTAGTGAGTAAAAGCTTGAAACCAGCAATGTTCTGAACAACAAGGTTATTTAATAAGCCAACAAGCCCTGTGCTCAAACCAATTAGAAGTGCAAGAGCCCATT
Organism: Acacia acuminata; assembly: GCA_019022655.1. Taxonomy (NCBI): domain Eukaryota; kingdom Viridiplantae; phylum Streptophyta; class Magnoliopsida; order Fabales; family Fabaceae; genus Acacia; species Acacia acuminata. Next base: position 3,420,439 of record JAFJYI010000045.1, read on the forward strand.
TAAGAATGACATATTGACATATTTCCACCTTCGTTCTAGCCCTCCAATCTTGTTTAAATAGATGATTCTCAATGATTCTGCAAGGTAAAAAGTGAGGCAAAATTTATGCAATGGTCTATTAAATGTAATTCAAAACAAGATCAATCAAGCCGGTGCCATTTTAGCAAGTTTTTAATATTTTATTATCACTTAAATCTATGATTTAAACAACAAAAATTCAAAACAAGAGATTACTCACGGATATCTTTAAATCATTCCATCTAAATGACTCATAGTGCTTTCTTCGTTTCTTACAAGTCTTCGAAGACCCTGACCATGAGAACTCTTTTATACAATGGCCCGAGCCTTCCGCAATTGATTATCCTTCCGAAAAAGACGAAGAAAATGAGAAAGGGGAAACAAAACAAAACCAGGAGTTCAATATACATCAAGAAGTTCACAAGAAGATGTTAGATTTGCATTGCGTAATCAAATATTCAAATGCTTTAAATACCTTCGAGGCTACCATGTTGTCTCCACTGCCCCCTTTTTGTTCCCTGATAGATGCACCCTCCCGTTGTGAATCTGAAAAATTGATTGGCAAATTTTAGAAAAACAATAGCTTTGGCAACACCCAAAGAAACCACAAGTAGAGAGAGATAATTGAGCACATATTCAGCAAATATCGCATCAAAATTCACAAAAATCACAAGGAAAGAGTTTTATGGTTCAAAAGATCGAAAATTTCATACAACAAGGTACTGTAAGATATAGGGGCTGCAAATCCCATGCTCTACTATATGGAACGCATATGCCGAGCCAGACGGATATGCACCGAAGGCTTAGATATGTATGGTGAAATTCAATATTATCCTAGCAAAAGGAGTTCTACCACGCTGCCCCGAGGAGCAAATAGAACCTCATGAAGATCTAATGGACTAGGGTCAAAACATGAAAATTGGATGAGAAGGATAAAATGACGAAACCCCATTCAAAGCAAGATTTGACCGACTCGCCAAAAAAAGAAAATCACAAAGACGTAGTGCACCACTTGGAGACATTGAAATCAATCCCAATTTCGAGCTTTATTGATTGATATTGGTCGAATACGAAAACCAATAACCAAATCCAACCCCATAAAAGAATTTGAAGGAGAATCCCGTAATTCGAACACTAAAATTTTAGATTTTGGAACCGACAATGAAAACTTCGTGTTTTTCTTTGAAATTTGAACACACAGATTCACCACCTTCAGACTCATTTTCTACAGAACAATAAAAAATCCACCTCCATAGCAGAGATTTGAACGATGATGAAATCAAACTAAACACTAGACAGAAAAACCAAATGAAATATTTAGTGTTTTTCTTTGAAATTTGAACACACAGATCTAGGAAAATCAGTAAAATTGAAGTAGAAAAGGAGAGACAAACCACAATCGCTTGAAGGTCTCCCTCGATTTGGTTCGAAATCGCGGCGCTTTCCTTTCAATCCGCAACTCTATCTCTCGCCACTGTCACCATCTATAATGGGAAAAAGAAGATTGCCGGAGTTGGAGGAAAGAATATAGGTGGATGAAGAACCGGAGTTGGAGGAAGGAGACGAAGAAGAGTGCAGCCGGGAGATGAGAGATCGAGATTTAGGTCACACAAAAAGTCTGAAACTTTACATGCGTGCCCTTGCCCCAATGTGGCTCCGCCACTGGGTGTGAGAGAGGAGGCAAGGAGGACGGTGAGAGAGAGGATAGAGATGGAAGGAGCTACGGTAGAGAGGGGGACGACGGAGCAACGACAGAGTGAGGGAAGAGACAAGGCGGATCAGGGTTGAAAAGAAATCCAAGAGATTGAGAATCGATGGATTCGCGGGAGACAACACTCACGGGAATGGGTTTTGGGTTTGGGGAAAAGACCTAAGGAGTCTAATATTGGGACTTAGACTCCAAAGGGTTTACCTAAGGAGTCTAATACTGAAACTTAGACTCCAAAGGGTTTACCTGAGGAGTCTAATACTAGGACTTAGACTCCAAAGAGCACACTTTTCGCTTTCTTCTGACGCCAGAGCTCAGTTTTGGCTTCCTAGTATTAACATTAGACTCCAAAAGTCACCTCATAATTACAAAATTGCCACCGCGTTCTTTTTTACTTCCTTTTTCCATAATAGGATGCCAATTAGGGACGCAAAAGCCATTTTCTGTAGTAGTGTTAGTTAAGTAATTAATGGCTAATTGTTTAAGTCCGAACAAGAGAATATTTAAGGTAGATTATGGAAAATCCTTTAATTAAGTGTTTATGGCTAATATTAGCATAAAGTGTGCTTGCTAATCAATTAGAAAAGATTTAAAAAAATTTGGTGAGATTAAGAACAATGAAAACCCTAAATCCTAAAAGATTGCTAATCATGGGATTAAGGCTCTAATTAAGCTTCTAACTAATTTAGATAAATTAAAAAAATAAAATAATAATAAAGGGAAGAGAAAACCGAAATTTAAGTGTGAAAAGGGTTGTGGGTTTTTCAAAAATAATATCATGATATTTTGTTAACTAAATAATAATATAATTAAGATATTTGTGGAAGAACCAGTTGGATAAATGAGAACCGATAGAAATTAAATCCTATCTAGAAAACCATGAATGAAGTTTCTTAGGTCGGACATATTACAAACAAGTGAATTTTTGTCCAGAAGTTGGTGTTAGTCAAGTCATTTCGAAACCGGGGTGAATAAGGGATTAGATGAAAAGATATTTTGTAAACAAATGGCGAGATAAGAAAAGTGAGAACCAATGGAAAATAAATCATAACTTGAAATCCTTGAACTAAGTAGAAAACAACTGGACATATTATGAATCGAGTGGATTTTTGTCCCGAAATTAGCATTACCCGAAGTAATTTTCAGAATCGGCAAAATGGCGCCTATCCGAAAATGTTCAATGTACAACGGAATACCCTTAATGGGATCAAAAATTTAGTTAACTCAGATATTTCCAAAGAGGAAGAATAGAACTTCAAGGTGTTCCGGATTTTTTGAGATTTTCTAAGATTACGCGATTAGAACACCGATTAGGGATTTTATCGTAAATGCATAAAGTAAGGGAGTGACATCATCTTGATGACATCATGGTCTTGAAGAATGAGGTAAAGAGGTGGATTGGATGGTGGAGATGAAGCCATGTGTAAAGTCAAGATCCGACGGCCGAACCGATCTGAAAAAGCATGAATAGTGTCATACTTTTTGCCTATAAATAGGCCTTCCCTTTCACTTCATCCTTCACAATTCCTAGAGCCACTTAGAGAGAGGTTTTAGAGAGAAGAAGGAGTCCGGAGAAAATAGCAAGTTCGGTAAGTTCTTCTGGCCTCTAGTATTAAGCTTTGGTAGTTCCTTGGTAATTATAGTAGAAATGCTAGATTAATCTTTAATCTTCCAAGTTAGTTTAGATATCATGTTTTAGGGATAAATATGATATTTATTTCAAAAATATATTGGAGATGGAGATATGTCAAAATTTTGGAAGAATAGAGTTAAAGTAACGAAGTTCTGGCGAAATTCCGCCAATTAGGAGAGTTAGGGGTAAAATGGTAATTTGTACCTAAAATGCCTATTATGATGTTGGGCCTTGATAATATGATATTATCCTTATAGGATATTTGTAATCAAGTACCGCTGTCGTACTGCCAAAAAGTACCGTTTTCCGTCAACAAAGGTACGTTCGTGTACTGTAACACTAACTCTGATGTTTTTTGTATGCGTACATGTGCTATGTGTTTGGTATGTTTATGTGAGGTAGTTGATAGTTCTGTGGTATTTTCAATGTACTGTTATTATGCTTGCTTTGTGTGTTGGGATACGTTTGCTAGGTATGAAATGCTTGGTGCGAAATGCTTGGTGCGAAACGATTGCTAGGTGCGAAACGTATGCTAAGTGCGACATATCTGCTAGGGGGCGTGTGTACTATTGGGATAAGCTTGTTTGTATGCTCATATACTGTCTATGTTGTATATATAAACATGAGGTTAACCGTTACCTGAGGTTCAATGGGCATTGAACCTCGCCTCTTAACATAGCGTCGTGGTCGGGAGGACCAAGGATCGAGGAGAAAGGCAAGCGCACGCATAGGGACTCAGCGGAAGACTTTCTTCTTTTGTTATTTACTTTTGAAAATACTCGATATAACGTACAGCTACTGTAATCAGCCAGACCTACGGCATTTTGAATATAAATATCAGTTACTCAATCACTCCAATGCTCTACTCGATGAAAAAAGAATAAATATATACGCTTTTGAAAATGGGATGTTACAAAAAAAATGGAAGTATCTTGTTCTTGCTTCAACTGTAATTTTTCTTTTTGTTAGGTGTTAGGTGTTGATTTTTAATTGATCTGCTTTTGCTTTCTATATTTTATCCATAATTCTTATGTTAGTGAACAAGTTAGGTATCATCATTATATATATATATATATATATATATATCGAGCGTGAAGATCTTGTAAGATCATATATGTTCACGATCTGGGAAGTGTCAGAATCAAAAGCAAAAAGCAGAAGACACGAAAGAAAGGAAAAAGATAAAACCGAGAAATGAAGAAAAGAATAATGATAGAGAGAACACGAATCCAAAGAAGTGACCTTTTGATACTAGAGAGCTTTGTTTTAATCAATATATTTATCATCTTTATCAAACTCGGCTTTAACTTTAGACAAATATATCCGGAGGAGTATGGTGACTAAAGATCCACCATTCTCATTATATTGCAGGTGGAAAGAGTGCTATGTAATTTTATATTTATCTTCCCCTATTTATCCTTAATATGTAATGCCAAATCTATCTAATTTACAAAAATCAATAAATAAATAAAAAATTGTTTCACCAATCTTGAGTTTGGCGATTTTGGAATATAATCAAGTGGTAATCATATAGAAATTTCAAATTGTAAAATTATTTAACTTAATAAATTTATTCAAAATAGAATAGCAAAATAATTAAATCCAAAACTTATATACTTTTGTTTTCATTCATCAACTTTTCTTATTTAAATATAAGTAACTTGTACCTTTTTAATTCAAATAAGCTCTTCAAAACTCAAATACACTTCAGAAAATGAAACCAAAAAAAATATAAGAAAGTTATATATCAGGCACATATGCTTCATGCCAATCATGCTTATGATTTGATAATGATGTTTTATTTATTTTTTTCGGTTTGATTTGATCTCATATGGTGTGGTCATGCAAGGTTGGTGTTTTTTTGAAGATAATTGGACTTTTATCATAATTGGATTGTTTTAGTTGACCATATTGTTGGGCTATTTCAGTGTCAATATGAAAATTATGTGATCAAGAAATCTGGGAAACAAAAATCAGTGATCTCTTATATGCACCGCTAATTTAAAATAATATATCACATTCTTCACGTTAAAAAAGGCAATTAAAGATACTGATATGATTTTTTCTTTTTCTTTTTTTTGCTCAAATACTGATATGATATTCATGATAAAAAATTCCATAAAATATTACTCTAACCCACTCCACTGATCTTCAAAATATGACATGTATAATGTATTGACCCCATTCCACTGCTGTTACTAGAGTAATTTCTTGTGGTCATTTTCATTTCGCATGTTTGCGGATATATAATGTTTTTTTGGAGTTTTTGCTTTGGACCTTGAAGCTTCATACACACACACTCCTCTGGTCATTAATGTAAAACATAATTAAATAATTTGAGTAAATTAAGGATGTTGGTTAAGTTGGTTAATATGATATATTATTTATAAAACATCCTAATCATCTCCACTAATTCCCTCCCTCCTCTGATAAACACGTGAAATAGGTCTGACATTTATGATCAACATCAACTCTCCAATTAAATTTTACATGAAAGATTGGAGGAGTATATATTAGGCTCATCAAGACCTTGGTTATAGTTATATGCATGCATATGTGAGGCCATAGCAGATGGCATTTCTTATAATTAGTGTAACTTTAGCTTTTGTACATACTTAGCTTTTGTGTAGAATGGAAAATGTGACAGAAAAAAGGAGGGTGTGTCGTTGTGGGCATCATCACGCTTATTACAGATAAGGACATTAATGGTGGGCTTACTGACATGGTATACAAATATACAACATTAATTAAAAGCCAAGTTGTTAAAAATAATGATAATATTGATTTGAAGTTAATTAGGGATTTTTTTTTTTAAGCTTGTGTTCACAAGGATGAAGACAAAGCGTTAATTTAATAAAGCACCAACAATAGTCGCCACCCCCCCCCCCCTGTTTTCTCCTCTATACATACACATCTTTTTTAAGTGTCAAATTTCTAATATACACCGACTAATAAACTATAATAATATTCGTCTATTTTTGTTATGAACAAGTTATACAAATGTCTTTCCAATTTTGCATCTACATTTTTATTTTGAAAATTATCACTAACATTTTTATGAATTTTTTTGAAATTATAAGTGAGATCAAATCATGACCCTTTATTTACAAGAGAACTTTTATACCACTAAGTTACAAGGACACCGGCCTTTCTCTTGTCCTTTAATCCTTTTACATGGCCTCATAAGTCACAGCTTCTCTTCCAACATTAACAATTATTGATATTCAACAATAGTGGTGATATATCACCCCATTTTTCAAAAGCGGAATAGAATATTTTCATCAGAGTAGAGCACCGGAGCAAGTGGGTAACTGATATAACATTAATTGTGGCGTATCCGGTTTATAATAGCGGTACATTTATCTGAGTATTTAAAATACTAACTACGTAGAAATATAAGTACATCTCCAAAATAAAACTCCAGCCGGTCCTCATGTGTGCTGCTTACCCTTGTCATCAGCCCTTGGTCCTCCAGACCCTGAAGCTATGGTAAGAGTTGAGGTCCAATGCCCATCGGACCTCAGGTAATGGTTAACCTCATGCTCAAGTAAACAATATATGTATGACAGATATTCATGACATTACAGCAACAGTCAATACATAAGCATACAGCAGATGTAAGATTAGTCACAATAACAGTACATAGCACACAACATATGTAAAGCTATCTACGTTTGCACTAACCAGTGCCACGATGGCCTCTTGTGTCCTCAGCGCTAGGAAAACTCAACGGTATTATCAAGACTATAACCCGTACAAGGCTGAATGTATAAGTAGTGATCTAAGATAGAGTCTTAGTCACGGTGCATGTCCAAGACCAGGTCTTGTCCATGACCCTATGAAATCATCTATCACATATAAGCATACAATAAGCATCAGAGTTAATGTTACAGTATGTGTCCGTACCTTAGTCCGTTCTGATAGCGGTACGTCTGTCTGTTCGGTACGTCCCCTGATTTTTTCCGGATATCCTATAGTAGTATTACCGCATTATTACCTCGTAAATAATATCTTAAGAGATATTTTAGCCACTACTGACCTTTTTACCCCTGGTCGATTTGTTATCCCAATTATATCCCTTTATACCTCAAAAAATGCTGATTTCAGCATTTACGGCCAGATTTTACGCTAACTTTGACAAATTATAATTAATTCCAAAAAAATAGAAACGGGGATCCATCAAATTCCCGGAATCCTTAGGATGTCTATTTTTAAGTAAAAATACTTTTTTTACCCAGAATTTGTGAATCATTCCCAGTTTTCATGTTTCTAACCTTTGCCCAGAATTTTCTAGAAAAATGTAGCTTTTCTTCAAGAATTTTTATCTCCTTGTACAAAATTCAAAATGATACACTCTGGGTATTTTTGAGAATTTCAGAATTTTAGAATTTCATCTTCAACATAAAACCATGGCCTTTTTGTAACTGACTTTCAAAAACGCCTAACCGTAAACTTCGCCAGAATTTCGCTACTTTGATCTTCAACTTCCAAGAATCTTGCTCCACCATAATTTTCATCAAATTTTCGAAATAAGCACATTTTTAACCATGAAAACAACACTACTCTTCGAAGAAGATCAAAGATCAAACTAACATTTATACTAAAAACTACAAAAGTTTAAAGGCTAAGGCTTAAAACTCAAGAACTTACTTTGCTTTTGCTTCAACTCCTTCAAGCTTTTCCACACTCACTCACTACTCTCTATATTCAGCTATTGGAGCTGTTTTGGTGTGAAGAATGAAGAAACCTAAGGTCTCTATTTATATCAAAAATCCATAAGTCTCAACCTTTGGATTGTTTCTCTCCATCAAGGGTCCATATGATTTGGTTCTTCATGAGACACAAATTATGAAGAAAAAACTCCCATTGGTTGTTCTTAATTACCTTGGATTAAGCCCAATTATTTGTTGTTTTTTTCCTATTGGTTGATCAAATAATCTCTCCCACACACACACACACACGCACACACACACACACACACACACACACACACAAAACCGTCCCCCTCCCCCTTTTATCTTCTTCAACTTTCTCATAATCTTATCCTCTTCCATCTCCATTAAAAACCCTAGCTTAAGTACATGATCCTCTTCCAATTTGTCCCCTCTTATCCTCTTCCATTTGCTTTAATTAATTGCCATTAAAACTCTATCCTAAGTACATGATTCTTTTCTCATTTGTTGACTTAAATTACACCATGTGTTTGATTCAAATAATATCTAAATATTATGAGCTCAAACTTCTTCCTTAAGCTAGTCCCAAAAATTCGTCCCCCTCATTCTCTTTAGCTCTTGAATTTGTGTTTCAATTGTGTCTTAGAATCCCCAACCTATGCCTCCTATTGGTTCTTTAATTATCACATGGATTAAGATTAATTACATGATTAATTGGAACCATTATATTCAACTTTATGAAACCTAATCTTGACCTTCCATTTATGTAGAAATATCCTATTACTATTGAAGATCTTTATTTAATAACACATGTGCTCTTAGTTATAATATTGTTTAATCTTCCCTTCCCCTCATTATGGTGAATTTCGCCCTTATGAAAAATTATACAATTATTTTAATTAATGTAAATTTAATTACCCACTTTTAAGCATTTTCATAATGTTTTATTGCTCCTTTTGATTAAATAGGAACTAGGGTTTAATATGATAATCTTGTGGTATTTTATGATCCCTAAATGAAATTTAGAAAATTTGAACTTTGGTTTATTAAATTTCAAGGAAAAATTACCTTAAAGTAATAATTAATAATTTACAAAATTTGAGACCACATCACCTATTTTTAATGTGTATTATTCACCAAAATATGATATTTATAATAAGTGAGAATTTTTTGGGTATTATTGTGTGGGTTGTAATACCCTAAAAATCATGTTTAGCATAACCACTATATTTTAGTAAATGATACCTATTAAAATAGGTGAATATGTGGTCTCAAAATTTAGTAGCTTATTTAATTTAATTTAGGGAATTTTCTTTTAGAATTAAATAACCAAAGACCCAAATTTTATAATCTTCATTTGGGGATCATAAAATACCCTAAAATTGTCATATTACAACATAGTTTATATTTAATCATAAAGAGCCATAAAATGTTATAAAAATACCTAAATCAATTAAAGGAAATTACCAACAATTAAAGGAAAGCTAAATTTACAATAATTAATTGTATTAATTTGCAAAATTAATTAAAAGGCATATTAAAAGTCATCCATTAGGGATATATTAATTTAATGAAAGATCAAGAACCAATAAGGGTTCAATATTAGCATAAAGTGAATTATTAATGATCATAATTAATTTAAGAACCTATCATACTTTGACAATTATAGTAAAACCCTAAAAATCTCTATTTGTAGTGAATGCTATATTTTGATAAATTATGCATGTTAAATAAAGGAGAATATGTTGTCTCTAAATTTTGCAGATTATTAATCAGATTTTAGACAACTTTCCTTAGAATTTAATAAACCAAAGATTAAATTTAAGACCACATCTAAGGATCATAAAATACAAAATAATCATCATATTAAACCATGGTTCTTAAAAGAAGCAAGATAATGTCATAAAAATACTTAAACAAATTAAGGGAAATTAATAAAGATAAATGAACAATTAAGTTTTCACTAATTAAATGATTGTGTAAATCTTCATAATTAATCAAGGGGCAAATTAAGAAGCAACAATTAGGGAATGTCTTAATTAAAAATCAAGGATCAATTAAAAGACAAATAGAAATAAGTAAAGATTAAGGTGCACAAAGCTTGATTTAATTAAACACTAGTTTCCATGGTTAGCTAGCAAATGAAATTAAGAGTTAATTAAACTTTGCTAATGACACTTAAGCTTTGATTATGTCATCAAAGTAACATCACAAGAGCTCATGCTTTATAGTGAAGGGCCAAGATTTAATTTAAAACAAACACAAGTGGAATCCAATGGTCCTAATTAATTCTAAAATTAACCTTAATCATTGTGAAATTGAATTAGCCAATGGAAAATCAAAGAAATAAGCTTAATCCTTGTGAAAAAGAAAATAGAGCAATGGGAGAGGAAAGAAGTGTTAGATTGCACATGGGAGAGAGAAAGAGGGAGAGAGAGAGGGGAGAGAGAGAGAGAGAGAGAGATTAAAATATAATTTTTTCAAGAGCACATGTTGAATTAAAAAAGAAAATAAAAATAATTAGCTAAATCCTATGTAATTAAGATTGACCAATGAGAGCATTTTCTTCCTAAAATGAGCCTTCATGAAAACACAAATCCACCTAAGCCATTGATTGAGGAAAGTGATCCAAAGGTGGAAATCCTTGGACTTTTACTATAAATAGACGCCTTGCCTCTTCACAATTCTTCACACCAAATCAACCACCAAGTGGTGATTTCTAAGAAGCAAGAAGGAGAAGCAAGAGTCTTCAAGAGGTAAGCTTGTCTTTAGTTTTTAGTTTCTAGTCTTTAGTTCTTTAGTTCTATAGTTCTTAGTATAAATGTTAGTTTAATCCAGGAAATAGGTAAAGTAATTTCCCATAATTATTTTCAAGCCTTATTACATCAAACGATACCTGACAAGGTGGAAACATGTTGGAAAGTAACTTTTAGGATTAATAAAGCAAGTTAGAGTAAGATAGGAATTGTGGGGTTTTGCTGGGATATGGGAGTCAGTCAGTTAGAGGGCATTATTTAGTGAATAAATTTATATTAAAAAATTCTGAAATAATTCATGGTCATAGTAGGCATGTATATCTTTCAATTGATATAAAATATGTATCGAATAGAGGTCTGTAGAGAGAGATAAAAATTCTGGAAATAAGGCTACGTTTTCTAGAAAAATTCTGGGCGAGAGGTTGAAGATCATTAAACTGGGAATGAATCATAAATTCTGGGTGGAAATCATTATTTTTCCTCAAAACTAGACATGCTAAGGTTTCCATAAAATTTTACGGAACCTCATTTCTAGTGTTGTGGATCTAATTATGAATTTTTAAATTTATCGAAAAATCTGCCCGTAAATGCTTTGGAACAGCGTTTTTTACGAAAATTAAGGTATATAATTGGAATAATAAATCCACAAGGGGTAAAAAGGTTGGTAGTGGCTAAAATATCTCCTAAGATATTATTTACGAGGTAGTAATGCGATAATACTATTATAGGATATCTGGGAAAAATCGGGAGACGTACCAACCAGGCAAGCGTATCGTCATCCAAACGGACTAAGGTACGGATGCGTACTATAACACTAACTCTGATGGTTATTGTATGCTTATATGTGATAGATTATTTCATAGAGTCATGGACAAGACTTGGTCTTGGGTCATGCACTATGGTTAAGGCTCTGTCTTAAATCACTGTTTACACATTCAGCTATATACGGGTTATAGTCTTGATAATGCCGTAAGATTGTTTTCCTAGCGCTGAGGACACGATGGGTCGTCGTGACACTGGTTAGTGCAAACGTGGGTAACTTTACATGTGCTGTGTGCTACGTACTGTTGATATGTTAATCTTGCATCTGCTGTGTGCATATGTATTGATTACTACCGTAATGTCATTAATATCTCGTCATCCATATACCGTATTACTTGAGCATGAGGTTAATACACTCGAGGTCCAATGGGCATTGGACCTCGGCTCTTACCATAGCTTCGGTGTCCGGAACCGAGGACCGAAGACAAGAGCAAGCAAAGTAAACAAAGACGCGTAAAGATCCGACTGAAGATTCCTATTTTTAGACTTGTAACAATATAACATTACTCGGCTAAATGTACTATACATTATAAACATACGAATATGCCATAGTTAATGATATATCAGTTACTCACTCTTTTACTTGCTCCGATGCTCTACTCTGATAGAAAAAAAAAATATTCCGCTTTTGAAAAATGGGGTGTTACATGGGGTTAAAATTAATGGAGTCAATTCGGTTCGGTTGTGGGGCTTTACCTGAATCTCAAACCGATGCAAAATATATTCATTGCAATAAGAAACTATTTAATAATGGCGTTCCCTCTGTTTGATTTGATTTGAAGCAATGACACAAGGGCAAGTCCTTTTTTTATTTCTCATAAGTAAAGAGATGTTAGAGACGTAAATAAGTTGTTGCTCTCATAAATGACTATGGCATAGTAGACTATTAACATTGAATAGCACGAGAGACTAGTAGACGAATAATAGATAATAGACTCGATAGAATTGTGAAGTTGATATTCCAACAGTTATATTCCAATCAAATCAAACTCTTAAATGAACTCTATAGATAACTTTTGAAAAGTAAACAACTATTGAATAATTGATACTTTGTTTTTGCAACTCTCAAAGTAACCTTAGATAATGAAGTGAAAGCTTAGAGTGATATCTCTTGAAGTAAAATAGCTATTCAGTAAAAGAGCCATTTCCCTATGTTATTTCATCAACTAACATAGATTTAATAAAACTAACTACTATCTCTCATCCTAATAAACATAGGATAAAGTTTGTAGTGTAATTTGCACTATAAACTTTATCCTTTATTTAAGACATGAGGAGTATTTCATAAAGAACAACACTTTTAGTATACAGAGTTTTCCTTAAACTAACGTTTCCTTCCACCAAGTAGTGATCATCCCGTATCTTGGTTTTGCAACCTTCCAAAAGTGCCTTTAATTATTATAAAGATGTGACCTTAATTTGGTGAATTTTAGTGTTGCAACTCCCAATTTACTTGTAGTTTATAAAATATAGCTTAATTGACAAGGGCATGATATGTTCAAGAGACACGTTTTTTTTTTTTTCTTTTTTTTTAAAAAGAAAAGTATTCCAACTCATCATACTCCTCATCTTGGGGGGACTGTGCTTTAAGAAAATGCTTAGAATTTTATAATCTCTCACATAGTTCTTTCACGTTTCTTGCCAGAAATTCAATCACCCTTGTAGAGAGAGTGGAAATGAAGATTAATAAAAAAGGGAAAGTATTTAGAAGAAAAAACTAATTGTTTGGATAACTTTGAAACCGTGGTTTCGAAGTCATTTTTTGTAAGCCAAAACAAAACTCCTTTTACATATTTGCATCGTAAAGCGTAAAAACTATTCTCTAAAAACTAATTCAAACACAAACCTAAAATTGATTTTACAATGTTTTTTTTTTCCTTGATCATTTCTTAGGTTTCTCATTAACGATTTAAATACATTTCTACAATATGATCAAATCGATTTTGCAACATGCGAATGTCTTGTGAACATTTTTGCTTAATAAATGCCCCGTTTGATGTATGAGAAGAGTTTTTAAAGAATAAATGAAATAGGAGGACGTGGAAGTGGAGACGAAGAAAGTGAACTGGAAATGGCTGTACTGAATTTTATTCCTACATAAATGAATTTATAGTCTGGTGACATGGGAAGCTCATGTAAATAACAGGTGTTGGACTTACTTGATGCATTAGTTCCACCACAATTACTGAGCCCATGAGCTTTAGTTGGCTTACTCCATTCTGCTGCTTCGGCTAAAAGCTTGGCCAACGTCATTTCTTGTAGACCAATTTATGGCAACGTAGATATGGTTTCAATCCTCCTAGATAACAGTCTAGTAGTGCAGCTTCAGACAGATCCATCGTTCGATTAGCTAAGGCCATGAACTGGTTATTATATTCCTCCAACTTTCCTTGTTGAACCAATTTACACAGTTGGCGGGACCTAGCGCAGTCGAATTTGGAAGGACCGTATTGCTCTTCAATAGCTTGAATGACAGCGTTCCAATGAGGAATGCGGTTAGCCCTATCCAGCATCTGAAACCAAGGTAGCACATCACCGTCCAAATGTATCGATGTGATAACTAACCGTTGAACGTCCGGAACCTCAAAATATTTGAAATATTGTTCTGCCTTGAAAATCCATTGAAGCGCGTTGGATCCGTCAAAGCGAGGAAAGTCCAACTTCACTTGTCTGTTCAGTGGAGTAAAATATGCACCCTGTTGAAAACCGGAGGTATTTGGTATAAGTGTATCAGTCTTCACCGCCGAGCCCGAACTCTCTGCCTTCTTGTCCAGATTATCCAACTTTAATAATATGATTTTCATGAAATTCTCCAGAAGATTAAAACGAGTCTTAGCATTTCCCACAAACACGTTAGTCTTCTTTTGTAATTACCTCAAGTGGGTATTCTTAGCCATGAATTCTCTTGATAAAAGCACCAATTGGTATGATCACTCAAAAATTACAATAAATCAGAAGTAAATATCAGAATGGAAATTGTATTGCTGCCGCTAATAGAAAGAGAAAACAGAATAGAAAGGTAGGAGGGACCGTAAAGAATCAATACTGAGAGAAGTTAGCAAGTTCCACCCTAGGTCATAGTTGAAGAAGACCCACCCACCTATCGTAGAGTTAAAGACTGTAACAACCCCTACCGGCCTCGCCCTTCCGGGTGGTGGATAGAAGGATTCCTTTTAATAATTACCATATATCATATAATTACTAATTATTACCACGCATCAGAGTTTAATCGCAACAGAGCATTTTCCGGTTGGATTTCAAACAATAATGGTATAACTAAAAGTAAATAGCAAAATATGATCCTCAAAGGGTTAGATATACCAATTGGAATGCAAACCACAACCCTGGCAAAGGAAGATTTCGGGACTTCTCTTGGCCCAAAGTCTTCAGCTTGGAATGCTGGATACTTTGGACTACTACTAGATGCAAATTCCTGTTCCAGGGCGAGAACACGAATAGCAGAGAGATGCTTCACTTGTGCAATTATCTTTTGATGAAAAATACAGCTAACCAATCCTTAACCCATCAAATTTTCCAGTTGGACAGGTTTGAAGAAAGGTCTTGGACCCCCCTCCTACGAACGTGGTTCGCATGAACGTTGATGGATTAGTGCGTCATCAATACCAAGCTGCATGCGAGGGAGTAATTAGGGACTCTCATGGACATTGGTTGATGGGATTCCACAAGTTCCTTGGAACCCGTTCTGATATGATCCCCGAAAGAAAAGGATGATTGGATCAACTAGGAAAGGAGTTTCGCACCAGAAATTCATCCTCCAGCACATCCTGAAAGAACAGAACGTATCTCACGTTATAGACCTCGGATTTAAGTGATTCCAAAACGAGGTGAAAGATGGCTTTCTGAAACACGATTTTGACTCAAGAAACACCGAAAAAGGATAAGGGAATCCGAAGATACGAAACCAAGAAATTTCGAATGAAAACTGAAGTTTACGAATTATAGGTAGGCGCCACAATTCCAAAGAATTGATAAGCCCAAGAACGCCACAAGGATTGATGCCCTTGATAAGTTTAGATATTCTCAAAAGAACCCTAGAGAAGCTTGTCTCTCACCAAAAAGGTTAACTTTGAATTCAAATCTGCCGTCCCAACAACTATGGTGTTCCCTTATATAGTGGACAACATCCATATTAAGTTTAACCTAATTATGCTTACACACAAAGGAAAATAACACAGCCCAATAAGCCAGCCCAATGGGCCTTATTACAAAAGTTTAACTAAATGCAAGAAAGATAAAACTAAGTACAGAATTTGGGCCAAGTAAAATGAAGCCTTCATGCCTATCCATTGAGGCTTATTCTTCAAGGTCTTCAACCTGAATTAAGTGTATCATTTTGGTCTCTTCTTCCTTTAGACTTGGGGTTATCTCAAGTAAAGTGGTCACCAAGAGATTTAGGGCCTCTTTAGCCTTTTTAGCTTTTGCTCTTGTCATTGGGCCTCCAAGACCTTGTATGTCCTCCAAGTTTGTTGCCTTGGTCACGCCGCCTCCTATGTCATCATCATTCCCTCCTTCTTCAGAAGAATTTGCCCTCAAATTATAATCCCCTTCTCCTGCATCAAAAAGGGACAAATCAGCCACATTAAAAGTAGCGCTTACACCATACTCACCGGGGAGATCTATTTTATAGGCATTATCATTAATCTTGGATAGCACTTGGAAAGGACCATCTCCCCTTTGTTGAAGCTTAGATTTCCTTTGGGCGGGAAACCTCTCTTTTCTCAAATGAACCCAATCCCAATCACCTGGGTCAAATACTACTTTTTTCCTTCCTTTGTTCGCTTGCTTGACGTAACTCTCTACCTTTTTTCAATGTTTGCCTTTACCTTCTCATGTAGTTTCCGCACATATTCAGCCTTACTCTTACCATCTTTATGCTGAAAAACAGAGTTGTTAGGCAATGAAGCTCTTGGAATGAGATCAATTTGATGTTCTATGCCTCTTAGAGGTGGTAGTCCGTGAGGTACCTCTTTAGGAAAAACATCTTTAAATTCCTGCAACAAATTAGAAACCTCATTTGGAAGAGAGTTAGTAGGACTTGCATCTATAAAATTATTCTCTTTACTCAAAAGTAAGAGCATTGGCTTTTTCAAATGCATTTCCTTTTTCACCTCTTTCTCTTTTATAAACAAGTTTGGTGCTTTTCTATCTTTTCTCTTTCTTTTTTTCTTGCTCTCTTCCACTCTCTTTTCTCTCTTGCTTTCTTTTTTCTCTCATTTTTAAATGATCCTCACTAACTTCTCTTGGTGTCAAAGGTACAAGAATAGTCTTGCATTCTTTATGTACAAAAGAGAACTTGTTGGTGCAACCATCATGAATAACTTTCTTATCATATTGCCAAGGTCTCCCAAGAAGCAAATGACAAGCCTCCATTGGTACCACATTACATAAAACTGTATCATCATACTTTCCTACGGAGAAGTTCACCTCCACTTGTTTGCTTACGGTCACTTCACCATCCTCACTAAGCCATTGAAGCTTGTATGGCAGTGGGTGAGGTTTGGTTTCCATGCCCAATTTAGACACCATTCTAGCACTTGCAACATTGGTACAACTTCCTCCATCAATAATTAAAGAACATACCTTCCCTTGGATAAGGCATCTAGTATGAAAGATGTTCTCTCTTTGACCATCATCCATGTCTTTTGCTTGGCTTCCCAACATCCTTCTTACCATAAACAAATCTCCGTCTAGAATTATTTCTTCAATATACTCATCTTCATCATCATGTGAGGCAGAATCTGAAAAAGACTCACTAGTAAGCTCTTCATCCTCTTTAAGTAACATAGTCTTCTTAGTTGGACATTCTGAAGCTATGTGACCTCTCCCCAAACACTTGAAGCATTTTATTTCACTACTCCTTATCTTTTTAGGGATCTCATTGGATTTAGTTTGAGTCCTTTGAGGTGTAGCAGTGGGATTGCTTGATGAAGAACCTCTCTCCTTCTTATTTCTATCCTTCCGTTGAAGAATTAAAATTTGAAGAGTTTTTCCTCATGACACCCTTTCTCTTGAGTTGTTGTTCTACCTTACTAGCTTGTTGCACTAAATCCTCCTACACCACATAACTTTGCAACTCCACAACATCCCTTATATCACTATTCAGCCCATGGAAGAAACGTGTCATAGTAGCCTCCCGTTCTTCACTAATATTTGCTCTAATCAAGGACACCTCCATCTCTTTATAATACTCATCTACACTCTTGTTTCCTTGTGTGAGTCTTTGAAGTTTATTGTGAAGGTCTCGATGATAATGGGAATGAACAAATCTTCTTTTCATTAGCCTTTTCATCTCCACCCAACTATCCACCAATGGTTCTTCATATCTCACCCTCTCCCTTTGCAATTGGTCCCACCAAATGAGAGCATAATCACTTAACTCCATGGCTGCCACCTTCATTTTCTTCTCTTCAGTATAATTGTGACATGCAAATAAGTGCTCAATCTTCATTTCCCACCCTAAATAGGCCTCCGGATCACTTTTTCCTTTAAAAGATGGGATATTAAGCTTCACTCCCTTAATTCTATCCTCTCTAGCATCATTCTCATTATCTCTTCTTCTCCTTCTTTCATCCCTCCCTCTCTGTCTATCTTCATCATGATTCCCCTAATTTTCTATTCTCTCAATTCTCTCATATAACTCCTCTGTGTGGTCCCTCATCATCCTTTGCATTTGAGTTGTAATTGCTTCAATTAGCAATCTTTTATCTCCTATAGGAGGAGGAACACCTTCACCACCTGTACCTGCCATAATTCAAGGAAAAGAACAAAAGTAATAGGACCTCACCACTCGCTCACGTGTTTACACTCTTAAAAATGTATCACTCGTGTTTGTTGCTCTCTATAAGGCTTTTGTGTAATGTGCTCTCTTGCCTTTTACCACTCAATAGCTCTCTTTAAGTTCTTAACAGAATCTCCAAGAACACTCAAGAGTACAATCCCAAACTCTGGAATTGGTAGTGACTCACAATACAAATTGGAAAAGATGTCAAAGAAGACAAGACAAAGAAAATCCAAAACAATTTGGAGGAATTATTCAAGGAAGACACTTTGGACTTGATTCACACGTAGTAGTGTGTGTAATTGAATAGTAAGCTGCTGTATAGTATTTTTTTTTCCTTTTTTTTTCCGTTCCTTTTTTTTTATAACACCTGATTCTTCAACAAAAGGAATTTGTGATTTTGGAATCTAACTTTGAAATTGCACTAATTCAGCACTAAATTAGATAGAATTCCCCACAAACTGAGCTATTACTTAACACACTAACAACACACTACTCAAGAAACATGAATTGAAAGGATTAAAATTCAAGAACAATGATGAACAAGGGATGAACACCAAGAACCAAGTGCAGAAATATGTGAACTAACAAGAATTTGAAAGAAACAACAACGGAAGATTGAAAGAACAAAATAGGAACAAACAACAACGGCTAAACAATTGCACAATTCAAAAATCAAAGACACAAATTTTAGGGACTAGGGTTACCAAATGTCCGACCAGATTGGATGTAAACAATCGAGAAAAGATAACCCAATTCCAATCCTAGAACCTTCGCTTTGATACCAGATGACATGATCCCTGAAAGAAAATGATGATTGGATCAACTAGGAAAGGAATTTCGCACCAGAAATTCTGCCTCCAGCGCGTCATGAAAGAACAGAATGTATCTCACGCTACAGACCTCGGATTTGAGTGATTCCAAAACGAGATGAAAGATGGCTTTACGAAACACGATTTTGACTCAAGAAACACCGAAAAAGGATAAGGGAATCCAGAGATACGAAACCAAGAAATTTCAAATGAAAACTGAAGTTTACGGATTATAGGTAGGTGCCACAATTCCAAAGAATTGATAAGCCCAAGAACGCCACAAGGATTGATGCCCTTGATAAGTTCGAGATTCTCAAAAGAACCCTAGAGAAGCTTGTCTCTCACCAAAAAGGTTAACTCGAATTCAAATCTGCCGTCCCAACATCTATGGTGTTCCCTTATATAGTGGACAACATCCATATTAAGTTTAACCTAATTATACTTACACACAAAGGAAAATAACACAACCCAATAAGCCAGCCCAATGAGCCTTATTACAAAAGTTTAACTAAATGTAAGAAAGATAAAACTAAGTGCAGAATTTGGGCCAAGTAAAATGAAGCCTTCATGCATATCCATTGAGGCTTATTCTTCAAGGCCTTCAACCTGAATTAAGTGTATCATTTCGGTCTCTTCCTCCTTTAGACTTGGGCTTGTCTCAAGTAAAGTGGTCACCAAGAGATTTAGGGCCTCTTTAGCCTTTTTAGCTTTTGCTCTTGTCATTGGGCCTCCAAGACCTTGTATGTCCTCCAAGTTTGTTGCCTTGGTCACACCGCCTCCTATGTCCTCATCACGTTCTGTTATTGAAGCGAAGCTGCATGCTATCATGACTGGGTTAACTATAGGCCGAGAGATGGGTCTTCACGACATCATCTTATACTCCGACTCTCTCGACGCGCTTAATAGTATTATGAGAGATTACCACATTGATCACCCGTTTAGAGACCTTGTGGGTGACATTCGTGACCTTCTTTTCCAGGAATGGAACGTGGAGATCCGCCATACGCCAAGGACAACATCGCTTGTGCAGACTATATGGCCAAGCAAGGCCACGAGACTACAAATGTTGTTGATGTAGTTCTATTTCCAACGATCCCTAGAGGCTGCCTCCATATGGTCTTGAAGGACCAGTTGGCTTGTAATTGTTAGTTAGTTTTGATTGTATTAAGGGCTAGACTGTATGGTCTAGTAACCTTCTTAAACATTTCAAGCTTTGGCTTGCCTTTCTCAATCCACACAAAAAAGGGTTAGATATACAGTCATCCATCAATGCCAAAAAGGCCAAAATAATATACAGTCATCCAATTTCAAAATAAATAACAAAATAGTCTTCCATCGCCACCAACGACTCCATCTACTCCTGCCCAGCAGTCTTACCCTTATCTCCAAAATCTTCCCTCAAGGAACTTCCAGTGGCTCTACAAAAATCTGGGATTCATAAATGGATCCCAGAATAACCATTAATCTCATATGTAATGCATAAACAGTGTATGTATATAACCATAATTAAGAAAACACCAAACAGTAGCATTCAGTAACAAACGCTCAGTAACACAAATACAACATACCAAGTATACCGTGTTAACTGCGGAAGGACTAAATGTCCTAGAAACAAACGTAGGACTGCTCAACAAAACAAGCCCCGGATCTACAGCGCTAGGAAAGACACCGTAGTTGGGCTCTGAACCCAGACCACACTGAATGCACACAAACGCATGTCCCTTTTCAGGAGACACGGGTCCACAATCATGGAAAAACAAACATACAAAGAAACACAGAACACATGAGGATTAAGGTTACTACCTGACAGTTGACCACAATTATCGGTATAATTTTTCCTCCGGCGCACAAAAATCAAAGTGACCCTAAAATAACCAAAATATAATTATAGGTAACTTTTAAAATATTTATTTGATAGCTAAAAGTAAACCTTTTTCAACCATTCAAAAAAAACTCTAAACTCCTTTTCAAAAATGAATTTATTGTTGGTAAACTCCCTTCCAATTTCGACATCTTTCTCAAAAATTCCAGAAACCGTGTTTGATCTTCACAAAATCATAACTAAATCTATAAAAATCTGATTGAGGTGGTTCAAAAGGCCAACTGATCCTTAGTGTGTCTATTTTCAATGAAAAATATTCATTTGGACTAGTTGCAACCTAAACTCCAGCCACAAATCCGAACACCACCTCAGGTCAGACAAAAGTTTCAGATTCGGGGGCTGTTTTTACAAATTTGGTTCTCTTCATACAAAGCTCAAAAAAATTCGTGTTACCTATCAAATTAATCCTTGGGATGTCTACTTTCTGTATGTAAAATTTCAGAATTTCCAATGTTCATTTGATAGGTCAAAACGCATAAGAAATCCAACTGACTCTCACAAATCCTTCAATAAGCAGATTTCAATGTTTTTAATCCTCATTCTTGATTCTAAAAAAATATGATCCAAGCTTACTCCTATACAAAGAATCATTTTAAACACTTCAAAGACCTTAAAACTTCCAAAAACGAATCAGATCGTGGTGTTTAGGAGGCTGTACGAAATTCTTCCGCTAGATTAAGCAACCAATCTACCATTTTTAACCACCAACTCTTCTTATCTCATACTAATATTTCTTCCTAGATTGAAAATTTCATATTTGATTCTCTGCTTACCCATTTTATCCATTAGTCAGACCCAACCAACGACTATACACTCAAGAACAAATATTTCCAACTTAGCAACTATAAGATTATAAGGTAGCTAGGACTATTACTTACTTGATCTTGGTCTTCTAACGAATTGAGGCTTAATCCTTAGAGATTCTTCTCCCACTAGGAACTTGATCTTTCACTTTCTTCTTTTTCCTTTCAGATTTATCCTTCAATGCATCATAAGGGAATTTTCCTCAACCACCTCTAATTTAACGTGAAAGAATGTAGAAGAAGGTGGCATAAGTTTTCGAAATCCTTACCTTCCTCTTAGATGCTTGCTTGAGCTCTTCTTTACACCTCTTGTTAGTTCCCTTCTTCTCTTCTACTCGATGCGTCTGCCCGCCCCAAAGAAGGAGTTGAGTTCCCTTTAAATAAATCTTCACAGTCGGTTCACTTGGCCCCCTAGATCATTCTTCATCATTCTAGAGAAATCCAAGGAAATATATTATTTCTACTGATTCTTCTCTCACAACCGTCACTTTTGGTATTTGAAGGAAAAATCCCTCTTATCCCTTATGGTTTCTTGCATCCGGCGCTTTTGACAGATTTGAAAAAAAAAATCATCCTAACGCATTTGATCTCCTCTCGTGTCTGTCACGTTAAAAAAAAAAAGGGAGAAATTGTTTTTTTTTTTTCTTTATTTCACATCCAACCAATCTCCCTAGCATCATGAGTACCCCTACAAATAGACCATTAATACTCACTTTTCCCCCCTTTCCCATGCGACAGCTATACATGGGAGGGAGTGAATTCAATACATTTTTATCCTTTTTTTTTCCTCTCACATCCGACACCTTAAGAAAATATTGGTGAAATATTGTGTTAAATTTGCTTTGTCTCACGTGCTCTCTACTTCTCTTCTTCAATCAATGTTATACTTCCTTTGTCTCTCTCACGTGCAGCACTTTCAGAATACTTAGGAAAATATATATGTATTCCTATCTCCACTCTCTCTCACATCCGGATGTCAACATTCGTTTCTTTTTTTTTTTCCTTTTTTTCTTTTTCCCTTATTCGTACAACATGGAGCCTCCCATCCTTACTTCATTAATGCCTATTGTCCAATCACCCTATTCCTACTTCTTCTCTTGTCAGAGGCCATAAAACATTGGAGAAGAAATATGTATTCTATTATTATTATTATTATTTATTTTTATAATCATTCCCATTTGGTTCTTTCTCCCACGTACACATTGGAAAGCATAAAATAAAATGGCTCAGGGAGCAATTTTATACATATAATTTGGCTCTGAGCGCTCAAAGACCACGTAAAATTTTCTAGACAAAAAATACACATGCAATTTCATTTTGAGCGCCCAAGACCACGGCCGTTAGTTAACCGTTAGGTGACCGCGTTTGACCGTTAACTTGGATGGAACGCCGACGTGGTGCTGATTTGACCGACACGCCGACGTGGACGATGACGTGGAATAAAAATTCACAAAAATTTTAAAAATTCAAAAAATTAGGAAAAAAATTAGAAAAAATTCAAATAATTAGGAAAGAATTAGAAAACAATTCAAGAAATTAGGAAAATAATTAAAATAATTAGAAAAAATTATAAAATAATTTAAATATTCAAAAAATTATGAAAAAAATTAGAAATAAATTCAAAAAATTAGCAATAAATTCAAAAAATTAGGAAAGAAATTAAAATACCCCTGCTATGAGCCCCACAACGCCACCCTACCGCCGGGCCGCCACGGTTGGCGCGTTGTAATGGATTCCGGTGGTGGGAACCGACCGCAAAATTTTAAACTTTATTAATTCTATCACAAAATTTAACAATTTTTTTAACTTTAAAGCTATTTAAATATACATTTTTTTCAAAAAAATAATTATCTACATAATAATTATTTTGAATGCTTCATATATAATGATTTATTTTTTTTGAAAAAAATGTATAATTAAATACCTTTAAAGTTAAAAAAATTGTTAAATTTTGTGATAGAATTAATAAAGTTTAAAATTTTGTGGTCGATCCCCACCACCGGCAACCGACCACCCCGCCAACCGGCGGCAGCCGACGGTAGGGTGGCGGTTGTGGGGTTCACTAGCGGGGTATTTTAATTTTTTCCTAATTTTTTGAATTTATTGCTAATTATTTTAATTATTTTCTAATTTTTTGAATTTTATAATTTTTTTCCTAATTTTTTGACTTTTTCTAATTTTTAAATTTTTTTCATAATTTTTCGAATTTTTTAAATTTTTTTCGAATTTTTATTCCACTTCATCGTCCACGCGCGTTCCATCCAAGTTAACTGGCCAACTAACGGCCGTGGTTAGGGGTGGAAAAAGGCCGGGGCCCGTGGTCCGGCTCGCTAAAAGCCCGATCGCTCGACTCGACAGCTAACAGCCGAGCCAAGGCCTAATTTCAGGCCCGTTTTCCTTAAGCCAGGCCAGGCCCCTGTCCTCCCCCTCCTCGGTCTAACAAGCCCGTTGTATTTGATTTCATTTTTTATGATGTATTTTAGATCATTAGAAATAATTTATGTAAGGCCTATTTCATCTACGGCTGTTTTCTACTGTTTCATCTAAGGCCTGTTTTCTACTCGTTTACGCTGGCCCGTTTTTCGGTCCTGTTTTTACATTTAAGGCCGTGGCCTATTTTTCCCTTTGTTAGCCTCGATTACAAGATTTTAAAAAATAGGCTTCTTAACAGCCACGAGCCCCGGAGCCCGTTCTGAGGCCGTGCTCGAAGCCAAAATATAGGCTGTAACGGGCCACGAGCCAGGCTCGGGCCTCTTCTCTACATAACAGCCCGGCTCGTATAAGGGGGCGTGCCCGGCCCGTTTCCACCCTAGCCGTGGTGCTTGGCGCTCCAAAATGAAATTACATGTGTATTTTTGGTCCGAGAAAATTTTATGTGGTGCTGAGCGCTCCCTAAGCCAAATTACATGTGTAAAATTGCTCCTTTACCCAAATAAAATTTGTGTTTGTAATGCATCACGTGCCTACTCCCCCTTTCCTTCATTTATTTTGATTTCTCCATCCACCAATTCATTCTTTCTCTCCTCATCTTCCATTTTATTATTATTATTATTCCCATAATTAATATATCCTATTAGAAAAATAAATACCATTGACTACTACTACTTGGTGAAAAATTCTTATATTCCATTAATTAATTTACATGAAAATTGGGGATGTTACAAAGACAAACAAAGAGAAGACACAATCTAGATCTAGTTACCCTCTCGTCGAACTCGACGGTAGACATGGATGGAGAGGTTGCTACGATAGTGTGGAGGGAGAGTTTGGAGCTTATAGAAGAGAGAGCACATACAGGGTCATACTGCACGTTCTATCGGGGTTTTGATCATCCCTTCTTCCAGGTTCTTCTTTTTATTCTTTTGTTCTTCCTAATAGGCCTTTGCTCACCCACTGTCAGTGCAGCTGTTGGATCCTCTATTTTCTGGCCCATTTACCTTTGAATCATGACATTTTATTCCTGACATGGACCCTAATTATAACGAAAGGCGTCTCATTCAGGTCGCTGACACAAAAAGCTTATATATGCATCTCTGCATAATTCATCAATATCTGGTAGGGACTCCAACTCTTCCAAAATTCTTCTTTCTTCTGAAACACTTATCTTGTCGAACAGTCTAAACACTCTTAGTTGTTGAAGACTTGATAGCACTTCCAACGGAATCTCCCATTTCATATCATCACCGTATGTCTTTTGAAAGCTCAGAAATTTTAAATTTGTCAAGGCCCAGGTGTTGATCCAACACTCTCTCTCTTCTGTTTTTTTTTATTGCCCGAAAATTCAACCAAAACTCATCTGGTCCTAGATTTTCTTCCAACACATGACAAGAAAGGTATTCCAAAGAAATTGGAACCCTCATGTCTAAAAATCCTTCTCCACGACATGTAGTTCCAAGACTTTCAATCTCTTCATCGCGCATTTAATATCTTCCAGTTGACGTAGCATACTGACATAAAAACTCTCTTTCAATAAAACCGGTGTTGTGATATTTGACGGATCGTCTAGGATTTTCTGAGATTCCCAATCATTCATGAATAAAATACTCTTCACAAATTCCATATTTTCGTGATCTTGCTTCAATAACCACAGTGCCATGTCACGAATCGCATCATGTATTTTAACCATACCGTATATAAAAAAAATCATCCTTAATGGTTTTTAGCAAGCACGACAGTTTCAGCTTTTCAATAACAGACATACCATGACTATAAATATATGGTACACTCATTGTCATATCTTTACAAAGATATTTCCCCCATATCCATTTGTCAATGAGATCGAGAACTAGAATCTCACAATCTTCTTCTGGGTATAATGCACAATACAAGAAACAACGTTTTTCTACCTCATCCAACTTGTCATAGCTAAATTTAAACATAGAGAATAATTTTGTCTCCAAATCTGGTCCAGTCCACGAAGAACTTGTTAGGCTATTTATTGAATGTTCCCATGCTTCCACACTCTTCACTCCAGCCATGGCACTTTCTTACACAATCAGTGCAAGGGGTAGCCCTTTACATTCCTTTGCCACGCTCTATTTGTAATTTATGAGCTTGTTTGAAATTATTATATGTAATTCATCGATTAATAGACGAAATTGATATGCACTCGCTCTATTTGAAATTATTCTCTCGCATGAGCTTGTTTTAAGAAAGAATATAACGATCCCCTGGATAAAGGATGCTGTGAAGAAGATGGAACTTATATTTTGAGGTATTCTTTGGCAATATATAGTTTTGTCTCAATTATGAGATTATGATATGAATAACATTTTCAGCATACCTTTGTCTAATCCGTGGCACTACTTGCCACATTAATTATAGAGAAAATCCTTTAAAAATATCTCATGAATTCTGAAATTTGAAAAAGGTGTCGTGAACAGGCAAAATCTTAAATTCATAACTCATGACCAAATAGAGATTTTAGAATGTTAATGTTCTTACAAAAGCCCCTCAAATATTTTAAGAAAATAGGAAAATGACACCCTCATCGAAGCACCACCACCCGTCGCCAGAAACATCCTTACGCCCTTTTCATTTTGTTTGACCGAGTATTAATTGTGACTATTAAGTTAGCTCGAGTTCTAAATTAAGGAGATTCTCTTCAGATTTTAAGAAATATCAATCTTGGTGCATCATTTGGGGATTTCAACATAGAAGATAAATTTTTAATCAAGTTAAAAAAAGAAGTTGTTATTATTATCAATATAATTACTATTATTATTATAGTAATGTTTATTCGATATCGCAAAGACAGCCTAATCGGACGAATGTTGGGACGGTTTGGACTGAATAGAAATGGGGCCCACAAATTGACAAAAAAAAGGTGGAAACCTAAATCTAAAAAAGGGAGAAGGCACAGATCTAGAAAATAAAAAAACAGATGCACGAGGAAACAGAGCCGAGGGACGAGCTTAGAGCAACGAGAAGGACCTTCACCTTGAACACCATCACCAAGCACTACCTTCTCCGTCGCCGGTGATCATGCTTCATGACTATCTTTGCCGGCGGCGGAGCTGTAACTCTTCTCTGCCGCTATGAACAAAGGTTGAGTTTCAGACGAAACCAGCAAGCGGAGCCGCAAACCTGAGTTGGAGATTCGACCATCACCTTCACAAATCACCTTCATTGTCGTCTCCTCGACCACGCCTCACCATCTTCGTCGTTGAACTTCATCTCTCTAACTCACCATCACAAACACATAGCCACAAGTTGGAGCATTGAAGAAAAGAAGCGAGTTGGCGATCGGAGATTGTGGTTCACCGTTTCGGGAATCTCTTTAGCACGGAAGTCGACGGACAAACAGGAGGCAAATTGATTTTGCTTTGTCTTGGTTTTAATTCTCTTCCCCTTTTTATATGAGTCTAATCTATAGAATTTTTCGTGCTTTGTGGTGGATTTTATTATAGCTTTCGCGACTGGAGGATTTATGAACTTTATGTGTGGGTTTGATTTTATTTTTATTATCTAATTATAATTAGGGAAAAATATTTCTCCAGTCACTCGGAAATAAGTTATCTCCAATGATCATTTTTAATTAATGAATGGTGTATTTGTAATTTTAGGTGAATTAATAAAGGATGCAAAATTACATAAACACCCTTTATTAATTGAAAACGACGTAGTTTTGGGGGTCACTGGAGATAACTTATCTCCAGTGACTGGAGAAATCCTTTACCCTTATAGTTAATGTTAATTTTGGCTACTTAATTTTGTTTAGCTTTATCTATTTAGTGACATCATTGAATATGAATTTAAACATTAAAATTTACCTTGACAAAGGGAATTCTAATTAGGCTATGAGATTAAGTAATATGAGATTAGATTACGATTAGGATAGAGATATACCTAATTTCATTGCCTCTCTCGAGTAATTATGTTAGACATAATAATTTACATTTAAGAGAGGGTTGTAAGTGAACAAACACTTATAGCTATCTATACTCGAGATTAATAAAATTGACATTAAGGCTAATTAAATTAGTAGAATCAAGATATACGAGCAAATAAGAGATTAAGAGATTAGTGACTCTAAGTTGTGTTGGGATCCGTACACGCAGTGGAATTATAAAATTTTTACAAATCTCATCGGAGGATCTATCAACATGACATTTAAATCAAGGTTCGTTTGAAAAGCGGTACCTATGTGAAGGGTTGAGAGTTTCGTTCAATCTAGTCTGGTGTGCATCTGGAACGTCGTGCGTCTCGTCCGTCGTACATCTCGAACGTGGTGTCATCTCGTTCAATCAAACAGGAACAGACTTTTCGAGTCTCCTCCCTCTACCGGTATCCACACACAGCGTGCTAGTGCCTTCAATGTTTTCTCGCGTCTCTCCTTTCTCTCTAAGGTTTATTGCGGCTTCTCTAATTCATCCGTGCTCTCAATACGACTAGATCAATATCTATTTATAAAGTTTCTAAAACCCTAATGAGTCGTATTAAAATATTCAAAATTAATCTAATTAATCTTGAATTCGAATCAATTAAAACAATACATTAATTAAAATCTATCCAACATATCTAATCAAATATATTTATTTATTTCGAATTATGAGCCTATAGATTTAATTTATTTTTATAAATTCAATCTGAAATATGATATATTTCTATTTAATTAAATCGAGATACAATATCTCAATTTATTATAGTTATTTAATTTATCAAATAAATTAAATACTACACATAATAATATTATTATCTATAAATAATATCACTATTATTTTTGAATTTATATTATATTATAATATGATATATATATATATATATATATATAATTTAGATTAATAGTATTCATTAAATCTTAGACATTTCTAAGATTCAATGAATCTGACACTATCGTCGTGTTGGGTTATTCTTTTGTCCGACCCTATAGGCCCACATGAGATTGGTAGTGGGCCAATATTGTACCAACCCACATGATAACTTAGTCAATGATGAGACATGGATAATGTCAACTTCCTGTTCTTGACCATTACTTTCTCGATTATCGAGTAGTCTAATAATGGAAACTCCTTTCCTTCGTAGTATGGCCATACATTTCTCGACTCACTCATCGAGGGCCCGGTATTATCTCTACAAATGTGAGGGACAAATTCCATCTTGACCATTCACATTCCTCTCCATGAAAACCACTGATCTCGATTCAACCCTTTATCATCACCCGGTCAAAGTTGACTTTTGACTAGGTCAAAGATCAGCGACTCATCATGTACGAATCCATGATGATCTCAGGTCAAAGGGTGTTGTAACGCGGTTATACATGAGAAAAGCTTATAACTTAATCTATGCAGCTTTGTCATAGTGAGTCGATCTAGCACCTTGTACTCTTACAAGTGCCTATGACTTTGATTCGTATTTCCATACCTCATCAAAGTCATACTGGTCTTATTTCATCTTCGCTCCCGTGTAGATGACCGACCAAGGACATTTAAGATAATCTATAAGATATATCCAGAGATACAGTTATCACTATAAACATGCAAATGAAATGATAAGTAAAGGAGAATAATTTAAATAACATAAACGTTTAAAGTACAATGACTTACCCCTAGAGCATAATTTCCAACAAGTTGCTCATTTGATTATTTGGTAGTTTGCTTATTTTTAATTTCTTTTCATTTAATGAAATTTAATTTGGGTTGTTCAATTTAAACGGAAGTATAAAATTAATGCTTAACTGAAATTTGGTTACTAAGTCTCGTGGGAACGATACTTTTTTCACTCTTTATTACTTGATAGGGCTTGTAAACTTATAGAGTCATATGCAATAAAGTTTTGCCCTACCATGGACATACACTCAGTTTTTTTTCCCTGTGCCAATTTCGATCTCAGATCACATATTCATTACCATATTCTCGCCTGTGGACTTGATTAGGAAGTATTAGCAACAACATGAAAGGAGAGGGAAAGAGTGGGGTCGCCATGAACAGAATCGCCAAGGGGAAAATGTCGTCGTGTGGTCGACGAGTAGTGGGGAGAAAATCAAACACATACTTTAGCCAAACAAAATTATATGGGGTATGAATACATACAAGAGGAGATAGATATTGAAAGAATGAGAAAAAGGTCTCATGGAACTGTAAAATAATAATAATAAAAAAGGTTTCTCTACCATATTTTTTATAAATTTTCAAAGCAAATGATGAAGTAATTAATCAAACTATGCCAATTGGTATGGCAAAAAGCCAAACTAATTAAAATAAGGGTTAAACACCATTTTTGCCATGGAAGTATTGGTTAGGGGGCATTTAGCACCCGGAATTTTTTTTGGTATCATTTTTGCCCCGGAAGTTTACAAAAATGAACAAATATGCCCCGAAAGTTTTTTAATTTAGAAACAAATTTGCCCTTGAAGTTTTTTTCAGGAGCAATTTTGTAAACTTTTGAGGCAAAAATGATACAAAAATTGATCAATCCAACGGTCAAGATCAATCGCGATGGGCAAGATTGCTACGTTTGTAAACTTTTAGGGCAAAAATGATACAAAAAAAACTTATGGGTGCTGAGTGCTCCAAAACCAAACTTCCATGGCAAAATGGTATTTATACCTTAAAATAAAAATAAAAATTAACGATATGATATATTACAAGGCACACATATAATTATTAATTAGAAGCATGGAATACATGTTTGTGTTACATAAATCACACAATACATGGCTTGTTTTGTTTTTGAGCCTAAAATTAAAGTTCAGCCACACTAAGGTCTTCAAACAAGAAAGCAGGAGAAAGAAACAAGCTCATCCTCACAAGTAAGTCGAACCGTAGAGTGCAATAATATCATACATATGTAGGTAATTAGTTGAAAGTACTAATAATTATATATGAAAGTAAAAAATATTAAATAAAATTATATATATTACAATTACGCATTTACCTCTTACAATATCCCTGGAGTTGACATAACTTTTGAACTTTGATTCGAATTTGTGCTTAGCCGTGGGGTCATCCCATTTCAAACTATCCCACCAAATTTGTTGTCCTTGGATAAGCGTCAACTTATGTTTGGCAGAGTTGAAATCAAATGGTAACTTTTCTAGCTTTGGACAATTATCTATGACAACGGATTTGAGGGAAGGAAAAGGTAAGGGTGCCCTGTGAATGCTCTTAAGTATTGGTAAGTGCTCCAAAATCAGCTCGACAAGAGAAGAGAATACAAGAGAAGAATCCACATTCTCATCCTTTATTGCTTCTTTCTCTTTTATCACTTCTTCCATTGATTTACATCCACAAATTTGAAGTCGTTGAAGGAGTGGAGCATACTTGAGCCATGTCACATGAGTTACTTTACAATAATAAATGTACACCATTTGGAGCTTGGCTAGCCAACATGTTTCAAGCATAAAAGGATATTGATCACTTCAAATATTCACCCCATCTAAAACAATTTCCTGTAGCTTCTTTAATCCAAACACAGACCCTAATGATAATAAAGGCATCTTATTCAGGTAGTTGGGGGACACAGAATAAAGTCTGTATAAGCAACTTTGCAATTTGGTTGACTCCATTAATTTGTTTAGGCCATCACTCCTGACAGTTATCCATAATTCCTCAATATTTGGTAGGCACTCCAGCTCTTCTAAAATTCTTCTCTCTTCTAATTCACTTATGAAGATGCTAGCAAGTCTAAACACTCTCAATTGTTGAAGATTTGATAGGACTCCCAATGGAATCTCCAATCCTGAGACAAAAGTACCATATGTAGTAGATTGAAAGCTCAGAGATTTTAAATTTGACAAGGACAGAAAGTTGATCCAAAACTCGGGTTCTGAAAATCCACGCCTGATATGAAAAGAGAGATACTCTAGAGAAGTTAAACCCCCAATGTCTACAAATGCTAATCCCCAGACATGTAGTTCCAAGACTTTTAATTTCTTTATGTACTTGATATCTACTAGCTAATGTTCTATCTCTTCCAATAAAACTATTGTTGTGACATTTGTAGGATCTATACTTTCTTGTGATTCCCAATCATTTGTGATCGAAATCCTCTTCACAAGTTCCATATTATCAGGATCTTCTGGTAATAACCACAATGCCATGTCACGAATCATATCATGCATTTTAACTGTACGAGATACAAAAAAATCATCTTCAACACTTTCTAGCAAGCACGAAAACTTCAACTTTTTAATAACAGGCTCACCATGACCACACATATCTTGAACACTCTTTGTCATATCTTTACAAAGAAATTCCTCCCACATCCATTTATCGATGAGATCTGAAACTAGAATCTCATAATCTTCTGGGTATAATGCACAGTACAAG
The DNA here is from genome assembly GCA_019022655.1 of Acacia acuminata. Taxonomy (NCBI): domain Eukaryota; kingdom Viridiplantae; phylum Streptophyta; class Magnoliopsida; order Fabales; family Fabaceae; genus Acacia; species Acacia acuminata. The sequence goes on from JAFJYI010000045.1 coordinate 3,453,114, forward strand.
AAACATCATTTTTCTACTGCATCCAATTTGTCATAGCTATATTTAAGTTCTTTATTGAATGTTCCCAAGCTTCAACATTCTTTACTCCGGCCATGCTACTTCCTAGTACAATCAATGCAAGGGGTAGCCCTTTACATTCCTTTGCCATCTTTTTTGCTAGCCTTGGAATGTTTGGGTGAGTTTAGAGTTTCTTCACCAACTTTCATACAAAACAAATCAAGTGCTTCTTCCTCTGTTAAAATTGTGACCTTGAATTTTTTTTGAACTTTCATTTTTGCGCACACATTTTCTAATCGTGTTGTGAATAACACTTTAGATTTACTATCCTTTGGATGTGGCACCCCCACTAATTTCAAGTCCAACTGATCCTATATGTCATCCAATAATAAGACAAATTTCTTTTGTTTGAGGGCTCCATATATCTTTGCTGCCTTTACATCTAGATTACTACTTCGATTCCAAAAGTCATCCCCAAGCCCAACTAATTTTCTAATATTATCCATAATACTGTTCAAGTTGGCTTCTTTTGACACCACCACCCACATCAAAAAATCAAATCCAAGCCCTCTCTTCACAAGTTCATTGTTAATTTTCTTTAATAAGGTAGTCTTCCCTGCCCCGCCCATCCCGTATAAACCAATGATGCCAACATTCTCTTCTTCAATACTATTCCACACCTCATTAAACATTAAATCTAATCCCACTACTTCATCTTCACGCATCTCAATTGCTCTGGGTACTTCTTTGTGAGGAACTATAGAATCCCTATTACGGGAGTTTTTCCCCTCAGTTGCTAATTTATCTACATCCTTAAGCACTCTAGCAACATTCTTTCCTAACTTGTGGCTTGACATGCAATTCTTTGGACACCATTGATTTAGGCATTTGTTTTGAATTTCTTGGGCTCCTTGAAACTCAATAGCTTCTATTTCCTGTTAATATCAGGTTGCTAATTAGGTGCATAATCTTCTCTTTATTTATTTACGGAGTATGATGGGTCAACTTTTATTAACATATCTTTGCATACATTCCAACTTTGATGTTCACCATGTTAAGAAAATCAGCAAAGACTTATTTTGCAAAGTATTTACACAAAAATAAATGCCTGATCTATGTAAACATTATAACTAGTGTCGGAAAATGTTACGGCACGGGGAAATTTAATTGAAGTTAATGATATAATATATCATCATTATTCCTAATTTTGTCTACTATTTTTAATTATCTCTAAGAGCATTGAAATTCATATACTTTTTTATTCTTCCTTGATTGCATAAAAAAAAAAATACTTTATTTTTAATAACTTATAGGGTTGTTTGGTAGGAGGGAATTGGAGGGGAAGGGAGAAAATTGTTATGAGTTGAATTTCCAAAAATTAAAGAAGTGGGATTATAAAATTTTAATAGAGAGGAGATAAAAGATAAAAAAGGTAATAAAAAAAAGATTAATTAAAAACTTCTAATCAATTAATTACAAACTTTTATCGCCCTTCTCTAACTTTTATTTTAAAATCTAGTTTACAAACACCTCAAAAAAAATCCTAATGTCAAACAACCCCTAAGTTATGAATTGAAATTACTCCAAAGGGTTGAAAGGAATGTGTGTGTGTGTGTTTTTTTTTTTATTTTGAAAGGAAATCATAATAACTTGGAGAAATGGCCGACCTCTTGAATGGCTTCAACTCGTTGCAGCCAACCATTGAGTTGGTGAGATATTTTCATCTCTGGATTGTTTTGAGCTTCTTCGATTTGTTCTTCCACATCTTTCTTAATGTCTTCAAGCTTCATCCTTTCATCTTCCAGCAACTTCAGATTGTTTTCCAAATCAAAGACGAAATCAGCTTCTTTTTTAACGCAGCCACAGAAACACTTAGCAGCATCCCATATGACTCCGATAAAAGACGATGGATCCATTTCATTACAGCACTGAAGGTTAACAGATCTGAGATGAGATGTTGAGGAACACTCAGCTCAGAATAAACTCGTTTTCGTTCTCATATACGTGATCCTTAGACGCGTTGCTCTATTATATTGTAAAGCCATCCCTAAATAATGTGTGGCTAAGAAAAGTACAGATTAAATATACAAAAATTAGAAACTTGGGAGGTATTGAAATTTTAAAAAAAAAAAAAAAATATCTATTTTTAAATAAATTTGTGCACTTTTAAAATAAAGAATTATAATTGTTGAAAAGCTCTATATGTTATTTATTTTTAAAATTTTAATGAAGGTCTATGCAAATTCAAATGAGAAATTAATGATTTTTATGCATTAAAGAAAATCATATAACTTATTTTATGAATATAAACAAATTCTCTCTATAATTCTACCTCTTGTCCTAAATATATGATAAAATTTATAGTACAACTTGTAGTTTAAATTTGTTCTATATTTAGAACCGGAAGTACCACTCCTTCTTGTCCTTATTATAATTAAGGCACCAACTAGTAAGTATATTTAGTCATTTTTATAAGGTATTTACTTGTTCCTAAGGAACATTAATTATTATTTTTTCCATATATATCCCTAAGTAATGAAGGTAGTAGATAGGGCAGAGCAATGGGCGGGTTGGGCAGCCCATGCCCTAACCCATAACCCGTCCATTTAACTTTAAATGGGTATGGGCTAACCCATACCCATGCCTCAACTCATTTAAACTCGTGTAAATGGGCTAGCATATAAATGGGCGGGTTTCACCGGGTTTTGGGTAACCCATTTACATTTGACTTGTTTATTTTTTTAAAAAAAAAAAACATATATAAGCATTAAACATACATCCAAATTCATGACAACTTTCACATATTGCAAGATATTTGAAATCATTTGGATTATTTGGGACATGGTGTGTTAGCTAGAAGATTGATTTAAATAAGAAAAAATAATTCTTTTTGGAAACAAAAAGCTGGACAACATAAATTTAAAGGGAAAAAAAGTAGAGATGGAGGAACAAATCAATGAGAATTTAATGAAATAACATTTAGATAGTACAACCTTGGCTTGCTCTCGTTCGTTTGGGGGATGAAGACAACATCTACAAATGCCAACCCACGAAGATTACAAACTCTAATTCTCTTGTTCTAGTCAGTCATGACAACTCGCAAGTTGAATAGGCAAATATAGAAAGAAAGAGAGTGAGAGTCAATACCTATTAGGGTTATGGTAGTTAATAAAATAAAATAAAAACACTTAATGGGCGGGTATGGGCAACCCAAAGGTGTGCCCATAGCCCGCCCATTTAATTCTTAAATGAGCGGGTTTTAACCCAACCCATTATGGGTCTTTTTGGGCGGGCTAAAAGTGGCCCAATTAGACCGGATTGTGGACGGGCTCACCGGGTTATGAGTTTCTTGCTCAGCCCTAGTAGTAGATGAGAGTAATAATCAATATGATATTATAGTTTAGTACAACTAGTATGGATAATATTAAAAATTACTTAAATTCTATGACAATTTTATTGATTTTAACTATTGATTTATGAAAATTATTAATTTATATTGGCTTTTTTCCCTATTTGCCACCTTTTTAATAATTAATTACCATTTTGCCACTCTTTTCAAAATATTCCCCGATGTGCCACCATTTAGTCGACTAAACCTCCATTTAGTCGACTAAACCAAGGTTTAGTCGACTAAATCGCGGGTGGCTGATTTTTTTAAAGTTCCCTGATATTTAGTCGACTAACCCACTTGGGTTAGTCGATTAAATCCGACATTTAGTCGAGTAACCCACTTGGATTAGTCGACTAAATGTCGTATTTAGTCGACTAATCCAAGTGGGTTACTCGACTAAATGTCGGGTTTTTTTTTTAAAAAAACCCCCGCCGGATTTAGTCGACTAAATATCGGGGCCATTTTTAAAAAAATCAGCCATTGCGATTTAGTCGACTAAATCTTGGTTTAGTCGACTAAATGGTGGCACATCGGGAAATATTTTGAAAAGAGTGGCCAAATGGTAATTAATTATTAAAAAGGTGGCAAATAGGGAAAAAAGCCATTTATATTTTATAATAAAAATCAAGAAGAGCCCCAGTCAACGGACGCATCACACATTCACACCTAGTTGCTTTGATAGAGGAGTGTTGGGGAATCTATATGATATGTGGTCAAAATAGGGCTGAATGGGTGTAATGAGCGTGTGGGCCCTTTCCCCTTTGAGGGGGTTTAAACCAATGTTTTGGAAACCAGACCAGACCGGCCGGTTCAGACTGGAAACCGGCGAACCGGACGGACAACCGGTCCGGATTTAAGGGGTGACCCCGAGTTCGAGTTGAACCGGGTCAACTCGCCTAACCCGGCCGAGTTGACCGAGTTATGAGTTACGATTCATTTTTTTTGAAAAAAAAAAAAAGAAAAGAAAAAAATCAACCGAAACTCTGTTGGATCTATGGTGAAAAAGGCTCAACGGAGAAGGAGAAGGAAAAAGAGAGATCTCGAAGATCCACCAAAATCAAGAGATCGAAGCATCACGAACAGCCCTCAAGGACCGCCATAGATTTTCCCTTTTGCCGCGATGCGGAGGGTCCAAGAATCCCGAGAGCCTCCGACCAAGTAATCACAACCTTTGAAAGAAGGAAAGAAGGACCTAGAGGTTGGATTAACGCTTAATGAGAAGGAAGCCATATTGTTGACGGTGAGGAGGAAACAAGACGAAGAAGAGACATGGAGTGAATACCCGCGTGAGAGAGAGAGTACTTCAATATCCTATGGCGTGAATCGTGAGGCTTTTTTCCCAAAATACCCCTAATTAAATAACTATTTACCAAAATGCCCCTGTTTACAAACTATTTCCCACTCTGCCCCATGATTTAGTCGACTAAAACGCGGGGCTCCTTTTTTTTAAAAAAATTTCCCCGAGATTTAGTCGACTAAGCACTGTAGCTTAGTCAACTAAATCTCGGAGATTTAGTCGACTAAGCTACAATGCTTAGTCGACTAAATCTCGGACAGAGGCTTTTTTAAAACCCCCATTCGTGTCATAATGGAACCCTAATAGTCGACTAAAGCATTGTTGCTTAGTCGACTAAATGGGGTTTTTTTAAAAATCCCCCGAGATTTAGGTAAGCAACGAACATTCCAAAAACCCCCAGCGAATATAATATTTTCTTTGCAGAGGAGCAGCCTGGTGTGCACATGTAGGCGTGATCTTCAAAATCATCCTGATGAGAAAGAAAGAAAGAAACAAAACATAACTAAAATGCTAATAGCTGATTTATCTTTCAAAATGATTTTAGGAATCCATGCTGGTAACAAGTAATGATTCAGAGTATTTTAATTTCCAAAATATGTTTGCTCCCAAATATTAATTCCAACAATATTAGTGATATCACAAGTCGTAAGAAACCTCCACAATATGTCTCAACAACAATATTGGAGTTTGTCATTTGTGGCTAGTATCACTCGTATTCTATTTAAGTTTGGATTATTTTTATTTATTCAACGTTGTACCTCAATATATTTCTACATATACACATATAGTAACTACCGCACCTACTAATCTAATTATATAATACAAGTGAGTGGATCGGTGTGTGTTATACATACAAATTAGTTACTCACTAATCTAATCATATAATACACATATATATATATTAGAAGTGTATATATATATTTTAACAAGTGTCCATTTGAAAATTTACAAATCTTGTTAGTTGTTATAATGTAAATCAGGATTTGTAAATTTTCAAATGGACACTTGTTAAGTTGTTATGGTTAGTTTTTAAAAATAAGTATGTACACTTATAAATTCACTTATGAAATATGGACACTTGTTAGTTGTTTTAAAAGGACGCTTGTTAATTTGTTGTACTTAATTTTAAAAATAAGTATGTAAACCTATAAATTCACTTATGAAATATGGACACTTGTTAGTTGTTAAAATGTATATGTGCACTTATAAATACACTTATTATTTTGTTATTGTTAATTGTTAAAATATATATGTACACTTCTAATATATATATGGGTATTATATGATTAGATTAGTGATTAACTAATTTGTATATATAACACACTGATCCACTCACTTGTATCATTTCAATTTGGCTTTCAATCTGTTCAGGTGAAGATTGAGATTTTTTTATAAAGAAAAACAAAACCAATTTTTGCAATCGGCTATTATACTTCTACCCTTTTCATTTTGATCACTAGCGACTTTCATGCTTTCGATTGCTTTGTTGTGCAATGTTAGATTTATTGTATATTAAACTCCCACTTTTGAATCAAATGCTCGCCCTTCCTTATCGTAAACCCTAGTCATGTTGCCGCAATGCCTTCTTTCTCCCGAATCAAAAGAAGAAATCATACCTTCTCCATGGATGAAATTTGCTTTTGTGTTGGCGAGCTTGACGGTGGCATCTAACAAAATGGTTAGTTCTCAAATGAATATGGGAAGAAATCGGCAATTGGGATTACAATCCCAATGGTTCAATTTGAGAACTAAATCTCAGGTTTAAGTTAAAAATGCCATTTGTCTGAGATTTAGTCGACTAAGCTACAGTGCTTAGTCGACTAAATCTCGAGGAAGTAAAAAAAAAGGGAACCCCGCGTTTTAGTCGACTAAATCATGATTTAGTCGACTAAACAGGGGCAAAGTGGGAAATAGTTTGGAAACATGGGCATTTTGGTAAATAGTTATTTAATTAGGGGCATTTTGGGAAAAAAGCCTGAATCGTGATGATCAGATGATGTGATCTCTCTTTTTTTCAAAAAGAAAATAAATATAATATTTACATCTTGCCATATATATGAACGAATATATACTATATACTGATTAGAGTAGGATAGTAATTATTGCACTTGAATACTGATGGAGTAGGGTAGTACTTGTTTCATTTGGCTTCAAGTGATTGATCTGAAATATTGAAAAAACAAAAAATAAAAAACAAAAAAGATTAATTTGAACTATGAGGGATATTAGTATATTACACATTATTTGATTTGCATCTGACGTACATCGTAAACTCGAACTATAATAAGAAAAATCTGACAATTTGTAAGCCCAAAAAATGTGTTATTTTTTTTAAAAAAGAAAAAATTAGTATAATATTACACATCTCACATTTTAATATAAAATATGTTTATTATTAAAATATAAATATTTTACCTATATTAATTAAATTATATTTTTTAATTAATACCGATTTGACCCCTCGACTCAATTTGACCCATCGACCTTTAACCCAAAGGGGTTCTGGGTTCAAATGACTCAAATCCGATTTTCAACCTTGATTTAAACTGTCTTAATAAAATATACAACATTTTGTTTTATCAAGTGAAAACAAGAAAAATCATTTCAATGAGTCATTGTCGGCCTTTGTTTTTTTTTTTTTTTTTTTGGAATAGGGTGCTAAAAAAAAAAAAAAGCGCAGAGCTTAGCTACCTAAAGAAAATACAGTATATGACTAAGATCTTCTTCGGGAATCGCTCTATACTTATACTCTACGGAACATTCATGATAACAACTTCAATATTTCTTGGGAAAATTCACTTTTAAGGATTAAAAAAAAAATCCCAAAAAAAAGTTGGATGTTTAAAAAGTCACGGTAACAATTTCTATATATGAGATTAACAATTCTTATATGTGGGATTAACAACTTTATCAGTAGGATTGATATCTTTTTAGGACTTTTCTAACATTTGAATTTTTTTAAAAACATTTTTGACATTTTTTTAATTCTTGAGACCTAAAAAAAAGTTTCCCATATTTCTTTCATGACCTTGTGGGTTGAATCAGTTTAAAGTTGCCAGCTTTGTGCTTATGGCTACCATATCTTTCAGACTATGTTAGTACCTCCAAAGTGGGCGACTCATCAAGCCCAAGTCCAGTACTGAGTTACAAAACAACGTTGAAAAAGCAAATACAAACCCTATGTTATTAGCTGCTTATTATAAGATACTGAGCCTAATAAAATTTAATTTGCTTATTATGAAGGAAGATATTTTGAAGAGACTTAATTACATCAGTCCCACTTCTCTGATTTATCTGTTTCAATTTCTTTGTTATTCACTAATGGGATTGAGCGTAATAGAAAGAGATAATTTCTCATCATGTGGTGACCAATATTCAAATCCCTATTGAAAAAAGTTATTTAGTGACATTAAACATGACTACCACAGATATGAGGATACATGTACCTAACACAAAAATTTGCACAGCATAGTAAAATTAAATGGTGTGAATCATGTATGATTCCTTAGTGTGTCTTTGGTTTGAGAGGAAGGGATAAAGTGGTAAAGACTTACCTTGCTTGGTTTAAGAAAGGACGGAAGGGGAGGTAGTAACTAATTTACTATTTTATCCTTATATATTAGTTCATATATTTTATTCAATTTCTATGTTATATAAATTAATAGACAAGTTAGTTTAAATTAATTTATTTATGAAAATTCCCCCTCATCCCAAAATTGTAATGAGCATAAAAACAATTATATAAAAAAATAATATTCTTTTAATATATAATCAATATAACAAAATATTTAGAAAAATCAAATTAATAAAAATTTATGCCCCATTTGATACATTGGAATTGAAGGTAGGGAAGGGAAAGGGGAAGTGGAATTTGAAAACTGGTTTGTTTGGTATGTTGGATTCCACTTCGTGTAGAACTCACTTCCATAAAAAATGATGGAAGACGTGGGTTCCTTGGGTAAACCCATGGAAAAAGTGGAGTCCGGTTTCTCTCCTCAGCACCCCCTCTGCCCATCCCTCATTGTCACAATCCTGACCGTCCAAATCTTGATCCAAGGGCCCAGATTTATTTTTGAAAAAACCGCATGCGGTGTGTGTACCGCATGCGGTTTTTTCAAAAATAAATCTGGGCCCTTGGATCAAGATTTGACGGCCAAGATTGTGACAATGAGGGATGGGCAAGAGTATCTCCTTCCGAAAAAGTGACCACTTTACTGTCGTATATTTTATCAATGTACCACTTTTCTCACATGTAGACCTCCGTCTCTCTCCACTCTCACTGTTAACCTTACAAAATTTATGTCATTTTTGCACATTTGCTTATAATTTCTCACAATTCTTGATCAATTCATACATATTTGGGGATACATATGTAAGGGAAATGTGTCTAGTTAATATTTGGGATAAATTAAAGGGATAGAATTCTTTGGTTAATTGTGAATATTTTACATCAACATTTGTTTTTATAGACTTTCTTGTGTTGATAGGTTATCATTTGAGCCACATATGGAGCCATTTAAAGCACAAATCAATGATTAAGAATTTGGAAAGGAGTTTAGGAAGTCAAGACACCATGAAAAGATGAGATAAGAAAAAGAGAAACTTTTGGTCTCAACCAAAGCATACGTTGGCCTTAGCCAGAAGCAAGACAAAAACTTTTTGGCCTCAGTTAGAAGCAAGATAGTAACTTCTTGGCCACAGCCAATACCTCTCTTGTTTACAGACAATAAATGAAGCTATACGTTTTGAAGTCAAAAGTGATTCTAAGGCTTTAAACAATGAAATCAACTGAATTAAAATTATAATAACAAAGAGAATAATTTAATTGTCCTATTTATATTTGATTTGGTTTAAGTTTAATAAGAATATATACATTATAAGTATCTAAAGACTGATTTGATCGGGCAAAAAAAAGAAAAGATTGAATGGTTAAGCGCGCGCGTGTATAACATGTCGCAGATGCTGAAATGTATAACATCTTAAACTATATGAGTAATTGAGTTCCATTAGTTTATGTAAAAGATCATAACCTCTAATTTTCTTAGACAGGTAAAGTTGTACATTTGATCCACGAACTTAGGTTGTTTGGTACAAGAGATTTGGTGGGTATGCGTTGAAAAAGTTTTATACCTTAGGCTTTAAATTTTTTTTAAAAAAAAGGTTATAAATTTTTTTTTTTTGGGGGTTAAAATACGGGGCTTTTAACCCTTATTCATTCAAGAAACAGCAATACATCGTGGGTATGATAATCCCACATAGTCTCTATACAGTAAACTAGCTATGAACAAAGGAGGAGAATAAAAAATAACTGAACAGTCCTCTTGCTCGAAACTAGCGCTGGCAAGGGCATTAGCACACCTGTTACCCTCCCTATTCACATGTACAATTCTAATCCTGGGGAATTTCCTCATGGCTGTACTAATTAGAGCCAACAATTTCGTCCCTGCATCATCCTCACACAGCAAGTTGTTCAGCATATATACCACTGCCATAGAGTCACACTCAACAATAACACTAGCATATTTTTTACTCAAAGCTAGATCTAAACCAGTGAGGACAGCCCAAGGCTGAACACATACCCAGCTTCCGAACAAAGCCACAAAGCCACTTACCATCACTACCTTGAATCAGTCCGCCACAACCAGCCCGCTTTTGCCCTCCACGAGATGCTCCATCTGTATTTATTTTGACCCACCCTTCTAATGGAAACTCCCATTTAATACTTTCCTCCACCCGTGAGCTCCTTACTTTACCAAAAGCAATAGTTGCCTGCTTAACTTCCTTCACATACCATGAGATTATGTAGATGGAAAGGTTATAAAATTTTAATATAAGAAAAAGTATGCTCCAAGCCTTAAAAGAAAACCCTTAATCAAATAAAAAAGAATGGTAATATAAGAAAAAGCAATTAAAAACTTTTAACTCAACTTTTCTCTCTTTTTTTTTTAAAAAAAAGAAAATCCAGTTCATGAAAAAAAATTCTTTGCTTGTCCCATGAAAAAAAAAAAAAGTTTTTCCTCTCTTCCCCTTTCCTCCAAATCCCTGGCCCCCTAGCCCAAAGGAGGACCGCAGAATTAAAAATTAGATACGCAACTCATTCCCTTCAAGTTGACCACAGAGTCCATGGGTAAATAATTGGAATGATTATATTTCCTTTAGTTCCTAATATAAGACATATTTACCTAATTTAATAAGATTAAATAAGTTAGTTAAGTTAGTTAATATGACATATATTTTTTAAAATATCATAGTCATCATTTTTAATTCCCTTTTGCACCTCCTTGATTATTGTTAATGGACCATCAATGAGGGTAAATTAGGAAACAAATTGAAAAATATAAAAAATACATCTTATACTTGGAACTAAGATCAGCTCTTTAAATATGTCTTATATTAATGATGGAGTAGAGTAATATAATGCTACCTCGGTCTAATTATAGGAACACTTTCATAGTGTAAATTGCACTACAAAAACGTTCCTATAATTAAGACCGAAGGGGATAATTAGGCACGTGGATTACATAACAAGAAAGGAACATATAAAAGGAAAAAAATATATATAATAAATATGTTGCTTCCGTACTACTTTTATTAATTAAAGGTAAAAAACACAATGAATCTTGTTCTTTATTCTCCCCTGCTTTTATTATACAGTGTCTCTACTAACTCTTCTCTTTACTTTCTCTCTACTTAATCTCTCCACAATTGCATTGGATTTTAATGGTTGAGATTTATTCTGTAAAAATATTATTACCATTTAATTATATTACAATAATATTTTTAATTTAGTATAAAATCTCAATCATTAAAAGTCAATCCAATAGTAAAAAGATTAAGTGGAGGGAGAAAAAATGGTAAGTGACAGAGACTACTATATTGGCATTAACAGAGCGCTTTGCAGCTTATTAAAAAAAAAAAAAAAAAAAAAAAACGCTTTGCAGCCAAGTGCAGTGCAGTATTGACGTCCACGTCCTTTGCATACTTGAGCCGCTTCTCATTCCAACTTGGGTGCTCCCAAAAAAATAAGACACATAAACATGTGTAGTTGAGGAATTTGAGGTTGGTGGATGCCCAAGCAAAATGCTATCACCATCAGGCCATGTGTTGATAGGTAGAAGACTTGGTATGATGGATATAATTATGAAACCTGATATAAGCATTCTTCTAATAAAAATTTCAAGCTAATTAATTAATTTAAGGTTAAAGTATACTTTTAGTCCTTTAAGTTTACATAAGATATATTTTTAATCTCTTAACTTTATAAAGTATACTTTTAGTCATATAATTCCAACACCGTTAATTTTGCTAACGAAAAATACAAACTCAAGTGATAACGGTGTAAATTTAAGTAATGGACTGTGTAATTAAATACTATTAAGCTTAAATTTAAAATGTGGGTAAATTGAACGATATATAAAATTTGTGTAATTAAATGCTATTGGTCATCATTTGAGTTCGTCGCGTCAGCGTTTTCTGTTAGCAACATTAACGGTGTTAGGATTTTAGGGCAAAAAGTATACTTCATAAAGTTAAGGGATCAAAAGTATGCCTTATGTAAAACTTTAAAAACTAAAAATATACTATAACCGTACAGATACAAATGCTTCCTACTTTATAAAAAGATGAGCCTCTTCTTTTCAATCATCCGTTATTTCTTTGTCGTACTTTCATATGTTTAGGATTTTCTTTTTCTTTTTTATAGTTAATTTCATATAGATGTATAGATTATATAAAATGTATGGAAGTAAATTAAATGGAACATGTGACCCTAGCTATTTAAATGTGTTGAATCCAGTTGTCCACATCACTTAAACTCTGTCCACAGTAATTAACCTAAGTGAGGGAGAGGATGAGAGTAATTGTTCATTATTATCGATTGCCATATAAAGGAATCATAAGGTATGCCAAATCTAAACAGAACAAGTTGGGAAAGGGTTTTCATTTCCCTTACCATTAATTTTCCTCCACTTCTTTATTTACACCATTGGATCAGCTTTGACAGTCGATAATTAATATGCTATAAAAAGTTTTTTTTTGTTGAAAAACAATACATAGAATACTTTAATACAATTACAAAGACATGAGCTATTTAGATTAAATTTTAATGATTGAAATTTATTTATTTACATTTTTGTTATTTAATAATATAAAAATATTTTTATAGGATATTAAATCTCAACTGTTATAATTGATTTAATGATGCAAATAAAGAAATGGAGGAAAGCAAATAGTAAGAAAAATGGAGAGACCCTTTTCCCGAGCAAGTTTGCCCACACACGTTTAGGAAGTTATTCAATAAAGTTTTAGACTTGCTCTCTCTCTCTATATATAGAACTTATTATTATTTTTAGGGTTAACATGTAGATTAGTCAACGAATTATTGCCCAAGGAGCATTTGGCACAAAAATTAATTGAAGGTGCCTTAATTATCAATCAACAATTAAAAAGTAAAAATAATTACCAAATAACAATTAAAAAAAATAACTATCACAATTACGTTAAAATATGAGATACGGGCGGAGGACGGTAGCGGAGACGTTGGAGAAAAGAGCAGTTATGCCTTCTTATTGGATAAGGCAAACACCAACGGAGATGAGACTCATGCGAGCAGGCGCTGTGACAGCGGCTGCTGCTGCCTGTGGCATCTGAGGGACGGAACCAGGGTGCAAGGCGCGTGCCGGTAGGAAGCTGTGGACTGCTGGATTTGGTTTCGATGCGTGATTCTCACCCTGAAGCTGTATACGGACCTTGATGAGTTCAAGAGGGTGAGTGGAACACCCAGCAACAATGGAAGCTTTGGAGACGCCGACGTCGCTGACACTGTGACAGTCAATGGAAGACAGAAACGAGAGGGAGACACCAAGACGGTGACGGGGTAGTTTAACGGCATTGTGTTTTTCCCCCACTTTTTTGTGTTTTTTTTTTTTTTTTTTCACTTTTTGATTGTTGATTGATAATTAAGGTACCCTCAATTAATTGTTGTGCTGTTTGCTCCTCGGGTAATAATTCGTTAGCCAATCTGTACTTTAACCCTTATATTTATTTGTTCAAGAGGACATCTTTCAAAGCTTAGAGCTAATTAATTTTAATTAACTTCGATAATATTTGTCAACATTAAATTATATTAAACATGTATAATGTTGCAGACTAGATGAAAGTTTCAGCAAAAAATAAAAGTAAAACATATTAACTACCCTTATGTTTTACTTAAATTATAGAAACCTCCCCTATGTTTTAAAAGCCTATATAAACTTTCCTTAAAATTGAAATGTATATTACACAAACCTCCTTTTTATTTTTGAAATTTCATTTTCATCTATCTAACCCTTAGTTGACGATTAAAATATAATTTCAGAATTTTAATATATATAAAATTTATTAATTTAGATTCCTTTTAAATGGTTAAAACTGAAATTTTGATTTTTTTTTTTATTTTATCATATATAGAGTATAAATGGAAATAATATGAATGGCTGAAAGATTATGTAAATTGTTTAAGTTTATAATTTACACTTTTTTTGCTGAAACATTTATAAGGGAAAATTTCATTAAAATCCATTTGAAATAGCAAAATTCAGAATCAGACCTACACTTTTAATAAATCCTTAATAAAGCCTATAGGCCTAATTAGGGAGTTATGAATTTGTTGATTTTACCGATATGTTCTTTTGTTATTTTCTCTGTCTCATTATTTTTTTAAAAATAAAATTTCTATCTAATCTCATCAATTCCTCACATCTCCTCTCCCAATCTTGAGATTTCTCCTATTAAATCACCATTTGACATTCTATTCAAGTCTTAGTTTCTACTTTAAGTCCTTCTTCAATCACACATGCCCACCAAAATAGTTTTTCGATTGAAGATAATTTATAGTTACCTTAAAATTTGGACTGATTTTGTTTATAGGCAAATCGAAGATAATGTTTTTTATGAATCTATAGTTGCAAAAACATACTATAGGTGTTTATTTTTTTTCAATCATCCCATATACATTCCATGTAAATTGTGCAATATTAGGGTTAAAATAATTGTGAGGACTTATCCTTTAATATTGTTGAGTCACCCAAAAGTTGAGATCCCAATGCTTTAGGGAGGAGTAGATTATGGGGCTAGGGTTAAAAGTTAATAGGCATTTGCAATGAAAAATCTTCTATTTTCTTAATTATGAAAGGACATTATGGTCTTTTAACTACATTTATAAATCCTTAATCAGGGAGATAGGCCTTATAAGGGATTTGTTAAAAGTACAGGCCTGATTATGAATTTAGGTATTTCAAATGGATTTAAACAAGATTCTCCTCATTTATAAACACATTATATATTTATTAAAAGGATTAATCAAAATTGTAATCAATCTCTTTTATCTACATTAACTTAATCAATTAAACTTATGTCTCCATATAATAAAAAATATTAAATAAATAATTTTAAAAAGAAAAAATTATGAAAATGGAAAAAAAAAACTCTTAAATTGTTCATAAGAATTTTAACAAAAAAAATATAGATATATTATCATGAAGGGTTAATTAGCAAATAAATTTATTTTAATAAAAAAATATATTAAAAAATATTTTTAGAATGTTCTGGACAATGTTAAGTGTTTGAACTTAAGTATATGTTTTTTTTTTTTTTTTTTTTTTTTAATAGAAGGGAGATTGGTATTATTTTAATCTTCTTTTGTTACTGTGTACTTTGGGTGCATTGGCAGTTGGATGAAGCTCCCATGGTCATCTTTTTTTTTTTTTTTTTTTTTTTTTTTTTTTTCTGGGTC
The DNA here is from genome assembly GCA_019022655.1 of Acacia acuminata. Lineage (NCBI taxonomy): Eukaryota > Viridiplantae > Streptophyta > Magnoliopsida > Fabales > Fabaceae > Acacia > Acacia acuminata. The sequence continues at coordinate 3,468,570 of JAFJYI010000045.1, forward strand.
AAAAAAATAAGGGAGAGACAAAATACTTATCAAAATTGTGTTTTGCCATTTTGTGGTAAAAAAATATTTTCGGCTGAGTCTTCCATTTTTATTTGCTAAGTTTCACGCGTCCATAATTTTCAGATAAAAATAATTTCCTCTGAGCCTCCAATTAAAAATGATCTCAAATCGTAAAGAAACATTAATTTTAAGTTTTGAAGAAGCATTAATATTTTGAGGTAGTTCAATGAGCTCATATTCTGACGAATTTGTTCTCACTGCAGTAATTATTCAACGGCTACGTTATTCAATTATTCCCGAATTTGTTCTAACGGCTGCATTTTTCTATTATTCTAACAACTATATAATTCAACGGAACGGTTGTATTTTTCACCTAATGGCTATTGATAAATAATTTTTTAAATATATTTCTATCCTTTTCATTTAAAATTTTTAGTCATAAATTGTGGAAAATGAGTTCAATTAAATTATATTTATTTTATTCGTCATTTATTTTGTAAAATATTTTACGAAATCTTGAAAATTACTTTACTAAATTTTTCATTTAATTTTTTTGACACATGTGGCTATTAAATATTATTTTATTTTGTATAAATTTTATATCTTAACTGAATATTAATTATGGAATCATTTGTGCTGAGTCATAAAAAATTTCATTATCTTAATTACTTATTATGTTTTAGTAAATTTGTATAAGTAATAATTAAGGAGTTTGATATATATATATATATATATATATATAAAAAAGAAAGAAATTAAGGAGTTTTTTTTTTTTTTTTTTGAAAAAATTTTAGGAAAGGGTTGGGCTCACCCACATTCCAAGGGCATGACGATTGGAGCTCGGTCCACGGGGTATACTAGGTTAGAGTGTACACATGCTTCCACATCTTCCCAGCGTTTTCACTGCTTCCTAGACCCTTAGGATGCCTCCCCCAGCGCCTGGACCAATTCCAGGATCAAATCCCCTCCCTTTTGGTGAGAAAGTCCGACCTCTTCGCCCAGTTGAACCAAGGACGAAGGTAATTAAGGAGTTTGATTAGCCGGACACTTTTGCTTTTATGAGCCAAGTAACGAAGGCCCAAGCCCAAAATGAATTTTTTTTTAAAAAAAAGCCTTTAATTACACCGCCCTTCCGTCTTTGCAGAACGGGCAAATCGGCTCGTGCACAAATTTGGAAACTCCTCTCCATCGGCACCTATAAATTTGCATCTCTCCGAATTCTGAAGGACCAAGCCAAATCTCCAGTTCCTGTTTAGCCATTGGAAGAAAGGTTTCTCCTTTCACAGGTTCCTGCTTTCTACTTCGCTTTTGACCTTCTCATCCTCCAAGGTACACCCCTTCTTTGTTTGTACTAATTAGATGTTTAATTGGCTGAATAACTGAATCATAGACGTTATGAATTTGTTATCTACTTTTCTAATTTGTCAAAAACCCCATTTTAATTACGTGAAGTATCAATTGGTTGCTTTTGTGGTTGCCTTCCCGTGATTTTGTGTTTTGTATGGGATGGTTCTATGCTTGTTTATTGTAAGTGATTTTTGTTTGTTTGCCTGGCTTTGATGCTTTCAAGGGGATTTTATTTTCATGTTGCACTTGCTGTTTAATTTCATAAGTCCCAATTGGCTGCTTTTGTGGTTGCCTTCTCCTATGTTTGTATTTTGTATGGATTTGTGATGGGTCTCGTGCTTGTTTATTGTAAGTAATTTTTTTTATTATTATGCTTTCAAGGTGGATTTTTTCATGTTGGCGTTGCTGTTTGTATACTTTTTGTTTGTTGCTTTCTCTTTCCCTTCTCAAATTGTTGTTGTTGTGCTGGTTTATTGTGAGTGATTTTGTTTGTTTGTCCGGTTTGTATGTTTAAATGGTTTTTTTTACTTTTCATGTTGCTATTGTTGTTCTTTGTTTGTAGACTTGTTTGTTGGTTGCTGCTTCTTTTCAAATTGGTGTTGTGCTTTTTGATTTGCAGTGATTTTTTTTTTTCGTTTGTTTGTCTGGTTTGGATACCGTTGTTGTTTTCAGACTTGTTTGGTGCTTGTTGTTTCGCTACATCTGTATGGAGATCTCAAATTACTGAACTTGGTTACTGTGATTGATTTTGTTTCCCCATCAAGGAGATTTGTTTGTTGTTGTTGGTTGCTGTTTTTATTATGTGGTTGTCATCAACAAAACCCATCTGATCCTTTTCATTGCAACCGTGTTTACGAGTCGGCCAATCCACTTTCAAAGGTGCTTGCTTTCTCTGTCCCTTGACTTCTTATTTTAAATTTAGAACTCTTCTTAACTCTTTCTTGTGTTTTTTTTTTTTTTTTTTTTTTTTTTTTTTTTTTTTTTTTTTTTTTGTATTTCGTTATTTTGTTGTTTTAAAATGTGATTTGAGAATCCGAGTTCTTATTTTATTATCGATATTTGATTTTTTTTGCCCTTAGGGCCCGTTTGGTACGCTGAATTTGCGTGAGGGAATGAGAGGAGTAGCGCAGTGGCATGGGAGCTTGGCTTCCCTCCCCCATATCCAGGGTTCGAACCCTGCCCCTCTCCCCTACTATGTGTATAAAAAAAAATGACCATCTTCCCACCGGAAAAAACTGTTTGGTGCGTCTCTCTCCCGGAATATTGATTTCCCCGCTTCCCCATCTTCCCACAAAGTTGGGAAAATTGAATCCCTCAAAAACTGGCGGGATAGTATGAAGTTCTCGGGAGAATGAATTTTGTTGACAAAAAAACCCTGTAAACAGTGGAGCAATTTATGAAGAGATTAAACCAGAGCACCATGGATTCAGATCTGATCCTTCCTTCTTCTGCCTTTCTTCTCCATTTCCGGCTCTGGTGACTCTCACCTTTCTTCATCATCTTCGCCGCCAACATTCCTTTCTTCCCTCACCCTTCACCATAGTCGCGACAGACCCGACGTCAAAAGCAAAACCAGAGCGCCGAGGAGAACAGAGAGCTTCGACTCTCTTCCATCATCTTCACCTTCTTCTTCCTCTCTACCAAGCATCGTCGCGGGAGAGGAAAGACTAGACCACCACCGTCGGCTTCATCTGTTTCTGAATTCTTCTCAACCCTCTGTTTTTTTGTTTCTGTGTCTCTGTTTGGTTTCTGTGTTCTGGTGGTCTGGTTTTCTATCTATAGGGGTGTGAAATTGCTGATATAAATCTCAAGCCACTGTCAGATTTTACGTTCGAACACGGGCGATTGGGTGCCTATTACGTTCGATCGTAACTTTCTTGTTCGAACATCTGAACGAACATAGGGGTATTTAAGGAATTTCGCCCCACCTTCCCACTTAACCAGCACCCAATTCTTCGTACCAAACAATTCATTTTCCCTCAACTTAAGTTCCCTTCCCATGTCTACCAAACAGCTCAACTTTTTAAGTTCTATCTCAATCTTCCTTTCCATTCCTTTCCCTTATTTAAGTTCCTTTTTCTCCTTAAATCTTCCTCGTATCAAACGGGCCCTCAATGTTTATTTTTTTTTTTAATACATTTGGCAAGCGTAAGCTTGGAACTCAAAATACACAACACCTAAGATAAAGAACTTAATTCATCCCTAACATGTGTAATGTCAAGCATGAATCGAGTTCTACATCTCGGGTGCACACGTGGAACTACTCTTAACTGCATATCACCTGCATGTGCCTCTCTAGCTAAAATATCTGCACATTCAATGGTCTCCCTACTTGAGAAGGACAAAACAATCTGCCAATCCTCATACATAAGTTGACGTGTGGCTTCAATTTCAGCTTTGAATGGATGATCCGACGTACTATCTCTCAACAAAATATTAAGCGCCTCCAATGAATCGGAGCAAACCTGTATTTTTTGAAAGTTGTAAAGTTGACAAACCTCAAGTCCTGTCTTAATGGCCAATACCTCTGCGACTGCCACCGAAAAGGTCCCAATGTTCTTCATAAAGCCTGTGATCCATCTACCCCTGTCATCTCTGATCAAACCGCCAACTGCTGCCTGGTTATGATCACTTACTGATGCATCCACATCCAGACGGACATATCCTAGTGTTGGCTTCTCCCAATGGATACCTGTTTGTGTTGTGGCTGAAAATACCTGGTGCTTTAGTTTTCCTGCCACAACTTCTTCCATTAGATGGTGTTGACATTGATAGACCACCTCCTTTGGAGTAGTTTGTTTTGCCGTCAAACAGTTGAACACATCTTGCCTTCCATAATAACCAAGCAAACATGTGCGAATATTCTAGTCGCCTGTCCACTTTCCAAAGCGAGCCTTGCCTAGATTTTTTGTTGCATTCCATCGAAGCCAATCCGTAAACCATGTGAGAAAAAAAAAGTATATTTATTAGGATTAATAAATTCCCTCCACACATTTTTTGCTCTCTCACAATCTCTCAATACATGCAATATTGTTTCCTCAGATTGGCAACCTAAAAGACACTCCTTTGTATTTGAAATGCAATTCTCACTCTCATGGGTTACATGCCAAAGGAAAAATTTTATCTTTTCAGGCACTTGCCAATGTTTGATTATTTGATTCATGCTTTGTAACTAATTGTTTTTAGTTCTCATTTTATTATTTGATGGATATAAAAGTCTACAATTTTTTTAAACTACTTATTAAATTCATTCTGTAAAATTCACATTTTTTTTTTTAAATTCGTTCATAAAACTTCAATTCAGACTTTGTAATTACTTTTTTTACCCCTTTCCAATTCTTATTTTATTATTAGCTCGATTTTAAAACCTACAGTTTTTTTCCCGATGGATAAAATCTACAGTTTTGAATATGACTGTCTTGTTTTACGTTTGAGTTGAAAATAAGTTTTTTATTATTAACAAAGGCTTTGAATTTATCAAATTTATATATACCATTATTTAACATGTAAGGATCCCTTCGTGTCCTTTTTTATTATTTGATTGCTTTAAATATCCGCATATTTTGTTATTTAGTTGTTTAAAATCTGCATTTTTTAAAATTCCACTACTTTACTAAATTTGATTTGAAAATAAATTTTTTGATTGTTAATGGGGGAAGAGTCAAAAATACACATGACCTGTTCCCCCAGGAGCGCTCAGCACCACGACCTTTCAACTGGATCAAAAATACACACGACGTTACGTTTTTGGATCAAAAATACACACTGCCGTTAGTCAACCGTTAGTTGATCGTTAACGCCGACTAACTCGTGTGTATTTTTGATCCAAAAACGTAACGCCTTGTATGTTTTTGATCGAGTTGAAAGGTCGTGGTGTTTGAAGCACTTGGGAAAAGGTCATGTGTATTTTTGACCCTTCACCCATTGTTAATAAATATTTCTAATTTTTGTTTCATACTTTGCAATTACTTTTTATGCTAAAGTATAGTTTTAGTCCTTTAAGTTTAAATGAGGTATACTTTTAGTCCCTTAACTTTATAAAGTACTCCCTCCGGTCCTAATTATAGGAGCTATTTACCAGAATTTGGATGGATTAAGGAAGAAAGTTAAATTAATTAATTATGTATATTTTCCTAAAATACCCTTACCCAAGTTTATTTAATACAAATACATCTCTCAAAGATAGAACTAGCGTGTTGTACAGTTTCCTAATTCCGTGCCAAACGTAATTGTTAAGGATAGCTGCGAAGCAGGGTAGAACATCAGCGTTGATAAGACCGTCAGATTTTATCACTTGCAACACGGAATATTGTTTTTTAAATTGAAAAATAGAGATAAAAACACACACATATATATTTTTTTGATTCTCAGTATTCAGTACCGCATCAGTATAAGATATAAAATCTTACATGCAGTGATCAGATGATAGAGAAATTTAATTAATTAAATATTAAAACAGTGGTACGGATTAGGTGTATATGACATTAATGAGTTACAAACATTATTTACTTTATAAAATATATAGGTGTATTATTAAATTATTATTGAGAAAGTATAAATAGAGGTATTATAGAAAAAATTGACAAAAGTTAAAACTTGCTCTTATAATTGAGACCAAAACAAATTCTAAAATTTGCTCCTATAATTAGGACCGGAGGGAGTATCCTTTTAGTCATATAATTCTAATACCGTGAATTTTGTTAACGGAAAATGCAAACTCAAGTGATAATGATGTAAATTTTAGTGATGATTGTATAATTAAATGCTATTAGGTTTAAATTTAAAATATAGGTAAATTGAAGAATATATAAAATTTGTGTAATTAAATGCTATTAGTTATCATTTGAGTTCGTTACGTCAGCGTTTTCCGTTAGCAACATTAATGGTGTTAGAATTTTAGGACTAAAAGTATACTTTATAAAGTTAAAGAATCAAAAGTATACCTTATGTAAAACTTGAAAGACTCTTCAATCTACTTTTTAAACTCTTTTCGGTGCTTATTTTGTTTTTTAATTGTTCCTGTTTTTTGTATTTGATCGTTTCAAAAATCTTCAACTTTAAGTTGTATTATTTTGTTGTTTCAAAATTTCGTTTGAAAATCCTTTTCTTATTTTATTATTTGATTGATTTACAAATCTGCTTTTTTGAAAACGCAATCTTACTTTTTGAAATTTGATTTGAAAATAAATTTTTTGATGGTTAATAAATGTTTCTAATTTTTTGTTTCATAATATGTAATTAATTTTTAAACTCTTTTCAGTTTTTATTTTGTTTTTTTTATTGTTCATCTTTTTTTATTTTATTGTTTGAAAAAATCTTGAAAATAAATTTTATTGTTCACTTGAAAATCATTTTCTTATTTTATTATTTGGTGGATTTTAAAATCTGCTTTTTTTGAAAACTCTGTCTTAGTTTTTTTAAATTTGGTTTGAAAATATATTTTGATTGTTGGCAAATATTTCTAATTTTTTGTTTATACATTGCTGAAAATCCTTTCCTTATTTTTTTATTTGATTGTTTTAAAAATCTTCAAATTTAAGTTCTATTATTCTGTTGTTTCAAAATTTCATTTCAAAATCCTTCCCTTTTTGATTGATTTAAAACCTTCATTTTTTGAAAACCCAATCTTACTTTTTTAAATTTGATTTGAAAGTAATTTTTTAATTTTTATTAAATGTCTGTAATTTTTTGTTTCATAATTTGTAATTACTTTTTAAACTCTCTTCAATTTTTTTTACTGTTCTTCTTGTTTTTATGATTTGATTGTTTTAAAAACCTTCAAATTTGAATTCTATTATTTTGTTGTTTCAAAATTTCATTTGCGAGTTCTTTTCTTATTTTTTTTATTTGTTTGATTTAAAAAAGCTGTATTTTTGAAAACCCAATCTTACTTTGTTAAATTTGATTTAAAAATAAATTTTGATTGTTAATAAATATTTCTTATTTTTTTCATACTTTGTTTTTTTAAGCTCCCTTGATTTTTTTTTTTTTTTTTTTTTTTGGGGAGTGTTCTTCTCGTTTTTTCATTTGATTGTTTTTTCATTTTTATTTGCTGTTTCAAAATTTCATTTGAAAATCCTTTCTTCATTGATTGATTTAAAAATCTGCATTTTTTGAAAACCCAATCTTACTTTTTTAAATTTTATTTGAAAATGATTTTTTTTTTTTTTTTTTTTTTTTTTTTTTTTTTTTTTTTTAGTAAATGTCTCTATCTTTTTGTTTCATACTTTGTAATTACTTTTTAAACTCTCTTCAATTCAATTTGTTTTTACTGTTCGTCATTTTTTTTAAATTTTATTGTTTAACCTTCAAATTTAAGTTCTATTATTTTGTTGTTTCAAAATTTCATTTGAGAATCCTTTTCTAATTTTATTAATTGATTGATTTAAAAATATGTATTTTGGAAAACCCAATCTTACTTTTTAAAATTTGATTTGAAAATAAATTTTGATTTTTAATAAATATTTCTTATTTCTTGTTTCATACTTTGTTTTAGTTTTTAAACTCCCTTCAATTCTTATTTTGTTTTTCCGATTGTTCGTCTTGTTCTTTTTATTTGATTGTTTTAAAAATATTAAAATTTAAGTTCTATTATTTTGTTGTTTCAAAATTCAAAATTTAATTTTAGAATCCTTTTCTTATTTGATTGATTTTATTTTTGAGAACCCAATCTTACTTTTTAAAATTTAATTTGAGAAAAAAAATTTGATTGTTAATACAAATTCCTAATTTTTTGTTTCTTACTCTGTACTTTTGAAACTCTTTTCAGTTCTTATTTTGTTTTTTTAATTGTTTTTCTTATTTTTAATATGATTGTTTTAAAAATCTGAAACTTTAAGTTCTATTATTTTGTTGTTTCAAAACTTCATTTGAAAATTCTTTTCTTATTTTCTTATCTGATTGATTTAAAAATCTGCATTTTTGAAAACCCAATCTTAATTTTTTAAAATTTGATTTGAAAATAAATTTTGATTGTTGATAAGTATTTCTTATTTTTTGTTTCATTTTGTTTTACTTTTTCAACTCTTTTAAGTTATTTTTTTGTTTTTTTAATTGTTCTTCTTGGTTTTTATTTGATTGTTTTAAAAATCTTAAACTTTAAGTTCTATTATATTGTTGTTTCAAAATTTCATTTGAGAATCCTTTTCTTATTTGATAATTTGATTGATTTAATAATCCGTATTTTTGAAAACCCAATCTTTCTTTTTCAAATTTGATTTGAAAATAAATTTTGATTACTTTTTAAACTCTTTTTCAGTTCTTATTTTGTTTTCTCATTGGTTTTCTTGTTTTTTTTAGGGATTAAGATTTCTCCAGTCCACGGGGAGATAAGGTTATCTCCGAGTGACCCCCAAACTACACCGTTTCACTAAAGAAAAATTAAAATCGCTGGTACAATCTCATGCTTGGTTCTTCCTTCAAAGATGAATCTTCCAACAAATATTGCACTCGTGTTGTAAGTATTTGTACCGAAAAATCTGATCATTCTTTCCTATTTATTAGTTTATAGCAGGCAAACAAGACGATTTATGTTTGATTTGTCAATTGATTTTGGGAAATCGGCGTATTCATTGGTTTTCTTTATCTTCAATTTGAGGGGTTTAACGTTAGAAAATTCTGAACTTTGTGTTGTGTAAATGAATTTAAACTGCTTCCGTTGATAAGACCAAGCCAGGATTACTTCGCAAGACCAAGGAAAATAGGGTCTCGTGGAATTTCAGAATAACCAAATCGGAAAACCTAAAGTCACATTTGAGGGGAGTAGCGAGGAATACAAGGAAAACGATGATGAATTGTTCTTTGATGGCGAGACATTTTGATTGGGCTGTAAAGCAACTTCAGCTTCTTCACTTACCTGGTGAATCTGCCATACGATGGAAAGAAAGATGGCTTCCGGTAGTTGGGGATTAGGGTTATTTGGGAGAGATGTTTTTTAAATTTTTTTGTTTTAGTGAAACGGTGTAGTTTAGGGGTTACAGGAGATAACCTTATCTCCGTGGATTGGAGAAATCTTAATCCCTTTTTTTATTGGGAAAAATATTTCTTTAGTTACCGGAGATAAGTTTATCTCCAAGTGATCCCAAAACTACGTCATTTTTTATTAATGAAGGGTGTGCTTGTAATTTTAGGTGAATTAATGAAGAGTGTTTGGGTAAAATCTATATAATAAAAAAGTAAACAAAATTATAGAAACCCCTTCATTAATCCAAAATGACGTAGTTTTGGGGTCATTGGGGATAAACTTATCTCCGTGATTGGAGAAATCATTTACCCTTTTTTATTTGATTGTTTTAAAAATCTTCAACTTTTAAGTTTTATTATTTTGATGTATGAAAAAAAACCTCAATTCTGGTATCCGCTGTCTTATTTTTTTTTTTTTTTAAAAATTGATTCAAAAATAAATTTTTGATTTTTAACAAGTTGCTTTTTAACTCTTTCAATACTTATCTTATTATTTTATTTATTTAAAAATCTACAGTTTTGAACTCTCTATCTTGCTTTTTTTATGTTTGATCTCAATTTTGAAATTCCCTCTCATTTTTTTATAAGTATAAAATTTGATTTGTAAATCCTGTTCTCATATTATTATTTGACTGATTTAAAAATTTAAAACTATGCAGTTTTGAAAACCCAATCTTTCCTTTTTAAATTTGTTTTGAAAATAAATTTTGATTACTTTTTAAACTCTTTTTCAGATCTTATTTTATTTTTTATTGGCTTTCTTGTTTTTTTATTTGATTGTTTTAAAAATCTTCAACTTTAAGTTTTATTATTTTGATGTATAAAAAAAAAAAAAAAAAAAAAAAAAACCTCAATTCTGGAATCTGCTGTCTGCTGTCTCATATATATATATATGGGCAAATCATTTGTGCAGTCACTGCACCTAACCTTATATACTGTGAATAGAATACGACGTCGTTTCACCACAACTAGACAGGAGAACAAAGCAGTTTGCATTCCAATCGTAGTCCTGAATATGATCTCGAAGCCACAGGAACCGATTAGGGTCTTTGGCCAGCGATCAATCGATTCAACATTCCGTAAACTCCCTTCTGATTCGTAAGCACAACAAACCCCGCTCTCTTCCATCTAATAGGTTATTTGTTTCCCCTATGTCTTACCCTTTCTTTCCCCTTTTGTGAAACTCTTAGTTCAACTAGTTCCAACGATCTTAAAGGCAATGAGGGAAAACAAGCTTCACACAAGAGCAACCCTGTCTCGCTTTCAGACTTCCTTGACCGCAAGTTGAAGAAATCTTCTCTAGTTCTCGGAAGAATTCAGGTGATTTTAGCTTTACGCTTCCATATTTATACTTAGCTGAACCACTTCTGGATGAATGCATACAGTCCTGTTATTTTTCTTCTTTTTTTTTTTAAAAAAAAGGAGAATGAAAGCTTTTTCTATTAACTTCTGTAGGAGGTTTTGGGGAAGTGGGGAATGGTATACTTCTGTTTGAGATCTCGATAACTTAGGGTTTTAGCTCAAAGATGGATGTACTGGAATCACTAAAAGAAATGACGGAGAATTCTGGAATTTACGCTTACTTGGAGCTTCAATTATTTGGCTTTGAAAAGAAATTGTCCTATTTGTTACAGGGGAAACCAACGCCTTTTTTATCTCCTCTGGGTTTAGGAATATCCGGAGTTAAAAATGTTGGGACCACCGATCAAGTTGATGAAGAGACACAGGGCAAATCATTCTTTTTCTTTTGCTGGTTCTTATGTGTTCTTTTTCTTTTGCTGGTTCTTATGTGTTAGTCTAGGACCTTGCTGATATGTGTGTGTGTATAATCGCTGCATTTGGGAAAAGTTTTGAGTGCGCTACAGTGTCTGACTGGTTCTGCTGGTTCTGATTCGCGTGCTATCAGTAGACAAAAGTTTTGAATGCACTCACGAGCTTCTTCCCTGGACCAAACGACGTTGTATTCTATTCACAGTATATAAGGTTAGGTGCAGTGACTGCACAAATGATTTGCCCTATATATATATATATATATATATATAGATTTTATTTGAAAATAAGTTTTTTATTTTTAACAAATTTTTGGAGTTTATTATATTCACACACCATTCAAACTTTCTAATTGCTTTTTAACTCTTTCAATTCTTATCTTATTATTTTATTGATTTAAAAATCTACAGTTTTGAACTCCCTATCTTTGATGTTTGATCTCAACTTTGAAATTCCCTCTCTCTTTTTTTTTAAGTTTAAAAATTTGATTTGAAAATCATGTTCTCATTTTATTATTTGACTGATTTAAAAATTTAAAAATATGCAGTTTTGAAATCCACTATTTCACTTATCTGATTTTAAAAGATTTTTTTCTTAATCAAATTTTTGGAATTTATTGAAAGTTGCGTACCATTATTTAATATCTAACCATTCTTCTTCTTCTTTTATTTGTCTGTTTTAAAAATCTTCATTTTTTATTTGATTGATTAAATAATCTGTAATTTTAAAATCCACTATCGTAATTTTTTATGGTTAATCACTGCGCTAAATAATTTTTTTTTTTTTTTTTTTTTTTTTTTTTTTTGCTATAGAAGAAGGCAATAAAGCCTACAGTACAAAGAAAGCAATTACACCCATGGAGAAATTAATCCCAAACACTCATGCTCAAACCAACTTCTCAAGTTACTAGGACACTCATTCAAAATACTAGAATTAGAAATGCCTCTTTTGGCCAAGGCATCTGCAATTCTGTTACTCTCCCTAGGAATAGATCTAACATCTACTTGCCAATGAAAAGACAATAATTCCCTGGCTTTCAACAGTAAACTACTACAAGAATTACATGAACTATCTATGAGAAGATTAATCACCAAATCCGCATCAGACTCCAAAATAATCTTCCTAAACCCCAGATCCCACACCAGTTGCAATCCTTCCACAATAGCCCATTCCTCCGTAGTAGAGGCAAGACAATCACCAATCTACTTGGAAAAGCCCACAATCCAATTCCCAAAACAATCCCTAACCACCCCACCACAACCAGCCTTGCTTTAATAATTTGAATTTTCAAAGATCCATTATTTTCATTTAGTTGACTTTGACTCAAACTTTGATCTGAGTACTTGGGCTGGGCTTCTGCTTTAATAATTTGAATTTTCAAAGATCCATTATTTTCATTTAGTTGACTTTGACTCAAACTTTGATCTGAGTACTTGGGCTCGGGTTCTGTCTTGCTGCTCCACACAAAAAATAACACCCACATTTTGTTAAACAGTACTCTTTTAAATATTCAAAACTTAACAAAAGCCATCACTCATTAATTTTATTTTATTATTAGAGCTCACTTGTTGGCTTGCCCTTCAAACTTCCCTCCATCTCCCGTTGTTATGTACACAAGAGCTGACAGATCCTTCTCTGGCTCACAACAGCCGATTCAATGTTGGACACTCGTTCCTAGTACAAAACCATATTTATAACTTACCAAGATTGTGTTGTCATTTTGTGGCCCTCATCATTTGATGAACATTTATAACTTCCCAGTTTGTGTTTAGCAGTTTGTGTTTAGCAGTTCAAAGATCTGAGAGAACACTAGGTCACCCCAAGAAGAATGCCCCAAGGTACACCCCTTACCTTTATAGTACTTATTAGAGGATGATGCAGCAGAAGAATAGAAAAATAGAGGTTATGAATTTGATATCTATTTTACTAATTTAATTTGTCAAAACCCCCATTTTTATTCATATAATTTTGCGTTTTGTTCATTTATAACTTTTGTTAATTTTGTATGCATTGCGAATGTTCTCAGGTTTGTTTATTGTGATTGAATTTTGTGTTTGTTTGCTTGAAAAGCTTGAATGTTTTTTAGGGGGATTTTGTATTGCCTTCCCAATCAAGACCTTTCCCCTAGTTTTGTTGGGACTATAATTGGTCTCAAATTGTTGTGCTTGTTTATTGTGATTGATTTTTTCGTTTCTATGCTTGAAAAGCTTGTGTGCTTTCAATGGGGATTTTGTGATTTTTTCCTATTGCTATTTCTGTTTGTAGACTTGTTTATTGGTTGTTGTTTCCTAGTTTTGTATGGGCTGTGATTGTTCTCTAATGGTTGCACTTTTATTGGTATCCTTGAAAAGCTTGGATTCTTTCAAGGAGGATTTTGTGTTTGCCGTTGTTTTTTGGTTATTGTTTCCCTAGTTTTTTATAGGCTGTGATTGTTCTCAAATTTTGTGCCTTGGTTTGTCTTCTTGAAAAGCTTGGAGGCTTTCAAGGAGGATTTTGCGTTTGACATTGTTTGTTAGTTGTTGTTACTCTAGTTTTGCATGGGTTGTGATTGTTCTCAAATTGTTGTGCTTAGGGTTTGTCTACTTGAAAAGCTTGGAGGCTTTCAAGAAGGATTTTGTGTTTGGCGTTGTTTATTGATTGTTTTTTTCCTAGTTGTCTTTGGTTGTGATTGTTCTCAAATTGTTGTACTTTTGTGTGTCCGCTTGAAATGCTTGGATCCTTTTTGTGTTTGGTGTTTTGTTGGTTGGTGTTTCCTTAGTTTTGTTTGGGCTATTATTGTTCTCAAATTGTTGTGTGTTTGGTTTTTCTGCTTGAAAAGTTTGGAGGCTTTGAAGGAGGATTTTGTTGGCTCTTGTGTTTTGTGTTTTGATGCTAACAATTCCAAAGTATGAAAAAGATAAGAAAAGATCTTGGCTAAATCTAATAATGAAGTTCTCAGAATGTTACTCGAGCAAGAAAAAGTGTGCTTGAGCAACATCGTGCTTTGCCGAGAAAAAATCAGCCGATGAAAGCATACTCGGTGAGGGAACAAAAGCATGTTTCAAGCACTTTGCTCGAGCAAGATTTAAAGGCTGCTCGAGCAACATCGAGAAACCTCGATCTTTGCCGCCGGAAGCATACTCGCGTGTTGAAAAAATGCGATGCTCGAGCAAGCCAAAATCTTGCTCGAGCAAGGACGAGCGACGGCGCTTCCTTCAAGTATAACAAGAGGTTGCTGAGCATGGTTTTGCTCATGCTCGAGCATATTGCCCAAGCAAGTAGAAAAGCATGCTTGAGCATCAGCGCGCTCCAGGCATTTCCATCTAATCTAAAGAATTCTTGCTCGAGCAAGGTTGGAAGTATGCTCGAGCAACAGCGAGTGTAATGCAATTACTTCATTTAGACAAAGAGCTTGCCCAAGCATGATTTTATCATGCTCGAGCAAAGCAAAAAGCGAGATGAAAATAGCTGATTCAAAAGAGCTTGCCCGAGCATGAAATTTTCATGCTCGAGCAAGCTAAGAACTCTGCTCGAGCATCAGCGGGCAAGCATACTTTCCTTTGCATTTCAAAGGAGCTTGCTCGAGCAACTTCATACTGATTTGAAAATCACCGTGTTCGAACTTCATAAATCATTGAGTGGATTAAATCTTCTTCTATATATTATTAATCTTGTTTACCAAATGCTATTAACCAATTTGTTGATGAGTTTCAGATCATTTAGGCATAAGTTAGGTGAATTTGAATGAATCGATCGCAGGTGTCAGAACATTAAATGCTCCTACCTAAACCGTGATATTCTCGAAGACCAATGTTCTGAGCAAAGTAAAGCCGTTTCTGAAATTCTCCAACTTGGCATTAATTGCTATTTCACAACGGATACAACAGAAAGAATGAAATAGAATGTCGGGACTGGAAGTTCCAGCTGTACTACTTAGACGAACAGAACACTTGACGAACGCTTCATCTGTAACGGACATGTTCGAGAGTCTAAACGGCTATTTCATGAGGCTCACCAATGGTCATTAATTGCATCAACTATAAATAGCGGGAGCATTCAATTTGCCAACTACCGAAACGCTGTGTAATCATTCTGAGATTAATTTCATTTACTGTTTCATCTATATCATTTATTGTTCTTCAGTGATCATTAGTTATCAACTCGTGAGGAGTATTTAAACTTTCATTTCATTATTGAGATTGTATCTTAAGGTTAAGGAACCTTAAGAGAGGGTGTATCGATAGTTTGTAAGGGGGAGTGGAGTCAGATAGTGAGTGACCATCCTTCGTTTACGAAGTCTGTAATTGTTTCTGGAACTTAGTGGAATCCCAGAGTGTTTTCTGGGGACTGGACGTAGGTCTGTGTTTTTGACCGAACCAGTATAAACCCTCTTGTGTACCTTTGTCTTATTGGTCTCTATTTTTTTTACTCAAAACAAAAGATTTTAAAAGAATCAAGAATCACCTATTCACCCCCCCTCTAGGTGATATTCCACCTTCAGATTTTATGTTCGGCGTTTTGTTGGTTGTTTACCTAACTTTGTATGGGCTGTGATTGTTCTCAGATTGTTGTGCTTCTGTTTGTTTGCTTCAAAAGAGGCCTTCAAGAGGTTTTTGTGTTTGACATTATTTGTTGGTTGTTGTTTCCCTAGTTTTGTATGGGTTGTGATTGTTTTCAAATTGTTGTGCTTTGGTTTGCCTACTTGAAAAGCTTGGGGGATTTTGTGTTTGGCGTTTTTTTGTTTGTTGTTGTTTCCCTTGTTTTGAAAAGTTTGGAGGCTTTCAAGGAGGATTTTGTGTCGGTATTATATTTTCTAATTTTCTATGGTTGTGATTGTTCTGAAATCCAATGTGTGTGTGCTTGAAAAGTTTGGATCCTTTTTGTTTGTTCTCTTTCCAACATCCCAAATTTTGGGTCTAGAAGTTTAGGAATAAGATTGAGATAAGTAGACCATATTAAGCCTCTTTAGTCAAAAGTCTTAAGCATATCATGAGGAGAAGTTTAAGATAATTATTACGAATTATTTTCGGACCTTGAAAATTAAGGGAAAAATTAGGGAATATTATTTTTGGGATTCAAAAATATTATAAAGAGATTCAATTTCGAAAAATTGGCCTAAATAATTTTAAAGATACTTTTTTGAAATTTAAGGTCTATTTCATGAAATTTCAAGGAAAAATAGTCTTAAGCGATACTTCGAATTTGGATAATAAGGTCATTAAATTTGGGTATGACATCGGGTGGCCGACACGAGAATACGAAGGGACTCACATTCCTTAAGCCTTAAACTTATAAATTAAACCTCCCAAAAATGTTACAATGATCCGAATTTTCATTACAAAGATTCGGGACTCCATTCTATATAGCATATACATAAACATATATGTTCCAAATTACAAAAAAACAAAAATAGAGATCCTACCTATAGATTACATGGAGCATCTAAACTACAAATATTTATACATGAACAAAAACTTAACTTTACATCCACTTGCCGTTGTTCCAAAATATATTTACAAGCTTGATCAAGAATGACAAAGTCTTCACTGTTCAACTGAAGGTGCAAGGTCATTTTTAATTCTATCTAAAGCCAAAAGTTTTTCCGGTGAATAACGTCCGGCTTTATATAATTTAGTGAAATACATGAGAAAATAATTTAAACGTATTTAACCTTGAATAACAACGATATGGCAATAAAACTCTATATAGGATTATGAATCAAATAAATCCAAATAATCATTTTGTTTAACAAAATCATTTTTAAAACATCAAATCTCAAATCTCATTTATTTGTAGGACTTCTACAGAATGGATAACAAGCGTAGACACACAATCCACGAGGGTAACTAACCAAGCGTAACTCAAGGCTACGAACACAAGTGTGGACACACAGTCCACGAGGGTAAGTAACCAAGCGAGGCTAGAAGCCACGAAAACAAGCGCAGCACAAGGCCACGAAAACGAGCGTAGGTACCAGACCCATGAATAACAAGCATGAGAACAAATCCTACGAATATCAAGTGAGCTCGAGTTAACCATGGTGCACCAAGGTTAGTAACCAACGTTCTGTATTCCGTTCTCTTAAAACGTTTCAAGCATGCATGGGATTGGTTTACCATTTATTAACGAAAAAAGATCTAATCTTGGAAACTCGTAAGGAATATAAGTGATCCCAGCATTGTTTGCAAATAGTAACTCAAAACTACTTTCAAACATGCATGAAGTCTACATCTTCCAAATTCTTTCTTTCAATAAAAGTCAGAGTCCTTTCCTTTTAGAAACAATCCATTCACCATCTCCATGCATGAGGCACAATTATCAAATATTTCACATACTAATTCAAGTGCAAGAAAAATTTATGTGAAGAACTCAAGAAAAGTAAAGAATATTAAATAAGATTCTTGTTCTTTACTTATTTGAATATAAATGTGAAATGAAATAATTCAAATAAAAGTTATAATGGGACGCTATTCACGCACCTGTAAGGCTTATGTTATGCCTCTTTTTTTCAACTTATCCGTTTCCAACTTATTCACTGCTCCTCCTCCTAACACCTAAACAAATCCATCAATTATAGCTTATACAACAATTGGCGTATGGTAGCCAAACATTTATCAGCTTAAATCAACCATTTCCCCTTGACAAACAGCTAGTGCCTAAAAGAACATACTACAAAACCCACAACTTTTAAGTATTTATAGCACAGATTTAATAAGAACAATGTGTCTCAGTAATATGTTGATGTAATGTATTATTTATCATTTTATTTATTTACTTATTTCCACCCTTCTAGCAAAACTCACATCTGTTAACAATGTTTAATTCCAAAACCAAATACCGGACCTAAATAGTTTTGCATTATCCTAAGGAAACTGAGCTTTTTAATTCTATCTTAAACAAAATATAATTCAAAACAGAATTGAAAATTCTCCTTTGTCAAGAAATGATATATGAACAATAGTTCAAAGAAACCTCTTCTTTCAGGCAT
Organism: Acacia acuminata; assembly: GCA_019022655.1. Lineage (NCBI taxonomy): Eukaryota > Viridiplantae > Streptophyta > Magnoliopsida > Fabales > Fabaceae > Acacia > Acacia acuminata. Next base: position 3,486,616 of record JAFJYI010000045.1, read on the forward strand.
TTCATTGAGCACTCAAATTAACAAGCTCCTGAAGTATCCTTCTTTAAAATCACAGCTCCCAACCATCAAACAATCCAAAAATAAACCATGTTCTATTTAATAATTAAACATTGATACCCAAGCACTAATTACAAAAAAAAAAAAAAAAAACATAATTTTCCAAACCACACCAACATGAAAGGAGAAAGACACAAATGCAACATTATTACATACATATTCAAGAAAAAACAACAATTCAGGAAAATGAAGGAAGAAGGTGTTCAAACATACCCCACAAAAATGATGCACAAGAGAAGGAAGAGGAGGAGTAAGGCATCCATGCACAGTTACCCACGCAATAGCAAAAAGAATTAGCCACCACCAAAGAGAAGATGACTTGGGCGCTCAAAATTAGACCAATACGAACACAAAACAAAATCAAAGAGGGGACAAAATGTTTTAGCGATTTGGGGTGAAGAATAGAGGCGCCGGCGGGCGGACGAACGACACCGAACGATCCAGGGATGGTGAAGAAAGATGAAGGAATAAGGAAGAGTGAAGGGTTGGGGTTTCACAAAGCTTCTACTCTCTCCTTTCAGATGGTGAAATCGTGCGATGCAAAAATATGATGTTCTCTCTTCTTTTTCTTTTTAACAAATAAGGGTATTTTGGTAATTTTCGTTGAGCTGAGGCAAAAATAAAAATCAAACCTTGCTTAAGTGAGGATTTGAATTCAAAACCCAAGAGACCTTTGGCTATCCCCAATTCCATCAAGCTGCAAGCTTTACATTGATTCTAAACTAGAGTAAATAGTAAATATATTATAATTTTATTTATTATTATTATTTTTAATTCTCAAATGTCTGGGTTATTACAAACGATCTCACAAGTTATCGCTTTAAAGCATATATTAGCAAAAAAGGAACCAATTCCACTGGTGAACTGATGGCTTCCTAATTTTAATAGACTTGAGGTATATTTTGATTTATTTGGGAAGTTATCAATCTAAATTAATGAGATTCTCTTAAGATTTTAAGAAATATCAATCTTGGTGCATCATTTGGGGGATCTCAACTTAGAAGATAAATTTTTAATCAAATTAAAAAGTAGGGAGAATGACAGAAAAATACTATTTGAATTTCAAAATCCTTTAACAAAAACAAGAATGGGATTAACAACTCATTTTGTTGTAAAATCACCTACTTGTTATTATAAAAAAAAATGTATTATCAAAATCACCTATTTGTTATTTTAAATTTTAAATGATATTTTTATGGGATTTTGGCAAAAAAAAAAAAAAAAAAAAAGTTATTATTATCAACATTATTATTATTATTATTATTATTATTATTATTATATAGTGTTTATTCGATATTTGTAGCGCAACCATTGGACGGATATTGGGATGGTTTGGACTGAATAGCAATGGGGTCCACAAATTTTTTTTTTTAAAAAAAAAAGGTAGAAACCTAAATCTAAAAAAGGGAGAAGGCACAGATTTAGAAAGAAAATGAAAATGGACGCGAGGAAATAGAGAGCTGAGAGACGAGCTTAGATCGCAGCGAAACAAGAAGTACCTTCACCTTGAATGCCATCACCAAGAACTACCTTCTCCGTCGCCGGTGACTCACGCCTTCATCACCATCGTCTCCGGTGGCGAAGCTGTAACTCTTCTCCACCATTATGAACAAAGGTCGAGTTTCAGACTGAAACCAGCAAGCAGAGCCGCAAACCTGAGCTGGAGATTCAACTATTGCCTTCACAAATCACCTTCATTGTTGTCTCCTCGACCACGCCTCACCATCTTCATTGTTGAACTTCATCTCTCTCCCTCACCATCACAAACACACAGCCACAAGTTGCATTGAAGAAAAGAAGCAGAGTTGGCTGATCGGAGATTGTGGTTCACTGTTCCAGGAATCGCTTTGGCACGGGAAGTCGACAGACAAACAGGAGGCAAAGTGATTTTTCTGTCATGGTTTTAATTCTCTTCCCCTTTCTATTTTTGTGTTGTGATGGATTTTATTATAGCTAATTTTTCCTGGCAACCTAGAGGAAGTTATGAACTTTATGGATTAGATTTTGTTTTCATTATCTAGTTATACTTAATGTTAATTTTGGTTACTTGTCTTGGTTGGCTTTATTTATTTAGTAACTGACTATCATTGAATATGAATATGAATTTGAGTATTAGAATTTATTTTGACGACGAAGAGAATTAAAGGCTTTGAAATCAAATAATATGAGATTAGATTACGATTTAATTTTTAATTAAGATAGAAATATACCTAATGACCCCATATAATTGTTGAAAAGTGTGTTCTAATTTTGTTACCTCTTGAGTAATTATGTTAGACATAACAATTTACATTTAAGAGAGATGTAAGCAGACCGACAAACACTTATAATTATTTATAGTTGAGATTAACAAAATTGATATTAAGGCTAATTAAATTAGTGAAATCAAGGTTTGTAAAGCTAATTAGGGATTAGTGACTCAAAATTACTCATTTGATTATCGTGGTAGTTTGTTTATTTTATTTTATTTTATTTCTTTTCTTTTCATTTAATTTTATTAAATTTGGGTTACGATAGTGTAAAATTAATGTTTAACTGAAGTTTATTTACCAAGTCTTAGATATTTTACTCACTCGATAAAGTTTTGCTCTATCATGGACATATACTCATTTTTTCTGTGCTAATTTCTATCTCAGATCGCATATCTATTTCCCTATTTACAACAACATTGCCTGTTCAGATTTGTTTGGGGGTATTGACGGGAAGACATGAAAGGAGAGGGGAATGAGTGGGGTTACCATGAACAGAATCGTTGGGTGAAAATGCGATCGCATGGTCGACGAGTAGTGGGGAGAAAACCGAATGCACACTTTAGCCAAACAAAATTATATATAGAGCATGAATAAATAAAAGGAGAGATAGATATTGAAATACGAGAAAAAGGTCTCATGGAACTTTAAAATTTAAAAAGGTTTATCTGCCGTATGTTTTTTGTAATTTTTGGAAACAAATGGTGAAATAATTAATCAAACTATGCTAATTGGCATGAAAAAAAAGCCAAACTAATTAAAATAAAAATAAAGATTTTAAGATATAGCACAAATCACACGTAGAATTATTAATTAGCTACAAGCAGGGAATAGATGTTTAGTGTTACATAAATCACACAATACATGGTTTGTTTTATTTTTGTGTCTAAAATTAAAGTTCAGCCACACTAAGAAAATGGTGTAGAAGGGAAAAAAATGCTCCTATCTGATAAGTAAGTCGATCTGCAGACTGCAAGATATCATACAGCTAATTAGTTAAAAGTACTAATAATTATATATGAAAGTAAAAAAGATTAAATAAAATTATATATATCACAGTAATGTATTTACCTCTTACAATATCCGAGGAGCTGATATAACTTTTGAACTTTGATTGGAATTTGAGCTTGGCCGTGGGGTCATCCCATTTCAAACTGTCCCACCAATTTTGACTTCCTTGGATAAGTGTCAACTTAAGTTTGGCGAGTTGAAATCAAATGGTAACTTTTCCAAAGCATTGGACAACCATGTATGAGAACGGATTTGAGGGAAGGAAAAGGTAAGGATGCCCTGTGAATGCTCTTAAGTATTGGTAAGTCCTGCAAAATCAGTTCAACAAGAGAAGAGAATACAGGAGAAGAATCCACATTCTCATCCTTTATTGCTTCTTCCTCTTTTATCACTTCTTCCATTGACTCACATTCAAAAATCTTAAGTCGTTGAAGGAGTGGAGCATACTTGAGCCATGTCACATGAGTTACCTGACACGAATAAATTTCCACCATTCGGAGCTTGGCTAGCCAACATGTTTCAAGCATAAAAGGATATCGATCGCTTCTAATATTCAACCCTGCAAAAACAATTTGCTGCAGCTTCTTTAATCCTGACACAAACCCTAATGATAATAAAGGCTTCTCATTCGAGTAGCCGAAACAAATAGTAGAAAGTTTGTATAAGCAACTTTGCAATTTGGTTGACTCCGATAATTTGTTTAGGCCATCACTACTCTGGATATTTATCCATAATTCCTCAATATTTGGTAGGCACTCCAACTCTTCTAAAATTCTCCTCTCTTCTAATTGGCTTATCAAGATGCCAGGAAGTCTAAACACTCTCAATTGTTGAAGGCTTAATAGCACTCCTAATGGAATCTCCCATTCCAGGACAAAATGACCGTATGTAATTTGAAAGCTCATAAATTTTAACTTTGTCAAGGACTGCAAGTTGATCCAAAACTCTAGTTTTGGTCTACCCATGATATGAAAAGAAAGATATTCCAGAGAAGTTAAACCCCCAACATCTACAAATTCTTGTCCACTGGCCTGTAGTTCCAAGACTTTTAATCTCTCCATGTATTTAATATCTTCTAGCGGATGACATCGTATCTTTTCCAATAAAACTAATGTTGTGACATTTGTAGGATCTATACTTGTTAGTGATTCCCAATCATTTGTGATCGAAATCCTCTTCACAAGTTCCATATTATCATGATCTTCTGGTAATAACCACAATGCCATGTCACGAATCATATCATGCATTTTAACTGTACGAGATACAAAAAAATCATCTTCAACACTTTCTAGCAAGCATGAAAGCTTCAACTTTTCAATAATAGACTCACCATGACCACGTATATCTTGAATGCTCATTGTCATATCTTTACAAAGAAATTCCTCCCACATCCATTTATCGATGAGATCAGAAACTAGAATCTCATAATCTTCTGGGTATAATGCACAAGTACAAGAAGCATCGTTTTTGTATCGCATCCAATTTGTCATAGCTATATTTGAGGATAGATAATACTTTTTTCTCCAAATCTGGTGCAGTCCATGAAGAGCTTGTTAGGTTCTTCATTGAATCTTCCCAAACCTCCATACTCCTCACTCCAGCCATGCTACTTCCTAGTACAATCAATGCAAGGGGTAGCCCTTTACATTCCTTTGCCATCTTTTTTGCTAGGCTTGGGATGTTTGGGTGTGAGTTCAGGGTTTCTTCACCAACCTTCATACAAAACAACTCAAGTGCTTCTTTCTCTGTTAAAATTTCAACCTTGAATTTTTTTTGAACTTGCATTTTTGCACACACATTTTCTAATCGTGTTGTGAATAACACTTTAGATTTAGTATCCCTTGGATGCGGCACTCCCACTAAGTTCAAGTCCAACTGATCCCATATGTCATCCAATAATAAGACAAATTTCTTTTGTTTGAGGGCTCCATATATCTTTGCTGCCTTTTCATCTAGATTACTACTACGATTCCAAAAGTCATCCCTAATCCCAACTAATTTTCTAATATTATCCATAATACTATTCAAGTTGGCCTCTTTTGACACCACCACCCACAGCACAAAATCAAATCCTAGCCCTCTCTTCACAAGTTCATTGTTAATTTTCTTTAATAAGGTAGTTTTTCCTGCCCCGCCCATCCCATACAAACCAATGATGCCAACATTCTCTTCTTCAATACTATTCCACACCTCATTAAACATTAAATCCAATCCCACTACTTCATCTTGACGCATCTCAATTGCTCTGGGTACTACTTTATGAGAAACTATAAAATCCCTATTACCGAAGTTTTTCCCCTCAGTTGCTAATTCATCTACATCCTTGAGCATTTTAGCAACATTCTTTCCTAACTTGTGGCTTGACCTGCAATTCTTTGGACACCATTGACTTAGGCATTTGTTTTGAATTTCTTGGGCTCCTTGAAACTCAATAGCCTCTATTTCCTGTTAATATCAGGTTGCTAATTAGGTGCATAATCTTCTCTTAATTTATTTATGGAGTATGATGGGTCAACTTTTATTAACATATCTTTGTATATACACTCCAACTTTGATATTCACCATATTAAGAAAATAATCAAAGACTTATTTTGCAAAGTATTTACACAAAAATAAATGCCTGATATATGTATAATACTCTGTACGTAGGTATAATTAACGTTGGAAAATATTACGACACTAGGAAATTTAATTCAAGTTAATGATAGATATATTATCATTATTCCTAATTTTGCCTACTATTTTAAATTATCTCTAAGACAGTTGAAATTCATATGAGTTGAATTTACAAAAATTAAAGAAGTGGAGAGATATAAGATAAAATAATAAGAAAAATTAATTAAAATCTTTTAACTTCACTTCTCTAACTTTTTTTAAAAAAAAATAAAAAAAAAGTTATAAGCCCCAAAAAATATCCCTCGTATCAAACAACCCATAAGTTATAAATTGAAATTACTCTAAAGGGGGTGAAAAGAATATTTGTGTGTGTGTTTTTTTGAAAGTAAATCATTATAACTTGGAGAAATGACCGACCTGTTGAAGGGCTTCAACTCGTTGCAGCCAACCATTGAGTCGATGAGATATTTTCACCTCTGGATTGTTTTGAGCTTCTTCGATTTGTTCTTCCACATCTTTCTTAATGTCTTCAAGCTTCTTCCTTTTATCTTCCAGCAACTTCAGATTGTTTTCCAAATGAAAGACCAAATCAGCTTCTTTTTTAACGCAGCCACAGAAACACTTGGCAGCATCCCAGATAAAGGAAGATGGATCCATTTCATTACAGCACTGAAGGTTAACAGATCTGAGATGAGATGTTGAGGAACACAACTCTGAATAAACTCGTTTTCGTCCTCATATATCATATATGTGATCCTTAGACGCGTTGCTCTATTATATTGGGTCCCGGTGACTTATTCTCTATATGATTTTTTTAGAAGCCCGTGGGAACAAGGTTAGGTTGTAAATATGATTTGTATTTAGATTGATGATGGTAGAAGTGACGGGGCCTTTGTCAAAAAGCTGCCTTATGGAGATTTTTCCTCAACTGACTTTTAGAAGTTTTTTTTAATAAAAGCCTAGTGAACTTAAAGCTCAACTCAAATATTCCACTTCTATTTTTTTTTTCTACTGCTACTTTTTTTCTAACTTTAAGCTATTTAGAGCTCTCTCTAAACAAACCCATTGTAAAGTCATCCCTAAAAAATGTGTTGCTAAGAAAAATACAGATTAAATATACAAAAATTAGAAACTTGGGAGGTATTGAATTTTTAAGGAAAAAAAATTAAAAATTATCTATTCTTAAATAAATTTGTGCACTTTTAAATAAAGAATTTGTTAGGAATATATTAATTATGTGGATGTCATTGATCTTAATCTTCTATATTATGTCCCCTAGAATATTACTACCTACGGTCCTAATTATAAGACTTAGTCAACTTTTTTTGGAGAAATTAAGGAAGCTAAATAAGTTATTTAATCATTTCATATGTTTTGTATCTTTAGATTATATATTAGTTTATTATTCAAACTAATTAGTTTGAAGAAAAAAATTAAAAATTAAAAAATTCTAAAGTAATTTAATTAGCTTCTTTAATATCTCTAAAAAAGTCAATTAGGTCTTATAATTAAGACCGAAAGAAGTAATTGCACTACAAAAGTGTTCTTATAATTAGGACCTAGGAGGAGTATATAAAGTTATGGGACCCATGGGCAATTATTTTCTCCTCGGCCATCGAATTCACGAGAAGGTTTGAAAATATTATACTCCCTCCGGTCCTAATTATAGGACATATTTAACCGATTTTGAGGAGATTAAGGAGAGGAGTTAAATTAGTTAATTTTACTCATTTTCCTAAAATGCCCTCGTATAAATTTAAAATAACATAAGTAAAAGTGAATCAATAATCCCGCCACATACTTCTCCGACCTAGAATTTTCCTTTCCACACGTTTTGTAATTGAAATAATGGTCTTGCTATATATACATATATGTGTGAATATATATGTATATATATAGATCTAGACACACACACACATATCTATACACATATATATGCATACACACACAGATATGTATATGTATGTTGTTGGGATCCGTACAACGCAGCGGATTAAAATTTCTACGAATCCCGTCCTGAGGATCACTCAGGTGCGTTTAAACCCAGGCTAGGGAATCCGAGATTACCTTAGGAAAACTCGTTCGCGGTTTCTTCTTCGTTGAACAGGTGGGCTACCTCCTCGATCAGCAGAAGACGACTTGTAGAATCAGCTTCCTCCACCGGTATCCACACGAACAATTCCGAACACGGCTACGACGAGCGTGCTAGCGCCTCTTTTGTGTCTCTCTCTATTTTCACTCTAGGGTTTCTCGCGGCTTTTCGAGAATACGCTCGATCGAAAGTCCCGTAGGTTTTCTAAAACTGTTCGTATTTAATGCAAAATTAATTATATTAATTTTTAAATTCAAACTTTAGATCTGGATTAAATATATATTAATTAAATCTATCCGATAGATCTAATATAATAATATTTATTTAATCGAATTAAAAGCCGATCTGAAATTTGAATTCGAATTTAGATTAAAAAAATAATTAATTAAATCTATCGATAGATTTAATCCAACCTATTTATTTAATCCAAATTTAAAAAGCCTTCGATTTTATTTATCTCAATAAATTAAATCCAGAAATGATATCTATCTATTTATTTAAATCGAGATACTAATATCTCAATTTAAATTAAATAGACAATAATATCTTTATTCGAAAATTAAATGAGATACAATATCTCTGTTTGTTTTAAATATTTAATTTAATCAAATAAATTAAACATAAAATAAATAATATAATAATAATATTTTAATCTCAATTAAATAATATCATTATATTATTTTCGAATTTAAATATATATATATATATATATATATTTACCCAGATTAAACTCAGTATTCATTAATCTCAGATTAATCTGAGATTCAATGAACCTGGACACTTTTACCCGTGTTGGATTATTCTTGTGCGACCATGCGGCCCATGTGAGATTGGCGTGGGCCAACACCGTGTCGACCCACAAATCGCAAGCGGCCTCTAGCAAGACATTGCGACTACCCAATTCACATGGGGATCGATGACACGATACACCTATCGTACAACCATGTCACGTCCCTTTTGTCACGCGATAATGTGGTCAAGGATGAGGCATGGATAATGTCAACTTCCTTTTCTTGACCATTACTTTCTCGATTCTCGAGTAGTCTAACAAGTGAAATGGAAACTCCTTTCTATCACAGTATGGCCATACATTTCTTAGACTCACACATCGAGGGGCCCAGTATTATCTCTCTACAAATGTGAGGGACAAATTCCATCTTGACCATTCATATCCCTCCGCATGAAAATCACTGATCCCGATCCTAGCCTTTATCACCCGGTCAAAGGTGACTTTTGACTAGGTCAAAGGTCAGTGACTCATCATGTAGGAATCCATGATGATCTCAGGTCATAGGGCGTTGTGACGCGGTTATACATGAGATAAGCTTATGACTTAATCCATGCGGCTTTCTCATAGTGGGTCGGTCAAAGACCTTGTACTCTTACAAGTGCCCATGACTTTGATTGTATCTCCATACCTCATCAAAGTCATGCGGTCTTAATTCATCTTCGCTCCGCGTAGATGACCGACCGGACATTTAGGATAATCTATAAGATGTATCAGGGGATGCGTTATCAATACGAACATGCAAACGAAAATGATAACTAAAGAAAATACTTTAAATAACTTAAATATCCAAAGTACAATGAATTGCCCCTAGGGCATAATTTCCAACATATGTATGTGTGTGTGTGTGTGTGTTTGTTTATATATGTACACACACACATATATATATTGACACACACACAGATATACATATATATGTACTCACACACGCGCGCGCGCGCGCGCGCACACAGGGACAGAGTTAGGAATGAAAATTAGGGGGTGAAAATTACAGAATAAAATCCAGTGGAGTCAACATTTGAAATTAGGGGGTGAAAACTACAAAATTGAACCCAAAATTTTAGGAAATTATGCTTGGCCGTATAAATATTTCAATATTTTCATTTTAGTCCCTTTTTGACACTTTTAAATAGGGACTAAAATGAAAAGATTGAAATTTTTATAAAGTTAAAGTATAATTTTCATAAAAATTTGGTCCAATTATGTAATTTTAGGGGGGCCACCCCTAGCCCCCCCTAAATCCGACCCTGCATACATACATATGTACGTACACAGACTCACACATAGAAACACACACACACACATACATACATACATATATGTAAATAGACACACACACTATGTGTGCATGCGTGTGCGTGTGTGTTGGTAAATTAACGTCAGCTGATCGATAAATAAATTAAAATCCAAAAATTTAAAAGTTTCACTGATTAGAAGAGTCTACACACCCACATACATATAATCACAAAAAACTAAACACATATAAGAGACTAAAATAAAGGTATTTTAGGAAGAAATTGACAAAAACTAAAAAGTTGTCTTATAATTAGGACCAAAGCTAACTCTTAAATGTTGTCCTATAATTAGGACCAGATGGAGTATTATATATAAAGGTATGGGACCCACGGGCAATTATTTTCTTCTCAGCCGCCGAAGTCACAAGAAGGTTTGAAAATATTTTGAGCATGTTTGGCATGGCTTATAGGAGGAGCTTATTGGCTTATTTACTATTTCAATCGGACTAATAGGTTTTTCTTCTTCTTTTTTCGTTTGGATGAAAACGGTAACCAATTGAGCTTATGGCTTATGGCTTATGGGAGGAGCTTCTAGGCTTATTTGAAAAGCTCCATTTCCTCACTTATTTACTATTTGAATTAGGCTTATGGTTTTTTTTCTCTTATAATTATCTCAAAAGTCACTTATCCATAAATCATTCTAAACAAATTTATTTTACAAAAGCTACTTATCAACTATCAATTCAAACATAAATCACGTTTCACAATTTGACTTTTACCCAATCAGATTTTTCTATAAGTCTGAGTGTCTACCGATATTCCAAACAAGTTATTATATATAAAGGTATGGGACCCATGGGCAATTATTTTCTCCTCAGCCCCGAAGTCACGAGAAGGTTTGAAAATTTGTGTGGGGAAAATTATATCGAATGACCTAGAGGTGGAAATAACACTTAACCACCCATTTTCTTTTCCTATACACATGCAACACGACTGGAGCGGAGATGAGACGAAAAACGAGAGAAAAGGAGTAAGAGAGAGACTCTTAGAATATAGAGAAACTGTATGAGAGAATTATTGTTGTGATACAACAGATATAATGAGAAAGACTCTATTTTCTTTTTCAATTTCTTAGTCTTTTATCCCACAATTTTTTAATTTTATAACAGAATTATAATTGTTGCAAAGCTTCATATATTATTTATTTTTAAAATTTTAATGAAGGTCTATGCAAATTCAAATAAAAAATTATTTATGATTTTTATGACATTAAAGAAAACCATATAACTTATTTTATCAAGTAAAAACAAGAACAATCATTTCAATGAATCATTGTCGGCCTTTATTTTATTTTATTTTATGAAAAGGGTGCGAAAAAATGCGTAGGGATTAGCTACCTAAAGGAAATATATGACTGAGTTCTATTAGAGAATCGCTCTATACTTATGCTCGGCCGAACATTCATGATGACAACCTCAATACTTCTTTGATGTCCTTGTCGGTTGAAGCAGTTTAAAGTTGCCTGCTTGGTGCCTATGGCCACCAAATCTTTCAGAATATGTTAGTGGGCTCTTGGGCTTTTCAATTACCTCCAAAGTGGGCCACTCATCAAGCCCAAGTCCAGTACTGAGTGACAAAGCAACGTTGAAAAGTAAATACAAACCCTATGTTATTAGCTACTTATTATAAGACATTTGGCCCGTTTGGATCCTCTTATTTTTAACTTAAGCTACTTTTAAGCTAAAGCTAAAAAAAGAGCTTTTGAAAAAAAGTTCAAAATTTGTTTGGTGATTATATAAATTTTTTAGCTTAAAAATTACTTAAAAATTTGAAATTAAAAATAAGTTGTTTAACAAAATTTTTGTCATAAGCACTTTTTCTAATAAAAATTAGCATAAAAAGTATATTATAATAGGGGGTGGTGGTGGTGGCGGCGGCGTAGTGGTGGTGGCGGCGGCGGCGGCGGCGGCGGCGGTGGTAGTGGCGCGGCGACGGTGGTGGTGGCGAACGGTGGGGGTGAGTGGTGGTGCGGCGGTGGTGGTGGTGGGGTGGGCGGCGGTGGTGGTGGGGTGGTGGCCGGTGGTGGTGGTGGTGGTGGTGGGGTGGCAGCGGTGGTCGTGGCGGTGGCGGCGGCGCGGTAATGGTCGATCGAGAGATTACGAGTTCTCTTTTCAATATTTTTTTTTAAAAGAGCTTATAAAAAAAGAGCTTAAAAATAAGCTCCTCATAGGAGCTTATTTTTAAGCTCATAGGAGGTTATTTTTAAGCTCTTTTTTCTTCATTATAAAATAAGCTCTTATAATTATAAGAGCTTTTGTGAAATCTTGTTTGACCTAGCTTATACTTATAAGTAGAAGATAAGCTAAAAATAAGCTAGGCCAAAGCATTAATCGAGCCTAATAGAATTTAATTTGCTTATTATGAAAGAAGATATTTGAAGAGACTTAATTACATCAGTCCCACTTCCCTGATTTATCTGTTTCAATTTCTTTGTTATTCACTAATGGGGTTGAGCATAACAGAAAGAGCCAATTTCTCACTATGTGGTGACCAATATTTAAATCCCTATTGAAAAATGTCATTTAGTGCCATTAAACATGATTGTTTCAGATATGAGGATACATATGCTTAAGACAAAAATTTGTACAACATAGTTTAAATTTAGTGCCGTTAAACGGTGTGAATCATGTATGATTCCTTAGGGTGTATTTGGTTTGAGGGAAAGGGATGGAGTGGTAAAGACTTACCTTGCTTGGTTTAAGAAAGGAGGAAATTAACTAATTTATTATTTTATCCTTATATATTAGTTTGTATATTTTATTCAATTTCTATGTTATATAAATTAATAGACAAGTTAGTTTAAATTAATTTATTTATGAAAATTTTCCCTCATCCCCAAATTTTAAGGAGCATAAAAACAATTATATAAAAAATAATATTCTTTTAATATATGATCAATATAACAAAATATTTTTTAAAAATCAAATTAATAAAAATTTATGCCCCATTTGATACATTGGAATTGAAGGTAGGGAAGTGAAAATGGAAGTGGAATTTTAAAACTGGTTTGTTTGGTATGTTGGATTCCACTGTGTAGAACTCACTTCCATAAAAAATGATGGAAGTGGCTTCTTTGGGTAGACCCATGGAATTGAGATGGGTTCCCTAGAAGTGAAACTTTAGGACCACTTTACCCTCATAGATTTTATCAATGTACCATTTTTCCTTCATGTACATCTTCGTCTCTCTCCACTCTCACCTTTGTTAACCTCATGAAATTTATGTCATTTCGGCACATTTGCCTATAATTTCTCACACTTTTTGATGAATTCATACATATTGGGGGATAAATATGTAAGGGAAATGTGTCTAGTTGATATTTGGGATAAAGGGATAGAATTCTTTGGTTAATTGTGAATATTTTACCAAATTTCATCAAAATTGGTTTTTATAGACTTTCTTGTGTTGATAGGTTATCATTTGAGCCACATATGGAGTCATTTGAAGCGCAAATCAATGATTAAGAAATCGGAAAGGAGCTTAGGAAGTCAAGACACCATGAAAAGATGAGACAAGAAGAAGAGAAGCTTTTGGCCTCAACCAAAACATCCTCCGGCCTTAGCAAGAAGCAAGATAGAAACTTTTTGGCCTCAACTAAAAGCAAGATAGAAACTTTTTGACCTCGCAGAAACATCCCCGGCCTCGGCTAGAAGCAAGACAAACTTTTTGGCCTCGGCAGAAACATCCCGGCCTCACGGAAGCAAAGTAAACTTATTGGCCTCGGCTAAAGCATCCCCTAGCTTGTAGCCGGAAGCAAGACAGAAACTTCTTGGCCTCGGCCCGGAAGTAAGACATAAATTTTTTGGCCTCAACCAAAGCATCCCTTGGCCTTAGCCGGAAGCAAGACATAAGCTTTTTGGCATCGGCCAAAGCATCCCTTCGCCTCGTCGAAGCAAGACGAAACTTTTTGACCTCGTTAAAGCATTTCCTGGCCTCAACCAAAGCATCCTTGGCCTCGGCTAGAAGCAAGATAGAAACTTTTTGGGCTCGGCTAAAGCATTCTATGGAGAAACTTTTTGGCCGCAACCAATGCCTCTTTTGGCTACGCCAACGACAAGTAAATAAAGCTGTGCTTTTTGAGGTCAAAACTGATTCTAAGGCTTTAAACATTGAAATCCATGAAGTTTAGTGGCATTCCCGACTTCAAGGGCGATTTCGAGGTGACTTGGGAGTCTCTCTTTGCTAGGATTTGGTCTTCTTGAAGGAGATTCAAATGGGGATTGAAGATTTGAAGAGATTCAAGCTCATTTCCCTTAGTTTTGTTTATTTTTTTCCCCTTTCTTCTTCATTTTTCGACATGGTTGTAGCTATTTTGTGTATTTGTGGCTATTGTTGAACATGAGTAGCTAAAATTTTCATTCTAGGATTTTGAACCTTTGTATGGATTAAGACTTGAATACTCTTCTCTTTTGGGAGTAATGATATATATGCATTAATTTTATCATTTGCTTAATTCTTCTAAGTGCTTGGTCATCATTTAGACTAATTTGTTCACTTTGGTTTGACTTGATAAAGCTAATCTAGGTGTTAAAACTTGGTTAAAATCATACTTGAGTTGAAGTTTACATAATAAATGGATAGTTTGTGGGTAAAATAGATATATATTTACTCACCTTGCATTATCACATTAGAATTGTTTTTTAAAGTTGATTTTCATTAATTGTAGCAAGAGATTGTGCATTTTAATGAAAAGAGAAACTTAATTTTGACTTAAAAGAGCTTTGTTAAGTGCTTTTGAACCTTAGACTAGACATATATTCATTAAAAATACTATTTGAGAGGAAATTAATCTAATTTTATGAAGTGCAAAGGGGAGAAATAATCCTAGGCTCCATTTAATTCTTAGAAGTCAACGAATTATTTACTTTTATCAATTTTTAGTCTTAAATTAGTTTTCAAAATTCCCTTTCCACATCAAAAACTTGTTTTAGCTCAACTTAATTTATTGAATTCACTAAACCTATTGCTTGACTAATTTGTCACTCAAATCTCCATGGGAACGATGTCTACTTATCACTTTATTGCTTGGTGTGACTTGTGCGTAACACTCACCCGATGGCCTTCCTCTCCATCCCTTACCCAAGCAATAGAAGGACGAAGAGCCACCAACAACAGCGAAGGATGGTGAGGCACCGACGATCTCCATGGTTCCTCAATTTTCCCTTTCCTTCGCACCGGCCTCCAAAGATCCACGCCCCTCGCCCCCTAGTGTTAGTTGCCTCAGCCTTATCGACCCCATCCCCTCTTCTTCCTCAAGCTTTGATCTCCATAAGCTTCAATGTCCATGCCCATCTCTTCAATCTTTGGAAGCTTTGATCTCCATACCCATCTCTTCGCTCTCGGAAAGGATGGAGGAGATCTAGTGAAGGAGGAGCACTGGTAAGGACACCATACCCATCTCTTTGATCTCAACAATTTCATGGTGCTTGTTCTCAAGATCAAAACGATGCTGCCCAATCGATGCCTTTGACATTGTCACCGAACGTAATCGATCCTATGAATTATGTTAAGCAACCTAATGCAACCATTGTCTTCCATTACTGTTGGCTTAATGTGCTCTTTAGTCACTTAAGCCCAATAAGGCTTAATTGAGACTACAGCCCAAGAACTCTATGGCCCATGTGGTTTAGGGTTAGGTCTTGGGTGTAGTAGCATATAAACCTACTTTCACCTGCTTAGAAAAGAAACACACGCATAAGAAGGCTCTCATCAGAAACAAACTTAGAGGCAGACGTTCATCATCTGAACGGTTACCCACACAACCATCTCATTCCCCTCGAGAGATAGTCTGGAAGATCGATCATAGAGCGGACGACGACTGTTCATGGAGAGGCTTTCAGATCGCTGCATCTTTCCAGGTAATCAAAACGATGAAGGTTTCAACTTTTCCTATATCGCGTGGTATGATACGCTTCGCGTTTCGATTAGATTCCTACAATTGGCATCGAGCCAATAGCGATGAGGAAAATAACCGAGTTTTGATATTAATTTATATTTCATGTGATTCTTTTCGAAAATTATTTTTGAAAATATGGCATCTTTTTCTATATTTGTTATTTATTTCATGGTAGTTATTTGTTTATAATTCATATTTGATATTAGTTTTAATTTGAATCGGTTAATCGCTTTAATCCATGGTTAGATTCTCTCGTGTATTTCTTGATTTGTAACAAGGAGGCTAATCCCATATGATTAGGTTTCCTCCTTGATGTTTTTTATTCTTTTTTTGGAATTTCTATGTATTTTTTTGAATTTCGTAAAAGTTGGAGATCAAGCTGAAGAAGATGACTTCTACGATGGCGTGGCGAAGTGATGGCTAGGGTTCCTCTTTTGTGTCCTAGGGTTTCTAGTCAAGGATTGGGTTTTGGGCCCATAGATACCCTAAAGGGGCTTGAGACAGATGCTAAATTTGGACAAAAGAGAAATTCCAAAGTTGTAAATTTTATTTTTAAACTTTTATAGGAAAGCCATGGATTAAAGTTATTTGTTTAATTATTTAATGCTTTTATTGAATTGTATGAATTATATTTACATGAACATGATGTTTGTAATAACATGCCCTATAGAATAGGAAGATGCTATATTGTTGCATAATCACATGTCATAAAAGCATAATAACTATTATGTTTTTAATTAACTAGTATGATAGTTATTTTGCGAGATTATTTAGGTTATCTACTAAATTAATTATCAATTATTATGATTTTAAATTAAAATCTAGAATAATAATTGGATTAATTAATTATGGAATTAAAATCTAGATAAATAATCTAGGAAATTTCCTAAGAGAATTGTATTTTTTTAGAGTAATTTGTGGGTTATTTAAAATGATCATGTGAAGCACACTCGCCAATCATGACTAGATTTTAGATACTAAATGATTTCAATTAAAGTTGTTGATCTCGAGAAAGAAAACTCTAAAATGAACAAATTCTTGGAAATTAAAAAATTAAAAAAAAAATCTAAATTTAAAATATTGAATGGGTGAAGGTTTTAAATTATGCTTTTAATTTTAAAACCTACGGGCCCCAATTGTGGGTTTATTAGTGAAATGGTTATCGAAGCCCTATCGGATAAAGATAATCGGATTTCGCTATATTAAACCCTAATATTTTCAAAATTTTAGTAAAGTTTTTGTACGGCCATCGTCGGCAATACTTAGAAACTAAAGATAATTTTGAAAGTAAACAATGGTTAAATACATTCAACTTTGGTAAAATTGTTAACCCTCCCATCGAGGCTCTGGCAATGGAACTGAAGGACCAAATTAACAATATTAGTTTTACAAGAATTTTGCCCATCGTAAGCCTTGTAAAGATAACTAATGGATTGTTAAACAATAAACGAATAGTAGTTATTAGAATCTACTAGCGATATATCTGTTTGTTGTTAATTATAAGTTTGTAATTAGTGTTTTTTTTTTTCCTTATTTTCGGAAAAATGTCTTCATTCAATCCTTTAGCTACAATCTTGAGCCAAAAACCTATGGATGGTACAAACTACAAACAATGGAAAACTAATTTGGATATTGTTCTTCAATATGAAAAGCTCAACTTTGTTCTCACTACCCCTATGCCACGCTCGCCGCAGATGCGTTTGATGCAATTTGGACTCGATTTCAGCGGGAGAAGGAAAGATGGGAGAAGGCGAATGTGTCGGTTCTTTGCTACATTTTGGCCGATCTCGCCAATCACCTTCGGGAGCAAGTGAGCATGATTGAGAGTGGAGCAACAATGCTCCGGACTCTTGATGGCATGTTTGCTACGCCTAGGCTCTGCTAGGTAAAATGCGCTGAATTCAGTCACTAAGACAGTGATGTCTGAAGGAAGTGTGCGGGATCATTGTCTAACAATGATAGCGAACTTTAAGAAGGCTGATGACCATGGTATCAAGTTTGAACAAGAAGTAAAAGTTGACCTTCTCTTACAACCACTGCCTGAGTACTTCAATCAATTCAAGATGAATTATAATATGAACAAGATGAATCTTGACCTCACTCAACCGATGCACGAGCTTGAGAGTGCTTGAACAATCTCTAGTCAAGCGAGGAAGTGCATTTTTTGCTAGTGAAAGTTCTGTAAAACCTAAGGGGAAACCCAAGGGAAAGAACAAGAACAAGAAAAAGAAGAAATCGGTACTCCAGTTGCCAAAATAGTTGCAATGAAGTTAGTCAAAAGGCAAGTGCTTCAAGTGCGAACAAAAGGGGCATTGGAAGAAAAATTGCCCACAAATGAATAAACTAGGTATGGGTAATTTACATGTGATTGAGGCTTGTTTAGTGGAGAATCACGATGATAAATGGATCGTTGATTCAGGAGCCACTAACCATGTTTGTTACTCTTTGCAAGTGGTTCAAACATAGCTTGCACGTAAGTAAAGGATAAAGAGATTTGAAGCTTGGAACTGGAGAGCTTATGTCCGCACTAGCAAAGTGGGACAAGTTATTTTATCTTTTGATAATTACAAAACTTTGGTTTTAGAAGACTTTGTTTATTTATTCCAAATTTTAAGAGGAATTTAATTTCTGTTAGTTGTTTGGATAAACATGGTTTGACAGATTCAGTTTAATTCCTCGTTTCAATAAGAAGTTCATCTTCTTTTATTTGTTCTCGTGTAAAGTATAATGGTCTTTATTTCCTTAGTCATGTTCCTGTGAAGTTAATCATGTTGAATTAAAAGATGTTGAGCATATTAATTCATCAAAGAAAAGAAAAGTTTCCAATGAAACTTATCTTTGGCATTTGAGATTGGGTCATATTAACTCTAACAGGATACAAGGTTTGGTCAAAAGTGGGATTTTAAAATCCCTGAACTTTGAACCGATACCAGTAAGTGAATCCTGTTTAGAGGGTAAAATGACCAAGAGATCTTTCAAGGCCAAGGGAAAACGTGCCACACTTCAGCTGGAATTGGTACATACTGATGTATGTGGACCGATAAATGTCCAAGCCAGAGGTGGGTATCAGTATTTCATCACATTTACTGATGATTACTCTAGATTTGGACATGTGTACTTGATGCGTCACAAG
Organism: Acacia acuminata; assembly: GCA_019022655.1. NCBI lineage: Eukaryota > Viridiplantae > Streptophyta > Magnoliopsida > Fabales > Fabaceae > Acacia > Acacia acuminata. The sequence goes on from JAFJYI010000045.1 coordinate 3,505,752, forward strand.
TCTGAAGCTTTTGGAAAATTCCAAGAGTTCAAGGTGAGGCGAAAAACATCTTGGTATTCAAATTAAGACTCTTCGATCGATCGAGGGGTGAATACCTATCTGGAGAGTTCAGGTCTTACCTGACCAAAGAGGGGATAGTTTCATAGTTATCTTCTCCAAGGACACCCCAACAGAATGGAGTTGCTGAAAGGAGAAATAGAACCCTTTTAGAAATGACAAGATCTATGCTCGCTTATTCATCTCTTTTCGATTCATTCGGGGATATGCCTTAGCTATGTATCTATTGAACTTAGCTCCGTCCAAGTCGGTTTCAAAGACACCAATAGAATTGTGGAAAGGGTGTAAGCCCACCATGAATCATATTCGGATTTGGGGTGCTCCGGCTCATGTCTTGAAACAAAAACCAGATAAGATGGACTCGCATACTGAAGTATGCATGTTTGTAGGCTATCCTAAAGGAACCAGAGGTTGGTTGTTTTATAGTCCAAAAGAAAAGAAGGTCATAGTGAGCACTCACGCGACTTTCTTAGAGGAGGACTATATGGCAAATTATAAGCCTAGGAGTAAGGTTATTCTTGATGAGCTAGTCTCAGATCAAGTTTCACCACAACCTCAAGCGGTTCCAGCTTTTATTCCTATGGTTGTTCAAAGAGGGGAAAATGTACCTAAACATACACAGGAACCAGAGACAGAACCAGAAGTTCAGCATGATGATGAACTTAATGAAGAACAAAATCATGAATTGGTTGATCCACTTAATGAGGGTCCTCATCTAGAAATAGTTAACCCACAAAATGTGGACCCCCTGTAGATGCACAACATCAAGTGCGACAAAGTCGTAGTGGGAGATTGATTCGTAAACCTACAAGATATCTCTTGTTGGGTGAGTCAAATCAAGATGACATCATTGCAGAAGATGGTGATCCCACGAGTTATGACGAAGCACTAGGAGATGTTGATGCTCAGGAATGGCTTGAGGCTATGAATCGTGAAATGGATTCTATGTATACCAACTCAGTTTGGTCTCTTGTAGATGCACCTAAAGGGGTAAGACCCATTGGGTGTAAGTGGATTTACAAGAGAAAGAGAGGATCGGACGGGAAGGTTGAAACCTTCAAAGCTAGATTGGTGGCGAAAGGGTACTCCCAAAAGAAGGTGTGGATTATGATGAAACTTTTTCGTCGGTTGCCATGCTCAAGTCCATCCGGATTCTCTTAGCTGTTGCAGCAAATCTTGATTATGAGATTTGGCAAATGGATGTCAAAACTGCTTTTCTAAATGGAAATTTGGAAGAGGAAATCTATATGCAGCAACCAAAAGGGTTTATAGCCAAAGGGCAAGAAGAAATGGTATGCAAGTTGCAAAGGTCCATTTATGGACTTAAGCAAGCGTCCAATCATGGAACATCGATTTGATCAAGCCATTGAGTCTTATGGCTTTGAGAAAAGTCCCGATGAGCCGTGTGTGTATAAAAGGATCCAAGGTAATGCGGTATCTTTTCCGGTACTTTACGTGGATGATATACTCCTTATCGGAAATGATACAGAAGTATTGTTAGGCATAAAAACCTGGCTGAGCAAGCATTTTGATATGAAGGACCTGGGGGAAGCCAATTATATTATTGGTATTAAACTCTTGCGAGATCGGAAGAATAGGGTTTTGGCATTGTCCCAGGCTAAATACATTGACAAAATACTTGTCAAGTTTAGCATGGAGAATTCCAAGAGGGGAATTATACCCTTCGGGCATGGAATTCATCTCTCTAAGAAGCAATCTTCTAAAACTCCGAAAGCGAGAGAGAACACATGAGTAGGATACCTTATGCTTCAGCAGTAAGTAGTCTCATGTATGCTATGCTATGTACTGCACGATATCTCGCTATGCGTGGGAGTAGTAAGCCGGTACCAATTGGACCCTGGAGAGAAACACTGGGTAGCGGTTAAACATATACTCAAGTACCTACGGAGAACGAGAGATTATATGTTGGTTTACTCAAGTGGGAGTCTTGAAACCATTGGTTATACGGACTCAGATTTCCAAGGAGATATTGACTCAAGAAAGTCCACCTCGGGATATGTGTACACCCTTAATGGCGGTGCCATTTGTTGGAGAAGTGTAAAACAATCATGTGTGGCCGACTCGCACGAGACCGAGTATGTAGCCGCTTTCGAGGCCGCAAAGGAAGCTGCATGGTTAAAGAAGTTCCTAATGGACCTTCAAAGTGATACCGGTGTTAATTGTCCTATCACACTTTACCGTGACAACAATGGGGCGGTAGCACGGTCCAAGGAACCAAGGTGTCACAAGAGACAAAAACACATGGAGAGGAAGTACCACTTGATCCGAGAAATAATTAAAAGAGGAGATACATTGGTAGCAAAGATAGCATTAGATGAGAACCTTGACCCTTTTACTAAGAGTTTGCACGAACGTGTGTTCGAGAGGCATGTTTCATCTATGGGTCTTAGGAGGATTCCAGATTTGCTATAGCTTTAGGTAGTTGTTATTTCACTTTGTTATTTTGCACCTTTTGAGCAAGACATTATGACATTGCATTTTTTTGAATGTTAATAAATGAGGTGTTTTTCATTTATTTCGCACACTATTTACAAACTCTAAGGTCCGGATTAATTGTGGAGTATATGATCATATGAATACGTCCATAGAGGAAATGTCATAGGTTCTCACAACTGATGAATTGGTTCACAGCTATTAAATTAAGTTGGACACTTTATTTAGGCTGCAATATTTTATGAAATGGTTTTGTCCGAATCATTATAAAATATTGGTGTGAGTTAATACTTACATTGAATGGATCAAGGAGAGATTTGATTAAGGTTGTTCTTTCTGTCATAAGGAATCAAATCTCCAGATAACTATAGTCATGTAGTTGCTCTTAATCCTGAGTTTATTTTAAATAGGTAGTCGAATAGTTTTCATTCTTTGATTTACCAACGGGTGAGGTTTGATCTATATGATGCCAACAACTCGGTATTTTGGGATTGAGACTGTTTGGTTATCGGTGTTTATGAGATAAACAACATGGAATTTATAGGAAATTTCCCTTGGTATGTTTCGGTACTGGATATTGAAGACACCGGCGATTGCATGTAATCCATTAGAGAAACTATTAAAGTCAAGGGAATAAATAATTGATTGGGTTCTGAAAAACTAGTCAATCGGGTTATAGACATTCTATAAAGAGGTAATGCATATTCTGTTATAAGTGTCATTATTCTTGGAGATCACGTTCGGACTTTTAGTGGAGTAGCACCGAACTAGATAATCTTCTCGTAGATTATCATGAGCCTTGATGAATGACAAATGGTAGATCCCCGTGCTAGCTAGAGACAAGGGGTGAGGTATATTATCGATGATGATGGCTTATGGGCTACATGGTCTTGGGTTTACGAACTCAAGTTTGTATCTTAAAGAGCAAGTGGGAGATTGTTGGGTTAATGTGCTCTTTAGTCACTTAAGCCCAATAAGGCTTAATTGAGACTACAGCCCAAGAACTCTATGGCCCATGTGGTTTAGGGTTAGGTCTTGGGTGTAGTAGCATATAAACCTACTTTCACCGCTTGGAAAAGAAACGCACGCATAAGGAGGCTCTCATCGAAACAAACTTAGAGGCGACGTTCATCATCTGAATGTTGCCCACACAACCATCTCATTCCCCTCGAGAGATAGTCTGGAAGATCGATCATAGAGCGGACGACGACTGTTCGTGGAGAGGCTTTCGATCATTTTTGCATTTTTCTAGGTAATCAAAACGATGAAGGTTTTAACTTTTCCTATATCGCGTGGTACAATACGCTTCCGCGTTTCGATTAGATTCCTATAATTACAAGATCGGAATGTTTGATTTGTGCTTTTGAATGTTTATTTGAATATATGAGGTTGCGCTTTGTGTTGTTCGATACTTCCTTTTTTATTTTTAAATCGAATTGTATCTCAAATCTGTGTTTGATTAATTGGTTTTACATGATTTGTTAGCCGTTCGTGGTTATAGGGTGCCGCCGGCGAATATGGTGTGGGATTGGGGCAAATGGCAGGAGGGTTCAATGATGGAGTTGAGTTTTTTCTTTCCAAAAAATTTCATGGGTATTTTGGTCTTTTATTAATATAAATATATAAATGAAATATAATTAATTCATCAATTAAAACACACTTTAAAACCCACCTCCAGCTCCAGTTTTAATTCTATTTTCACTCCTAGTTCCACTTCCAATTCCATCAAAAACTCTTCTATGGTAGCAAACGAGGCATTATGGTTTTGGCGTTCTTTCCTCTAGCTATTCTGGGTTGCGTCTTGTGACTTTGCAATACGGCAAACATCCAACAAATGATTCAGAAATCAGAACAAATGAACATCTCACCTGCTCTTTCGACATCTACTTATTGATTTGGTTCCTCATGCAGGTTACGTAACTTACGTTGGCGTGAGTATTGGGAAACTTTTAGTTGATCAAGTTTAATATGCGCTAGTTATTGATTTGCTTCGTTCATGAAATTTATTCTTTTTCCATTAGGCCCTTAAAATTTTATAATGACATATATGGTGTTAGTTTCTCTGTACATTATATGTCTATATGATTATGAAACTTTAGAAATTTCATTTGGAAAAAATGAAGTTTCAGAGATCAAATTGATAACATGAGAAAATTTAAGGGGTCAAAAGCTTTATCACTACTACTGGTACTTAACTTTTCCTCTCCTTTTATAAGAGGTTGTAGTGAGATGGTGGGTGCAATTGCCTCCCAAAAAAATTATTCATCCACAAATCTTCGTCTTTTTGAGAATGTTGTGGATTTGATTCCACAGTACCTTGTGCTATTATTCGTCTTGATCTTCTATTTAAAAAAAAAAAAAAATCCATTCATAAACTGATAGCTAATGTATCAACTATTATCTCTATGAATTTAGTAGCAAAATGCGATTTTAATAATAAATCCAATCCTTTAAAGCTAAATTACTAATTTATGATTTTTTTTTTTATTTAGATTAAATTATATACTGCATTTTGAAATATTTTTTTTGCATTTAGTATCTCAAATTAATTAATTAATTTCAGTCGTGCATTCAAAAATACTTTTCTTGTAACATCAACATCATGAAAATTAATTAATTTGAGATACTAGGTGCAAAAAATATTTCAAAATGCAATATATAATTCAAGCTAAATAAATAAAATATATAAATAAATAAATAACAAAATGTGCTCACCTCAAAATTAGAGGGATGAGCACATAAGGGTGAACCCGGTTAGCTTCCTTCCGTCTCATACAACTTTAAGCAGTTGTCTCATGTTGGTTTGTTCCATGTAAGACGCAAACGCTAAAATGATGTTGTCAATTTTTAATGAATTTTTTAAATGAAAAATACTATAAAATTGTGCATTATATATTTATTTATTTTGAAAAATCATAAAAGATTCAAAATTTTATTCTTTTACCTATAAGATATCAAAATATCACTTATCTTATATAGAATCTAATGATAACAATAATTAAAAACAAAATATTTGGAAAGTTGTGAAATTTTAAGGAACATCATTAGAGAACACATTAGAGAAGGCACGTTGGATGCCCTTAACCCCAAATCACAGCTGTTATTTGGTGGTAGCTTCCATCTCATGCTTCATGCAATTGTGTCATGTTTGTTTGTTTCAAATAAGCACGCAAACGCTAACCAACCGAGTAACCCTATTTTTAACACTACTTTTTTAATACCTATATATATTATGGGATATGATATTGTCATGACTAATGTCACTACCATTTTTTCACCGTCAGATTATAATCTCAATAGGAGAGAGAAATAATAAAGGTAAATGAGATTCTGATCTAACTAAGACAAAAATGGTATGACATTGATAGTGACAATATCCTATCCATATACTATATCTCTAATTTAAGTATTTTTTTTTTCTCAGACTAATTTAAGTATTTAACATACGAATCCCTTATTATTTTATTCGGTGTCTCCCTTCTTTTTATTATCATCGTCTAGTGTCGTCATTATTTCATTATTTTATGCTACTCCATCTGACTCTCCGTCGTCCACCATGATCAGACACCAAATCTAATCACAAAGCCAAGCCAACGTCTTTCGAAATTACCAGACTGCTCACCTCTCCATTCATAATTTCCAGCGTTTGCATTGAGGATTATGAGCAAACGCGGTTATTTTATTCTTTGGAAAATGCTATAATCACTTAAAAATTAATCATTTAATCTTTATAATTTTAATGCAATTGTGACCGAGTCCCTCAACTCATTATTATTCAGTTGTTGTATTTTAAACTTGTTATGACACTATCCTTGTAAACTCTTAAAACTGAGTCAAACTGGTCCATATCTGTGTCAGAAAAAACTGAGTTTGGGGATAGACCACATGTTAGGAAAATTCATGCTTGACATACATCTTCATCCCTAATAATCATTATTATTAAACTCGCGAGTTAACTTTTCGAGTTTACCGTTTCTACGTTTCTAGTTTACTAAATTAAGTCAAGTCATTTGGTAAACTTGTGAGCATTATAAACTCGGTTAAACTCACAAGTTTATACACCGAATTTACGTTTTTACTTTTCCAAATTTTTATAAAACCATGTTAACTCACTCTTAAACTCTTGTTAACTTTTTTGATTTGATGATATTCAGCGGCTTTATATACAAGTTTTATAGAAATTTATTCGTTAAATATAGTAGATTTTGAATGTTGATGGATTTAATTTTAATTATTTATATTTAAAATATATTTAAATCAAATTGTTGTCATTTTTTTATATCTTAATTATTTATTATATACTATTAATATATATTTAACCGTGAAAGTAAACTCTTACGAGTTTACGATATATGAGTTCACGTCATTATTATAAGTTTACTTAAATTTGTGAGTTTGACAACCTTGCTCATAATTATGTCAATCCTTTAAATCACATACAATGGAGTCTGCTTGCAATAAACAAATTTTCTCATAACACATGCAATAATGATGACCCATGTGTCATTTTGATCGCGGATGTTGCTGAAATGATCACGGAGAACACTTGTCATATTGTATTGTAATATTTTTAAGAGTTAAAGTAAAATGAATGGAAATATGGCTTGCATGTAAACCCAAACCTAAAGCACACAGATTATGCAAAAATTTACCTACTACAATATTAATAAAATTATTAATAAATTATTGCTTATTATTAATAAGTCTTCTTAGTTTTCACTCCTTTCATTATTTTAGATACTAGTAAAGCTCAAAAGTTACTCCCTATTCCAATTTATACTGGGAGACGGGTAGAGAGAAAATGTATTTTACCATTCATTAATTATTGTGTAAAATTTGTTCTCATGAAATATAATATATATTTACTAGTGGTGAAGTTGAAAAACTGTTAAATTTCAAATCACAGTCAATGAAATTTAAGGATTTTTGTAGCTACCATAAATTATGTTGAAAGTGATTTATAAATAAAATCATATAAGTATTAAATTTTAAGACTAAATAATGATGGAGATATATATTTTTTTCCCTTAATTATAGTGAAACATGTTAAAAATTTAAATTGGCCTTATAAGAGTTTCTACCTGCCACTGATAAGTGTATGCCACAATGCATTTCGGGAAAAAAACTTTTGCTGCAACGTTAGCCTTGTGATAAAATCAATGGTTAATATAATCTTTGGTCTCTTAAGTTTTACCCTAATTTTGATATTAATCCTCAAGTTTCAAACCAAATGTTTTGGTTCCTCAAGTTTCATTTCATTTAAAAATTTTATCCTTCAAGTTTCATTGCATTAAATAAAAATCTAGATCATTTTATCCCTTTAGGGACTAAAATCTCTTGTTTAAAACTTTAAGAACTAAATCAAAATAAATACAAACTTAAAGAACAAAAGATTATATTAACCTTAAAATCAATTAGCTAACCCCGTTATTTTCTTTCCGTTGCTATGGCTTTTCTAACAATATAATAGATAGATAGATTGGGATTTTTTTACCCCCCCCCCTCCCCCCAAAAAAAGGTTTTAACCTTAAAAACAGGCCTAATTAATATTCTAATATTAATATTGGTATGAACAAGAGAATTCGTTTAATAAATTTGGCAAATATATCGTCTTCCTGGTGAGTCGTTGAGAAAGGAAAAGAATATAAATTATTTATTAGGAATAAATTTAAAAATAAATTAACTATTTTAATAAGTATTACGTACATATTTTGGAAAAAGGCTAAGCTTTTTGGGTGTGTTAATTATAAGATTCGAAATATGTTGGACTACAGATTCAAACACAAATGATGTAGTTAGTTAGCTTTCTCTTTTTAGTTAATCTTTTAGTTAATAAATGATAATTGTTTTTTCAGGATATATTCCAATTGTCAACATAATTGTATTGATGGCCATGCAGGCCCTCAGCTCTGGCCAGCTTCAACTTTACTGTAAATTTCCCGAAAGAAAGAATATTTTGGGCCAAAAAACAGGTTAATTACATTCCCTCTCCTCGCAAAATTAAGAAGTCTTCTAATTTAAAAATATAAATGTATATTTAAAAATCACATATTTTATAAGAATAAAAGAGATAAACCCATTTTTAAGTACTCCCTCCAATCCTAATTATATCGTAATTATAAGAACATTTTTGTAATGCAAATTGCATTATATAAATGTATATTTTCACATATTTTATAAGAATAAAAGAGATAAACCCATTTTTAAGTATCATTTATTGGTTTGAGTAAATTACTTAACAACATTTTATATTTTTGATAGGAGGGAATATATATATAGATAAATAGATAGACTGAATTTTCACTTAATGCATACCAAGTTTGATTATTTCGAATAACTATGAAATGTGTGCCGAACTATGTGTCTGTTTAAAATAGTACTTGAAGATGCTTTTCCAATATAACTTATGATATTTAAGGTAAGTTTGTGATAGGAGTTTTATTTTAACACCAATTTTTATATGGTTTTAAGAAAATAACACTAATTATGGCTACCTCTCTACTGCAACTTCTTTAAAAAATACTACACTAAAATTGTTTTCTCTTCTATTAGGAGAACTACAGTCAAGTATAGTTGCAGTGATAATTGTTTTAAATTTTAAGAAGAATAAAAGGAATAAGTAATTATCAATATTTTTTCAAGTGACATTAATCGATACAATAATACTCAAATTAGCTGCTAGCAAGAAAAAAACGTCAAATTAATTTTGTACTCCTGTATTAATTATCGGCAGGATAGTTATTATATAAATATAAATATAAGTATGAATTATGAGTAAATATGGCATGATTTATTGATTGAAGTGGAAAATTAATTAGTACCCTCTCTCCTCCGTCATTAACAACTAACGTTTTTATGAGATTTTTTTTTTTTAATATAAAAGTTCAAAATTTGAATTTTGACCTTTTATGGCATTTTTTGACGTTGGTTATTTTTATAAGAGCCTAATGAATATTTAATGAGTTTTTCTCATTATTATCCCTCATTAATTATATATATCGTATTACTTAAAAGGTTGATGGTACTTCTATTTAGTTTATTTATCTCTCATTAGCCCCTTATAAATAATGACATATTTAGAAAATGAAGTTTATTTTAAACATATTTATTTTAAATTAATTTTAACTGTTTTTTTAAATCCGTTATTCAATTTCTTTTATCAAATAACGTCATTCAATTATTGAACTTTTTTTATAAACATTATATAGAATTGCACTTTTCTATCTTGTCAATAACACTCAATATCCTATCTCTATTTTTCTTTTCTATTTTTAACGCTCCCCCTCGAGCTAAAAAGAATAACCCTCTTTTTAAGATTACTAATTAGATTCCGAAAACTTAATTACTAAATTAAACCTTAATTGGCTGTTTATTTCTATTTTCTTTTATGTTATTTTTCAACTTGCAACTGTCAAGAATGCAAGCTGTCTGATCCGCCACTTTCTTCTTAGCCCAACCCTTCATTTCTTGTGTATAACTGTAAGGGTATTTCGGTAATTTAACAGCTTCCTCTGTCATAAGAAAGGAGAGGTCATGTGCGCGCGCAAATCATCTGAGGTTCATTCCGGTGCGAAAGAGACCTTGCAGGGTCTCTTGCGTGCCGTTTCTCTCTTTCTCAAGCTTCTTCTTCGTCTTCTCTCTCTACTGAATCTCCATTTTCTGGCCTTTGCACATTCTCTTCCGTTTCCTCTTGATTATTCTCTGGGTTTAATTTCCTTGTCCGTATCTTAAGATTAGTCCGTTTCTTCTTTACTACCCAGCCTCTTTAATTTGTTTCTTCTGGTTTTCTTGGGCCTTTCTCTGTTTGACTCAGCGAGACTTGAAGAATTAAACAAAGCCACATTACTATAATACCATCTCATTCTTGTGCCTTTTGTTATCTGTCTATTTGGATGCATTCTGATCCTTCAGTTACCAACATGCTTGACAAATTCTTGAAGCCGAAATTCTATAGAAAATGGTACGGCACTGACCTAGAGATAATGTTGATTCTCTTCCTTTTCAATGATGATGATTTTCTGGCTTTTGTTCCTTAATCCCATTTTTTGTTTTCCGTTTCGCTTTTGAAATAGCAAACCGTACCTGGATTGCACAAAGTCGCGGCTAGAGGCGATACGGAACAAGAGAAAAGCAGTGCTGAAGTTTCTGAAGAAAGATATCGCCGATCTTCTCAAGAATGGCCTTGACGACGGGGCATATGGACGAGTAATTTCCCTGATAATTTTTAACTAGATGGTTAATTGTTTGAGATTCTTGCTTTAATTATTTTATCTTGTCTGAACTCATGGATATTTATGCAGCATTTTTACAATTTGTTAGGATGGCATCTTAGGCGAATATCTAACTCCTTTGAATTTTGCCTTTTGAAGTATCAATTCTTTAATAAACAATTCTTTTTCCAGGCCATGCAGCACAGAATTAAATTTTCTGATAATGCAGACCTGTTAGTCGATTCTCAGCTTCAAATCTGTTTCATTAAGATTATAACATCTCCTTGATATCCGATCTAATTGATTTACTTGTGGGTCCATATGTGGTCCTCTAGACCATACACAATGATGAATTTATCTGGATGGGGAAAGATAATTAGTTAGGTGTAATTTAATTACGTTGATCACGCTCTCCTTTATCATTCTCATAATCATTACGTAATTTTCACTTTCCAGAAATGTAACTCTCCATTTGATCTCTCGTCAATATTTTTCTTTTTCCGTCCAAATTAAGAAGGGTTTGGGGGATTTCAGTTGAAGTGATCCTAAGCAAAAACAGAGGACAAATAAAACTTAAACTTTAGAACTTGACATTTTTGTTCTTGAGGTCCATTTGAGTAATTGGCATTTCAGAGGAATGGAATTATTAATCTTTTGCACATTATGCAGGCTGAAGGGTTCTTGGTCGAGGAAAACACCTCAGCTTGTTACGAACTCGTTGTAAAGTTTGTTGGGTGCGTATCAGATCATCTTCAAGTCCTTTCTAAGGAGAGGTATGCTGTTCTATATAATATAGCATGTTCTTCTATTTCCCCTTAAGATCATGAAAATTTCAGTATCTACCAAAGACTTGGGAACTTATTACCAACATGATCGGGCTTAACAAATTGGAATAACCCTATAATACACACTTTAGTAGTTAATATGCATGCCTCTTTAGACATGAAATATTTTCTACTTGTACACAATAATTGTCAGTTCGCATAACGAATCTTTCAGTATGCAAAAGCTTAAAATCAGAAGTAACACTGCTTTTAATTTTCTGAATCAGTAATTGCCCTGATGAATGCAAGGAGGCCATACCGTCATTGATATATGCTGCCGGAAGATTTTCTGATCTGCCTGAATTGCGGAACCTCAGAACTCTGTTCAAAGAGAAGTTTGGGGATTCTCTTGAACCTTATATAAGTAAAGAGGTAAGACAAAACAATGACTCCACCTTTATACGAGAAAATAATGTTCTCTTGGATATATCTTCCCAGTCTTACCACTTAATTAACTAAATAATTGCTCTTTCTTAATTAGTTTTTGGAGAAGTCGAGGCCACAACCTACCAAAGAAATGAAGATTCAAATGTTAAATAAAATAGCACAAGAATTCTGTATTAAGTGGAATAGCAGGGCTATGGAGGAGAAACTGAATATGTCCTATTCATCACGTCAAGTAAGTCTTCCTTCACATCAACTTGTCTACTTTCAAGAACAAGTTTATCACAGAACCATGAAATGGAAGAATTAATATGCAATGAAGATGTCACATTCTCCTCACATGGCAAGGTATGGTTCTTGTTGCAGGAGAGGCCTAGGATGACATCACTGAACTCGAAGTATATCAGTAATAATGAAGAAACATTGAGGCTTCAGAGCAGTAGTGATGACGAAACAAGTACAAGCGTATCGTCCCAGTCCCAGGATCGCTCAAAGACTCGTTCAAGCTCATTAGCAAGTTTTTCTGAGGATGATGAGTTAGATTATTATACCAAGAAACCATCTCAACATAAGATTGTTCCTCCTCATCCTCCTCGCGTCATACCAAAACTTGATGTAGTTAAAGAGCCAGTAGTTCAAGAGAAGCCAAAACCAAAGTCAGTAAGAACCAGAGGTCCCAGAACACCACGTGGTCTCCAAAAAATTGTTTCTGATATTGATTCAAGTGATGAAGAAGACAGAGTAATGGACAAGCTTTTGATGCGTTACAGTATGAAAAGATCTAGTTCTGAATTGAAGTGGCGGAAGAAGAACACAATTAGGCAGATAAAATTAGATTCAGATGAGCAGCATAAAAGAGTAACATCTCTTCCTGCTCAACTCTTAGCTTCTGTAGAACCAGAAATGCAGAGTGAAGGAGCAAAGCATGTGCATCCTAAGCTCCCAGATTACGATGACTTAACAGCTCGTCTTGCATCTATCAGGAGGTGAAAGAAAGCACAAGATTTTTTGCCCCCCAATTCCTTTTCTCTCTTCCTTTTCCGGTGTTTGTGTAATTTTCTTATGTAAACATTGGAACCATCTGAAAAAGGAGTTTTTTGGTATAACCAAGACAGTCAAACTCAGCATATATCCCATACACAGAGAAATGTTACTTTTTTTTTTGGAGAAATGTTACTTTCGTGCCACTATGATGGCAGAAATGTTACTTTCTGATAATTACTTTTACAACTTTCCTCACATACCGGTATTATATAATAGTATTATATACAACATTCGGTATTATTTATAAGTTTTTTTTATAATTAAATTACAAGAAGATATAATTAACTCAATGAATAAATTTTCAATGTTACCCTCATTTATGAAGTGATACTTTTCAATTATTTCTTCTCTCTTTATTTTCATTAGTATAATTAATATGATAAAATTATCATAATCTCATTTACTACCTTAAAATTAGACTTATAAATATGACCAAATTTTTTAATAAAAAAGACATATAAGATCGAAGTGGTATAATAGAAGCTTCTAGAAATGGGACAGAAGTGGCCGTCATTCTTTAATGGCAAACAAGTTCGTTGCTCATTCATGTAATAATAGATTGTTATATCACCTCCTCTCCTTCTTACAACACTCAATTGATTTATTTGAGTATATTTAGATAAATAAATTATTTAATTATAGCATATGCATGATCTCTATGAAATGCTATGTGTATCAAATTATATATCAGTTTATAAGTCAATCAAATTAATTTAGAGAAAATGATAAATATAAATATATTAAAATAATTTATTTAACCTTTTAATCTCCTGAAATTAGCTAATTGTAATTAGTTATAAAGTTTAAGAGTAAATCTATCTTGGAAGTATAGATCCATGAACAATGTTGCCTTAAAAGTTTTTTTTTTTTTTTTTTTTCTTAATGTTAAAATTTTAAAACATACAAATATTGCCCCATTTAATTAAGAAACTAACTTTGACCTAAAAAAATTGCGTTGATCATTAACTTTTTAACGGAAATATATAACATTGTTAAATTTTGAAGCTTCTAAACCAACATTAAAACAAGAAAATCTTCTAGGACAATATTATTTCTCAGCAAAAATTTTCAGGACAAATTTACTCCCTCACTCCTAATTATAATGCTCTAAATTGGGATTGATTGGTAGAAAGAGGCTCAACCAAAGACAGCAAAAGTTCACCAACATCCTCGTTTTGCTTCTTCTGTCAATCACCTAACAGCTTGATTTTGTGTCTTATTATTTATTTATGAACGTAATAAAAAATTAATATACGGTGTTATACTAATTTTATGATGTACCAGTACGTAGTGCTAGTATTATTTTGATATTTTCTGCATAGACTGCCTGTCTCTGTCACTGTTCCGTTGTCGTTTGTCTGTCTCTATCCCCAGACAGCAAAACGGCGCCGTGAGGTTGCCCCTCCCTGTGTTTTCTTGTCTGTCTCTCTGACTTTACAGTTTGCCATTGCAAGTTGCGATTTTCGCTCTTTCATCGCCAAAATTTCATAATCCCTCTCTGAGTCTTCATGATTGGTGAGCAAAACTTGAGATTCAGCACAGTGAAGAGATGGGCTGTACTCAGTCAAAGATCGAGAACGAAGAGGCTGTGGCTCGTTGCAAAGAACGAAAGCAATACATGAAAGAGGCTGTCACTGCTCGTAACGCCTTCGCCGCCGCACACACCTCCTATGCCACCTACCTCAAGAGCACTGGCGGCGCCTTGAGTGACTTCATCCTCGGCGAGGTTCAAAACCCTCAGTCGGTTTCCGGCTCAGCTGCTTTACCTAGTAATGGTCCGTTCTCGGCGCCGCATCCGCCGTTCGAGATTCCTCTGCCGCCGCCTCCTCTGCCCGATTTCTCCCCTTCTCCTCTTCAGCGCGCCGCAACTATGCCCGAGATCAAGTTGACCAAGCCGGAGACGACGCCGGTGGGGACGATCATTGAAGAGGAGGAGGAGAACGAGATGGAGAATGAGGGATCTGTGAATGGTGGTTTGAGAAGAAAAGGAAGCAGCAGAAGAAGAAGTGGAACTAAGGAGGCGATGCAAGAGGCAGATCGGCCTCCTATTCCGCCGCCGCCGTCAAGATCAGAGCCTCGAGTGGAGACTCATCATCTTCATACGATGAGCGATCAGCCTCAGCAGAATTCCACCTGGGAATATTTCTTTCCTTCGATGGAATACGTGCCTGGGACGAGCTTGAGGGGGGAGGACGAAGATAATTTAAGTAAGGAGGATAATGAAAAGACGACATTTGATGAAAAGCCTAGTAGGTTAGATGAAGATGTTGAACAGAGTATGAACAATGAGACGGATGAGGTACCAGAGCCTGAAGCAGCAGCGCCTGAACCTAAGCAGGAGGAAGTGGTGGAGCCACCTGAGCCGCCACCGCCGGCCGTAGCTTTGGTGACAACGGTGGGGAAAAGCTTGAAGAAGGGGAAGCAAGGGCAGGTTTCAGTGGAGGGGAAGAGAATTGTGAAATCGACTTTCAATCTGTTGAAGATATTTACTGACCTCGATGACGATTTTCTAAAGGCTTCGGAAAGTGCTCATGAGGTTTCCAAGATGCTTGAGGCTACGCGGCTGCATTATCACTCCAATTTTGCTGATAATAGAGGTAATTCTCTTGACAATTCTTTGTTAAGTGTTTCTGGGCTTCAAATGACCAAAAGGTAAAGTTACTTGGTCTTTGCAAACATGCTTTTTATCATAGTATAAATATGCAGAGAAATCTTTGTTGAAAAATTGAAGCTTTCTGGTTTAAAAATATTCTTGCGTCGCGTACTCGCGTTAAACCCCTAAAACCATTTTCGCAACTGAGTGACTAACTTGGCTTTTACTTCATAGGTTTCATAGCATCTTTATTTAGTCGAAGAAGGAATAAACTTCACGTACAGCATGTTAATTGTGCTCTGTCTATGTCCCAATTTGTTTTTTGTTTTCACATATATCCCTGCAGAATTGTAATCCCCCCCCCCTTGAATTTGTGCAGGTCATATGGATCACTCTGCAAGAGTGATGAGAGTTATTACATTTAATCGATCCTTTAAAGGAATGCCTAATCTTCTGGATGACGGGAAGGATGATTTCGACTATGACGAGAATGAAACTCATGCCGCTATCTTGGACAAGTTGCTAGCATGGGAAAAGAAACTATATGACGAAGTTAAGGTAAGTTGCCGTTTCACAATGTATCTAAATGTCAAATGCCAATTGATTGATTGATAGAAGTCTTACCTGCTATCTTCTCATTTTGAATTTAAACAATTTTTCACATAGTCGGTCATCTAACATTGACGTGGCATCATCAAGTATAAGCTCTCACTCTTCAAATTGTTGATTCACAGCGCCTGATGTAGCGAGTCAATATTATCACTTCTTACTGTTCTGTCATAAACCAAGTTTCTTGTACTTATGTCTTCTTGTCCTGTTCGTACCATGACCGGTTCGAAGTCTGATTATTTCTTGAGTTTATAATGTTGTCATACATATTTCTTGTTCTATTCATGATGTTGCAGCTGAATGTTGTTTGATAGGCTGGTGAAATTATGAAATTTGAATACCAAAGAAAAGTTGCCTCCCTTAACAAGCTAAAGAAAAGAGGAACCAACATTGAAGCACTAGAGAAAGCAAAAGCATCTGTCAGCCAGTTGCATACAAGATATATTGTTGATATGCAGTCCTTGGATTCAACAGTCTCAGAGATTAACAGTTTACGTGACGAACAGTTATACCCAAGGCTTGTTAGTCTTGTTGGTGGGTAAGTTACAATGTAGAAATTAGAATCAATAATTACGTATGGCTGGTATTTCGAGCTCCTGGCCTTATATAGAATATATCTCACCAAACATGAAGGGTTGAATTTAGTGTCTGCTAATTTTAGAGGCTGAAATCTCGAGAAAATATTTCTATTATGATCATTTGCCTTTTTCTATCTACCAATTGTTGAACCTTGTGGATGGTGGTGCTGTTAGGCCATTACATACCGCGTTCATAATATCTATATATTACCTTAGAGACACAGATCCTATAACATTAGTTTTTATAGTTGATTATAGTCTACTAAGATATGTGAACACTGCCTAAAGATGGGTTTTCTCTTTCTGGCAATAAAGTTTCAAAATGTATTTCTTCTGATTTTATTTTCACATCTTCAAAATGCCAGTTAATTCTAAAATTGATTGATATTGGCTTTTACCAAATTGGTATCAACTCTTTCTTTATAGATGTTTATAGAGTATTCTACATGTCATATAAACTGAATCTCTAGGAGAAATGAGTTTTCCATCTTTCTTTCTGGAAATCTGTTTGGTTTAGCCAGAGAAGTGTATATATATCTGTACAAACACGTGCACACTCCGAAGACTTCTCTGCAAATATTGATGGTTCTTGATGTGTTACAGGATGGCCACTATGTGGAAAACCATGCACGATCACCATGAAAATCAGTCTAATGTTGTGATGTTATTGAAATCTCTGGATTCCCAGTCACCTACTGAAACAACTAAGGTCCATCATGAGCAAACATACCAGCTATTGGTTGTAGTGCAAGTGTGGTGCTCACAGTTTGAGAAGCTTGTAACCAATCAGAAGGGGTACATAAAGGCCCTAAACAATTGGTTAAGACTAAATCTTATACCAATTGAAAGCAATTTGAAGGAGAAGGTTTCTTCGCCTCCAAGAGTTAGAAATCCTCCTATACAAGGGCTCATTCGTGCTTGGCAAGACCATCTGGAGAAGCTACCTGATGAGCTCGCCAGAACAGCTATATCCAATTTTGCTGCTATGGTGGAACAAATTTTCCACCAACAACAAGAAGAGATGGATTTGAAAAAAAAGTGCGAAGAATCACGAAAGGAGTACTCTCGCAAAACCGAGCAATTTGAAGACTGGTATCACAAGTACCTTCAAAGGAAAATACCGGATGAGCCTGATGCAGACAGGCGAGAATCTATTAATGCTATTGATGAGATTGTTGTAGAGAAGCAATTCTTGGTTGAGCAAGTGAAGAAGAGGTTGGAAGAACAAGAAGATGCCTATGCAAGGCTATGGGTTCAGGTGAGGCAAAAATCTCTAGCAAGTCTCCAAAATCGCTTGCCGGAGCTCTTTCGGGCCATGTCAGATTTTGCTCTTGAATGTGCCAGAATGTACAGTGATATGAGGTCTATGACCATACGGCAGAACCTAAACTCAGACCAAATCTTGTCATGAGTCATGTGTTTGTGCATTTTGTATTAATTATTTTTCTCAGTAGAACAATTTTCTTTTTCTGATGTGTTGTATAATACTTCCCTGTATTTTTCTGATTGATGAGGCAAGAAAAATTCTATTGTTAAATATACTCAGTCGAATTGTCCATCCAAATTTATAGAATGTAATTATGTCATTCGTAAAGCTGGGCCGACCCGTTTTCCCAGAGTATGTGCATTGATTATCTTGAGAGGGTTGAAAGAAATGGCCAATGTTAATATATAAACACAACAAAAGGCCATCCCAATTTGTGTAGATCTTGAATAAGCTTTGAATAAAGGAGAGCAGGTTGAGGATTTGAATGGGATTGGTATTGAAAGAAAACTATATGAACAACCAGAAAGTGCATCAAATAGCTTGAAAGAAAGCTGTAGGAACAAGAGTCCGAATCAGAAGTAAATTACATGAAATTAAAAAAAAAAAAAAAAAAAAAAAAAAAAAAAAAAAAAAAAAAAAAAAAAAAAAAAAAAAAACCCTCCTCTGGAAGAGTTCAAAATATTCAGAAAATGATGTATTTCACAGGAAAGTGAAGGGACCATGATGATGATATCACTTGATCTACATAGGAATATCACTCATGTTGAGCAACAAAAGAGTTTTCTTCTTCTATCTTGTACATCGTTAAGATTCACCCCAGTAGGTTTTAGGGGCAATACTTTTGCTAGTCTCTTAGCTGCATTGAGCATTAAAAAACAAAAACAAAACTTGAGCAAATTGTTTAAAATAAATTAATAACCAACCACATCAAAAACATTATATTGTTTAAAAAAACTCAGCATGTACCTATTTCATAGAAAAGTTCATTGATGTTCTCTGCAGTCAAAGCAGAAGTTTCCATGTAGAACATTCCATTCTCTTGAGCAAATTGCTCCCCTACCTGAAATCATGTTTAACCAAAGAGGGAACATAACAATTAAAAAGAAAAGTCAACTGAGAAACATATCTATACTTGAAACGAACAAAATCCATATCCACTAGCTTCTTATTGATATTTTTTCTAATGGGTAGGTGAAAATGACAGAGAAAACCATGGATTTCAGAAAGAGTAAGTGGGATCACAATGATACCTCATATCCAACCTCTCTTGTTTGTTCCAAGTCAGATTTATTTGCTACTAACGCCATCACCAACTTTTGACTTCCTACAAAGAGTGGTTTTAGTTTTCTATAGACAGACATGTTTTAAATGTTTGGAATACAGAACCTGCATTATTCATCTCAGATTCAGGCAAATAAAGAAATAAGAACAGGTTTATCCTTGCAGAACTCTAGGCTTCTTCTAATGGCCAATTAGTGGATGAAAAAAAAATGCCGAATTACCGTGTCGTTGCAACTCACGAACCCATTTTTTGGCTCGAACAAATGTATCCTGAAAGGGGAAAAAAGAGCAACCTAATTAGTGATCACAGTTAAAAATGAATTTAAGATTCATGTGACAACTCAAGCAGGATTTGGTTTGTCTATTCTTTTTTTCCCTTATTCTTAGTGAATGTATACATAGACACATTGGAGGTTATAATTTGGATGACTGATCTATATCACTATGGCAAGTTTTGGCTCTTTCCAACATAAAGAATGATCACAGGAAACAGAACAAATTTTGGACCTTCACTTAAAAGGTTAAGCTTTTTTAATTCGAAGTGATCTTTTGCAGCAACGTAAAGCACCAGCAAATCAAAATCATCACTGGGATTTCTTAATGAATTCAAATTTAACAAGTCCACACTTACAACATTTGACAAATCGTACACAACAATGGCGGCGGCTGCTCCACGGTAATACATAGGAGCCAAGCTGTGATATCTTTCTTGTCCTGCTGTGTCCCATATGTCAAATTTCACAGTAGCTTCAGAAAGTGACAATATTTGAGTGAAGAAAGCAGCTCCTATGGTTGGTTCCTGTAATTATTAGTAGATCACTCTCAGATTCCTAAACTAAAAGTTCACTAACTTTTGCAGCATTAGTAAAGAAAGCAAAACTTCGGACATGAAGAAAACTTAATTAGAAGAACCAAACCTGGTTATGAAAGAATTGGCCTTTTACAAATCTTAACACTAAACTGGTCTTGCCAGTTCCCATATCCCCAAGAAGAACCTGCAAGAAGAGATAGAAAAAAAAAAACTGATTTTTTATCGCATTCAAACTTTAGGGTACAATAAAAGACGTATCTAAGGATTTGCTCTGTTTACTGTATTAACCATGTCACTAATTTGTGAAACTAATCTTTTTATACAGATTCTACTCGATAATGTCTTTAGTTCTAGTAAAAGGGACAAGGGATTGTGAACAGGTACAGAGAGATCCAAGGAAAATACTGATAAATGAGAGAGGCAGAAAAAAAAACTAGGAAATAATTAAAGGTAAGACATACCCACCAGCTTGGCTTGAATGATCTTATTTCCAGGCCTGGACATGTTGCTAGCTATAGGTTGCTCAGAGATTTTGCAGAAGCAAAGGAAGGAAACTAGGATGAAGGAAGGAGATTGTTGTTATAGATCAAAGGAGGAGAAATCAAAAGCGAGACTGTGGTTTGGGCCCGTGATGCATGTAGAACAAGGTAAGAGATCGAGACTGGCAGTTTCGTTTAGCTTTGACTGTTAGTTAGTCCAAATATAATAACCTACTACTTCAATAGGGCTGTGAATTAAGTCATTTTATTTTTGTTTTCTCTTTAATTTTATTTATTTTGGATTATCCCATAAATATTTTAAATTTATTAGTAGTTTTTCTTTTAAAGATATTATTTTAGATATGAGTTGCCAAATAAGAATATTATTTAATATTTTATTATTATATCATTGATTTAATTTTTTATAGATGTCATTTTATCGTCAATATTTTTTAATGTTTTGAGTGATATTGAGATTAAGAAGCTTCTTAATAATTTAAACGTCGAGTTATAATATCTTTGGTTTTTATTTTATAATCTCCGTACCAGGACTTCCATACTCATACCCATTAAAAGCATTTATGCATGCCGATGTCATTTGAATCTAATATGGGACCTGATAACTGTCAGTATGTTTTACTTTGGGTTACAGCAAGAGACAAAATATATCCTCCTTCCACGAAGTATGATCTAATAATAATTTGCATCGGGTTTATCTCATCATCCCTTATGTCTGTTCAATTAATTTAAAAAATTATAATAGTATTTTAACTTTTCTCTCGCTTTTTCAATTAATAGTTTAGAAAAGCTCATGAAAAATAATAAGAAAAAAAATCATAAGAGGATCTTCTTCCTTCATGGAGTATAGTGGACGAAACTATCTCCGATCACCCAAATAAAAAATAATAAAGTAAACCCAAATAAAATATAATAAAATAAACTTAAGTAAGTATGAGGGAGAATTTTGCGTAGAACTTCTGAGCTTGATGAAGAGAGTGTGACTAAACTTCTAGAACCTGGCAGCGGGCGGCGAGAATTTTTTTTTTTTTAATGGTTTTGGGTTTAAAAAGAATTGAGAAGTGAGGTTATATAATTTTAACAAAGAGAATATAAAAGATAAAATAATAATAATGGCATGAATATATTATGATGGTATGAATGTCCATAACATCTAAGAATAAGGCTTTTCATCTCCCATTAATGATGGACCTTAGAAGAGACGGGGAGGCCATGGCCCTGAAAAAAAAAAAAATTTGTCCAGAATTTTTTTTTAAAAAAATTTAATATAATGTAAACTTTAATTTTGGCCCCCAACTTGATTGATCGATTAATTCGCTTTTTATTAATTCTTCTAGTTTCAACCACTATCATTGGAATGCTTGTTTTTGTAATGAAAATAATTAGGACAAGGTTGCGTAAGAAGATGGAAGATGATTTTAATTTACTGCAGATAATATAGTATTCCCTCCGGTCCTAATTATAGGACATATTTAACCGATTTTGTGGAGATTAAGGAAAGAAGTTAAATTAGTTAATTTTACTTATTTTCCTAAAGTGCCCTTATATAAATTTAAAATGACATAAGTAAAAATAAATCAATAGCTCTTGCCATATATTTTTTCAACATAAAATTTTTCTTCCCACACACTACTTAATTGAAATAATGATCTTGCTATGTGTGTGTGTGTTTGAATATATGTGTGTGTGTACATAAATCCTCACACACACACACACACAGATATATTTATATATATGTGTGTGTGTGTGTTTATATATGTACATATATACACACATATTTATTGATAGACACATACACATATTTATACACATACATATATACACAGAAACACACATATATACATACATATATGTACACAGACACACACACACGTATATAGACACACACATACATATATACACAGAAAAACACACACACACACACACACACACACATTTAAACGTTTCATTGATTGGAAGAGTCTACGCATCCACATACATATACTCATTAAAAACTAAACACACTTGAGATAATAAAATAGGGGTATTGTAGGAAGAAATTGATAAAAATTAGAATGTTGTCTTATAATTAGGACCAAAACCAACCCCCAAATATCGTCTTATAATTAGGACCAGAGGGAGTAATTCATATTGAAAGAGAAATAATTGACACTTTCACTATTGATTCAATTATTGATGATTTCACATCATTAAAAAAGCAAAAAACATTAGTGAAAGTAATTTTTAATTGTTTCATTTGATATAGTGTTTTATTTATTTTGTATTATAAATTACATTATTAACTTTTAATATTTTGATATATTATATAACAGGAGCAATCTTCTGAAGTTTCATGATATTTTTTTCATTTTATAATTGATATGACATCCATACTAGAGAAATATAAGTTATCTTATACATTAGAATTGTTAAAATACTTTTATTATAAATATGAATATTTTAAAAATGTTATATAATTATAAAAAAGTTTAATAAGTTAATGAGTATACATTTGGCCCCTTAAATATTTATCCCGAGGTCCCATTACACGATCTCCCATTTATATTGAATGAAATGATAGCTTATAACCCCCAAATTGAAGAGTTTCTAACAATTATTATTTGTAAAATCTAATGGTACAATTCTATTGTTTAATTTTCCTCTTTATGTATTGAAACTCATAGGCTTAGTTTTTAATATTAGAGAGAGGCTTGTACATACATTTGTGATAAGCAAGGGATAAGAATCACTCTCTTTTTACCATCCAATTCTCTCTTATCTTGTTCATCTCTCTTCTCCCATATCTCTATTTTATTTTTCTCATTTTTATAACAAAGAAAAATTAATTAAATTTTTTTAACCCTAATACTTTTCCTTTTTTTTTTTTTTTTTTTGAAAATTCAACTTATAAAAATTTTCTCACTCCTCTCCCCCAAAAATTTAGAGCAAGTTTTCTCTTTTTCTACCGGAGCAAGAGTGAGTTATTAGTTTTGATAGAGTTGAAGTTGCTTATTATTATATAGAAAAAAAAAAAAACTTTGAAATTATAAAATTCTAAATCAGGTATTTTTCAAAAAATGAGTTGTAAATCGCTCGTCAAGTTTTGTAATTCCCTTATCAATTTTTAGTAACAAACCTAATTTGAGGTTTTACAATTTGAAAGTTCTTTTTTTGCTTTTTTCCCCTATTATATATATTCCCTCTGCAACAACATATAAACTTCAAATTGTTGAAGGTGTCTAGTTTCTTTATTTGCTTGAATTTGTCTGATCATTTAATACATTTTTTTATATATATCCCTGATTCATTTTATATTTCTCTCATTTATTTTTCGACTTATTCTCTTTCTCCCCTCTATAAGAAAAGAGTGTTTTAGAAAAAAAAGAAGTTGCATTTTTTTTAAATATTTACGGTCTTTAATCAATTACGCAATTTCTTTATTTAAAACTAATACTATTTTAAAGCAATGTATAACATGCATAGCCCTCAAACTTAGTGAAGGCAGAAAGTCTAATGAAGAAGAAAGGACCAAAATGTGTATTTTACTTCCAAATTCCATTACCACCATCTTGTAAAAAACAAATAAAAATTATGATTAGCTAAGTAAACTTTTGCTTACAAACAATGACATATTGATTATTTGCAACATAATCTTTATTTTTAAGTCGAAGGCAATTTTCACTTTGTTAGATAGAATTTTGTGAATCCAACAAAACCATTCCAACGTACACTTTAAGCAAAAGAAACAGTGACAGCAATAATACAAACACTTCTTGAAACACAGAGACAATCACAAAGAAGGAAACCACCACCTCAATTTCCCAAATAAGAACAAAACACACGAAACAGCATCCAAAGAAAAACCCTCTTGTTATAATTCATCCATAAGCTTATAAAATTCTTAAAAATCAAAACTTTCTTTCTTCCAACGATCTGAAATCACAAGTTTTTTTAGGTTGTTTCAGCCATGGCAGCTTCAAAGGCAATCCGTTACACCCTCCTTCTTCGTCCTTTTCAACGGAAATATCAAGACGATGTCGTTTTACCCATCTACATCCCCTCTCCGACCAGCCGTCAACGCCTCATTATCTGGGTCGTCAGCGTCGTGCTCTTCCTCGGGCTTGTGTACATTTGCTGGCCGTCCGATCCGGTCCTGAAGATTGAAAGGATGAAGCTGAACCGGATCAAGGTGCACACTTTGCCGAGACTGACGGTGGATATATCAATGTTGGTGACGGTGAAGGTGCACAACGGCGACGTGTACTCGATGAACTACAAGTCACTGGACGTGGCGGTGGGGTACAGGGGGAAGAAGCTGGGGCACGTGAAATCGGAGGATGGTCACGTGAGGGCGAAGGGGTCGTCATACGTGGACGCCAGGCTGGAGTTCACTGGAATAAGAGTGTTGTCCGACGTGGTGTACTTCCTGGAGGACCTGGCCAAGGGCAGTGTTCCTTTTGACACTTCCACGGATATCGAGGGCTACTTGGGCCTTCTATTCTTTTCTTTCCCAATGGAGGTATTTATTATTTATTAATAATTTGTGTGCTGCTGTTAAATACTTGAATAAATTATTAATTATGAATTTAATCTTGAACTTGCTTTTGCAAAATCTACTCTCTCTCTCACACACAAGGTAGGATTCTATATAAAGAGTTTAAAATTTGGGAAAATTCATGGGGTTCCTAAAAAGAGATATAATCACTAAAATATGTGGGACCTCATAGCTAGTAATTTTTTCCTTTGATTTTTTCTTTTTCCAGCGAAATATGCTATAATATAAAAAAGAACACTATTTTTATAGTTATTATATGTATAGTTTAGCTTAAAATTTTATAATTGTGACAAACATCACATCTAAATTTTTCTTAATTTTGTGGTTAATTATTTAGGAAAAAGACAAGAAAATACTAACTAACACTTCAAAATCTCAAATAAGTCTTATTGACAATATTAATATAGGTATTAACTATACTTAAATAACAATTGACAACTCATTTTATGAGGAAACCACTAATTTGAGATTTTGAAATTTAAATAGTATTTTCTTATCTTTTTCTCTAATTATTTTCCTTTATTGTTTACGAAAATGCTAATAGTGACTTATCTCTGTGATTTTCCAATAGGCCAAACTGCGGTGTGAAGTTTTGGTAAATATTGCAAATCAGGCCATTGAACACCAAAGGTGTCGCCGGAAGGTAATCACTATATATTATAAGCATATCCTGTAATTATTCATTTAGATATCTACACTACACAAAAACATCGAATTAGCTGTAGAATTACCGATGGAAAAAATTTCATCGGTAATTATCCGCGAAATTTCGTGGGTAATTAAAAATTATTAACGGGTTGAAAAAAACACTGTCGGTATTTTTTTTTTATTTTTTTTTTTTTTACCAATAGTGTTTTTTGAGATGGAAATTTTCCGTCGGTAATTTTTAATTACCTACGGTATTACTCACGGAATTCTGTGGGTATTACCCATGGAATTCTGTGGGTAATTGCTGACGGAATTTTTTCCGTTGGTAATTCCGTGGTTAATCCAATGTTTTTTTGTAGTGGTACATATTGAAAATTTAATACATCCAGTAGATTGATATACTAGTAGCTAGGTTGTTCTACATATATTTGGCTTATTATAGAATCAGAGTTAATGTTATATAATTAGCATATACTTAAAGTTAAGCCAAATTATTAGGTATAATTGTATTATCAAAATCTTTGTTGATGGAATTACGCCAAAGAAATAACCAACTAGCTATGTACAATATAAAGAACAAGTTATAGTACTTTAATTTGTAGTGTATGTATGAATAATATGAATATATTCCATATTTTTGCTAGTGATGTGGGGAACACAATATATATCAATCTAGTTAGTGTTGTGTCTTGTCCATGAAAAATGTGCTACTAATTACTATGTTATGCCCTTATACGAGGTTTCAGGGGTGAGTTGAAGATGAAGCTTCAAAAGCTATATGGCTCCAATGTCTGTATATATAAGGGATCGATGATCATAGCGATGCGATTGTACGTGTAAAAATAGTATAGTATTTATTTAGTAATGTAAATTATGCAGATATTATTTATTATGTCTCATTTGGACTATAGTACTGATTGTGGACCCTTTCACTTGGGGGAAAAAATTAAAGTTTATGTGTATTTTATTATAGCTTATCTTATGCATCAAAATGAACCAGGGCTTTAATTTTGAAATAATTATGCCTTCATATGGTGTCTAAGATATATTGTCCGTATTATTCATGATTTATGAATAATTTAATTTTTTTTAAAAATTTAATTTTAATTTTTTTTTTTTTTTTTACTTTTGGTATCATAATGCTGTTAAACTAGTTTCTTTCTCAATAATCAAATTCAACTCCCTATCAATTGAATCTGTATCCAACTTATGAAAACAAACAATAAATATTGTCACATTTTACTGTAAATAAGTAGAATGATGCTAAAAAAATTGGGGAACAATAATTTTACCCACACACACACCACCTAGGTGAAGTATATCCTCTTGTTCCCAAATTAACTTGATTATACTATTTTTGTCATATTAAACTATATACAAGTTAATTAACAAAAATAATGTGATTTATTTTTAAGTCGAAGGCCATTTTCACTTTGTTAGATAGAATTTTGTGAATCCAACAAATCCATTCCAACGTACACTTTAAGCAAAAAGAAACAGTGACAGCAATAATACAAACACTTCTTGAAACACAGACAATCACAAAGAAGGAAACCACCACCTCAATTTCCCAAATAAGAACAACACACACGAAACAACATGCAAAGAAAAACCCTCTTCATATAATTCATCCATAAGCTTATAAAATTCATAAAAATCGAAACTTTTTTTCTTCCAATGATCTGAAATCACAAGTTTTTTTAGGTTGTTTCAGTTTCAGCCATGGCTGCTTCAAAGGCAATCCGTTACACCCTCCTTCTTCGTCCTTTTCAACGGAAATATCAAGACGATGTCGTTTTACCCATCTATATCCCCTCTCCGACCAGCCGTCAACGCCTCATCATCTGGGCCGTCAGCGTCGTGCTTTTCCTCGGACTTGTGTACATTTGCTGGCCGTCCGATCCGGTCCTGAAGATTGAACGGATGAAGCTGAACCGGATCAAGGTGCACACGTTGCCGAGACTGACGGTGGACATATCGATGTTGGTGACGGTGAAGGTGCACAACGGCGACGTGTACTCGATGAACTACAAGTCGCTGGACGTGGCGGTCGGGTACAGGGGGAAGAAGCTGGGGCACGTGAAATCGGAGGATGGTCACGTGAGGGCGAAGGGATCGTCCTACGTGGACGCCAGGCTGGAGTTCACCGGAATAAGAGTGTTGTCCGACGTGGTGTACTTCCTGGAGGACCTGGCCAAGGGCACTGTCCCTTTTGACACTTCCACGCAGATCGAGGGCTATTTGGGCCTTCTTTTCTTTTCTTTCCCAATGGAGGTATTTATTATTTATTAATAATTTGTGTGCTGTTAAATACTTGAATAAATTATTGATTATGAATTTAAATATTGAGCTTGGTTTTGCAAAATCTACCCTCTCTAACACACACAAGGTAGGATTCTATATACAGGGTTTAAAATTTGGGAAAGTTCATGGGGTTCCTAAAAAGAGATGTACCCTCTCTAATCACTAAAATATGTTGGACCTTATAGTAATTTTTTTGTTTGATTTTTTTTCCCCAGCCAAATATGCTTGAGACTGACTAAACGTCTATAATATAAAAAAGAACACTATTTTATAGTTTTGATGTGTATAGTTTAGCCTAAAGAACAAAAGGTCCATACTTTTATAATTGT
Organism: Acacia acuminata; assembly: GCA_019022655.1. Classification (NCBI taxonomy): domain Eukaryota; kingdom Viridiplantae; phylum Streptophyta; class Magnoliopsida; order Fabales; family Fabaceae; genus Acacia; species Acacia acuminata. Next base: position 3,534,176 of record JAFJYI010000045.1, read on the forward strand.
GATAGACATCCACCTATTTTTTTCTTAATTTTGTGGTTAATTATTTAAGAAAAAGACAAGAAAATACTACTTAAAATTTCAAAATCTCAAATCAATCTTGTTGACAATAAGAGTATAAGTATTAACTACACTTAATAACAATTGACAACTTATTCTATGAGAAAATCACTTATTTGATATTTTAAAATTTACGTGGTATTTTCTTTTACATTTTTCTCAAATTATTTTCCCTTATTTATTGTTTACGAGAATGCTAATAATGAGTTATCTTTGTGATTTTCCAATAGGCCAAACTGCGGTGTGAGGTTTTGGTAAATATTGCAAAACCGGAAGGTATCACTATATATATTAAGCATATCCTGTAATTATTCATTTAGCGATGTATACATTGAAAATTTAATATATCCAGTAGATTGATATACTAGTATGTTGTTCTACGTATATTTGACTTATTATTGAATCAGAGTTAATGTCATATGATTAGCATATACTTAAAGTTAATCCAAATTATTATTAGGTATAATTGTATTATCAAAATCTTCGATGATGGAAATAGCCAAAAGAAATAACCAACTAGAGATATACATTATAAAGAACAAGTTATAGTACTTTAGTTTGTAGGAAGGGCATCCAACAGACAGATTGATGCTTCTGTCATATCTTTATTATGATAGTCTATTTTTTCATTTTTTAGGAATATGTATGAAAAATATAATTTGCAGTAGATTCTATATTTTTACAAGTGATGTGAGAAACACAACACACACACACATATAGTTAGTGTTGTGTCTTGTCCATGAAAAATGTGCTACTAATTACTTTGTTATGCCCTTATACGAGGTTTCAGGGGTGAATTGAAGATGAAGATTCAAAAGCTATATGGCTCCAATGTCTCTGTATATAAAGGATCGATGATCATAGTGATGCAATTGTACGTGTAAAAATATTATTATTTAGTAATGTAAATTATGCAGATATTATTTATCATGCCTCATTTGGACTATAATACTGATTGTGGATCCTTTCACTTGGGGAAAAAAAATTAAAGTTTATGTGTATTTTATTATAGCTAATTATCTTATGCATCAAAATGAACCAGGGCTTTAATTTTGAAATAATTATGCCTTCATATGGTGTCTAAGATATATTGTCCGTATTATTCATGATTTATGAATAATTTATTTTTTTAAAAAAATTTTAATTTTAATTTTAATTTTTTCTTTTCGTATCATAATGCTGTTAAACTAGTTTCTTTCTCAATAATCAAATTCAACTCCCTATGAATTGAATCTGCATCTAACTGTACTCATGAAAACAAACAATAATATTGTCCCATTTTCCTGTAAATAAGTAGAATGATGCTAAAAAAAAATTGGGGAACAATAATTTTACCCACACACACACCACCTAGGTGAAGTATATCCTCTTGTTCCCAAATTAACTTGATTATACTATTTTTGTCATATTAAACTATATACAAGTTAATTAACAAAAATAATGTGATTTAATGTAACCTTGATGTCACTATTAAATGTGTTGTTATATCATCAGTTATCACTAGAGAATATAAATTATAAGAATCAGTTATAAATAATAAAAATAGTTAATTTTCTAAACTGTCTGCAATAATCTATATATCTTCAATACCGGTTAGAATATGGGGTATATCAGGAACAATATTAGTTAATATTTAATCATGACAATGATTATTATTGATGCATACGTACATATTTGTGTTTTATTCCTATATGGGACCCTCCACTTCCCTTATTGTCGATAAACTCTGAATGAGTGTGATTTAATATCATATAAAAATATTATTATAATATGAAATAACAAAAAATGCATATAAAGAAATTTAAATAATTAAAATTTGATCTAAAATTTAAACCCTCCACTTCCCTTATTGCGGTACTCTTCCTATATACAAAGAGGTTGGTTGTGAGTCCCATTTCTAAGTGGAAAAAATTGGTTAAAACCCGTACTACATTCGTCCCACTCTTTCTTTTCTTTAACTTACTGTTTCTTCCTCTTTTCCCTCTTCTTATACCTGCTTTCATTTTTTACTCACAGTTAAAAAAGGCCAAGATTAATCCAAAAACATCTCAATTTGGAATATACGAAAAAGGATCAATCGGGCAGAATCTATCAGACAAATAATTAAGCAGCTGCAAAATCTGCAGAGACTTCAAAAGTATGTATAGTTGAGTCCCAATTATTGATATAATCTCCAATATGTACAGTAATGTAATTATATATTCAAAGAGAAAGCGATAAAATAGTACGATTAATTATGTGTATGTAATTTATTTTTTGTACTTTTATTATTTTGTTTTTCCTTTCTTGCTTTGGTAATTAACAGTTTGTACGAGTTGGCCTTCAAGGAACCACTAATACACAGTAGGGTCTCATGGCTCAGAGTATTTATAAGGTTACACTAATTAATTTATATTGAATTATATATATGCAATAAGTAAATATATAAAAGATAAAGCATAGGATTCAATCACAAATAATATAATCATTTCTAGTTATGTTATCATCATTACTGAACAATTTTTTATGAGATGCAATTTTTTTGACGTCAATAATCGTTAGCATAAGTTCATAGTTTTATAATATTCAACACTTTAGTTATTACTACCTCCGGTCTTAATTATAAGAATACTTTTATAGTACAATTTATACTACAAAAGTGTTCCTATAATTAGGACTGGAGGGAATATTAATTCTTAATATTCATTCACCGTGTACATTGTACACGGCATGAGGGAAGTAAAATCATTTAATATAGGCAAATTAAAATAAAGGACCTAGAGAAAATAATATTTATTATAAAGGACCATAAAAATTGTTATTACTTAGAAGGATCGAATATTATAATATAAATTTAAAATTATTAAATTGCCCCTAATCAAACTTCTTATATTATCTCTTGTATTCATAATTAAAAAATAACTAAAATTTAAACTTCCCATCAAGATATGGTCATATCTTTTTTATTTTTTTTTTATTTCAATCTATTATTTAATTAACAACTGTTAAATTCATTGTTTTCTTAATTTTTACTTTCCACCAATTTATATCAAGTTATCCAATTTATACTATCAACGTTGATATCAATTAAACTCTTTTTATAAAAATAAAACTAAACATATTTCATATTTTTCAGGATATAATGGGTTAATTATATTTTTTAATTTTAACATTACATGAATTTTTTTAACCCACATAAATTGCTTCTAAAACAAAAATAAATCATACAAACTTTTTTGATTTAACATAGAGGTTTACACTTCTCATGTTGCATAAGAAGAAGAAGATTCCTACACACACATGAAATAGTGGGACCCACACACACACACACACACATATCTATATAATGCTAGTTATATATATATATATATATATATGTGGGTCCCACCATTTTATGCATATGTGACATAAGAAAATACTTCTCCTACAACATAAGAAGTGTTTTTCCCTTTAACATATATGATAAATTATAAAAGACCTTGACTTTTATCAAAATTATATAATTCCATTTTTAATTAAAATTTTGTTAATTTTGTTAAAATATAATTTTTACAAATTGAAGAATGATTTTTTTTTTCATAGATATATATTGAAGTTGTGAAAAAATAAAAATTGAGAAAACTATTGTTTAATTTATTGAACCTTATAATTTTATATTAGTTTTAAAAATAGAATAGAGAAGAGAATGAAGGAGGAAATGCATAAGATTTTTTTAGGGGCATTTTAGTACTTTTAATTTTATATTTTTATAGTTTATCCTTCAAATAATTACAATTTTTATGGTCTTCTTCATAAATATCTTTTCCTCTATGTCCATCATTCTAATTTTCCCTTTAATATATCTCTTATAATAGATCAATTAGATAAAACGTAATCATGGTTTTTATATGTTAATTATGGTTTTTATTTGTCGTTGTTGTTTAAAACTTTAACTAGGTTAATGGTAAAAGTTTGAGCTCCCCTTGCAATCGGGAGAAGGTGATGCTTGTTCTATCAAAGTAGCAGAAAAAAGATAAAACGAGTGTGTAGTGTCTTTTTCATATATGTCATATCAAGTACAAACTCTGGTTTATATATATAGGCTCTTAGTCCCTTTCCCTCGTACAAAAACATCAGCTGAAGTCGGGTCTGACTAAGTCTTAACACATTTCACACCACTAAATTAGCTTCTTCTGTTTCTTTTTTCAGTTCATATCCATAAATAAAACCATTTCACCCGCATTATTAGGATCTTATCGAAAACTAGTGGTAAAGGTTGAATATGGCAATTAAAGAGTGTGGAACCGGTTTGAGCGTCAATCCATTCAATTACTTTTTAACACATCTTGCCTACTTCAGTGTTTTACTCCGCACTATAATTAATTTGTGGTATAAATAACCTAGCAAGTGCTCATATACGCTTCAAAAAGCATAAACATGCACACCATTTGTCCCAAAACCTGACCCCTTTCTCTCTCATCTTTCTATCTGTCTATATCTTTATATCTATTCCTTGGAGGTTGTAGTGAGAATAAGAAGAAGAACCAGAAGCGGTTGAATTGTGGACCAAAGATGGTGAGCTTGAGAATATTGTGGAGGAAGATGAGGAAGCAGAAGAAGAGGTTTTCGAGGGGTTCATCGCCTACAGTGCGAGACGTACGGTACGACATAGATTCTTACTCTCAGAACTTCGACGATGGTTCTTCCTCGGACCTTTCTAGATCTTTCTCTGCTCGTTTTGCTAATCCCTTTTCAAAGGCTGGTCAGGTAGCAGTGCTTAATGATGAAGATAACAGCAGCGAAATGAGTTGTTGATATGACCAGTTTAATTTAATATCATGTTGGCTGCTCGCCCACATATCAGACATTAAACTGATAAGAACATATACTACACTTCATCTTGGCCAAAAGGCCCAGAAAGTTATGAGTTGTTGATATGATCAGTTCTTTAATTTACAACAGAAATGGTACAAATCTCCATTCTGTGCGCAGGTCTAGATTACTTGTAAATACATACATACATATTAATATATAGAATATTGATTTTTTATGTGAATTATAATGCTATCAGGAAAAAAAAAACAAATTATAAGAAGTACTCCTTATAAACTATGAACATTCGATTGGCTCATTTATTATTAGATACTTGTAATACAATGCAATGCTCATATTAAGTTGTTATTATTGATATCACGATGAACACCATCAATAGAATATATGATTATCAAAATTTTGACTTATTTGAATTTGTTTTGAAGTTAATGGATATTGATAGACCGTCTCTTCTTCCTTGTGTTTGTTGAAGCATGACTTCTGAAAAAAAAAACAGTTTCCATTTACAAACGTTTCCATGTTACCCCGGAAATTTCTGTCGCCAATTATCGATGGAATATTTCTATTACTATTGTAAAATTCCTCGAAAATTTTGGGATAGCCTATTGTTCCAATTGGAAAAGTTTTCGTTGCTAATCCTTCACTAATCTATTTATTTTTATAATTTTAAAATGCCATGTGAAACCTCACAAAAGACACCATATGTCCCTGCTGGCCGTATAAGCGATGTGGCAAACGGGCTGTGCAAGTGTAGTGTGTGAATGATATGATTTACAATAGATTCTGTATTTACAATAGTGTGTGAAGATGAAGCTTCAAAAGATGTCTTCAATGTCTCTGTATATATACAAGGGATGAATGATCATGGCAATGTGATTGTATTGTGCGGCTTAAAATATTCAGTAATGTAAATTATGCATTTAATCTTATTTCTCTCGCCTCATCTGCTGAACTGTTACTAACCGAGCGTCCTCATTTGGAAAAATTACTATTGTATACATTAAAATTATCTTGCCTATCAAAATGAATCAAGCTATATATGGGCTTAATTATGCTTCATACCGCAGTCTAAAATTATTCCTTTTTTTTTTTTTTTTTTTTTTTTTTTTTTTTTTTTTTTTTTTTTTTTGAGTAACGTTGTTCTTGTTATTCATGACATGCATTCTTTGAGCTTAGAAAGCATGTTCGGGCCCTAGTGAGCCCCCAGAACCCATCTCATCCTGAACTTTTTTTTTTTTTTTTTTTTTTTTTTTTTTTTTTTTTTTTTTTTTTTTGAAAAGTACAAACAAACCGGAGCTTGAAAAGGTGAGGAGGGGATTAGACTAAAAGTCTACCCCACAATACAACAAACTAGAAAAAAAAAACTAGGAATGACAAGCTAGTTGGTCTTTCAAGACCATATCCAGGCATCCTCTAGGAATAGTTATAACTAGAGTCACGTCATCATCCTAAACTTTATGTACAAAAAAAGTGCTCTTGTTATTCATGGCTTTATGTGTATGTATAATTAATATACTTTTTTTTAATAGAGTTTTGATTTATTTAATTTTCTTTTAGAATCAAAATGATGTGGTTTGCTTAATATATATTGATCATTCAACTCCTATATGAATTTGTGTGACATAAGAGCTGTACATAAGGCTCCTACAATGTGAGATCTTAGGAGGGATAGATATATATGTAACCTTGTAAGAGAAGAGACTATTTTTCAGGATTTGAACTCATGACACAGTTAGCAACCTTATCGTTGCTCCAAAACTCACCACCACCCATTCCTTTTGAATTTTTGTCTAACAAGTAACAACATCAAAAAGATCTCTCCCTTAAGATGTCAATTTAACAAATTTAGGCTTTGTTTGAATGCAAAGGAAAATAGGAGAGATTGAGAGAATACCAACATCCCTCCTAATCATTCATACATACGTACAAATATATTTTCCTCCATATCTAAACGAAGGGTAAAAGTGAAGTCAGAAATTTTGGAGTGTGAGAGGTGAGGGAAAAAAAATCTTCACCCATCATATTTTCTTTGGACAGATACAATGGTATTTGCACATTTTTACTGTAGAATTATGAAAAAAATTGGGAAACAATGACATAAATTAGAAATACCACATAGATGTAGCATTTTTTTGTTCCCAAATTAAATTATACCATTATTATCATATTAAAATAAATATTCTATTATGTATATATAGTTCTATCATCTGTCCTCTTTCTTTATCATTTTACTTTCTTCTTTTCCTTCTTCTAATATTTACTTTGTAACATCCCAATTTTTCAGAAGCGTTTTTTTTTTTTTTTGAAATATTTGATCGAGTAGAGTATCGGAAGTAAATAATATTAAAACAAAAGATACCGATAACATCCACCGTATGTGTTAGCTTTTAACGGCGTTTAACAAAAATTTCAAATGTTATCATAAAGTACAGAACAAAAGGGCTTCCTCCGGCCGGCTCCTATATCTCACATTTGCTTACCCTTGTCTCGGTCCCGTTTACTCCGGATCCCGAAGCTATGGTAAGAGCCGAGGTTCAATACCATTGAACCTCGTGTAACGGTTAACCTCATATTCATGTAATAAGTATGTATGACAGTTTATTCATAATATCACAGCAATATTCACATATGAAAGATAATAACAGAACACAGCCATCGCATATGAACGTTATTATAGTCTGCACTATCCACCAGTGCCACGGTGTACATCCGTGTCCTCAGCGCTAGGAAAACTCAACGGTATTATCAGAACCATAACCCGTGTATAGCTGTATATGTAGGATCAATACTTTTAAAATAGAGTTTCAGTCTAGGAATACAACTATCACACATATGGGTATATAATAAACATCAGAGTTAGTGTTACATTATGCGTCCGTACCTGAGTCGGCGGTAGCGGTACGTGCGTCGGTCGGTATGCGTTCTTGATAGCCTATAATAGTAATACCGCTTTATTAATCTATAAATAATATCCTAAGAGATATTTTGGCCACTAATGACTATTTTACCCCTGGTACATTTATTCTTTACTTTATTCCCTCAAAATTCGTAGAAAAACGCTGATACACATTTGGCAGATTTTTGTCTAACTTTGAAAAATCATAATTAATTCTAAAAAATCGAAACGAGGATCCGTAAAATTATTTAGAATCCTTAGGATGTCTATTTTTAATAAAAAATAATGGTATTCACCCAGAATTTGTAAATCACTCCTAGTTTTTACGTCTTTAAACTCAGAAAATTGCTTTTTCCAGAAAAACTTTACAAAACTCAAAATGATACATTATAGGTATGTTTGGAAAGGTCTATATGTCTATTTTAACCATGAAAAATTTCTTCATCTTCAATATAAAATTATGGTGTTTTTTTCAAAATAAAACTATTTTTCTCTAACCCTTTTTCATCAATTTTTCGAAATAAAGAATTTTTAACATAAAAAATTGAAAATAAAACTACTCTATCATTTTCAAGATTAAAACACAACTATCTATGAATTTAAAACTCAAAACTCAAGAATTTGCTTACCAATGCTTGAACTCCTTCAAGCCACTTCCCACTCAACCTCACTTCACTCTACTTCAGATTTCTATTGCTTGTTTTGGTGTGAGAAATAATGAAGGCCAAGGTGCCTATTTATAGGATTTTACTATGGCATTTGTGGTAATTATTTTCAACTTCCTTCATCTTGTTTTATGGCCAATGGATTAAAGCAAAGGTTTGAAACACTCATCCTCACCACTCATTCCTCTCATCCGTCCTTCTCCCTCTCTTTCCTCTTCACTATTTTTTTTCTTGATCTCCAAGACTTCAAGCTTGTGCAAGAAGGGTTTCAACTTGATTACCAAGTATTGCAACTTGGTCAAGAAGTAGTGAAACTTGTTCAAGAAGGTTTGGAAGCTTCCTCCTTCTCCAACAAGTTCTAGCATGTGTTGAAAAATTCCCTTGCTCCCCAAGTCTTCAAATCATACGCCCCCCCCCCTTCATCTTTCTCTTTTTATGTGTTTTGTGTTTCATTTAATTGTTTAGGTAACTTTTGGAGCTACATTATTGGCCCCTTAATTATTAATTAAAGTAAAACTCCCTAATTGATGGTTTTATACATGCTATCTAGTTAATTAAGAACTTTAATGCTATTGCCTTAATTTATTGTAACTCAATCATCCACTAATTGTTTGTAATGTTCCATAATTAATTTAAGCATTTTCACACCCTTTATGATTTATTTTTGATGATATAAAAATTAAATGTGAACACTTTAATTCATGTTATTTTAATTGTTCATAAATTGTTGGAAGTTTTCTCTAATTGTTTTCAAGGGATTTTGTGACATTTTATGATATTTTATGATCCCCTAATTGAAGTTAGAGCATTGGACTTGCCTTATTAAATCCTAAAGAAAATTTGACCAAGAAATAAAATAAATACACTACAAAAATTAGAGACAACATATTCTCCTATTTTCAATAGGTCCTATTTGCCAAAATATCATATCTAGGAGAAATACAAATTTTGGGGTATTATATACTTTCATTTTTTTACGCACAATATGAAAGGACAAAATTCCAAAAGCATCTAAATTTGAAACAAACGAAAACAGGGCAAAAAGGATCAATCAAGCAGAATCATAGGTTAAAGAATTGAGAAGCTGCAAATTTTGCCACAGACCGAGACTTCAAGTAGTTGAGTCCGAATTGATAGAATCTCCAATAGGTACAATAATGCAATTCTATATTCAAAGGGAGAGCCATAAAGAAGTAAGATCTTGTAGTTTTTCAATTTTTCGTACTTCTATTATTTTGTTTCCCCCCTTTATTTTTTGTAATTATAAGTTCCTTGAGTTTGAGTTGGCTACTGAAAAGACCAATAATACAATAGGGTCTCATGACACTCAAAGATTGTTCATAGGGTAACAATGATTAATTTATATATATTGAATTATGTGCAATATAATTAAATATATGAAGGAAGAATAGAATATTCAATCACAAATAATTAAATTTGCCCTGATTCCTTAATCAACGTTCTTTTGATGGTGAGTAACTCACGATCCATAAATATTGAAACATCTTATATGATTCTGTAATATTGGGAAGGAAGTAACAGAATGTTGTATTTTATTAACAGCCAGCAGCTCTTTTTGGAAACAACATATTCTTTGTATGTAAACAACCTTAATTTGTTTCAACGGTTCATCTAATAAATGGCCAAGATATTGATCAAAAAAATAAAATAAATGGCCAACATATTTTATCTCACCCATGTGCAGCTCACTTCATAAAGTGATAAGGCCCACCACACCCCATTTTCAACAATAAAGCCTTACATACGTATGTTTATGTGTAATTGCTGACACAAAGTAAGAAACTTTATACCTTTAATTGCACGCCACCAAATTAGAATCACTGGTATCTTTTTATCCGTCCCATAAAACCCCGTCAAATGCTTTTTCATGATCTAACCAAAACTAATGATAAAGGTGAATTTCGCAGTAACAAAGTGTTGGGACATATACATAGCATTGATTGGTATGTCGATTCAATCACCTTTTAACACGTCATGTGATCTTCAGCTTTTACTCTACACTAAGCAATTTGTGTATAAGTAACCTAGCCAGTGCACATAAACTTCAAACATGCACAACATTGGTCCCAAAACCTGAGTTCTCTCTCTGTCTCTGTCTCTCTATCTATATCGATTTCTTCGAGGTTTTAGTGGGAACCAGAAGAAGAAGAAGCAATAAGCAGAAGAAGTGGAATTGTGTGTGGATCGAAGAAGATGGTGAGCTTGAGAACGATTTGGAGGAAGATGAAGAAGGAGAAGAAGAGGTTTTTCAGGTGTTCATCGCCTACACTTCATAATTTACAGTATGACATTGATTCTTACTCCAAGAACTTTGACGATGGTTATTCAACAGACACAGATGATGCTTCTAGATCTTTCTCTGCTCGTTTTGCTATCTCCTTTTCTAAGGGTTGTGAAGTATTGCTCAGTGCTGATGAAAACAGCAGCGAAATGAGTTGTTGATATGATCAGTTCTTTAATTTAGACCGGATATTGTACAAATCTCCATTGTGTACCTGGGTCTAACTTACCTGTAAATACATGCATATATATTAATATACAGAATTATGGAATACTTGTAAAACAATGTCCAATGCTCATACCTATAGTTGTTATCGGTATCTTGATGAATACTGAATACACACACATATATATATATTGAAGTATGATGGGTACAACGTAGCAGAGCAGTGATGACAGTGACAATAACGGTGATCAAAGAGGTTGGTTCGTAGTGAAGAAAATGATAATAATTAATATTTATTATATCTTTGTCCCACTCTTTCTTTCGGTCTCAATATTACTTTACTTTCGTCCCGACCATTTTCTTTTCTTTTCTTTTTCTGTCTTCCAATAACTAATTTCACAGAAGGAGTTAGCTGAGGAGGTAATAATTTCTCTTTCATGTCTCACGATGGATTAGGAATAATTCTGGGAATGAAATGCTTATAGCTAGGAAGTTGAGTTGGGAAGCTCTGGCAGTGTTAAAATCAATTAGAATAGTCTGGTTTTTGTCTTCTTGTTATTTTTTATTATTATTTTTTTTTGGTGACCAGAAGTTATTATTTGATCTTATGGTATAGGTTGTATTGATGGGTTTATTTGTGTTGTTTTGGAACGTATAGCTTGGTAACTAGGCTTTATTTTTTGGCTTCCTTTATCATCGATGACTGTAATATTTTTTTGGAAATTAATAAAATGGACTCTTAAATAAAAGCCTATAACTTTCGCTGTAAGTGTAGTGTGTGGATGATATGATTTGCAGGTTGACCAATTAACAAAAAAAAAAAAAAAAAAAAAAGAATGTTATGATTTGCAATACATTCTGTATTTTTATATAAGGAGAAATTCTTGTATAAATCTGGTTTGCTACGTCATTTGTGGTATAACCAGTTAAAATATAACAATTTATGAATTGATTTGGCATCTCCTAAATATTAGCTGGCTTATTAATAAAGGTAAACAATTTCAAGAGATTTACTTTTTCATTACTTGTGAAATCAAAATTAAGGGATTCAATTTTTTTTTTAAAGAAAAATAAAAATATGAAATACATGAGCAACCAACTAGGATTAATGTTAGCTAAGTTGTTGTATTTTAATTGGTTAGACCACAAATGATATAGCAAACCATATTCATACAAGAATTTCTCATATACAAGTCATGTGGGAAACATACGATAACAATCTTAGTTTTGTATTTATTTAATTTTCCTTTAGAATCATAATCATGCGAATAAGTTTCCTTAATATATATATATATATGTTATCATTCAACTCTTATATGAATCTGTGTCTAGTAAGAGCGGTCCAATGTACAAAGCTATCACTAGGAAGATCTTAGAAGGGATGTACAAAGCTATCACTAGGAAGATCTTAAAAAGGATAGATATATGCAGCCTTACCCTTGTAAATGGTGAGGCTGTTTTCCAAAATTTAATTAAATATGTAATTTTTAGGTTACATAATGGCCGCTAGCAATCTACCGTTGCTGCAAAACTCACCCTCATTCCTTTTGAATATGTGTCCAACACATCAAAAAAAATTTTCTCCCTCAAGATGTTAACAAAATATGCTTACTTGGAGAGATTAAGATAATATCACTATCCCCCCTGATTATATTCTCTCATCCATATTTTCCTCCATATCTAAGGGCCCATTTGGTTCAATGCAAATCAGAGGATAGAAATGGAAAATGGGCATTTTTCATCGGCGGTGACGGTTTGGTTCACATTTTCACAGGAAAATGTTTTCCATTGGCGGCGATCAGTTCCCACCTATTTTGATGGAAACCCATTTTCTGGCGGATCAAGAAAATGGAAGAAGACCAACTTACCCCTATTCAGCGTTGGAGAAGAAAGAAGTCGATGATGCGAGAGAAGGGTGAAGGAGGAGGAAGAAGAAGCTGACGGTGGCCTCTTTGCTGCCGCCGCTGCAGATCTATTAGTGATGGAGGAGGAGGAAGAAGTTGACGGTGGTGACAATGCAGAGAGGGTGACGGAGGAGGAAGAAGAAGTTGACCGTGGCCTCTTTACCGTCGTCATTGCAGATCCATATTTGTGACATAGGAGGAGGAAGAAGTCGACGGTGGTGATGATACAGAGAGGGTGACAGAGGCTCCTTATCATTCTTTCTCGGCACCTTGTTGTTCTCCGGCAGCTCCTCCTCCTCCTTCCTCTACCTCGGTTTTGTTTTCCTCGTCAAACTCGTGGAGCTTTGCACCTTCTTAATACAATTCCTCTATCATTAATAGTGGGGTAAAATAGTCTTTTGCCTCCTTTTCCTATATGATTTTCTTCTAACCAAACAAATTTTTTCATATCAACTCATTTTCTTTTTTAGTGCTAACCAAACACTTTGGACGCAAAATATTTTCCGTTCTTTTTAATTTTTTTCCTTTCCATTCCTACATCTTCTTTGATCCAAATGGACCCTAAACGAAGGGTGAGAGCAAAACCATAAAATGTTGGAGAGGGTGAGAAGTGAGAGCAAATCTCCTCCCATAATATTTTCTTTGGGCAGACAGAATGGTTTTTGCGCATTTTTACTGTACTTACGTAGAATTATGAAACAATTGGGAAACATTTATATAAATAAGAAATACCGATGTAGCATCTTTTTGTTCCCAAATTAAGTTATACCATTATTCTCATATTAAACAATTACGAGTTAATTAACAAAAAATAACGTGATTTAATGTAAACATTATGTCACTATTTATAGATGTGATATTAACAACAAGCTGTTAGTTGAGATAATTAGCAGTTTCATCCCATAAAGAGAAGAACATAAGTTCAAATCCCAGAAAGTATACTTATTGGGAGAGGCGAAAACCCTTTGCACTCTAGAGCTACATGTAATTAGTTATTGACACACCCACAATATGAAAGGCCAAAATTCCAAAAGCATCTGAAGTTGAAACAAACGGGAAAAGGATCAATCAAGCAGAATCATAGGATAAAAAAATTAAGCAGCTTCAAAATTTGTCACAGATCGGTACTTCAAGTAGTTGAGTCCTAATTGATGGAATCTCCAATAGGCACAATAATGCAATTAAATGTTCAAAGAGAGAGCCATAAATAAGTACGTAAGATATATATGTGTGTGCGTGTATTATTTTTTGTACTTTTATTATAATTTGTTTTCCGCCTTTTCTTTTTTGTAATTAAAAGTTCATGAGTTGGCTACTAAAAAGACCACTAATACAATACGATCTCAGGCTACTCAAAGTGTATTTATAAGGTTATATATATATATATACAATGATTAATTTATATTAAAGTAAGGGCAATCTAAATTTTTTGCCCGAATTATGTGAAATATAATTAAATATATAAAGGTAGAATAGAATATTCAATCACAAATAGTTTAATTTGTTCTGATTCATTTTTTAACGTTCTTTTGATGGTGACTACCTGATGACCTATAAATCGAGAAATCTCTCATGAGATTCTGTCACATTTGTAATACCCAAAATTTCCATTTATCTTAAATACAATATTTTTGATAATTAAAGCCTATTTAAATAGGTGAGTATGTGGTCTCAAAATTTTGAGACATGTTTATTTTATTTTCTAGGCAATTTTTCCTAGAATTAGAATAGCCAATAGGTTCATAAACTATATTTGGCATCATAAAATACCATAAATGCAACAAATACCATATTTAAATTATGGTTCATATAGAGATGAAAATACTTAAGTATATTTAGAGAAATTAATGACAATTAAAGACCAACCAAACCTTCACTAAATTAAATAAATTATGCAAATCTTCATAATTAATCAAAGGGGTCTTAAACACCCATTTTCATAAATTATTAAGAGACTAAATTTTCTAATGCCTTGTAATTAATATTTCGATCATATTTAAGTCACAAAAGGCCATAAAGAATTATCAAAACACTTGAAACAATTAAGGGGCAATTACCAACAACTAATGAGCAATTAAAATTACACTAATAGAATGTTTAGGTAATTCTTTACAATTAATACTAATGGCCATTAATTAGAGATGTATTAGGCTAATTAAAGGTCAAGAGATAATAAGGGACTAAGATTTAGCATTAAATGAATTGTTAGCAATCATAAAACACTTCTTGAACCAATAATATAACAATCAAGAGATGATTAAGCTTATAATTAAGTTGTTAATCAAGAATTAATCAAGAGTTGAAAAAGTCAACAATTGCAACAAGATCTAAAGGTCAAGAATTAATTTCATAAAGATTATCTAAAGGCCCTAATTAATTCTTATAAAGCCTAATCCATGTAACTAGGCAAACAACCAATTAGATAACCCCCACATGCAATCAATTAGAGCATAAAAATGCAACTAAAACTGAACAAAGGGAGGGGGTCTGTTTTGGCACTTGGGAGAGAGAGAAAGAGTTGCTAAAAATCAAATTGGCCACTTGCATAGAGAGGATAAGGTGGTGAGAGGAAAAATCAAGGAGAAAGTCAAGCCATTAGCCAATGAAGTGATTACACATAAGATGATTAAGATAATCAATGGGATTAATTCAAGATTTAATCAAAGGGAAATCTATACAAAATAAATTGTATCTTGAAATCCACTAACCATCAATCAAAGATAAGAAGTGATTATTAACAAGCAAAATTCAAGCTTCAATTTGACTATAACCAAAGCTATTTTCTCAACTTTTAAGAATTTGCCAATTGAGAAAATGAGAGATTGAGGTCTCTAATTAAAGCCAAGAATCTCAAGAGTTCAAAACCAAAAAGAAAATTTGAATCAAACTTCATTAAGGTCCCCAAATGAATTTTTATCTAGTTATTCTATCTAGTGGAATGGAAGAGGTAGGAAATTCTAACTTAAAAAGGAAGTCAAGAAGTTGTCACAATTTAAACTTCATTTGGAATCCACCAATGAAAGCTAGCAAGACAATTACACAAATGCCATAGCCTTTTGCTATAAATAGGGGGCTTTGCTCTTCATATTTTCTCACCAATTCACAAAGCTTACAAGCTGAGACATAGAGAGAAAGTGAGAGTGAGAGCCTTGAAGAAAGAAGGAGCAAGTTCTTGGTAAGTTTTCTAGTTCTAGCTTTAAGTTCTTTAAGTTTTAGCTTTTAAATTCTTAGTTAGAGGTAGCTTAGATCTTAAATATGGTAGGATAATTTTAGTTAGATGTTTTTATAGTTAAAAATTGCCTTTATCTCGAAAAGTTGATGAAGTAGAGGTTATGGCAAAATTTCTGGGAGAGATCATGAAAGTAACGAAGTTCTGGCGAAATTTCATCGGCGGAAATTCTGAAGTCAGCCATGAAAACGCCAGGATTTCATGTTGAAATGATGATCCAAAAATTATGAGAAAATTCATGGTTAAAGTAGACATATAGGGATTTTTAAATATGTCAAGAACATGTCAAAATGATTTTTGTACAGAGATTTAAAATTCCTCAAAGTTAGGCTACGAAATTCTGGAAAAATTCTGGGCAGAGGTTCAACACTTTAAACCTGGGAATGATCCGTGTGATCTGGGTAGAAGTGGTTATTTTTAAATGAAACTAGACATCCTAAGGATTCCAAATAATTTTACGGATCCTCGTTTCGATTTTTGTAGAATTAATTATGATTTTTCAAAGTTAGACAAAATGCTGCCCAGATTTATACCAGCGTTGTTGTACGAATTTTGAGGGAATAAAGTGAAAGATAAAAGTTGTAAGGGAAAAATGGTCATTAGGGGCCAAAATATCCCTTAGGATATTATTTGTAAATTAATAGATACGATATTACCGTTATAGGACCAACGTGATCACAGTACAAACACCAACGTACCGACATCGACGATTAAGGTACGGACGCGTACTGTAACACTAACTCTGATGTTCATTGTATACCTATATGTGATGAGATGTGTTTTTGAACTGAGATTCTGTTTTCAAAAGTTATTGACTGTGCACATACAGCTTTATACGGGTTATAGTCATGATAACGCCGTTAAGTTTTCCTAGCGCTGAGGACACGACCGTACATCGTGGCACCGGTGAATAGTGCATTGTAATAACATTCATATGCAGGTGTATATGGTGTGTTATTACTTGGTATATGTGAATTTTACTGTGGTATCATGAATATCTGTCATACATAATTGTACTTGAACATGAGGTTAACCGTTACTCCGAGGTTCAATGGGTATTGAACCTCGCTCTTACCATAGCTCCGGGATCCGGAGTAAACAGGACCGGAGACAAGGGTAAGTGAGCAGATCTAGGAGTTTGGAGATAGACCTTTTGTTTGTACTTATGATATTTGAAATTTTTGTACCCACCATTAAGGCTGATCACATACATTACAGTGGATTTATCAGTTACTTTTTAAATATTATTTACTTCCGATGCTTTACTCTGATCATGATACCGTGGAAACGCTTTCAAAAATTGGGATGTTACAACATTAGGTTCAAAGGATATAACAGAATGTTCTATTTTATAAACAGCCAGCTTTTTTTTGGAAACAACAAATTCTTTGTATGTAAACAACCTTAATTTGTTTCCATGGTTCATCTCATAAATTGCCAACAGATTTTTTCTCACCCATGTGCATCTCACTTCATAAAGTGATAAGGTCCATTCACACCCCATTTTCAACAATAAAGTGTTACTTACATATGTTTATGTGTAGTTGCTGACATAATGTAAGAAACTTTATACCATTCCATGCCACCAAATCAGCTTCGGTTTCTTTTCATTCATTACCATAAAACCACGTCACATGCTTTATCCTGATCTTACCAAAGCTAATGTTAAAGGTGAATTTCGAAGTAACAAAGTGTTGGGACACACACGTATATATAGCATTGATTTGTATGTCGATTCAATTACCTTTTAACACGTCATGCGAGCTTCAGTGGTTTACTCTGCACTGAGTAATTTGGGGTATAAATAACCTAGTCAGTGCACATAAACTTCAAACATACACAACATTGGTTCCAAAACCTTAGTGCGCGCGCTCTGTCTTTCTCTCTATCTGTCTATTTCTTTGAGCCTTTAGTGGGAATCAGAAGAAGAAGAAGCAATAAGCAGAAGTGGAATTGTGTGTAGATCGAAGATGTTGAGCTTGAGAACGATGTGGAGGAAGATGAAGAAGGAGAAGAAGAGGTTTTTCAGGGCTTCATCGCCTACAGTTCATTATTTACAGTACGACATTGATTCTTATCCTAAGAACGTTGACGATGGTTATTCAATAGACACAGATGATGCTTCTAGATCTTTCTCTGCTCGTTTTGCTATATCCTTTTCTAAGGGTTGTGAAGTAGTGCTAGTGATGATGATAACAGAAGCGAAATGAGCTTTTGATCTTTTCTTTAATTTGCACGAGAAATTGTACAAATACATATTGTGTAGTGTAGCTTACCTATAAATACATGCATATATATTGATATACATAATTGTGGTGATTTGTGAATTGTAAACTGGATTTGTAAACTACCCCTTCGGTCCTAAATATAAGACCTAGTAATGAATGAATTTTGATCTTTTCTTTAATTTGCACGAGACATTTTTTTTTTCATTTTCTCTCTTATATTTATAATTTTTCTTCAAACTAATTTGTTTCAATAAACCAATATATAATCTAGATTAAGGTAAAATTTTAACAATTTAAATTTTCACAATGAGTGTGATTGAACCATACTTTTATATGATTTTTCATGATTAATTTGAGATTTTTAATGCATGTAATTGCATGATTAAGTATTAATTTGAATTAAAGATGTTTTTATTGAATTAAGTCTAATTAAGGGCAAAATGATCATAATTTGTTAATGATTCATGTAAATGATTTCTTAAACTTTTGATGCCACCTTATACTTAATCTTGCATTGTAGGTGTTTAAGAAGAAAATCAGAAATTTTGAAAAATATTAATTGGGTTAGAATTAATATTTTTGAGGACTGGGGAAAAATTAAAGAAATCCCTAGAATTTCTTGAAGCTTTCAAATCAATGAAGAAAAAGGGCTAGATAAAATTATAAAACTCTTGAAGGTTCAAAAATTACATTTATGCCCCAAACTTTGTTTGCATTTGTTCATTTTGGTCACAACACGAACTTTTGAATAGTTTCAGTTTAGTTCCTGATCAAAACACAGGTAATTTGACCGGGCTACTTCTTCTTCTCTTCCTCGACAGACAGGGGGAAATCAGAGGGTGTAACATCCCCATTTTTCATGTGCCTCAATGTGAATTCATTTGCATATATGAATTTTTATGAAGTCATGTATGATAAACATTTTATTTGCATGAAATAATTAAAATAGGATGAGGATGTGAAATTAATTGTTTATGTGTAATTAAAAAATTATGGTTAGGGACAACTTCAAGAAAGAGATGAAAATAGAAGTCAAAACATATTATATTTTCCCTTTTTACCCTTGAACAAAATGCATAATGGAAGAATGGAAAAAAAAAAAATGCCAACAACCTACACTATTAATGAAGTATGAAAGGGGCATTGGATTGGATTTTGTAAAGTACAAAAATCTCCCAAAATCCTCCCCCACCCCACTGAAGAAGGAAGAAAGAGGAAAGAAGAAAAGATGCCAAGTACCCATAATAACCTAGGGACCTAGAGGAATTATGAAATGAAGGACAAGGCTTTAATTACAAAGAAGGAATAAAAGGACATATTATTTGGGCAAGAAAAAAATAAAAATCTGCCCTCCCATCAGTTATGTCACGTCAGTGAGGGGAGGAAGAAGAAAACAATTGAGTCAAGATATGTTACTTGTAGAAGAAGTTTAAAAGCTAAGCATATCTAGGGATCTTGTAGGTTGGAGCACTTTTTAGAAACCCATTCCTCTTCCTTTTTGGGCAGCTGATCACGTGAAGAAGGAAGATGAAGAGAGAAAAAAATTCATTAAATCATGAAACAAGTACATAGGACACCAAGAGCATTGAAAACCAATATTGCTTTTTGTACAAGTCAGTTTTGCTTGGAGATTAAGTGTTGGAGGTCCATTTAAAGAGTTCCCTCTTCTCATTTGGACGCTGGAGGGTTCGGTTTAGAGAGGGAAAAGAAAAAAAAGAAAGCCAAGGAAAAACCAACTAAGAAGGAACTCAAGAATACAAGGAGCAAAGGAAGATAGAAGCTAGGTAAGGTTTTGAACTCTCAATCTACTTCCTTCTACTCTTCTTATTAAATGTTAGGACTTAAAGAAGAATTTCTCTTGGTATTTTTGAGGTGAAGGCCAAAGTGATTTTGGTGGTCAAAGAAGATAAGGGTTCAACAAAACTCAAGACCTACAACAAGTAAGACATCATTGAACCTTCTTATATTTTCTTTTGGTTGTTTGAGGTTGCAAATGGCTAGTGACTTGAGTATAGATGTATTCTTGGGTTGGAAGGGTCAATGAAAAAGCATGATTAAAGGTTTAAGGTTAAGGTTTAGGGTATGAAATGATTGGATAAACCTAGTACAAGGAAGATATAAAGTTAGAATGAAAATTTGGTATTTTGTTGATTAAATCATAAATTTCGTGCAGCTGAGTTTTCTTGATGATATGAGTTGATTTTGGTATTTTTGAGGGTTTCAAAGTGTTTAAAATGAGATTTTGTATGAGGTTGAACTTGGATCATAATTTTGGAAATATAAATGGAAGTGTGAAAAACGTTGAAGTACTGTTTCTGGAAATTTCTGTGGGATCAGTCATATTCTTCATGATATTTGACCTAGTAAATGGATTTTAAAAATTATGATATTTTACAGGGAAAAACTAGACATCTCAAGGATTAATTTGGTATATAATTCGTATTTTTCTGAATATTTTGTAAGAGAAATAAATGTTTCAAAATAGCCCCTAAAAACTGAGAATTATTTTAGACAGCAGGGATATTTTAGGCTATGGATGAATTTTCGACTTGGTCTGGCCCAAATGAATATTTTTGGTTGAAAATGGATATATTAAGGGTCATTTGGGCTTTGGAATAAACCCAAAATTATTTTTCTAAATTTAATTATGAAGTATTGAAGTTGGGCCTTTATTTCTGAAAATTTCAGAATAAGGACGAAAATTAAGAGAATATAGGCCCATATGAAATTCCTTAATAAGAAAAGGAATTTAGTAAATATGGAAACATTAATTAGGATTATTTTAAATTATCAAAGAAAATATTTATTGAGGTGGAATTAATTTTGTTTATGTTTTATTATTATTTTAGGGTTAATTGTAATCTTTTGCACCGGAGAATTATTTTTAGCTGTAGTCGACTGCCAGGTAGTAACCTTAATCTTTATATACTTTGTGCGACTTGTGTATGTATGTTTTTCCATGTATATTGCATACATTCGGTTATCATTCATTTTCCAAGCACTGTGGAACCGGAACATGCTGTGTGCATAAACGGGCCTTGCTGTGTGCCGTGCCCGGCAATCTGTCTTTGTGTGCTATTAGAACCGCTAGTTCGGATTGGCCGTATGCCTTGCTATGTGCATGATCGAATGAGATGTGGTTTGAATTATTTTTATTCGTGGTTTGTTTACATGCTTTGTTATATATTTTATATGAAATTAATGGTTACTCTGGGATTCAATTTTGAATCCCAGCCCTTTTTAAGCCATCTGGCAGTTCATCGAGACCAGAGCAGGGAGATAGAGGTAAAGCTCCGGAGCTGGAGTAGTGTGGAGGTGGACATTGGTGACCGTTGTTTTTGGACATTTATTTTGATTTCCGGATGACTGTATTATTTTATTTTGGCCTATCAGGCACCATTATCCGGATGATTGTATATTTTGATCCCTCCAGGGAATATTTATCTTTCCGTATCTTTATCAGTATATTTTTGTCCAAACCGATATGTGCTGCTACTTATACTCTGATGTGTGACGTAAATTAACCTGGGAATAATAAGTTAAAATTAAATAAAAGTAAAGGATCGCACTACCCGCCACCCGAAAGGGCGAGGCCGGTAGGTGTGTAACAGAGGGAGTGGCCGCACGATACAGAGAGATCACGAGAGAGGTTCGACGGGGATTAAGAGGAGAGGGAAACAGAGATGGAGAGTCACCACCCACTACAAAAAAAACCCATATTAGCCACGAATTTACCCACAGAATTCCGTGGGTAAAAATACCGTGGCTAATTAATTTAGCGACGGAAAAAAATTCCGTCGGTAAATTACCCACGGATTAGCGACGGAAAAATTCCGTCGATAATTACCCACGGAATAATTAGGACGGAATTCCGTGGGTAATTTCCGTGGGTAATTTACCAGACGAAATTTTTCCGTGGGTAATTTCGTGGGTAATCGGTGAGTGGAATTCCGTGGGTAATCGGCGACGGAATTCCGTGGGTAATCGTAACTTGTATCGGACGACGGAATTCCGTGGGGAATTTGAGCAAATTTTTTCATCTACGTTCCCATCTACTTTTTTTTTTGTTGAACGTTCTTTTAGGCCTTTTTTTTAATATAGTAATTAAAATGCACCTGAAACAAAAAAAAAAATCATATAGATAGAAAATTTGAACAAGTTCAAAGCACATATTCATATAAATATCACAATTTAAAGTCACTACAAGAGCAAATAGATACAAACAGTTACCAAGTTAGTTTTTTACAAAAGCAATAAAAATATTCAACTATCATTTTCATTGTCTTGATGGGGAGCCTCATCATTGGTGGCAGGGTTAGAGAGATTAGGTAAGTGAATCACAAGTGCTTGCAATGCTGACATAATCATTTTGTTCTGTGATTTCAAGCTTGCAACTTCTTCTTTCATTTGAGTCATCTCGTTTGTATTTCTGGATCCCTTTGTAGAGTTGACGAAGGTGTGGAAGAAGAACCAATATCTTCATCTTGAGATCCCAACCCATAGATTCGCCCCTTCTTGTTCTTACCACCAATAACCTCTAACCACAAATTAAATTCATCTTGATTAGACATGATACCTCCTCCCTCAAAATTGATAGATTCCTTTCGTCTCAGAAATTCATCCTGCAAACGAAATACATAAGTTACATGTTAACCTTTATTTAGCTAAATAAAGACAATACAATATTAACCTTTAGATGTTTACTGAGTTAATTCAAAGAACTATCCAAATCCCACAATACAAATTATCTTCTTTCTTTCAATCATTAACATCAAACAGCCAAGGTAAAAATATTGCATTAATTTTACTGCCTTCAAAAAGATTCTAGAAATGATAGTAGAATGAAAAGCTGCAAAACACACTGTACTAGGTACAACAACTGCATATACATATATGGGTGGGTCTGCCTTGTGTGTGTGTTTATGTGTATATACATATAAAGCGAATTTGGAGGTGGCATGCACCATCAGATCATCATGAAAATGGCTTCAGATATGGCATGCACCATCAGACCATCAATAACAAAATTTAGCATGAAATTCTCCTTTCAAACATTTTATCAAACACTTAGTGTGCATTTCATATTAGGCAAACTCCAAAAATTTTCAATCCTTCTCATCACAGCCCCAAAATTCATATGTTCCAACTAAAAATCCACTTCTATTCATGTGTCCAAACTTGGGACAGCAAGATCAAACACCAATTAGGAGAAAGGCAACAATTTTCCAAACCATATACAAGAAGACATGACAAGAAGGAAAAGAAGACACAACACTAAATTTTCAGTAAGGGTAATAATAAAACTAAATTTCTCTTTACGCTGGGGACAAGCTTGTGTATGATTCAGAATATCCAACAACCATGCATATGAAGAGCAGTGTATATGTACATATATATAATAACAATATGGGAACAAATTCAAAACAACTTCACCTAAAACAAGGATGAATAAATTAATGAACAAACTCTTTATTATATGTTTCTATGATGGCGACCCATTTGTCTATCATTACCATATAAGTCAAAAGTAGCCAAACTTTGAAACAAGGTTAGTATTGAAACTGGAAAGGATCAAAGAATCACTTTCAGAAAATACTTAGCATGATTATTTTTCTAATCATCTTACAGCAAAGATGGCAAAATCTTAGGTATGTAATTCAATAATTGAATTTCAAAACTATCCCGTCCTTCCCAAACACCTCCCTCTTGTCCCAGGGGCCTGTATAGATTCATGAACGTGATTATTCAAACAAGAGATTATGTCCATGTCCAACACATATTCTAAGCACCCAAGTAGGAGTGTATATTGTAGAAACATATTGGATGTGAACATCCCAGAACTAGACTTAGTGTCATGCTACTCCAGCAAGGATGATGCATAAATGGCATTTATCTCTAAAAATATAGTCAAAACTAAACTTTGAACGTGTTATTTTGCAAAGTCATTCCGACAAGTAAATATATCAAACCAATAGGAAATGTAAATTTAAAGCTGGATCCTCCCAATAAATAATTCAAGTAGAAAACCACGTACCAAGAGAACATTTAGATGCAAAACTTGCAGCCATCTTTCAGCTTAAATCCCTGTATCATCCAAAAATACAAGATTGAATTAAAGAGAAAATTCGAATTGAAACTAATAGAAATGAACATAGATCTACTTGAGCATGCCACACTACTTGTAATTATTGAAGGCCTGATAGGCTCATAGCCATAGGCAGACTTATATTACACTCAGTGGGGGCATCTACCCCTACTGATATATTTGAATTTGCATAGTCGATATCATAACCTTTTTAAGTTTGGTTCCATATGCTTTAACAAAGATGCCTTAGTAAACCAATTGATTCAGGCAACTCCTCCTAGAAAGTTGTTATTTTCCATTAGATAGACTCACTCTGGAAATGTTAATGAAGCGAGAGTATAAATTTACTGTTATTCAAGAGTGGATTTGGCAAACAGCAAGTTTCACAGATGCATTCATTTATTGTTATTCATATGATCACATATAAATAAGATCATTAAAAAGAAGTACTTACAGCATACATGCATTAATAATCATTCCAATAAAACTTGTTATCATCAAGAAAGTTGCATATGCATTTACTCCCAATATAACTACTGGCAAAAAGAAAAATTCTGAAAATATAGGCTTACAGTGTTGAAGAGGGCCATCAGAATCATATAATAAAGCAACAATAGACCTTAGGCCGTTTTCTAAAACTTTCAGCTCCCACAACTTGTTTTTCAGATTCAAGTCTGCTGTTTTCTATTTACTCAATAATGGGCTACGCTTAATTACTTGCATTTGCTTATGCTTATGAATCATTTCTTCAGGTTAGGTCCTTCACATTACTTTTACTTGTGTTTATCATTTGTGCGGTTGCAACAATCCTTCAACATGATGCATTAATTTGTTCGTTAATTACCTTAATTATTAACTAATGCCTCTTATTCAATCTCCAATTTTTTTTTTTTCATTACAGATGACATAAACTCTGCTTATTCTTTCCTACGCATAGATGCTAATAACTAAATCAGATGACCAAATATGCCTACGTAGACTTTTTCTATTTAACAGTCTGCTCAATATTATAAAGAACGCACCATTGTGTCATCCTCTTACACTCATTATTATTTCTTAATTAAGGAAATCCAGAGAAACAGAAGACACTAATAGAATGAAAGTATACTGGAACTAAAATGGATCTAACCAAATGAGGAGTAAAAGAGAAAAATAAATTGATGAGACACGAGAGGGAGTGAGTGGTCTTCAAACACGAATCTGAGATGGCGAGAGGCTGAGGCTGAGGGTCTACGAACACAAACGCGAGAAAGGCGAGTGGCAACTGCGTCAGATGCGGCTGCGAGAATGGCGGGGAGGCTGAGAGAGAATGCCAAGGTGACGGCAATATGTGACGGCCAGCAGGATGGCTGAGCAGAGCACCAGATAGGTATGCCGACCTGAAACCTAGCGCCACATTTTCCCTATTTAAGCTGTCGGCAAAGGGAAAAAATTCATACGCAGATGCAAGGTCGAGAGGGAGACAGTAACAAATTTTAAATCGAAGCAGAGAAAGCCGACGACGGACTGAAACTCGCGGTGACCGCTGAATAGAGGATAACCGAATAGGAAAAGGTAAGAAAACTTACCTCAACTCTAAAACAGCAATGCATAGCCTCATTATATTTGTTCGGCAATACTATGGGGATCAGTGGCTTGCTCTCTTCTTCTTGCTTACACTCACACCTTTACAAATGCGATAGACAGTGGAGATTTAGGGATTTTAAATGGGATAGAAAAAATCCAAACTGGGGAAATTTTTCGTAGGGGAGCTAACGGGCTTGTTGAACTTGAGGGGTGAAGGTAGATTATTTATGGCAGAATGTTTCGCATGGGAGGGAAAGAGAAAATTTGTGCCAGACTGAAAACGAAAATGGCACTCGATTGAAAATGGATCGTTCAAATTGTATTTTGGGGATTGAAGGTTTGTAAAATTACCCATGGAATTATCTGGAGTTCCGTGGGTAATTTTTTCTTATTTTTTAAAAACAAAAAATATAAAATTATCCACGGAATTACCCACGGAATTCCGTGGATAATGTAAACTGTTAAACTACCCACGGAATTTCCGTGGGCAATTCCGTGGGTAATATTTTATTTTTTTTTTAAAAAAATCTTGTAATTTTTCCCACGGCTTTTCGGCATCGTAAATACGTAATTACCCACGGACTCAATTCCGTCTCGGATTCGTGGGTAATTCCAAGTTTTTTTGTAGTGACCACCATCGAGGACGTCCTTCTTCACCACCACCAGCGTCTTCTCTGTCTTAAAGCGCCGTGAACTCTGTCGGAAATTAGAGAAGCTTGGAACGCCGTGAAGAGCTTGGAGACACTAGAGCTTGAGTTTAGACGAAGAGAGAGAGGAGGAAGAGACCACTACCATCACCACCAGCGTCTCCTCTTCTCCACTACCACACAACCACCACCACCACCACCATCGTCAATTTTGGAGAGAGACGCGATTTGAAGCTGAACCAGAGGAGGTGATTTTGAATGGAAAAAGGAGAGGCAATCATATCTTCACCTTCATCACCACCACTGCGCCATTCGGTGTTCACCACCGTTGCTTCTCCTCCTCCTTTTGCCACTGCCGTTCGTTGCCAGGCAATCACCACCACCAGCTTTATCTTCTCTCACCTTAACCACATCGCCAGAATCGTCCTCTCATCGTCTCCTTCCATTTTCCCATTTCTTCTTCAAGGCCAACAGACCCACTTTAATTCTTTGATCAGATTCGGTCACCAACCAGAAATTCACGGCCTTCTTTCTCTTCACTTTCCATGGCAGATTTGCCTCTTCGACGACTGTCACTTTTCTGGCGAGCTCTTTTTGGTAGGTTGTGTTGGCTAATTCCTTCACTTCCTGATGAGGAGATTTATACTTGAGCTCAATGAAGGGGGCAGTTTTTCTACATTCCATTAGTTTAGTTTAGAGTTGGTAGATTTGGATTATCTAGTTTATGAATGATCGTATGTGATTTTCGAATTAAGATTGATGTTAATTGTTTCTATTAGTTTAATATTTATAGTTCAGATTGTATTTTGTAGTTTGGAAATTATAAATATTTGATTTTTTTTTTTATAGTTATAACAAGACTATGTTAATTAGTGTGTTATTTTATAGTTAACATGGTTAATAACATGTTGGGATAAATAAAATAGTATAAGCTAATTAATATCTTAAATATTTAATTTAAATTGACAGCAAAAATAAGCCAGTAGCTGGGTGGTTTGGATATTGTTGGATATCCATGAGGTATGGAGTTCAAATCCCTCCATTCTTTAAAAACGAGAATTTTATTTTATGCTGTCACCTTTGAAATTTCCAAACTGTTTATTTTTTATTAGGGTGTATTTGGTTTGAGGTGAGATATGTTACATTATTTAGTTTGTTGAAGGAAAGAGGAAGGAAAAGACCATTTGTTTGGTTTAAGAGGGGAGGGGAGGGTGGTAATAACCAATTGACAATTTTACCCTTACATGTTACTTTATACTTCTATAATTTTTATAATTATAGTTTTTTTCTTTCGTCTCTTTGCAAGGAGGTTGTTGCAGAACCACATCGAATGGTGCTGCAGAACATGGAGAATGCGACAGATAAGCCGAACACTCAATAACAATAATAATGATTATTATCACAAGGGAAAAATCCTAAGGTACATATGAGTTATGACAATAGTGCAAAAGAGAGCGGGTAATCATAATTTGACTTTCCAAAACAAGACAGAGAAAACTTATAACAGCAAGAGACTCATTGCATTCAAATTTCAGATCAACAATCAACCATACTTACAACATCAAGCACCCTAATACCAACACCGAAGAGCTTAGGATTTCAATTGGTCACAATTTAGCAAAGTACAAACGTAGCCAAAATCAAGGGAACGTAAAATATTTACTTTTCAGTAGGGAGAGGAAAAAGAAATGCGTCGTGCAGTAGACAAAACAGAAGGTGGCAAACGAACAGTGAAATGGACCAATATTGGAATTCGGGAAAGAACCTGAGAAAAGAGGAGAGAGGGAACATGATCAGAAACAGAGAGATTTATCGTTCTTTGCTTGCGATTTGATTTCTTTTTTATATAAAAATAAAATAAATTTGTTCTTGTCTCCGTTTTTATTTTTCACTGGGGGCATTGATGGAAATAATAATAATCTTCCGTCATCCATTCCTAGCTTATTCCCATAGGCACGAACGGTGAAGAAGTTTTGAGACTTTTCAATACTCAAAAGCCCCATATTCATCTGCTCAGCATCACTCGTTTATCTCTTCTCTTTCCCTTTCTCAATAGACATTTCGATGATTGCTAGGAGATTGCTCGGCTGCAACTTCCTCCTTGCTCGGTGCCGTTGATTCTTGCCCCTTGTTGTTGGGGGTGTGTGCTTCAATCTTCTTGATTATTCATTCCTGAATCAGTCCCTGTATGTCATTCTTTCAACGTCTTTTCTGAGTGTTAAGCTTGAATCCATTAAATTTATTTGGAGCAGAGTTGTAGAATATTTGAATAGGAGGGACTAATTGGATTTGGTTATTAATTTAATATGATTATGGGCTAAATCTTGTTAAGAAACCAAAATTAGGACAGACTATGATTTAATACTGATTGTTTTTTAGGGATTTATACAGTACACATGAAGTGTTTGATTAAATGCGTTAGAAAGGAATTTTGTGGAATTTTAGAAGTATGGTAAATGTATACAATGGTGTTGGAAAGGAACTTGATTTTGTAATAATATGAGGATGTTAAGACATAAAGAATTATATATAATGTAATAGATATATACTTGTATGCATATAGTAGCTAAATATTTTTCTTTCTTTCTTCTAAACTTGTTACAAAAAATAGAATTGTGAATATATAAACTTGTGTGTATGTGGGTTCATATATGTGTGTGTTGGCTGTTAGAAATTTGGCGTTTAAATGCTATAAGAAGATAAGCAAGGTTTTAAAGAGGAAAGGAAACAATTTTTGCCAAATAAGGTTACTATAGATACAGATTTCTAAAGACTACAATTGAAGTGACAGTGATGTACTGATGTTATTTGTATGTTAGGGAATTAAGGTCAAGTCATTCTCTTAAGGCTATTAAATATGATAGATTTTGGGATTACCAGGGAAATAAATAACACCTAGTAAAACCCTAAAATCTCTATTTATAGTGAAAGCCATATTTTGACAAATACTACATGTTTAATAAAGAGAGTATGTTGTCTCTAAATTTTGTAAATTTGTTAACTATATTCTAGGCAATTTTCTCTTGGAAATTTAAAACAACCAAAGGCAAATCTTTAGGCCACATTTAAGGATCCTAAAATACAAATGATTATTATAATAAACTATGGTTCTTGAATAATCAAAAAAGAGGAAGATAATGTTATGAAGATACTTAGAGATTTTAAGGATTCATTAGCAATAAAGTCTCCACTTAATAATGATGTAAACCTTCATGATTAATTATGGTGCATAAAGCTTGATTTAATTAAACACTAAGTCTCCATGGTTAACTAACAAATACAATTAAGAGTTAATTAAACTTTGCTAATGACACTTAAGCTTTTATAAGGTCATCAAAGTGACATCACAA
This sequence comes from Acacia acuminata, assembly GCA_019022655.1. Classification (NCBI taxonomy): domain Eukaryota; kingdom Viridiplantae; phylum Streptophyta; class Magnoliopsida; order Fabales; family Fabaceae; genus Acacia; species Acacia acuminata. Next base: position 3,564,061 of record JAFJYI010000045.1, read on the forward strand.
GGATGACATCACAAGAGCTCATGCTTCATGGTGTAGGGCCAAGATTTAACTTAAACAACACAAAATCTAATCCGATGGATAGGGTTCAAGATGAGAGGATAATAGATTATTTAACAAAATTAAATAATAGCATAATTAAATATAGCACATGGGCTCATAAATGCAAAATGAGAGATGACAATATAAGAATTTAGGATAATACTTAAAATAGGATAAAATGCACTAGCACATGGGACCACATGATCAAAAAATGCAAGGAGACAAGAGAGAGGGAGAGGGAGCACGGATGGGAGGAGGAAAAAGGAGAGGAAGAAAAAGAGAGAAAGGGAAAGGAAGAAAGAGAAAGGAAAGAGAAGAGAAGAGAGAGAGAGAGAGAGAGAGAGAGAAGAGAGAGAGTGAATAAAATATAATATTCTTTCCACACATGTTGATTTTAATTTTGGAAATTAAGATAATTAGCTAAATCCTATGTTATTAGAATCAACCAATGAGAGTGTTTTTCTTCCCAAATTAAGTCTTCATGAAAGCACAAATTAAAACGAGTCATTGATGAGAAAAGTTGATCAAGGGATAAAATTCATGAGCTTTTACTATAAATAGGGGCCTTGCCCTTCATAATTCTTCACACCAAATCAAACTTCAAGAGTTGATTTCTAATAGAGTAGAAGCAAGAAGGAGGTGGCAAGCAAGAGGCTTCAAGAGGTAAGTTTGTCTTTAGTTTTTAGTTTATAGTCTTTAGTTCTTATAGTTCTTAGTAGCTTTAGTAGAGTTGTTAGTTTTAATCTAGGCAATAGGTAAAGTAATTTCCCATAATTTTTTTCAAGCCTTATTTCATCAAAAGATGCTGACAAGGTGGAAACATGTTGGGGAGTGACTTCTAGGATTAATAAAACAAGTTAGAGTAAGATAGGAATTGTGAGGTGTTGCTGGGCAATGGGAGTCAGGCAGCTAGATAGTGATATTTTATATGCAAAATCATCTTCATAAATTCTGAAATAATTCATGAGTGTATTAGACATATATAACTTGCCATTGATATAAATTATGCATCAATTAGAGGTCTGTAGAGGGAGATAAAAATTCTGGAGATAAAGCTACGTTTTTCTGAAAAAATTCTGGGTAGAGGATGAACATCATCAAACTGGGAATGAATCACAAATTCTGGGTGTAAATCAATATTTTTTCTCAACAATAGACATGCTTAGGTTTCCACAAAATTTTACGGATCCTCGTTTCAATTTTTTTAGAATTAATTATGATTTTTCAAAGTTAGACGAAAAATCTGCCTAGAAATACTGTACCAGCGTTTTCCTACGAAATTTTGGAAATAAGTTGAAAAATAAATTCACCAGGGGTAAAAAGGTCATTAGTGACTAAGATATCTACTAAAATATTATTTGTGAATTAATATATGTGATATTACCATTATAGGGTATACGTGATCACATTCCGACCGAAAACGTACCGATATCACCAACGAAGGTACGGACGCGTCTTGTAACTTCTTGACTCGATGCTTATTGTATGCATATATGTGATAGATGATTTCATAGACTAAGACTCGGTCTTAGATCACTGTTTATACATTCAGCTTTACGGGTTATAGTCTTGATAACGCCGTAGGATTGTTTTCTAGCGATGACACGAGTGTACATCGTGGCACCGGTTAGTGCAAATGTGGGTGACTTTACATGTCTTTGTGTGCTATGTATTGTTGATATGTTAATCTTGCATCTCTTGTGTGCTTATGTATTGATTACTGCTGTAATGTCATGAATATCTGTCATACATATCTTTGTATTACTTAAGCGGTTAACCGTTACACGAGGTCCGATGTACATTGGACCTCGCTCTCATCGTAGCATCGAGTGCGAAGGACCAAAGGTCGTTGACAAGGGTAAGCAGCCCGCTTGAGGACCCGGCCGGAGTTTCTTTTTGTTTTTGGATTGTATAATATTTTGAATTATTGGGATGAATGTACCACTACTATAACAAACCATGGATGATATTTTGTAATATACTCATCAGTACTCACTCTCTTTTGAATTGCTCTGATACGCCACTCTGATCAAATTATTTTAAAAACGATTTAGAAAAATGGGGTGTTACACTTAATGTAGAAATAATATTGTTACTGGGTCCTATGTACCTCGACGATTTTCAAGCATTTTACTTTCTTGAGTATTCACATTTTAGAAAATGATATGTTAAAGCTTTTGATGGAAATGGTAAATTATTTATTTAATTTCTTCTATATGACTTTAAACTTTTATACATGCATCGAAGGGAGAGATTTTGTTTTCGAAAAGGAAACACTTTTCCTTTCTGTATTGAAATTGATTTGAGTTACAAGGTTGCTACTTCCATGCATGCCAGAAAATGTGTTTTGTAGGGCGACAAAGCTGCAATTAATCGGGTCGCGGAAGTTACGTTAGCCCTTTCCGGCACACCCAACTAGTAGGGTGATTAGGAGGTACTAACCCTGTGTGATAGCCAACACACGTGGAACGGACGGAGGGTTTTCGTGAGTATCACTCATGCGAGTTCTTCGTGGCTTTTAGCCGTGCTAGATTGGTTACTTATCCTTGTGGATTGTTTGTCCACGCTTGTTATCATTTTGTCTAGGTCTTGATCAAGAATAAAACTGTTTTTCATTATGTTATCAATTTTCAAATAAAAAGTTATTTGAATCTATTTTTTATTTTGAATAGCAATGGTTAAATCTTTATTTGCCTTCTTATAAGCTTACTTGTTTAATTGTCTCCACGTTGAATAATTAATCCTTTCCTTTCAAATGTCAAGTTACTTTATTCTATTATGACTTAACCGGTTTATTATCATCGTATATTTGTATTTTATTGTAGGGACGTTTTTTACTAGAACAATATTTTTGCACTAAGATGGTAGAAGTGTACATGCTCTTCCTGTTGACTCCTGAAGCTCACCTTGGATAAGAAGTGTGATCGCCTGCTTTCGAGTTCCATGGGCTAATGTAAATATTAAAATATACTTTCTAAAGTTGTACTAGAGTGGTTGAGAATCCTTATCTTTTGCTGATATTTTGGGAATTTATGAATACATATATGATGATGTGGAGTGGAGCTCCATATATGCCATGACCAGGTTATTGTAGAAATTTCAGGAAGTCCAACTTACAGAAGAGACTTTGATAAAATTTCTACAAGCAGCTTAATATATATATGGGGAAATCGGATGTACGGTGACGGCACCCAAGCATCATCATCTGTGAGGGTTGAAACGCTTGGCGACATTTTGTTAAATGAGGGCATTCCACACGCTGAAAAGAAAAACAAGACAAATCCGATTCCAGACTACTGTCGTGCCAAGGATTAAAAGAGAACAAAACGTCTTCATCCAAACTACTGTCGCGCCACAGGGATTTTTTTACCCGAAGAAACATATCCCAGGATTTTTTTTCTCCAAGAAACATATCCCATTATAACAAGACAAACCGACAGAATCAAATCAACTTCCAGGATAAAATATCGCTACTGAAATCACATCAATAAAATCACAGAATCAAATCAACTTCCAGGATAAAATCAAATTCCAGGATAAAATCACAGAATTTGAATCAAATCAACTTCCAGGATAAAATCACAGAATCTGAATCAATAAAATCAACTTCCAGGATAAAATCAAATCAACTTCTAGGATAAAATCACAGAATCAAATCAAATCGCGCTATCGTGAATCGAAAGGGAATAGCGCCGAGCTCAAATCAAGAAAAAATTGGAATATTTGAAATATCGCATCGAAATCAAATTCCTGGAAGAAAAAATAGGAATACTGAAATATCAAATTGCATATCGTGATCGCTATGGAATCAAATCACTACATCAAAAGAAAATACCAAATTGTGGATCTGTCTAAAAAACCTCCATTTGAATTAAAATATTATTTCTTAATTTAGAAATCAAATAGCTATCACCTGGAGAGATTCACAACGGTTGAGCGATTAGGTGCTTGGACAAGTTTGTTAGTTCTCAATATGTTTTGATGATTTACAACAAATGTAAAACATGTTTTGAAGTTTGCAAAGTTGTTTTAAAAACACTCGGAAGTTGCAAACTGCGGTTTGCATCTGCAAACTCGAGTATTGGACGGCCAATCTGCAGTTTGCCTTTGCAAACTTCGAGTATTGGACGGCCAATCTGCGGTTGCTTGGTAAACTCGAGTATAGGGCATGAGAAAGAAACCAAGTTTTTCAGCCAAAGTCCATCGCGGTTTGCTTGACAAACTCGAGTATTGGACAGCCAATCTGCGGTTGCTTGGCAAACTCGAGTATAGGCCATACGAAAGAAACCAAGTTTTCAACCAAAGTCGATCTGCGGTTTGCATAGGCAAACTCGAGTATTGAATGGTCAATACTGCGGTTGCATGGGTAAACTCGAGTATCGAACTTCTTGTGAATCAAAGGATTTTTCCAACTTAGTCAATCTTGCGGTTTGCATTTGCAAACTCGAGTATTGGGCGACCAATATCTTGCGGTTGCTTGGCAAACTCGAGTATTGGACTTCCGAAGCAAAACAAGTTTTTCAAACAAAGTCAAAGCTGCGGTTTCCAAAACAAACTCGAGTATTGACCTTCCGAGAGAAAAGGATTTTTCAAGATAAATCAATCTGCGGTTGCATTGGCAAACTCGAGTATTGAATGGTCAAATCTTGCGGTTTGTGTTGCTAAACTCGAGTATTGGACTTCCGAGAGAGCAAATGGATTTTTCAAGCTAAACCCATACTGCGGTTTGCATAGGCAAACTCGAGTATAGGTCTTGACCTTTAAATACAAGACACGATGACTTGCCTCGAAAAGTGGAAACTTCGAGTATCCAATTGGATATGCGGTTTGGTCACTTGTGAACGAGTGCCATACTCGAGTTTACAAGAACAAACCATGGTATGCAACGCAAAAACTACATTTTGAATTATACGAATTCTTGAATCACTCTTGTTTGTTCCAAATGCTTTCATGAATCTTTCACTTATGCTCCCGGATATGTTTAACAAGTTTATTTAGTGAAATTGGTTAGCACGAGATGAAAGTTAATGGAGATCAAGAAAAAGCATAAAGTGGTGAGCATTTATTGCACTTCAGAAAATTAACATCCTTTTGGTTAATCCATCGAGCACGAACTCTCAACGTTCAAAAACACTTTCTTCATCAAGAAAACTCTTCTCCAACGGGCAAATCCTCGAGTTCCACATCGAGACCATATCAACATCTGGATTAGTTGGAGCTTAGAGAAGAAGATGACAGACTTAATGCTAATCACCTACAACGGTTGGATTCATCATTCAACGGTCATTTAATGTTCTCTACCTATAAATAGAGTTCATTAACTTCTTCTCAAGCGATACACCTCGAGAGCGAAAATTTACTAAGTCATTTATTGTGTTCAGCTTTCACTTGTATTGTATCAATCGATACTTGCACTTGTGTTCATTTTATACGCTCGTAAGAGAGTTATATCGTAAATCATTTATTGATTGAGATAACCACAAGTCGGGGACTTGGTGGTTGGGTGTATTGATTACAACTTGTAAGGGGGAGTGAGTTCTAGAGAGAGAACTACTCTTGAGTACGAGTGTGTAATCGGTTTGTGAGTATAGTGGATTGAAAATCCCAAGTGTGGCTTGGGAATTTGGATGTAGGTCAAAGATAAGACTGAACCAGGATAATTTCCATTGAGCAAGCTTTCCTTCCCTTCCTCCTCTGTCTATCTCTGGTTTCATTATTTCAAAACGAGCATATTTCTAAAAGTTTTTAAAATACCCAATTCACCCCCTCTTGGGTATATAGCTCCATTTACATTTGGTATCGAGCAAGGTCTTCTCTTAAGAGCTTAACAACTCGAGAAGGATCATTATGGAAGGTATCTTACGATGGAGCATCTATCACCGAGACCACTTTCCGGCTTCAATGGAGAGCACTACTCCTTCCGGAAGGCCAAATTCAAAGTGTTTGTTATGGCAAGCGAGTATGGTCTTTGGAGAGTATTTGAAAGAGGAGATTATGAGCCATCAACCGTGGAAGATGGAGTCGAGTTCCCAAGCTAGAAGAGGAATATGATGAGAACGACGAAGAAACGTCACCCTCAACGGCAAGGCGGTTACGCTTCTCCAAAGTGCACCGAGTCAACAAGAATACTTTCGTATTTGCACCTTATCATCTGCTAAGGCCATGTGGGATGCTCTGGAGATAGCTCATGAAGGAACAGTTTGGAGTAAAGCAAAACGAGTCAATACTCTTATGACCGAGTATGATCTTGCGAATGAAGCATGGCGAATCCATTGGTGAGTTCAGTGAGGTTCACTCATCTCATCAATCAACTTCTTTGCCTTGGGAAAAGAATATGACCAACCGGTCAAGTAAGGAAGATCTTGAATGTCCTTAACAAGGAATGGGAAGCAAAGGTCACAGCTATTGAAGAGGCTCGAGGAGAGTCAATGACGTCGAGGCTGCTCTATTCGGCGATCTCTCACGAGTATGAGGCTAAACTCAAATTCAAGAAGGGACTTGATGAAGTTCATGGCAAAAACAAGGGAATTGCCCTCAAGTCTACAAGAGAAGTTAAAGATTCAGATGAGGAAAATGAAAATGTAGACGAAGATGAGGAAATAGGCATGATGGTTCGTAGATTCAAGAAATTCTACAAGAAGGACCAAGGCTTCAAGAAATTTCACAAGGGTAGCTCCGGCTATGAGGCAAAGAAGCCGGTCATCACTACGAATGTCAAAAGCCTGGTCACATCAAGTACGAATGCCTGCGTACTGAACAACAAAGACAAAGAAAAGAAGAAGTTCAGCAAATACAAGAAGAAAGCTTATGTCTCCGGCATTTGGGGTGACGGCTCATCGATGAAGATGATGAGGATGAGGAAGAAAAAGCAAATATATGCCTAGTTCTTTGAAGAAGAAGAGCAACGTGCTAAACTTGAAGAGGTATATGATTGCAAACCTCCTTATGATGATCTGTTTGATGAATATATGTTGTGCAATTTGAATTTGAAAAACTTGCTGAAAAATATTTCAAACTGAAAAACCGAAATCTTACTCTTGAATCTCAAGTTGAAATGTTGTCCTCTTGAGAAAATACTATTTGTAAAGATTGTCTGATCAAGAAAAAGAATTCATATCTTACAAAGGCACTTGAGAAATTCACTAGAGGAAGTGAAATGCTCAATGTCATTTTGAAACAACAACATTTTATAAATGATAGATCAGGCATTGGTTACGAGACCAAACTTTGATAAGAAGAAAGGCAAGAAGAAGAGTGGTCGAGAAAACATACATGAACTATTTTACAAAATCAGTTCACTCTTCAAATCCCTTTGCACATTGCAATTCTTTGTAATAAGAAGGGTCATTCTACTTCATCTTGCTTTCATAAAAGGGAAAGAAAAATTAAACCGGTAGGAAATTATCAATGGGTACCGAAAGGAACTTATGTTCCTAAGGTCAAAACTAACTCCAAAGGACCCAAGAAAAGATGGGTACCTAAGGCTTGATCCCTTGAAAATTGCAGGTTTGTCTTAGAGCATCAAGACCCAACAAGTGGTACATTGATAGTGGGTGCTCAAGACACATGACCTGGAGATGAATCCAAATTTCTTTCAATCAAACCAAAGGATGGTGGTAGAGTCACATTCGGAGGAGACCAATCGGAAAAATTGCTGGAATTGGTGAGATAGGAAACAATGAAGGTCCTCTCATCAAAGATGTCTACCTAGTAGAAGGATTGTGTCACAACCTCCTAAGTGTGAGCCAAAGCACCGACAAGGGTAACCTAGTTATCTTTGATTCAAATGAATGCTTGATTGTTAGAAAAGATTTAGTCCCCATTGATGATTTGAAAACTAAAGCCTTATTTAGAGCACCTAGAGATGGAAATTGTTACACTCTTAACCTCTCTAGCAATGCTTCAGTTTCTGAAAATTGTTTTGTTAGTAACTTGAATGAGAGTTGGCTATGGCATAAGCGATTAGCTCATGTTAATATGTTTCAACTTGACAAGTTCTTGAAAAAGGATTTGGTCATTGGTATTCCTAAATTGAATTTCAAAAATGACATAGTACTGTGATGCTTGTCAAAAAGGAAAACAAACCAAATCTTCTTTTAAATCAAAAAATGAGATTTCAACTAGTAGACCTCTTCAATTACTTCATATGGATCTAGTTGGACCGGCTAGAGTAAAAAGTCTTGGTGGAAATCTTTACACCTTGGTCATAGTTGATGATTACTCTAGATTTGCTTGGACGATATTTTTGTCATCTAAAGATGAAACATTTGATCAGTTTGTTACCTTTGCCAAAAAGGTCCAGAACGAGAAAGGCTTTGCAATTTCAGGTATAAGAACTGATCATGGTGGCGAATTTGAAAACAACGCCTTCGCTGAGTTCTGTGACAATGTGGGGATTGATCACAACTTCTCAGCTCCAAGGACTCCTCAACAAAACGGTGTGGTTGAGAGGAAGAATAGAGTCCTTGAGATGGCAAGGGCAATGTTAAATGAAAACAACACTTCTCAAGTGTTTTGGGTGATGCGATGAGTACGGCTTGCTACATCTCCAACCGAGCCTATTTGAGGAAGAAAGCTGAACAAGACCCCATATGAACTCTACAAGGAAAGGAAGCCAAATCTCAGCCACCTACATGTCTTTGGATGCAAGTGCTATGTGCACAACAATGGTAAAGAGAATCTTGGTAAATTCGATTCCAAAGCCGATATAGGTATCTTCATTGGTTATTCAAATAGGAGTAGAGCTTATAGAGTCTTTAATACTCGCACACGTATTGTTGAAGAGTCAATACATGTTGTTTTCTCGTGAATCCAAATCGATAAAGCCTTGGACAATGAAGAAGAAAATGTTTTCAAGAATCAATTCTTTTCGAAAACTACTCCGCTTCTATTGAAAATCTGAAAATGTTTTTGAGGCTGATCCCCAAAACTCTATTGAAAATCCTGATCGAGACTCAACCTAGAGCTTGGAAATTTATTAGAAATCATCCTTTAGACCAAGTTATAGGTGATATTCATCGGGGAGTAAGAACCGAGAAATAGTACTTTGAATGAAGTAACTTTTTCTGCATTTATATCTCATATAGAACCCTCTAAGATTGATGAAGCCCTTTCGGATAATGATTGGGTGATAGCAATGCAAGAGGAGTTACATCAATTTGATAGAAATCATGTTTGGGATTTGGTACCTAGGCCCAAAGATCATCCGGTCATTGGCACCAAATGGGTATTCAAGAACAAACGTGATGAGTCCGCAATCATTGTCCGCAACAAGGCAAGATTGGTTGCCAAAGGCTATAATCAAGAAGAAGGAATTGATTATGAAGAAACTTATGCTCCGAGTGGCAAGATTGGAAGCCATAAGAGTACTTCTAGCCTTTGCATGTGTAAAAGGTTTTAAACTATATCAAATGGATGTGAAAAGTGCTTTTCCGAATGGTTTTATACAAGAGGAAGTTTATGTGGAACAACCTCCTGGTTTTGAAAATGAACATTGTCAGATCATGTGTATCGTCTCAAGAAGGCTCTATATGGCTCGAAACAAGCTCCTAGAGCTTGGTATGAGCGATTAAGCAAATTCCTTCTAGATCAAGGCTTTGTTAGAGGAAAAGCGGACACAACTCTTTTCATAAAGAGTAATAAGCTAAATGAAATTTTAATGGTTCAAATATATGTGGATGATATTATATTTGGTGCTTCTAATGATGCTTTGTGTGAAGAGTTTTCAAAGACTATGCGGGGAGAGTTTGAGATGTCCATGATGGGAGAGCTCAACTACTTTCTTGGACTGCAAATCAAGCAAAGAAAAGATGGGATATTTATTTCCCAAACCAAATATCTCGAATGATTTCTTTGAAGAAATTTGGGATGGACCGGTGCAATGGTGCGACACTCCTATGAGCTCAAGCGCTTCACTAGATGCTGATGAGGAGGGCAAAGATTTCAACATCACAAAGTATAGAGGAATGATTGGATCACTTCTCTATCTTACAGCGAGTCGCCGGACATCCAATTCGGTGTTGGGATGTGTGCAAGGTTCCAATCCGCTCCAAAAGAGTCCCATCTTGAACAAGTAAAGAGGATATTCAGATATCTCTCGGACACAAAGACTCTTGGACTGTGGTTTCCCAAAGGTCAACCGGAACACTTGGTGGCATACTCAGATTCGGATCATGCCGGCTACAAGACAGATAGAAAGAGCACAAGTGGCCAATGCGAATTCTTTGGCAACTCACTTGTCTCTTGGTTCAAGAAGAAGCAAACATCGTGGCGTGTCCTCTACCAGAAATTTTGAATATGTGGCTGCCTCAAGTTGTTGTGCTCAAGTGCTATGGTTGAAACAACAACTTGCCGACTTGGGAGTTCACTTGAAGGAAATCCCAATTTTGTGTGACAACACAAGCACAATAAGCTTGGCCAAGAATCCGGTGCAACATACAAGAACCAAGCATATTGATGTGAGGCATCACTTCATTCGGGATCATGTCCGAAAAGAGATGTCAAAGTGATGTTCATCCCAACTCATCTTCAACTTGCGACATCTTCACAAAGCCTCTAGCCAAAGAACCTTTCAACTTCATAAGAAGAGAATTGGGAATGGTAAATCCCAATGAATTGTAAGAATTTCTCATTCAATCTAATGTTAGTTATGTTTTGATGATTAATCTTTACTAACTTGAGCATCGGAGCGTTTAGATATGTCTCTTGCAGGATATTTCAATGCTTCAGAAGTTCCATACTGCAGTATAGGATGGGTTACTCGAGTTTAGGACCAGACAGAAGCCAAACCTGACCTTCATCAATAGCTTGACTCGAGTATGGGGAACCAAAACTGCAGTTTAGGACCGCACAAACTGCAGGTTGTAAGTGCAAGTTTGCTAAACTCGAGTAAGGAAAAGCTAAACTCGAGTATGTTCATCGTGGGTTCAAAAATTCACGCTACATTTTTGAAGTCCAGGTTAGTATACTTTCACCTTTACCGCAGTATGTAAATGAAAGTTTGCTAAACTCGAGTAAGGAGAAGCTAAACTCGAGTATGTCACTGTGAATTCCAAACGTTACACCATTTTAAATCAACGATGTGGCATACTTCCATTTGTACTCGAGTTTATTAGTGACGAGTTTACTAAACTTCAATTTGTACTCGAGTTTGTTAGTGACGGTTTCCTAAACTTCCATTTGTACTCGAGTTTGTTAGTGAAAGTTTGCTAGACTCAAGTAAGAAATAGATAAACTCGAGTAAGGAGGTCTGTCTATATATATATGTGAAAGTGGTGTTCTTCCAAACTCGCGTCTTCACTCCAAGTAAACCCTAGAGTTTCAACTTTCTCTCTTCTTCTCCTTCTGAATCCGTCACAATCCCTCATCAACCCCTTCAAATCCTCACCAAATTTCATCTAATTCTTCTTATCTTCTCTCCTTCTGAAACCCTAAGCGATCAGATGTCTAAGGAAGTCTCACAATCCTCTCAACCGATTCCTCCACGAGCTCCAAGGAGCAAATCGATTCCACAGAAGTTGCAGAGAGGCATTGATACAAGAATCCCTGGAGTGGGTGTTGTGATTAAGGATAATCCATCCTCGAATCCCAAGAGATGTGATTCGACTTCAAAGGGTCGAGAACCTTCTTCAGCCACAAACGGAAGAGAACGGGCCGAGTCGAGCCAAGCAAAAGGGAAAAGAACCGTTGTTCACCGCAAAACAAGGTCCAAGAATGCCACCCCTGCTTCTGGCTCTCGCTCCACAGTCGAGGTTACCGGCTCTTCAGATTATGAGACTGAAGAAGATGAGCACGAAGGAGTCTCCCCATTCATCGATAATGCAATAGAGGAGATTAAGCTTCACAAGACTCCGCCTCGGATTCAAAGTCACCCGGTTCCTCTTCCTCCGGTCTCAATGCCAAATTCAAGGACCAAAGTATTCATCTCGTGGCTTCGTGCGGTTGTCTCGGTTGACTTGGAGCAACTTTATCGCGGCGCAATGTGGATCTCACACCATGGTTTGGGCCTTATCGGTCATTCATCTCCATCGAAGCCGCTTACTACCCGGAGTTGGTCAAGATGTTCTATTTCAATATGGCAACCAACAACCTATTGGACTCGAGAAGGCTATACGAGAGGAGAGGATCACCACGTGTGTTAGAGGGGTCCAATTCACCTTGTCTCCGCTGCTATTATCAACAAGATCCTAAAGGTTGATCATCCTCCACCCGTCCACACCACAATACACCAATGCCGAGGTGTATAGGACTTTAATGCGTTCACGGGACGTGCCGGCCGATCGGCTTGCTCATTTGTCTATCAAGCCCTCGGACATGCCCGCACCGCACCGAGTGATTTGGTACATCTACACTCGGAACTTTGTGCGAAAGGAGGGAGCTATACTCACTTTGCTCGGAAAGATTATCGATTCTTCACGGCCTTCATCCGAGAAGAATCCTCTCAACATTGGGCAATGGATCTTCAAAGAAATCGGCGCCTTCAAGTTTACATCCGAAAGGGATCATACATGCCCTTTGCCTCATTTGGTGTCCCTCATTATGTTCTACTACAAAATATGGTATGTGGGACCCGAGCGAGATGAAGTTCATTCCATCCTTCGGCAAGACTCGGTTGAACTTTATGAAGATCACATTCGAGCCGGAAGGATCGAGCCGATCAAGGGCTCCTCCGAGGTCACAAGCCCGTGGATCACAGTCTTATGCGCACGAGGCTCAGTCACATCCTCCTCCATCATTGGACCTCGAAGAACGGTTGAGAGAGATGATCGATGCTGCCCTCTCATCTCATAGACTGATTATGAAAGCTGAGTTGGACATGCTGCGAGCCGAGTTCAAGATGGGTCTCATGGATGTGAAGACTGACTTGGAGAAGCTGAAGGATGCCACTGACCAGAAGCAGAGCGAGATTTTTGATCAGGGGATTGATCTAGACTCCCGGTTATCCATGACATATGAGCTTGCTTGAAGCCGAGGAATAAGATTGATCGTCGATTGACCATTTTGGTCTTGGTGCTTCTTCGTCCTCCACATTTGGTTTCACGGCGGGTCCATCCTCATCCTCTCCTATACCCGAGACCCAGCCACCCGAGAGATACACATATCCCCACCTTCCTCACCTCCCTTCTCATTTCCTCGTCCACCTCACACCTTTTCCCCACCTCCACTTCCACTCCTACCCCCGTTATCCCATCATCTCCTATCACTCCTTCCACGAGCTTCTCCCGACCGCCCTCCATCTCCATCTACCCCGTCTCATCGAGAAATTCCCCACACCTTCTCCTTATCATGACCCTACCTTCGATCCATCCACCGCCATGGTCCTCTGGACCCCTCCTTTTGTTATCCTTGATCCCGAGTATGTTGATGAAGACAAAGGGGAGAAGGAGAGAAAGATGTAGATGTTTAGGGTCTATAGGTTCTAGGTAGTTTGTTGTTCTAGATGTTTTGTTTTTATCATTTGTACTTTGCTATTATCGAATGATATCGTAGTATCGCGAGTTATCGAGTATCTATCTTATCGATATTGTTCATTGTTTGCTTCATTGAGTATAGTTCAACTTGTTTACGTTTTTGAATTCCATTTATTTGCTATTCTCTCGAACCTCAAATGTTGAAATGCCAAATTAGATGGTTTTTCGATAACTCAAACCTTGAACTTTGAAAACTTCATCTCAAAACAAACTACATCTTTCAAATTCTTTGCAAAATAACTTACAAGTGTTGTCATCATCAAAAAGGGGAGAATGTTAGTTCTCAATATGTTTTGATGATTTACAACAAATGTAAAACATGTTTTGAAGTTTGCAAAGTTGTTTTAAAAACACTCGGAAGTTGCAAACTGCAGGTTGCATCGCAAACTCGAGTATTGGACGGCCAATCTGCAGTTTGCCTTTGCAAACTCGAGTATTGGACGGCCAATACCTGCGGTTTGCTTGGTAAACTCGAGTATAGGGCATACGAGAAAGAAACCAAGTTTTTCAGCCAAAGTCCATACTGCAGTTTGCTTGACAAACTCGAGTATTGGGCCAATCTGCGCAGTTGCTTGGCAAACTCGAGTATAGGCCATACGAAAGAAACCAAGTTTTCAACCAAAGTCGATCTGCGGTTGCATAGGCAAACTCGAGTATTGAATGGTCAATACCTTGTTTGCATGGGTAAACTCGAGTATCGAACTTCTTGTGAATCAAAGGATTTTTCCAACTTAGTCAATACCGCGGTTTGCATTTGCAAACTCGAGTATTGGGACGACCAATGCAGCGGTTGCTTGGCAAACTCGAGTATTGACTTCGAAAGCAAAACAAGTTTTTCAAACAAAGTCAAAACTGCGGTTTCCAAAACAAACTCGAGTATTGACCTTCCAGAGAGAAAAGGATTTTTTCAAGATAAATCAATACTGCAGTTTGCATTGGCAAACTCGAGTATTGAATGGTCAATACTGCAGTTTGTGTTGCTAAACTCGAGTATTGGACTTCCGGAGAGCAAATGGATTTTTCAAGCTAAACCCATACCGTTGCAGGTTTGCATAGGCAAACTCGAGTATAGGTCTTGACCTTTAAATACAAGACACGATGACTTGCCTGCGAAAAGTGGAAACTCGAGTATCCAATTGGATATCTTGCAGTTTGGTCACTTGTGAACAAGTGCCATACTCGAGTTTACAAGAACAAACCGCAAGTATGCAACGCAAAAACTACATTTTGAATTATACGAATTCTTGAATCACTCTTGTTTGTTCCAAATGCTTTCATGAATCTTTCACTTATGCTCCCGGATATGTTTAACAAGTTTATTTAGTGAAATTCGGTTAGCACGGATGAAAGTTAATGGAGATCAAGAGAAAAAGCATAAAGTGGTCGAGCATTTATTGCACTTCAGAAAATTAACATCCTTTTGGTTAATCCATCCGAGCACGAACTCTCAACGTTCAAAAACACTTTCTTCATCAAGAAAACTCTTCTCCAACGGGCAAATCCTCGAGTTCCACATCGACCATATCAACATCCGGATTAGTTGGAGCTTAGAGAGAAGATGACCGGACTTAATGCTAATCACCTACAACGGTTGGATTCATCATTCAACGGTCATTTAATGTTCTCTACCTATAAATAGAGTTCATTAACTTCTTCTCAAGCCGATACACCTCGAGAGCGAAAATTTACTAAGTCATTTATTGTGTTCGGCTTTCACTTGTATTGTATCAATCGATACTTGCACTTCAGTGTTCATTTTATCTCGCTCGTAAGAGAGTTATATCTCGTAAATCATTTATTGATTGAGATAACCACAAGTCGGGGGACTTGGTGGTTGGGTGTATTGATTACAACTTGTAAGGGGGAGTGAGTTCTAGAGAGAGAACTACTCTTGAGTACGAGTGTGTAATCGGTTTGTGAGTATAGTGGATTGAAAATCCCAAGTGTGGCTTGGGGACTGGATGTAGGTCAAAGATAAGACGGAACCAGGATAATTTCCATTGAGCAAGCTTTCCTTCCCTTCCTCCTCTGTCTATCTCTCGGTTTCATTATTTCAAAACAGAGCATATTTCTAAAAGTTTTTAAAATACCCAATTCACCCCCCCTCTTGGGTATATAGCTCCATTTACAAAGTTTTGTTGGATCAGTTCAAGGTTGCTACAATTTGGGTTTGAAGCCTTACAGTCAGATTCTTCTCTATTTATCTGTCACATTCCAGGATCACATTGCATACCTCACTTCTATTTATCTGTCAATAGTGAATAATTTGAATGAATAAATCTCAACAAATTGTGTCACAGTGGAATCATCAATAGTACCAGAATTTGTGAGACAAGATCCTAGTTCATCCATTGTGAAAGGGCAAGGAATAACCAAATATGAAAATTTAACATGGAATTTGAAGGGTACCCTTGTTCTTAATTTAATTCAAGTACTACTTTTACATGAATACTTATCTATCTAGAGCCATCGTCTCTCCTCTCTTAACCACTTCTGCCAAGTCAGATTTAGTTCCCTTTTGCTATGATTTAGATTTAGATTTCTTAACCACTTCTGCCAACTCAAGCTAAAGAAGCACTTCTTAGGCTCATGTGGCATGCCCTGTTTTCACTTGTCTTTGGTTCAAAAGTTTGCATTCATGTTGTGTACAAAATAAAGTAGGGATGATGGCTAGGCATAAACAATGATCACGGGATCTTTCTCTCTTATAAACTGTCTTTTTTTTTTCTCTTAATATAGGATATAACACAATAGGAACCTACACATATGTTTTTATCTTGGTTTTCTTTCATATTTATTAAGATTTGGATATCTTCAGCAAATGCTTTTTTTGGTTTATGATGTAAATATTGTACAGGCTAATGGTCAACTTTTTCACATCTTTCTAATGGATCACTCCCAAATAACAACTATTGAAGACATTGACATAAGTGGAAGTTTAGTAAATGTAGATGACATTGTTGATTTGGAGAAAGACAATGATGAATGGCAAGAACATGATCAGTGTCAAATCATGGAAGATGAAGGTGGTGATGATAGTGTACAAGAAATTGTGGGAGATGATGATAGTGGATTCAGTGAGGCACCTATTTTAGGGAGAGTGTTTAAGACATCAGAAGAAGCTTATGGTTTCTATAATGACTATGCACAGGGTAAAGGATTTGGAATACGTAAGCAATATACTAGCAGGAATATGAAAACGCAGCAAATATATAGGTGGAATTATGTGTGCTCAAAGCAAGGTCTCAAGAAACATAATGATAAAACAGGTTGGTGATCACAAGTGTCAAAAGGCGTAGGGATTCAAGGACAAATTGTTCAGCGATGTTACAAGTAAAGTTAGTGGATGGATTATGGATCGTAGAGAAGTTTAATGATGCACATAATCATCCATTGATTATGACTCCTTCGAAGGTGAAGAAGTTTCCTTCTCACGGTGATTTACAACGCTCAAATTTCACTAAATCACTTGTCACTAAGCTTTTCGAGGAGGGCTTAACGTCTTCAAAAATTTCAAAGGTGGTGAATGCTATGAACAAAGAAGTTAATATTACACCTATTCAAGTCAGCACTATGCTATCGGGACAAAGAAAGAATAATGTAGGGCGAGAATGTCAAGGCATCATCAAACACTTTCAAAGGAAGTCCGCTCTTGATGGAGCTTTTTATTTTGATATGCATCTAGCAGAAGATGGTACACTAAGAAGCGTTTTTTGGGCGGATGGTAGGTCGAGAGCTGCATATGCGCATTTTGGCGAAGTCCTTGTGTTTGACGTGACTTATAAAACGAACAAGTTTAGGTTTCCTTTTGCCCCTTTTGTGGGGGTTAATCACCATGGGCAATCAATTTTATTTTCAGCCGCTTTGTTAGAAGATGAAACAGAGGCAACATTTACATGGCTGTTTGAACAGTTTCGGATATGTATGTTTGACAAGTCTCCTATTGCTATTATCACAGATCAAGACAAAGCGATGGGAAAAGCAATTGCCAATATATTTCCAAAAGCACGACACCGTTTTTGTGCATGGCATATCAAAAAACATGTTATGGAGCATAGTCAAGCTTTGCGCACACAATTTAAAGATAGTTTTGATATTGACTTCCGTGAGTGGTATAAAAGTCGAGACATTGATGAGTTCGAAGGCAAGTGGGCGTAATTGAGGACTAAATATGATATTAAAGCAGGTAGTTGGTTGTCCAACATGTATAATTCACGCCATCCACTAGTGCAAAAAAGGGCTTTAAGACCGGACAAAAGAGGTATTGTAAGACCGGATTTGCGACCGGTCTTGTTCCAGGCAGTCTTAAAAGTCTGTAACTTTTAAGACCGGATGAACGACCGGTCTTAAAAATTTAGACCGAACTTTTAAAATATCCGGTCTTAAAAGTGTTTCAAAATAATAAAAAAAAAAGAAAAAAGAAAAAACCCAAATGAAACAACCGATCCCAAATCACCAGATCTAGCAACATTTTGAATGTCCCTCCGTCATCAGCGATGGAGAACCAAAAGAAGATTGGAAGCAGTACCAACAAGAAAAACAAAAAAGAAGAGAAGATTGGAAGCAACACCAACAAGAAAAACAAAAAAGATGAATACAAAGTCCGAAATAAGAAAACATAGCAAGAAATAGAAATCATTCACCATGGAAATCGAATTTGAATCAATATAAAATCGAGATGAAATTGAAGTCCAGATCTACAAAAAAATCACAAGCTTAAAGCAACCAAATCTGAGCGGGATCCTCTTGTCGATGCGGCAACGCTTCAAGCAACCAAAATCAAAGTCCGGATACGGCGGGAGCGGTCAAGGTAGGAGCAAACAGGCTTAAACAAGAACAGATCTGGGTTTGATTTTACGCCGAATCTGTGCGAAGGCGGTGTAGGAGGAGCCATAGATCGAAGAGGAAGGAGCCGTCGTCGTCTAGAATCCTCGAAGCGACGCTGCGCCGTTCGAGGATTGGAGTTGATGCCATCGCAAAACCCTCGAAGCATCTCACTTCCAACGTTGCCAAGGATTTGATTGTGTGGCTCTTAGGAAAACTTCCGAAGATTGCGAGTAGATTAGAGGAAGAGGATGTCATTTCTTGCCGAGGATTTGAGAACTAAGCAAATGTTATTCCCCAAGAAGACAAGTACGCTCACGGACTTAACGAGTTTAGTGAATTTAGTTTTTTCTTAACACTTTTAAGACCGGTTGTTTGTAAAAAGAGGTCTTAAAAGTATATTTTTAAGACCGACTCTTTATAATCCGGTCTTAAAAGTGTTCTATATATTTACGAAATTGCCACCAAGAAGACAAACACGCTCACGAGCTTAACGAGTTTAGTGAATTTAGTTTTTTCTTAACACTTTTAAGACCGGTTGTTTATAAAAGAGGTCTTAAAAGTATATTTTTAAGACCGACTCTTTATAATCCGGTCTTAAAAGTGTTCTATATATTTACGAAATTGCCACCAAGAAGACAAACACGATCACGGCTTAACGAGTTTAGCAAATTTATTTTTAACACTTTTAAGATAGGTTGTTTATAAAAACAAGTCTTAAAAGTATATTTTTAGGACTGACTTTTTATAATCCGGTCTTAAAAGTGTTTTATATATCGTGCAATTATCTTAATTAAGTTATTAGAGAGATTTTAGGAATTAAGTTAGCAAATCATGATTTTTTGAATTTCGTAATTATATTCCTCGATTGTAATCATCTTAATTAAGTTGTTAGAGAGATTTTAGGAATTAAATTAGCAAATCATGGTTTTTTGAATTTCGTAATTATATTCCTGATTGTAATCATCTTAATTAAGTTGTTAGAGAGATTTTAGGAATTAAGTTAGCAGATCATAATTTATTGAATTTCGTAATTATATTTCGATCGTAATCCCTAGATTATAGGAACTACCAGGTCAAAAGATTATTTACTTATTAGCATCGTATATAATTTCAATTAAGCGAAGGAATAAATCATCGCATTCTTGGACTCATCTATGATCGCGTCTTCTCATAATATTTACGAAATTGTTACGGTCACACTTTTAAGACCAGGATATTTTATAATCCGGTCTTAAAAGTGTTCTATATATTTACGAAATTGCCACGGTCATATTTTTAAGACCGGATCTTTTATAATCCGGTCTTAAAAGTGTTCTATATATTTACGAAAGTGCCAGGTCATACCAAAAAGTTCTTTATATTTACGAAAGCGCGCAACGGTCACACTTTTAAGACTCGATTCTCTATAATCCGGTCTTAATGAGTGATCTTAAAGCTATTTTTTGCACTAGTGATCATTGGGCAAAGGTATACTTGAAAAATACCTTTTTTGCTGGAATGACCACAAGTGGCCGAAGTGAGAGCATCAATTCATTTTTTGATGGATACGTCAACTCTAACACGATGTTAAATGACTTTGTGACCCAGTATGACAAAGCAATCAAGTCCAGGAGGGATGCGAGAAGAAAATGAGGATTTC
This sequence comes from Acacia acuminata, assembly GCA_019022655.1. NCBI lineage: Eukaryota > Viridiplantae > Streptophyta > Magnoliopsida > Fabales > Fabaceae > Acacia > Acacia acuminata. The sequence goes on from JAFJYI010000045.1 coordinate 3,584,035, forward strand.
AAAACTAGAAATACAAAAGCAATTTTGGAGACTAATCATCCAATTGAAGCAATAGTCTGGAGAGCGTTACACAAGAAAATTATTTGAGATCTTTAAAAGAGAGTGGAAGGTGCCATACATGATTACTTTCATGAAAAGATTTTCAGCAGACAAAAATGTGATCAAGTATCGGGTGGGGTCTCCGAAGTTGAAAAAAGTGGTGGGCAATTGTGGACTACCATTTGATGAAATATTCACGGCTCATTGTTCTTGTGGAAAATTTGAGACTATGGGGATTTTGTGCAAACATATTTTATACATCATGAAGAAGAAACAAATCATGACCTTACACGAAAAATATATACTGTCTAGATGGACAATGAATGCAAGCTATAAGGCCGATAATCTTGTAGGTGTTCATGCAAACAAGTACTAACGAAGTTACTACATCATCTTTGTGGTCGGTTCACTCCAAAATCAACATTGCTGTTTCTGAAGCCTCAGATTCTATTTTTGAGATTAGAAGGCTTGACTCTATGATTACTGATTTTTTGCAACAACAACTAGAAAGAAAGAGAAAGTCAGTTGAAGACAAAACAACTCCCAAATTGTTCCTTCACCCATTCTTAGTATTGTTTCTCAAGTTTCACTCATTAATGATGTGCGTGATCCCACCCAACTAATCAAAACTAAAGGGCGTCCAAGGGTTGCTTCACGTATCAAATCAAGTATAGAAATGTCAACAAAACAACAAAGGACTTGCAGTTATTGTCAAGGAAAGGGTCATTATAGAACTGGTTGTCCAAAGCAAAAGGTATGTGTGAAGTTGATGTTTTGTGTTTGACTCTTTAGACTTGATTAAAAGTTTGAAAGTTTTATTTGCAGATGGATATTGCAAGAGATAAGCAAAAGGAGTAGAAGAAACTTGGGTATTGGACTCAAAGGCTTAATGGATCAGAGATCAGCTTCTCCTTGGCATTAGAGAATTCTCAAGCATTCTATTTGAATCTAAATTGTAATTTTTACTGACTTGGAGAAAAACAAATAATGCATGTTCTTCTAATCTGTCAATTTTGTCACCACTCTGACATTATAATAGCAATCCACATCAGCAAACTCACCCGATCTATGATAGCAAAAACCACTATTTTTTTATTATTTAGTAACAAGAAAGTCTCTTGAAGGGGTAGGATGAACTTGAAGAGTGAAATAAGACAAATTACGCATACTAGTATTTATTTAACAACTGCATGTAAACAAACTCAGAAATATCTGGGAGAGATTTAGATCTCTTATACATGTCTAATAGGGAAATGGCTGAGGGGTATACGCATGGGAAAGTAGGCCAGAGACTTGCAGAGCTCTATCATTGTCTTGGATGATGGAGCTAAGAGGACTAGGTGAGAAATGTCAAGAAGCAAATGGAGACAAATATAACAATATGAGATATCTAAATCATTTTTAAGCAGTATAATGAGCTTACCTTAGTTGTCTTCAGCACACACAATCCTTCAACACCAGAAGTCAATTGTAGTGCACCAGACTTTTTTACTATCGCCTCAGTTGTATGCTTTTCGGATCCAAGTTTGAAACCTTAAATAAATAAAACAAAGGAATAAATCTACAGAATTAGCAAGGAAATCTTTTCAATCAGTAAAAGATACAAGCCTAGAGCTAAGCAGAATTTAAAATACAATTCCGTGTAGACAATGATTTATCACGTCCCATGTATGGGAATTTTATCCCTATCTGATTACTGTTGTGATGAATGCTGATTTTTATTTAAAAGTATATGTAATTTCCATTGTTTATAGATGGGAATCAAAATTGTTATGCTTTTGAAGTTTATGTAATTACATGTGGGTCTCATGCACTATATGGAGTTTGAGATGAATTGTACTGTTCCAAAAAATTTGCTTTGTGTGTGTGTGTGTGTGTGTGTGTGTGTAATGATTATACAAAGTTGTCATAAAAGGAACAAGATGCTTCTGAGGATATTAATACCAGAAATCGAGACAACTACTAAAAAGTAGCCATTTTTGTAAGGAAAACAAGTTATAGAGAACAATAGCACAAGTGTGAAAAATTAAATACCGCTTATAGGTAACAAATGTTCACCCTTTCGAGACTATTGCAGCCCCACAATGGTAATAAATAAACAAACAATGGTCCTGATCTATTTTCATCATCGGTTATATTATGCGTTCACCTTCAACTTTATGCGCCTCTGGAAACATGCCACAGGCACACAGACATCCTATATGGGGAATATGACTACAGTTCAGAACTGAAAGTTATTCCTAACTCAAACCCTCTGCCTCCAATCCAAGCATTTTCCTGTTTGGAGAATCACAAGATGTTGCTCCTTAAACAAGTAACCCCAACGAAAATCAAGAGAAAGCGTAAGTATTAAGCCCAAGAGTTTCCTTGGCTGCTTTGATACTAAAAACAAAATATAAAAGGGAACCCAAGATATCTGTCTTTGAATTAAGTAGAAAGGAAAACCTTAGGCACAAAAACAGTTCCGGTTGTATTACGTGCAATGCCCTCTTTTATCAAAGATAAAAGTTCTGGATTCAACGTTGATGAGTCATCGGGTGAATTCAGTTTCTTCCTCCCAACACATGCCTCAACCACGAGTCATCTATAATGGAACGAAATAAGTTACAGCTAAAACCAAATCGACAGAACAATGCAGGAAGCTCCAACAAAGAAAAACTCTTATCAGCAACAAAAAACTGACATGCAAAATCAAAAACCCTCGACCATTTCCTTTGATATAAATTCTGCGGGGTGATACTTCCGAGACCATCAAAAGAGTGCATTTTAGGCTAACACTTCTATAAAAAGAAAATCTCATTTCCTTACCATTGAAGTTTCAATTCATTGACAGGTAAAGGATTAAAATCCATCAAGAGAGGGCATTTTAGCCATGATGCCAGTAGCACAGTTATTAAAATCCCAATGCAGAACCAAATCGATAGAACAATGCAGGAAGCTCCAACAAAAAAAACAACGAACAGATCTGACCAGAGAGAACCCAATCGAGATAAATACATACCTGAGAAAGCTCAAACAAACACAGAGGAACGAAGGAAGTGAGTTGCAAGTCCCTAGCCGGCGACTCGTTCCCCCATTTTGGTGATCGCTCGACACTTCGAAAGATCGCCATGGAGTGAAGATGGAGACATTACAAAAGGAGAAAGAGAGAGTGGCTGGTCAAGAACACACAAGCGAAGAAGAAAGAGAGAGGGAGGAGTGTCGCGCGCAATCGATTGCGTAAAAGAAGTGTCGCGCGCTTTTCTGATCGGACGGAAATTAGCGGTTCACAGTAGTTTGGATGAAGACGTTTTGTTCTCTTTTAATCCTTGGCACGACAGTAGTCTGGAATCGGATTTGTCTTGTTTTTCTGTTTCAGCGTGTGGAATGCCCTCATTTAACAAAACGCTGTCGTTTCAACCCTCACAGGACAGATGCTTGGGTGCTGTCACTGTACATCCGATTTCCCCATATATATATATATATATATATATAGAGAAAATCATTTGTCCAGTTACTGCATCTAAGCTTCTGTACTGTGAGGGGTAAAAACGATGCTGTTTGGATTAGTATGGTGATTCCACGGCTAAATTGAAAAAAAAAAAAAAACAAATCCTTCTACACCCATGACAGAAATTGCCGTAAATCCAGTGCTATTGTGAATCTGAAAGGGAATAGCGCGCGAGCTCGAATCTGAAGAAAAAATAGGAATACTGAAATATCGCTATTGAAATCAAATTCCTGATAAAATACCAAACGGCGTTGCCAGCCATCTTGTACTTATGGGCATGCCAACCAAATTAACAACACCAGTTGAGCCATGAATGCACTCTTTCCATTCTGATTCGTCTGCTATCTTGATTCCTGGAAAGTCTTTTGCTGTAAAGCCGAATGGCAGTGTGAACAGCTAAATAGTTAACCCAGAGTGCTATATATGTAATTAAGATGTATCTTGGAATACAGAAAGAAGTTACTTTTTCTACCATTACTAAGAAAATAATAGAATCCCTCTACGGGAGGGACCCAAAATGATCTATAAATGTTTAAGGACAAAGTCAATTACGGTACTTAGAAATGAAGATAAACTATTCTGCCATTTTTAAGTGAATTGAAAGCGTAATCTTCATCTCTTGCCTTAAACTAGAAGAGTGAATGAGAATATAATTTTGTAGAGCGTGCGCATGAGTGAATGCAAATTATTACATTTAATCATTACCTTCTTACCCGGAAAAATTTGTTCTGCCTTGGATTTAGAGCGTGTCAAGACATGAACTCTATGATTTTCTGAGGAAAAAAACATTAGTTTGGGGACGAGAATGTCAGCTTCATTATTCAATTATTTACCAGCAAAAGCTCAGAATTAAAAGAAGATGTATGGACGGGCAAAGGGTAACAAACTCCAAGTAAGCTATTTAGTAAGTCTATGATAGCTAAATGAGCATACAGTGGCAGGCAAGACAGCTATATAATCCAAATGAAATATTAACAGAATAGTATAACCACAATGCTTTCATGGTGAAGGATTTTGAAGCAGTGGCGATTGAAAGTTGACGTCAAATGAATGCGAGAGCATACTTAACTAGGGTAGCAGCAGAACTTGAATATACATTAGAAATGATATATACTTTTTTTGCTCGAAGAAATGATATATACTTTATAATATATTAAATTTGGAGCCTTGGGGGTAGACAATAACGTACCCTGTATGCAGCTTTTGTACCAGTCTTTTACCAATAAATCCTGTTGCTCCAGTTACTGATACGATCATTTGGTTTTCCTGAAATCATTCAGTGGTCAATAATTTGAAAGAAGAAAAAGTATATCAAGATTATCCGGAATCTAATATTATGGACCTCAAGCCCACTAATGATGTTTATAAAACACGAGATATATGAAATGAAAATGAGCAGACCATCCCTCTTCAAACTTTGGAATTAGGAAATCTTAAAGATTGATGCATATTAATCAAACTTAGGTCAGTACAAAACAATATTAAAAAGGAGTCAGGTTCGCCAAAACAGTATCAAGATAAGCCTATTTTGAATGGCCACAAAAGCATGTCCTATAAACAGAAGCTAATCAACTTCACTATTAGGCTTTGGATATCATCCCAAGACATTAGAACATTTGTGCTCATAGTGATGGTCCCTTCAAAGTCATAAAATAGTGAGTAACATCTTCAGATTACATGCTTCAAAACTGGATGAAAGCTCTAGTAAACAAAAGGCATAAAATTTTAACAAATACCTTCTGGGTTTCATCAGAGCTACACCACACCTTGAATCTCCTAAGTCCTACCTTCTGGGGTCTAATAAAAGTCAAAAAAAGAAAAACATGGAAAGTAAATGAATGCGTGATAGGTAAGAAGAGAAATGAGGGGAAATGAAGAATTGAATATAATGGAAACGCATACTGAAAAGCGTGGAGCCAAACGGAAGGAGGAAGAAATGTTGTGAGACCGCGTCAGAACTGTGGCTCCAGAAATTCCTATTGATAAGCCTTTTGAAGCTAATTCAGTGTGGTTGTGGCAGTACAGAAGAGCTCGACTCCTTGGTTTGAAGGGTGGGACCGTACAATGGTAATGTAAATAAGCTTAATAAAGTGATTCACGGTCGTGTTTGATTTCAAGCCACACCAAAATCTCCTCCACCTCCATATGAATACTGAAAAATAGGAATACTGAAATATCGCTACTGAAATCAAATTCCTGATATTTCAGTATTCCTATTTTTTCTTTAAATTTGAGCTCGCGTGCTATTCCCTTTCAGAGTCACGATAGCGTTGGATTTACGGCAATTTCTGTCATGGGTGTAGAAGGATTTTTTTTTTTTTCAGTTTAGCCGTGGAATCACCATACTAATCCAAACAGCGTCGTTTTTACCCCTCACAGGACAGAAGCTTAGGTGCAGTGACTAGACAAATGATTTTCCCATATATATATTTTGAGATATATGTTTATATATATGAACTATAAATGGTATATGCATATGGGCGATTATTACACTAATTATGATATTATATTATTATTATGTTAGGTAAATATTGTTATGTCCAAGGCTTATGGAATATGAGATTTTCTTATATTCCGTGTTGGTTACCCCTGAATTTTAGGGTGTGACATGGTTAATTTGTGCCGTTGAGGGGCTATTTAGCACTCAAATTGAAGAAGACTCATATTGCATCATTCCAATTTTAATTGCACATTAAGTGATTTTAAACAATATCTCAAGAGGTAGTAGTTAGCTATGTTTGTAGGAGCTACTATTAATTGGGAATATCGGATTCAAGTGTTATCTTGATGTTTTTCTTAAAACTTAATGAATTTTAACTTTATAATCTTTTTGAGTAAGGATAGTCACTTTACTCATTACTAAGATCATCCATCATTCATATTTTCAAACGTAATTCCATTCACTCCTTCACCATTTTTATAAAAATAGCAAAACAAGTAGTTTAGCTTTTATTTAAATTAAATTATTCTTTTAGTTATTAATTTGAAAAAAAAAAACCAAAACCAATTTCTCCTTGTTTTTAATTATATTTGCATGACATTTAGATTACTTAGGAATCAATAAAAGGCTCATCGAGAAGAGATAACGATTTTAAGTTTTCTTATACGCAATCCTTAATTAATTTTTAATTGTGAACCTCAAGGCTAACGTACAAAAAGCTCTCATTAGAGTGTTTGACACAATTAAGTTTTGAAAGGTGTACAAGTAGACACAATCTTTTTAATAATAGAGCAATTATAGCAATTCCAATTAATCGTCTCGTACATCTGTCTCTTTATTAATGTGGGACCCACTTGTTCTCCCTCCAATTTTATTTAAAGAAACTTTCTAATTCGAACCATACATTTGCCAATACTTTATAGATATAGATTAACACCTTAACCCTTTGAAAGATTTCGTTTGAAAATTTCCTAAAAAGCTAATCATAGGTTCTTCTCTCCATTGGAACAATAGGGTTGTTATGCTCATTATTAAACTTGTTGAAGAAATAAAATATAATCAAGGTATATCTTATTAATCAGGGGTTGAATGTTAGGTTTCATGACACTCAATGGGTGTTTATAAGGTTACAATTGATTATTTTATATTGAATTATATGCAATAATTAAATATATGAAGATAGAAAATCACATTCAATTAAAAATATTAAATAATTTGCCTTGATTCTATAATTAACGTTATTTCGATTGTGACCAACTGACGACCCATAAATCGAGAAATCTCTTTATAAGATTGTATCACATAGGGTTCAAAGGATGTAACAGAATGTTGTATTTTATAAACAGCCAGCTCTTTTTGGAAAGAACAAATTCTTTGTATGCCACGTTAACATGCATGTGACCTCATAAAGTGATATGGTCCATTCACACCCCATTTTCAACAATAAAAGTCTTGCATTCATACAAACATGTATGTTTGTGTGTAGTTGCTGACATAAAGTAAGAAGCTTTATACCATTCCACGCCACCAAATCAGCTTCTTCTGTTTCTTTATCTTCATTTCCATAAAACCACGTCACGCTTTATCTTGATCCTACAAAAAACAAAAAAAAAAAAAAAAAATGACAAAGGTGAATTTTGCAGTAATGAAGTGTAGGGACATATATAGATTCAATTACTTTTTTAACACGTCATGCTTGCTTCAGAGTTTTACTCGACAGTAAGTAATTTGCAGTATAAATAACCTAGCAAGTACACATATGAACATCATCAAACACAACATTGCTCGAAAAACCTGAGCTCTCTGTCTGTCTGTCTGTCTCTCTCTCTCTCTCTCTCTCTCTTCTCAAGGTTCTGGTGGGAATTCGAAGCAGGAGAAGCCATTGGCGAATTAAGCAGCAGAAGAAGTTGAATTGTGTGTGGATTTAAGATGGTGAGCTTGAAAACACTGCGGAGGAAAATGAACAAGGAGAAGAAGAGGTTTTTCAGGGGTTCATCGCCTACAGTTCATAATGTACAGTACGACATTTATTCTTATTCTCACAACTTCGATGATGGTTATTCCTCAGATCCAGATGATGCTTCTAGATCTTTCTCTGCCCGTTTTGCTATTCCCTTCTCTAAGTCTTTTGTAAAGAGCTGTGAATTGAGTAGTGATGATGATAACAGCAGTGAAATGAGTTGTTGATAGGATTAGTTCTTCAATTTACACAAAAAATTGTACAATTTCCGTTGTGTACGTAGGTGTTGCCTAATCATTCGAAGTATTAATATAATTGTGCTTTGTGAATTGCAAACATGATTTGTGAATTATAATGCTATCAGAAAAAAAAAATTACAAGAAGTATAATCCTCATAAACTATGGACACAATTGATGGGCCCATTTATTAGATACTTGTAATACAATGTAGAATGCTTATGCCTAGTTGTTATGGCTTTCACGATGAACACATTAAAATTTACAGAATAAATATATTGATTATCAAAATTTTCAAGTGTGTGTATTGGTGGAAGTATATGATGGGTATAATGTAGCAGACAGAGCAATGATAATAGTGACAGTGATCAAAGAGGTTGGTTGAGTCCCATTTCTTAATGAAGAAATTGATGAGAACATTTATTGCATCTTTCTGTCTAACCATTACTTTACTTTCGTCCCATTTTCTTTTCTTTTCTTTCACAATGGCTGTTTAATCTCTCAACGAAAGATTAGGAATTCTGGGAATACAATGTTACTAGGAAGTTGTGTTGGGAATCTCCAGCAAAAAATTGCTCCTTTATTTTTTATTTTTTATTTTAGTGCAAAATTGCCAACGGTAAAAACTTATGGAGAAAAATATTTCTATCATTCATTATAACTTATGAAATATTAAATTGGATAATATAAAGGTTGCTCTCATTTTATCGTGGTCACTTAAGTTTTAAACAAGAAATTTTGGCCCCACCAATAGCAAAATACGTCCCTCCAATAGCAAAATACGTTCTTTTGATTTTGACTACTACGACCTATATGCCTTGAAATCTTACAAGATTGTGGCGCATTAGGTTCAAAAGATTTAACAGAATGTTCTATTTTATAAACAGTTAGATCCTTTTTTAAATAGCAAATGCTTTAAACGTAAGCAAAGTTTGTTCAAATTTCCATGGTTGGTCTCATTAACCAACATACTTTTTTTCCACTTGACATAACACGATAACCCATTTCAATCTGACCTCAAAAGGTGAAAAAGTACAGTCACACCCCACTTTCAAAAATTGAGTCTCAGATACATATGTAATTACTGACACGCTTCGATTGCTTTTTTCATTATTTCAAAAATCAGATTCGATTGCTTTTTTCATTCATTTGCATAAATTAAAACCACGTCACGCTTTATCTTCATCCTTTCAAAACTATCCATAAAGGTAATGAATTTGGCTGTAAAGTTTAGTAACAGTAAAATAGATTTGCATGTCGGTCCATTCAATTACCATTACTTTTTTACTCATCATGCGTTGCGTCAGACTTTTTGTCTACATCAATTAATTTGTCTATAAATAACCTACCTACTCTCCATGAACCTCAAACACAACATTGCTCCCAGAACCTAATCTCTCTCTCTCTCATATCTATTTGTCTGTCTCAATCTCTTTCTTCCCAGTTCAACCTAGTTGTGGTAACCAGAAGCAGAAGCAGAAGCAGAAGTTATCTTGTGTGTGGATCGAAGATGGCGAACCTGAGAAAATTGTGGAAGAAGATGAAGAAGGAAAAGAAGAGGTCGTTACAGTAAGACATTGATTCTTACTCTAAGAACTTTGACGATGGTTATAATTCCTCCGATTCAGATAATGCTTATTCATCTTTTTCTGTTCGTTTTGGCATCCTTAATTCCAAGGTTTCTTTCGACAAGCGTTGTGAAGAGACTAGCAGTGATGATGATACCAGCAGCCAAATGAGTTGTTGATATGATCAGTTCTTCTATTTAGACCAGAAATCGTAGGTGTAGCTTGTAAACACATATATGGAATTGTAAATTGTGAATTAATTGTGATCTCTTTGATTGTTAAGTTGTACTTAATTGTAGCTGATTTTTTTTTTTTTTTTTTTTTTTTTTTTAAATTTACTAGTTTTTTATATTTATATTAATTTTCATCTAATCTTCTGTTTATGATAGTTATATACTTACATTAGTTAAACTAACAAAATCAACTGATTTTTAACCCAGAAAAGAAGATGTTTGAGTCAGATCCTTACAAGTTCATCAGGTGACAAAAAGGAAAAATTAGAACAAAGAACCTAAAGTAGATAACATTTATTAAAAATGATTATAAAAATTGTATTTATTTGAAATGACCGATATCAACTCTTCAAACATGTCTTTTTTTAAGGACGAGGAGTACTCTATAGGAGTATAGGAACAGAAAATTTAAACTAAATTTTCAATTCTATAATACAAAATTTGAATATTTGAATGCTTGATAACTTGTTATGTTTGTAGAATAGATATATACTTACCAAGCCTCCTACATATTAAGACTTGTGCTCAAGTACTAAAAGTAAGAGGTAGTTAATTAGAAGGTTTACTTTAATTATAAATGTAAAATCTCAATCTACTTTATCTTTTTAATTTATAATATTTTCTTTGAATTATCTTGTTAGTTGCACATATTAAGATGGTTTCCTTTAAGAGGTAAATTCAACACAAATCTATGATTGAAAAAGTTTGGGAAAATAACACACATTCTTATTTATAAATAAATAATTTAATTGCTTTTCTCAATTTTTGCAAATTAGCTATCTAACTTCGTACATTAAGTATAGGAGGGAGTAATATAATTGGAATGCTCTTAGTGGGTTGAAAAACACTAACAGATAATTAAAAGTTCTAAACTAGTGCATAGTTTTAATTGCAATTAAAATTTCAGACATTAACCAATTTTAACTATCCCCATATGATAAATCTTACTAGCTAGCTACCTCCTTTATTCGCCTTTCTCTTCATAAGATCTCAAATTGAAATAAGGCAAATTGGATCAAACAAAATTATACAATAAAAAAGTACGTATAGCAGCAAAATTTTAGTATATACATAATCTCTTCTGTGATCTGATTATGATATATTGGGTTCAAAGAATTTAAAACTGAATGTTCCATTTTATAAACAACTTACTCCCTTTTTTGGGTCAAAAAACAACTAACTCTTTTTGGAAGCAACAATTTCTTGGTATATGTAAACAACACTTGTCTCTTTGGTTCATCTCATTATTAACCAGCACACTTTTTAACCACTTTGACATCACACAATAATAGCCCATGTTCCTCGATCTGACTTCATTTCCAAAAATGAAGTGTTACTTACACATGTATGTGTGTGTGTAGTTGCTGATAGAGCAAGAAAAGTTTTAAAGCATGTCCTCCGAAACCCAAAATAAACTTTGATTCTTCTGGTATCAAAAAAAGCTTTGATTCTTCTTTATTCATTTCAACTACCGCATATCATGCACAATTTATCCTGATCCTATCATAACTAATGATGAAGCTGAATCTGACTGTATAAAGCATAAAGCATAATGTTGATTCGATTCATTTTTACTCAACAAGTCACGTGTAATTCTGAATTTTCCTCCACATTATGCTTCTACATCTTTCTCTGCTGAAAGTTCTTAATTTTCATAATTAACGGTTTTTTTAATTCCCAGAAGACCCAACAGTCAAGAAATGTCTTTTATGATTGTGGAGTCATAAAGGTGCAAAGAATTTAACAGAATGATCTATTTTATAAACAGCATTCTATAAACAGCCACCTGTTTTTGAGAAAAATAACTACTCTCACAAGAAAAGAAAACAATGTCTGTTAATTTCCATGGTTCATTTCAGTAGCCAACACACTTTCTTCCACTTGACCTCACAGAAAGATAGCCCATGTGGATCTGACTTCATAAGTCGACAAGGTACAGTCACACACCATTTTCAATAAATAAATAAATAAATAAAGTCTTATTACATACGTGTTTACTTGCCGACAATATTGCAGCAACTTTTATAGCAATTTATTTGCATAAATTAAAACCACGTCATGCTTTATCGTGATCCAATAAAAACTAACGATAAAGGTACTGAGAATTTGCCTGTAAAGCGTAGCGATGACAGTAAAATAGAATAGTCCTTTTTATTTGCTTTTTTGTCGACGGATTCAGTGGGTGAGTAATAATAATTATGATATTAAAGTTTAGGATAATTAGTAGGGGTAATATTGGAAGTTACTTAAATTGTAGCCTTACTTTATTGACTTTAACTATTTTTATTGGTTTGTGAGAAAAGTTAGTTGGTGCCTTTATAATACAGGAGGACTATTAATTTTTAAATCGAGTAATTTAATTTGTCTATAAATGACCTACCTACTCTCTGCATGAACTTCAAACACCAATTGCTCCCAAAACCTAATATCTCTTTCTCTCTCATCTATTTAATTTGTGTATCTCAATCTCTTTCTTTCCAGTTCTATCTAGTAGTGTCAACTGTCAACCAGAAGCAGAATCTGAAGAAGAAACAGAGATTCGGTTTTGGGAGCACATCTATGATATAGTAGGCTTCACTGATAAAAATTGACCAGCATGGAACCCAAAAGAAAAAAAGAAAAAAAGAAAAAAGGAAAATGTTTGAGCTGGAAAAAAGAAAAAAAGCATTTTTTGCCCTTAAAAAAAAGGAAAATGTTTGAGCTGGATCCTTACTTGCTTTACCAGGTAAGAAAATTCAAAATTTTTATAATTTATTTTTATACGCATATATAGCTGCTGATATTTTGCCTTCATGGTATTATAAATTTTCTTTTCAAAGTATTTGTATAAAAGCACAATTGATGATATTGAATTAACGTGGATTTGATTAGGACTATTCATCATAAATAATAACACTTTTGAAACAATTTATTTGCCTTATAAATTTTTGCATTACAAAAGTGAAAGGAAAAACAAATTGAAAACAAATTCGTTGGTCCCTCTTGCTTTTATTTCCAACTTTTTCCACATGGCGTGTTTCCTAGTCATTTGTGTTTAATTATGGATGGGACCTTTAACTCACAAACTGAAACTTTTTGGTCAAACTTATGTCAACAATCAAACTTATGAACTTACGATAGCTCTCCCAACTTCATCTTATCCTCATAATGAGGACCAGGCAACAGCTTTACATAGTTAAGTGGAATAATAGCTAATTAAGTATCCAAAAAATGTTGTTTTGGAAGAAGCGACAAGCCTAAGTATGGTTTTAGGTAGCATCCATAAACATGAAAAGGCAAGTTGCGACATCCAAATGGAATTAATTAAAGACCATTTAGCCGAATAAAAATGGGCAAAACAAGATCATCAGGTAATGAACGAACAAAAATGAAAAGACAGAAGAAAGGGGCATTGATATATTTACTGCATTAAAGTGAATGTTGAGAAGGGATATACCACCCCGGTCATAAAGTCGCCTTTTAGAAGAAATTTTTGGTTCCAAACAAAAGTCACTTTGAGAGGTATTAATAACTATTTTTCCAGTTTTGCCCCTGTTGATGACATAAATGAAAGAGCCAAAGAGGTGATATGTGTAGCATATCTTTCACTACACTTTCTTCAACAAGGACAAACTTTAAAAAAAAATATTAATTTAAGACACATTTAAATGGCTTAACTGTCATTCAATGATTCTTGAAAATTTGTTGAAAGTGGGATAAATATAGGAGCTTGATACTTGGAACCCATACATCGTTGAGTTTGAGCCTTTAAAATGAAACCTAATAAAACGAAGGTAGGGTCTAATGGCATTGAATGAGGTTGTCCTTTTGCAACCATATCTAAACCTATTGGCTTTGCAATTGGATGTAAATGTCGGTCTGTATATCTACACAAAAAGGGGGAAATTATATCTTATTTTGAATAGAAGAATTTTACCTCGATTTTCATCCTTAGTTAATAATTATAGGATGAGTTGCATCCTTAACAATTAAATCAACTTTGATTGACATTATTCATTAATTTATTCTAATATTTGGGGACAAGGTCATCATTTTTGAATAATTTCTAAAGTTTTCAACATAGTCGACCATATGTCCACATAATCGAATCTTACGAAATCTTAATTAAAGTTAAGGGATAGAAACATAACTTTTTCTTTTTTTCCTTTCCAATTTTTTTTACGAAAAAGCAAATAAAGTTATCAAGATAAGGATTACGTAAAACATTTATTGTCAAATAAAAAAGTGATAACTTTTTTGACCAAATAAAAAAAGGTGCTAACTCACATAACGTGTTTTCTTTCTTCCCCCTTTCCTGTTGGCCATGAGTGAACAAATATTTTAAAAGATAAGGACTTGCTTAATTTCTTAATAAATACCTTATAAAGGATACTAAATAAATATATTATTCTAGTAATCAAAACATTGGCCTAAAAAATCTGCTCTCTTCCTGTGTAGATATATTGAAGATCAAAATGGTCACTCGCTTATTTGAGTAAGCTTAATTTGAAGTTAACAGGCAGTAAGTAAGGGAATGGTCTTTTTGCTTCCATATTGGGGGCAATATATACGGGGTAGCAAAAACTAATAATAGCAGCTGTACGCCCCATTACTCAATGAAGAATTTGGATAAAGCATTAATTATTTTTTGCCAATCTTTCTTTCTTTCTCTCTCTGGTCCAGTCACTTTACCTACTTTTATTTTTTATTCATAATGTGAAAACCCAATATTCTAAAAGCATCTTTGTGATACACCAACTGAAAATGATCTCACTCATGGTTTAGGCCTTTGAAACCATGGTTCTAGCAAATAAATAATCAATTTTTGGATAAAAATGTACTTGTTTTTTTTTTCATGGGATCCACACACCAACTTAGTGAGGGGTTCACATTGGGTGCACATCCTTTATATATATTTTTTTTTTTTTCTCAAATGGGACTTCGTATATTACTAAATCAAACAACAGTACAATTGAGAAGCGCAACAAAGAAGAACGAGATACAACAGTACTGACAAATAGGAAATTAAAAACAACAAATCAACTCCTAACAGAGGAAGGAATAGACCTCTAAGACAGGAAACATAGTGTATCAAAATAAATTACAACTCCTCATTTATAGAACAAGAAAGAGGACCATCCTCCATGATGATATTAGCCTCTTGAGCATCCAAAGTTAGAAGAGATGACAAAGAAGGTGTTGGCTGCAAAACCCACCCGATCGGGCACACCTCTTTAAAAGCATTTGCTGCAATTAAATTAGCAACTCTATTACCCCGACGAGGAATAAAAGATAAGAAAAACCCAACCTTGTCAGATAAAAGACTAATAATATCATGAATTACACTCCTACTCCTCCATTCAGATAAATCAAAAGATTTAGCATCAATACAAGAAATCAATAGTAGGCAATCAGACTCAAAAATAACTTTGTCAAGACCTAAATCCATGGCTATCGGCAAGGCCTCTTCAGTGCTAGAGCCTCAGTCATAAAGGCTAAGATGGATTTCTCCTTATCAACATACCCCCACTGGAAGGAACCATAGCAATCACGAATCCACGACACACAATACCAATAGAGTTGGAGCCCCTTCAGAAGAAAAGACTCAATCGGTATTAATTTTAACCACTCCAGAAATAGGGGGAGACCAACGAGCACATGGTGAAGGAACCCTATCTAGACCCTCCCTCTCAGCCCCAATGCGTTCCAAGTTACCCCAGAACTCAATATTATTACATTTAGCAAGTTCCACAACAGCAAGTGGAAGCAATTTATATGCACCTTATGTGCTTATCCCTCTAATTTTGGGGTAAGCAATTTTATTTATTTATCTAGATTAAATTATATGCTGCATCCTAAAATATTTAGCACTCAATTTCTCAAATTAATTAATGTCCATGATAATGGTGTTACAAGAAAAATATTTTTGAATGTAGGACTGAAAATTAATTAATTTGAGAAATCGAATGCAAAATATATTTCAGGACTGCAGTATATAATTTAATCTACATAAATAAATA